>OZ001245.1:2975803-3575803 GCA_963924025.1 Ischnus inquisitorius
TTCCGGCAAACGAAAGACTATACATTGTATTACCGTTTCTTTTCAGTGAATTCGTGCTATCGAAAGTTCAGCATATTCGCAAACGTTCTCGCACGGCTCTCAAGCCGTGTTTACACTTGACTGACTCTCTTACACATTCACACAATATCCATGTACACCTCAACACACTAGTTTCTCGCTCTCGGTCAAACCGCGAGAGCCCTTGAAGAATCAGTCTCGCGACAATCGTCTCAAAGTTTACACGTGTTTCGGCAATAAAAGTATCTCTATCGATTCGGAACCGTGTGTTCAATCATTTGTCTCCTTATCATCGCTTTGCCTTTTCCACTTCTCACCCACTCTTCCCACAGTATTCTTGTGAGATCTCGAAACATCACTCAACGATTGAAAAATCTTTCATCCAAATTTCACTCGATGATTATATTTTGCTCGATATAGCAGCAGAACATTTTTCATTTGTCGGGTCTTCCTCGAGCGATGCAAATATTTCACAAAAATGTTACTCGGTGATTATTTGAAAATTAATCTTCCAGCAATAAGGAGCGGATGCATTTCTCGGAATTACTCAATTTTCCGAATTGAACGACAATTGTCAAGCAATTGTCAATTGTCGATTCAAATTGTCAAGCTTCGGCATTGAAATATTTTCCCGATAACAGACAATCTCACACTGTTAAATTAACAATAACGTCAATCATTTTTAAAAATAATACAAATCTCGTATTTGAGGTTGGAAAATATACGAAGATCGCGCGCGCTCGATGCGAGCGGACCTCAAGATTCTTCGTCGTAATGACGATAATCGATCAAAATGGCGGTGCAAAATTCGATATTTGCGAAGAGACTTTTAGACAACTTTTTCCAAAGTTTTTTAGTTCTGCGAATTTCTTCTCAATGTTTATGATTTT
Organism: Ischnus inquisitorius; assembly: GCA_963924025.1. Classification (NCBI taxonomy): domain Eukaryota; kingdom Metazoa; phylum Arthropoda; class Insecta; order Hymenoptera; family Ichneumonidae; genus Ischnus; species Ischnus inquisitorius. Next base: position 2,976,712 of record OZ001245.1, read on the forward strand.
TGCCTAAAACATACTTCATGACTCACAGAACATGTGTACCAAAATCTGTCAAAACATCTTAAGCTGTTTCGCCAAACATGCCCAACAACGAAGACTGGCGAAATCCCGAGACCTCCGTCAAACGCATAAGCCCCCGTTTTTGCTTGGGGGCAGTCGGGAGTTAAAATTTGAAAACGGCATTTTACTTTGTACAACTGTAGCTATCGTTTGACGAGACGGAATTGAAATGAAATTTTTTTTGACGAATTCATTGCCAGTCAAATGCAAATGATGAGTTGCAAAAAAATCGGTTTCGGGACAAACGTGTTTATATTTAAAGTTCCGAGTATATGTCACAGAGAGTGTGAACGTGTGTCGGTAAATATTCCATAATTTAGACAATTTTTCGAACATCGTTATGAAATTTGGCACACATACTCTTGAGGTTTCATAGAATGAAATGACGGAATAAAAGAAACCAAAAAAAATTTGACCCCAAAAAACCGAAATCCCCCCTTAATAAGTCTTTTGACTATCATTTACACCTGATTCGACAATCCGTTACAATACTTATCCTTTTTTTTATGAATCTTCTTTTACACCATTGCCATAAATCGTCAATGGAAATTACTTCGTATTTTGAGTTGAAATTTAGAGAAATACAACACTTGCTACTGATGAAGTTTGGTATTAAATTTGACACGAATACAGTACACGACCAGATAACTTAACCCCAGAAAACTTAACCCGACCAGTATTCTTAACAAAATGCGACCGGATAACTTAACTCCGACCCCTTCTTACGATTTTTCTACCTGTTCGGTGGGCACACGGACCGCTCCTTATCTTCGTGACGTGCGGTCAGACTCGTCGCTCTCTGTCTGTCTTATTAGACAGACAGAGAGGAGACGCGGCGGTAAGCTTGCTGCCGAACAGAGACAGACAGACTCTCCCCACCATAGTATTACCTATTTTGTCGCATCGGAAACGTTAAGTCATTTTACCATTGTGCAAAAGCTATCGCATGAAACAGCGCGAAAGGAGATGTCCATCGTCAATATGTTTTTCGCATCCTACAAAATGCTTATAGCCACAGTACACTGAGAAAAGAGTTTATTTGGATGTACCAGGATTTGTGAACTGTTAACAAATGATTTGTTTAAATATAGGCAAATGAGTATTTTGTCACAGTTACCAAATAGTTTGATGGTTAATTTTATTTTGTGACGAGAACACAGCATCTGCTAAATGCTAACTACGACTTGTTAATTGTTAATACATTTTTTGTACTTATTGAGAAATTCTTCCGTAACGGCTCGAGTAAACATATTTATTTCTGTTGAATAAACTCTTTTCTTAGTGTGCACGATAAATAATTCATCCCGGGATATTAAAGAAAACTTACATTTATTTAATTAGGCAATAGTATAATAATAATTGAGAGTTGTTTATAACATTCATCCTTGAATAGTTTTCCTTTGATTGGAAAAATTTTCTTCCTGACAGGCATCCGCAATTTTTTTATTTTGCTTCCCCGTACAGAAAGCTTTGTGGGTGTTAAAAAAAGGTCGCAATATAAATTGTGACATTGCTCCCACTTCCCCGATTTTTATTGTAAAAATGTACTGCCCTAAAATTGTTGACTTCCCCGTAAAGAAGCTTTGCTACAGGATTAGTCTTTAGTTATTGATTTTCACAACGAGAATTTTGATGTAATTTTGATGAAGTAATTGGAAACTGTGGGGAAGCAATTTCGCAATTTCAATCGCGACCTTTCTTCCTTACGCGGAAAATTCGTCTTAAAAAAATTCGTTTAAAACAATTCGTCTAAAACAATTCATCTAAAACAATTCGTCTAAAACAATTCGTCTAAAACAATTCGTCTAAAACAATTCGTCTAAAACAATTCGTCTAAAACAAATCGTCTAAAACAATTCGTCTAAAACAATTCGTCTAAAACAATTCGTCTTAAAAAAATTCGTCTAAAACAATTCGTCTAAAACAATTCGTCTAAAACAATTCGTCTAAAACAATTCGTCTAAAACAATTCGTCTAAAACAATTCGTCTAAAACAATTCGTCTAAAACAATTTGTCTAATAACAATTCATCAAACAGTTGCAGAACGTCCGCCGCAAATAATTAAATTCGATTTTACAGTGCTGGATTTTTTTTATTTGGCGATCAACTTTTTCTACGGACGAGCGAGTCGAGCTTATTTTTAAATGTGAACGAGCTTGTTTCTTTCTTTTTTTTGCCTTCCGTAGATGAATTTTTATAATTTTTGACGAAACCATCTTTGATGGATTTTTTTTAGACAAATTATATTTTTTTGATAATTTGCCTCCGATGAATTTTCAGAAAATCGTTATTATTCCCTGGCGCATTTAAAAAACGTTATATTGTTTTAGACAAATTGTTTTTAGACGAGTAGTTTTGAAAATAAAATTAGAGTCAATACGACGAAATTTCCAAAAATTCCGAATGTCGTTTTAGAATATCGATGTCGTTTTTTCACATTAAATTATTTCACGAAAATTCAGTCAATAATTATAGATCGGGTGCACCAGGAAACTTCGAATAATATTTTCTTGAAAGCAGCAATCCAATGTTACATTGTTACATGAATCACAAATCGTGCGTCTTTAACACAAAGAGATGTGCAGCTATAGTAGAACACGATTTTATGAACGAAAACTACCAATTCTTATATGAAACTTTACTATAAATGATTTCATTATACGAATTGTTGATATTTCAAGTGTTATATTGGACGAATTGTTTTAATACAAATATCTGCATGAAAGTTATCGCCGGAGCGTCATCGGAATAAGGTAAATTTCCGGACGCCTAAGTTACGGACATTTCAGCCGTTGTGGAAATGCCCACGTTGGCGCGCTACAGTTCCGGGAAAGGGAAAGTTTTACGTCGGAAGGGCGAGAAGGCCCGCCTTCGGACAGGTAGTGGGAGAGTTAAGTTTTCTGGTCGTGCCTAATTAGATTGGTTCCCGAGGAGTTAAGTTATCTGGTCGTGTACTGTACGTTGATCTGTTAAATTTTTCATGAAATTATGAAATCGTCCTATTTTGTGATCTGTTGCAGAACACAATCGGAAAAAATATATGCCAAGGCGCTCCAAACGCTGCAGCCAGATTGTCGAGAAGCAGAGGGGGACGAAAAAGTGGCAGAACAGTACGTTTCTAATTTATTTTTATACTACACAATTGTAGAAAATATCAAAAATGTCTATATGTCTGTCTGTCTGTCTGTCTGTCTGTTTGCCTGTCTGGCCCGTTCGGAAACACAATAACTATCTAAAATTTTTTCCGATCAAAACCAAATTTGGAGGACATCTCAGACATATAAAATGTAGTTCTGGTATTGAATTTGAAGCAAATTCATAATTATCTTCTAATTATTTAGTAACAAAAATGGGTGAAAATCACTAAATTTGTTCGCTCACCCGCGTAAAAAAAAGTAGTATGGGAACTACCATTGGCGAGAGCATGGGTGATTGAATTGTATTGCGCGTGGGCAAAATATGGGATTCTGGACCCACATATACGCTTTCCCACAGTTTTTCCCGATTCATCTGCCTTGTCATTACCGGCTATGCTCCTGTCGCGGCGATTCGACTTCCCAAAAATTTCTGGACATAATAACTGTTGTCAACATTCTATGTTAGTCCCTGGTCATGACTCTACGATGTTTATTTTTTTTATTGCGTTGTCAATGTAATTTTAATTATAGACCATTGCCTGAAATCCGCTTAACGAAAGACTCACCCGAAGCGGAAAATAATGGGCGCAGCGTCGATAGGTAAGTGTCAACATTGAATCATACTTAACATGGACAGGGTATTTTCTGGTCACGATTTTCCGGTGTACGGCCGTTTTGGACACGCAGTTTTCCTGCACATTTCAGTGGTGCGCAACAATTATAAAACACACCATAATTGGGCACCATTTTTTTGGTGCACATCGCAATTCGGCTGAAACTGGAGTGAGTTGTGCACATCAATATAGTGCACACGTAATTTGGGTGGAAAATTAACAATTTTTGTCAGTGCACATTATCATTTGTGACGTAATTTTCGTCTTATCACTAACGCGAACTCAAAAAAATCACAACAAAAAAAAACTAACGAAACTCGAACGAAATCTAATAAACTCTACGCTCAAACCGAACGGGAGCACAAAAAAACAAAACGCGAAATCGAAAATTATATCACCTTCGGCCGCTTGCCTCCGCGAGTGCAACGAGATCCCGGGGGCGCCAGTTAATTTTTATATCGCCGGTATTAACGAACCGGGCTCGATCTGGAGGTGGTGGAGCAACCAACCTCCGCAGGATAATTTTGTTTCGCCGGTGTTATCAACCGGACTAAACTGGAGGTCGATGGAGCGATCGACCTCCGCAAGGACGAAACGAAACGAAAATCTAAACTAAATTCTCTTTGCACGCGCGAACGCAAACGGTTGCGGAAATGCACGGGTTGCTCAGGATGCGGGTTATGGTAGAAGGGTCGCGATCCGAGGTCAATAAAATAACGAACGGTAGCGAAAGAAAAGAAAATCGAATTCTCAAGCCCTTACGAGCGAGAATAATTCTCTTATTGGCATGAAGCCGCGGGAACCGTGCACGAGAGTGCACCGAGAGCGCGCCGCTACGAAAAATCGTCGCGAGCGAAGCGAGAACGAAATCCATACGCGATCGATAAATTCTTTACATTCAAAAACTCACCGAAAACTGGATTTTTATCCAAGATGGAACGGGATCCGCATCTAACGATGCACGGAAGCGAAACACGATCACAGATGCACCGAAACGATAACTCTAACCCATTTCAAATGCACAGGATAGCGAAGAATTTCTAACGAAATTCTTACACTCACTCTGCTCACTGAACGCGAGCGATCGCGAACTCGAACGAAACACGGTGACAGCGAGGCTATACCGTGAGCGCGAGAGAGATAGACTCTCGAGCGCTCGAACAATAGGCCGAACGTCAACAACACGGGAGCGCGAGAGAAGTCCGAGTTACCTCTAGGGCGTCTCTCGGTAGACTAATTTGCCTACTACGAGATCTAACGAAAACATTATCATTATTTCCGAAATCCGTAACCGATAACTGCTGCCCTCTCAAACTATATCGCTACGTCATCGATACTGGTCAAAAATCTTAAGCGGGAACGTGAATTGAAACGGAATCTTCGCAATCGGTATTCTTAGTCAATGCATGAAAACAAGGCAACAAACTCAACAACTTAACTAAAACACGGCACAAGGTGCTCCAACCTTGCCCGGAACGAAAACTCAAACTCCGCCTGTTCTCCAATGCATTGCACTATCGCATAGGGTGCCGGGTTTGCACCGGACTTTGCCGTATTGCAACTAAACCTAGTCGAGTCTTTTCTTTACTCGTGCTTTTAATAATCTGAACTCTACCACCGAGTAAGGTCAAGAACATCGACGAACTAAACTTGAACAACTAAATCGTAACCAAACTGAAGCTAATAAATCGTAAGAAAATACTAAATCATCAACAACCTGAAGCTATTAATCAACAAAATCAAAGCAAAGCAATAAAATGAACTGTAACAAAAATTCGAGATCGAGAGCATACGAGAACAAAACCGTATCGCGAGAAGTCAATGAGAGGCAGTAAAACGGGATCTATAACGACAAAAATCGGTATCGTAACAGAATCGTAATTTTTGCGTTATTTGTGACGATGATTCAAAAAATCACGTCACACATTGTACACAAATACAGTAGTTCACATTAATGTTGTGCACAACTTAGAACACCGTTAAGCAATGTAGTGAATCGCACGATAGTGCACGCCGTTATTGTGCATAGTCGGGCATTGCGTACATCATCACTCAATAGTGCGTAGTGTTCGTTATACACGTCATTTTTGTGCACATTAAAATTGGTTTTATTATAAACCAGAAGGCTATTTTTGCTCGCTCCCTTCGCCCACGACCATTGACTTTCGAGTCAACATAACTGCGGCTCTTTCTTTTTAGTTGACTCGTGATGTCTTAATCGTATCTGGAATATTTATCTCTATTGTGATGGAACGTGCTACCCCCCTAAGAATATTCAAAATAGACAAACGCGCGGCACCTAGCGGGATTCAGGAGCCCAAAACTCGCGACGATCGATAAACGCGAGCTAACACCTATCGACCACTGAAACGAGAAAAGAATAACCGACACATTCATAAACGCGAGCGTAGCCAACATTCTCAACATTCCATGACACTACGATGTTTAAATTTTTGCATTCGTTTTTAATGTGATTTTTTTTTGTTATAGATCCCAACTTCGGGATGAGAATATATTGCAGGTCCCTTACTGCTGCCTTAGTGGGTAAGCGTTAAAATTGAATCATACTTAATGTTACGTCTCGACTATGTTTCCTCTAACAAAAACAAAATCAAGATAATAACATAAGGAATGAGACATTGTGAGAATGAGACTATTTTTCAAGCTGGCAAATGATTGTAAAAATTGAAAAGACACGAAATTAGCAAACGAAAACAAAAGATTGCAGGCAACGAAGGAAATAGTAAATCAATAATAAACACGACGACAAAACATAAAATTACGACACACTCAATTTTTTTATAACTCCGCGAGAATAATCCTCGATGTAATATTCAATACTGTATTCCATATTCTCAATTCAATATTTTTTGTGTTTATTTGTTCAATAACTATTTAGATTCAAGTAACAGGCGATTCTCCTCTTCTAGCTTGCTGTACAGAATTTCGCTCTTTCGTTTAATTTAAATTATCACATTAACTTTCAAATTCCAATTTTTACTCAATAGATTCATCAATTAATTCTTTATTTTTATCTCTTTATTTATTCTTTATCTCTTGATGCAATTACTAATACAGCAAAATATCTGGACTACTGTCCGAAGACTGGGACCTGTCCGAGCATTGATATAGTTACCTTATTGGCAACTTACGATATGATTTATTCTGTTACAGACATGATATCTGCCCTCCTCACAACACCCCGAAGGGGACATCGGGCCTTGACCTTGCCCCGAGTATGGTCTCGATTGTTGAGGACAATTCGATGGTGGCTTTTGTAAACGCCGTTCCCGCCGATACCACCAGATTGCAGTACGTATCCGAATTGTTTGTTCTGTGACGTATTTTCCTTTATGTCAGCAAAAATCGAAATCTTAACGAAAACTCAAAGAAAAACGCGAAATCGATAATTCAAAAACTCACAAACGTCATCTTCGACCGTTCGTCCTCGCGAATATCATCGGCAGCCGGCAGGGCGCCAGATAGTTTTTGTTTCGCCGGAAATTAACAAACCGGACTAAACTGGAAGTCAGGTGGAACATGGCTTGATTTCCGAAACTGAACCCAAGATAAAACTGAACTGGAGATCTCCGCAACTGGAAGTCAAGTTGATCAAGCTCGACAACCGAAACTAAACTTAAACGGACACGAACACTAAATCTTAGCGAGATCCCCGAGAGCAAAAGCTCGATCGGGAACGATAATGAATACCGAATGCACCCGCGAAATCAAACGGTTGCGGAAATGCACGGGTTGCTCAGAATGTAGGTTGAGGAGAGAGGGTCGGTATCAATAAAATAGCGTTTACACAAATTCAAAAATTTGTGTAAAAATTTCATTTATATTTTTCGCTAATGGCCGCCGAAACTTCGGTTCGCGCGATCGTGTCAGCGGCTAGCGTAGAGCTCCCGCGAAAGTCCGAGGATTCAGTTGCAATCGACGTTTTACGACGTTTGAGCATTCATGCATTTTTTTTTGTTCCTTTTATAACATTATAAATTTACAGTGTGTGATCGTGTGTTATACATTTGTTCGTGCGTGAAACATTGGTTTTTCAATGACTTGCCAAAAAATAAATGTTTGGTTAGAATATTCAATTTGTGACTCAATTGAGAAGATTCAGCAATTAAGTAATGCATTCGCTTTCTGTTCGAAAATTGATCATCAAATCATGTAGTGAAATTGTTGTAATACTTTTGCTTCTGAATGCCATAGTGTTAACAATTGAAAAAATAAAGTTTACTTGCAAAAACTTTGCAAATAATTTTGTACTCAATTAGACAGTTTAGTGAATTTAAGTAATATCTCCGCTCTCTGCTGGAAGAGCAATTTATATGTCCTCAAGCAAAGACTTTGGAATAATTAGTCGTTAGATTCAAAAAATTCAATATTTTTTAGAAATTTCTTTGTTTAAGAAGGGATAATGAGATTTTCTAATTTCAAGATCTATTTCAGAGATATAACACTGGAACGCGTTCTGATGGACGACATTGATCTTCTGTGCGATCCGTAAGTACTATCATACGTGCTAATAATTATGATAAGGATTCTTTCAACGTCCTGGAATTGATTTTAACGAAACCTTTGCACGTGTCGCACAACGCTTGAGCAAATGTAACGAGCTAATTTCGAGATATCGACTCAAACAACAATTATTTTGCGAAACAATTGTTTAAACAATTAAACTTGATAAATAAATCGTACTATTCAGATTGTTAGGTTCAATTAACAATATATACTAAATTTTGTATCATTCCGACCACACGATGAAATGTTATTGTTTAAACAATTGAACAAACAAATGAAAATCCACAAATTTCTTCTACTGTTGAATTGTTACGTTTGGCCAAATTTCAGCAAATTATAATAAGCTGATCTCAAGATGTCGACTAAAACAAAAATTGATTGCCAAAACAATTGTTTAAACGATCGATATTGATAAATAAATCATTCTATCCAAATTGTTGACCTCAATAAACAATATATAATTTTGACCACACGCTAAAAAGGTATTCTTTAAATAACTTAATAACCAAATGAAAATCAATCAATTCCTTCTATCGTTATATTATAACGTTTGACTGAATTTCAGGAAAATATAACAAGCTGATCTCCAGATATCGATTAAATCGAAAATGAATTGATGAAACGATAGTTTAAACAAAAAATGTAGATACATCAATCATACTATTCAAATTGTGAGCCTCAATTAACAATATACACTGAGTTTTGAACAATTTCGCCCACACGATAATAAGTAATTGTAAAGAGGAAGCATTATGACAATGTAGTTGTCCGCTTTTTTATTTAAATGCCATCCGAATCATTCTGATTCATTTCCAATTGGATGGCAAACTACCTTCCTATTCCTACCCTCTTATTCATTCGGTTATATATCCGAGATATACTTTCATTTTGAAAAAAAGTTTGATATTATTCCGACATTTACAGAGAAATCGAAAAAACTGATGGAGTCCCGCAGGCCGCAAGCACTCTGGGCCTCCAGCATGGCGGTCGGGAGGAGTCTCCGACCAAGTCATGGTAAGCAATGGTCAGAAAGTTCTCTGTTCAAAACATTTTCATTGTGCTTCCCCGTACGGCCCGGATGGCCGCGAGGAAGCTTTATTTTGATGAAAAAATAAATCGAGATTTTTACCTCAGGATGTTCAGAATGATCTAAAACGTTGAGATAAGTGATTTTTGTGGAAAATTGTCGAAAATTTATTGGGTCACAATAAATGGGAAAGACTGTGGGAAAGCGTACGTGGCGAATATGGGTCCGTCCGAAAACCCATATTCCGCCCATCAGCAATCCCATGGTAGCTCTCATACGATTTCCCAAACGCTCACCCATACTCTCTCCCAAGGTACTTCCCATACTACTTTTTTTACGCGGGTGACTCTCTCCGGGGACCACACCCACGAATCCTTGGGTCATTCCCGCTTTGCGCGTGTCGCCCTCTCGTGGGATAATATTAAGGATACATATATGATTACGGTGCTCATCAAATTTCATTCTCTACTTATTGCAGCTGTAATGACATATACTCCATGCAGGAGACTCCAGTGGCTTCCTCCGGGATATTGGGCTGCAAGTGAGTATTATTTGTGACGAATTTTTCTCTATCGCGACGAAAACTCGATAACCGAACCGAAAACTCAAAAATCGGGAAATCAAAAAGGAATCGCGATCTCAAACTCAAAAACTGTCACCTTCGGCCGTCGAACCTCGCGAATGCAAACGGTAGCCGGCTGGGCGCCAGTTAATTTGTTCTTCACCGGTAATTAACAAACCGGACTAACTGGAAGTCGAGTGGAAGCTAAAACTAAAACCGAAACTGAATCGAACTTAACTGGAAGTCGAGTGGAAGCTCGACGACCGCAATCGTTAATTTTTGTTTCGCCGGAAACGAACAAACCGGACTAAACTGGAAGTCGAGTGGAAGCTCGACGACCGAAACTAAAACTAAAATAAAAACCGGAACTGAAAGTCGAGTGGAAGCTCGACGACCGAAACTAAATCTAAAATCGAAGCCTTATCTGAATCGGAATCTTAAATCGCGAACTCGAAATTCACGATGAATCGAGAAGATTATTTGTTGGCTAAAAGCCACGAGAACGCGCGAAAGCGTAACCGAGAAATTGCTCGCTAACAATTTTTTTTTTTTTTTCTTTAACTTTCACCTAGCCTGTATCTCCACTTTTTTTCACTTTGCAGTATATACATGATGTATAAGACGTACTGCCGTTTGAAAACGAAATTTTTATTTTCTAATATCATTGTCCACAATAGATTTTATATGCGTATCCACACACTTCATTTATTCATAAATGATTAAGAGGTGAAAATTTAACAAACATAACCTAGACGGAAATTTCGCAACGTGTATTTTTCAAATATCACAATTTTTCAAGTATCACATACTGATTTCTTTATTTCGAATTACAGATACACTATTATTGAGCGTTTACAATTTTTTCGTAGTTTGATGTTCCTTCGCGGCGTTCTTGCTGATACGATTTTTCTCGCTGAAGTGACATGGATCGCCTCATATGTCTATTTTTATGTTAAGTGATCATGGAGAAATGTTCTTTTACAGTAACAACGTTCCGTCCGCTCACGACCTAAGACGACCCACTGGTCAAGCGGAGGTTATGATGGTCCAACCGATGGAGAGGGAGGATTTCGTGACGCTACCACCGGTTTGTTCAAATACGATAATATACGATTCCTTAAGACCGACTCTCGTGATGAAGCTATGTGATCATTTCAATTGCTGCCTTTTTTCCTATGTAACTGCAGGAACCGAAGATCTCCGTCTTATTCGGGGATCTGGGGCCAATAGCGGAGTGGCCGGAAGGCCTGAAAATCCTCGCCCGCCGCATTAAGCCCATCGACATTGCTCGGCTGACACTGGGCCAATATCTGCAGGACGATGTCGTGGAGCTCTTTATGAATTTAGAGGCGGTGGCACTGCGTAAGGCGAACATTGCAATACACGTGATTCCAATGTTCGTCTTAACAACAATCGGATACGCGGACTACACGCACCACCCTAACCGGTCTATTAATGCAATATTACGACACGGAGTGGAGACGAATATACTGTCGCTAATTCCCGCGGCCATTCAAGGGTATCTATCACATTAAAAAAACGCATTATCAAATGTTGATTGACAAATCATAATATTAATCAATGTACTTTCAACATTTCAGGCACTTCGTGTCGTATTTGGCAGCAAGGAACGGGCAGTCAGTGTGAGTGTAATGAATTGTAACGCACTCCCTGTTTTCATTCCTTCTTTTTCGACTCCACTGTTTCCCACGCCTCATTTTCCTGCAGCTGTCCAGCCTTTTCACCAGCCGGAATGCACACGTGCATTCCGATCCTTCCAAGAAACCCGAATTCCTCACCCACAGAGTCCCAGGCGCCTAACATAAATCTCCTGATTAGGCGACTTTTACACTATCCCGCGCTGGCCTTCCTCGGAACTCACCCACCTGCCCTTCTCGGAAAACCAGCCACCTGCTCTTTTCCATAACTTTCTTGACTCCCAAATTCTTTCCCCACTCCCGATAAAAATACGTAAATATTTGTGAAGACCTGCCAGGAGATGATTATAAGAATTTGAATTTCATTCATTTACCTCGGGTTTTTATTTTCAGAATGATGGTCCGCTATGATTCGTTGGTCGGCTGTATCGGGGCAGCTACTTACGAACGCATTGAATCCGAGATAAAAAGGTTACTAAATGGCATGGAGGTCACAATCTTGGTGAGTCCACGCAATTGTAAAGGAATATTTATTTAAGAATTACAGATCTCCGTCTTATTCGTGGATTGGTTCAGAGATGTTACTTGTTTAATACTTTGTTTAGTTAGACTTGTTGTGGTGTCGTATTACTTATCTCTTCTTGCTCAATCACTACGATTAGTTATTCGCGAATATATATTGACTACAAGATTACATGTTCTGAATCTTGCCAGACCGAACGTACTACAGTTCACGAGTTAGCTTGTAACTGTTTGATGCTTGTTCTCTGCTCCTTTCATATGGACGGAGAACAGCGTCAGCAACATTTTAAGGGTTCTGTATGTTCCATTCTTTAAGTGTTTACATTTCTACATCTGCTTATCGTTTGATGCCCCAATCTCTTGGTTAATCCAGAGATCGGCGTTATTTCATATTGCATAAAAGCTGATACGGAAGTTACGTATGTGCAATCGAGCGCACCTTGATGCGCCTCGATTGCCAAAATGCTGACCGAGCGTTTGGTGTTGGCGATGGCCTGCTTAACGCGTGCCACTCGAATTCCTTGTATTACAACCAATAACGCATGTTGCAAGGAATTTGATGTTCTACTTTTAATTTCTACCTTGCAACGACGTGTTCCAAGAATCCGCGGTTCAACAGAATTTTGCAATTTTTGATATATCGGGCTCCACTTTGGTCGACAAGTTGACTGTTATCATCAAGGTTCTTGCGTAAATTTTTCGAGAATCTGTCAAGAAAATCAACTGTTATAGTGAACCGAATTCCCCAAATTTATTCATAACCGTTAACGCTCTCACTATATCATCATAGCATTTTTTTGAAATATTGGACTCAAATCCGGTCTGAGACTGCAGTGTTACCAGACGAGAGTTAAGATTAAATTTAGCAATACTCTTCCAAAAGGATCAATGTATTGTGACGTGGAGTCACAGTCTTCGCCCTAACTTTGACAAGAAAAATTACATTGATGACGATGATGCTGATGATATTAACGAACATTTCCATCGTCGTAAAAAAATCGCTGGGTCAACCGTTGAAGCGAATAAATTGATCGGTAGATATCTCGCGTTATTATGATCGAACCAAAAAACTATCCTAAATTGTTCATATTGTGTGCGTATCCTGTCAGAGGATAAGTTAATGATTGGTAATGCTCCAAAAATACATATATGTATTTTTGGATACACGTAGCTGGAAGGCAGCACTTCGACGGACTCTCCGCTTTCTTGCGCGGTGCGAGTTCATCTCTCTTGTGTCATGTTTCTTGTGTTAGTGTATTGTAGTCAGGCTAGGTATCGTGTGATGTCCGTAATCGTTGCTCTCCCAACAGAATATTGTTAATAAGAAAATATTCTGTTGGTAGTTTTGGTATCCCTAAAAACCTCAATTAAACCTCGTGGATATCCCCGACTACAGTAACTGGTGCGGAGACGTGCCGACTTCTGCCCCTGGGTGACCGTTTCTATCAATTCTTAATTCCTCCTATAAAAATCTTTCGAATACCCAAATTTACCCACATCAAACCTTGCGGATATCCCCGGCTACAGTAACTGGTGCGGAGACGTGCCGACTTCTGCCCCTGGGTGACTGCACACCTTCCTTCCTGCCTTTAAAATTACCTAAAATTTCCGCTGAGAGGCTTAAGCTATTAATTAGCTTCAAATAAATTCATTTTTTGTTTAAATTAGCGTTGCTTCCTGCTCGCTAAACATTAAAAAACACCAATTAAAGACTACGAGACAATTGAAATTATTATAAAATCAAATTATATTTGCAAACAAAACACAAAATCAAGTAAAATCGGAAACTCGGTAAAATTCCATAAAGAAAAAACGCTACGACTAATAAATTCCTTAATTTTGTTTAAATTTACATCGAAACGGTACATTTTCATTTCAGCACCTGCCCTAAAAATTTCCTACGCGTGGCCAGAACCCACGCGTCGTTACCTTTTGGAGTAAGGTTCTGCCCTGCTCCAAAAACAGTAACGTTACAGAGTGTACATGTACTTTATTATTATGTAGATTTTTCTGTCATATGCTCTCTTATATGCGCTCTATGGTACACGAGCGTTAAACAACGCGCCCTGCTGTTCACTTCACCGACCGTAGGATTTCGATCAATAACACCTACCACCTACAACGACCGCTGAGTCACCGCGGTCAAGTTAAAATTCTGGTGGGACCTCAGAGATATAATGAACCTTGTCAGTTGTTTTGATGTGAATCCTAATTCACTACACTCCTAAGCATAAATTACCTGTTTATCCGTCTGAGATTATGATCTAAACCATATACGCCTCTCCAGTTATATTCATCTCTCCAGTAGCTTGTTCCAGTTTCCCGAAAATGTGGTGATGGACTAGATCAGCGATTCAAATCAGGGTATGTATGGTGTTCTGAATATTTTGGATATTGTGTATTAATATGAATACCACGTGGTTAAACCTAATGCCTAAAGCTTGCGAATTTATTATTTATGCAGCATGGAACCGCTTTGCAGCAGCGAAGGGGCAGCAGTGATTGTGGCCTCCACCAGATCATGTTTCTCCGCCGCCTGACTCACGTATGTACTATTACTCAAGAATGTACTATTCGAAACTAGTAAGCCTGGATGAAAAAATTGAAAATTTTCGATATAATGCTGCTTCCAGAACGTGCTCGTTCAATTGTTCGGGCGTGGGTTGGGGGATGGGCTCAACCTGGTCAACCTTTTTACTTATGATGAGGTGGACCACTTCCGGAACGAAATGTTCCGGAAGTTGAGTTACATTCACGTAAGTAAATTTGAAAAAGCGTGTGTCTAATATCTTGGAAACTCACTCAATAAAGACATCCGTTGTAAATGCTGTATGGAATGTTCCAGGCTCATATACCGGAAACATGCGTGATTCCGAGGCCGGGGCAGACGGAAGAAGAGCTGGGCCGACGGGCGAACGAGGCACAACGGGTATGAACTTATTTATTTTAAAATACCTGTATTCAAAATGCCATGAAAAAGAACAAAATTTAATCTCTAGTGAATTAATAAATCCCATGGTCTGTCTGTTTAGGTTCAGTCAGTACCGACAAAAATGAGAAAAAATCGAGACCGATTACACCGGTTAGTAGAATCCCACTTCGTACGAATTTCCATTAGGAGTTTCGTTGATAGAGAAGTATTTAATTTTAATACGAGAAGTCCATGTTATCAGTCTATGAGAGTTTGGTCGTCTATACGGTGTAATTAGACATCGTATAAACTCGTAAACTGATAACATGGACTTCTCGTATTAAAATTCGATACTTCTCTATTATAATAACGATAATGTTAGAAACAATACTAGTATAAGTATTAATATTCATTTTTCTTTCAATAGAGTTGATGAAGGGAAAATCTTCTCCGACGGGAAGACACTTTCTAGTCAGGTTGCGACGCGGAAGAAAATCCGAAGAATTCTTTCAGATGGCGACCTAGATGAGAGCAGCGAAGAGGTAACAAAAGTGATAAGTTCGATTCCTTTAAATTTTGGCTGAATCAATCAATCTATCAATCAATCTATCAATCAGATAATGAGTTATGTTACGTCGTGGCCCTTCATAACGTATTATTGATAATTTAATAATTATCCTTGTTCTAATATTACAAGCCGGTTTATATCATTTGGATTTCCATATTTCTTTCGTTTTATTCAATATCACACCACCGGACGTTAATATCAAATTTCGTATATTCATATCCGTTCGCGACTTGCCGCGAATCGCGAACACCTTTTACTTAATAAGTACTTTTTCGAAAAGTTTCCGACGCTCGCGCGTGCAGCGCGAGCTCAGCAATTTGGAGCCGCCTCGCAACGGCTCGATTCTCGTCAAATTAGTTAGTCTTAATTTAGAATCCGAACGATCAACTACAAAAACTTTGTAACCTCCTGTATAATTAGTAACTTCGAACAATCTGCCTATATTGTAATATTGAATATTGTACTGATCCAGTTGACATTTTTATCTGTCCAATTAATAAACTGCGTTTGTTACACTGAATATTTGGTAAAAGGATTTCAATCCTTTTCCGAGAACGAACCCACATTATTTCATGTTCACGCTCTCACGTCTTTCGTCTTTTGACCTCTGAGACGTAACAAGTTACAATATTGGATTGATGGATATTGGATAATGAGTTACAATATTGGATTAATTCGATTCCATAGATATTTTGTCGTCAATATTTAAGATTTAGATATTTTGGTTTTTGATATTTTTTCGCCGATATTTTGGTGTTAGATATGTGGTGTGTGTGCGTGTGTGCGTAATCCAAAGATTGTTATTGAATTCGGAGAAAATCGGTGCAGACGTTCAAAAGTTATGAGATTATCAATTTTTTCAAAATTTTCTGTGACTGCTCTAACTTTCACATTGTCTTAAATATCGGGCTAAAATTTGGTATAAATTTGAAATATACCGTAAATTTGTAATATACCATAAACTGACGATTGTTATTGAATTTGGAGAAAATCGGTTGAGCCATATAAATTCTTTGCAGTTTTCCATTTTTTCAAAATTTTCTATACACGGCCTGTGTTTCGAATTTTTTTAGATATCGGGTAGATTTTTTCTTTTCACTTTTTACTAGCAGCATAGAACGGATAAAAAATATACGTAAAAACTAATAATTAAAGTAACTGATCACAAAACGAAGCTTCTTGGGGAAGCCAAAAGTTATAAACGTTCTGTCCCACAAACAAGTGAATGGGATAGACTGTGATAAAGGCGGAGAGGAAGCATTATGATAATGTAGTTGTCCGTTTTTCCCCAGCACGATAACAACAAAATATGTCGTACGTGCAACATCACCTTCAGCACGGTCAGTGCAAGGAGACGGCACGAGAAGTCGGTGCACGGGAAAAACAGATTTGTGTGCGGATCATGCGGCAAGGTGTACAATCGTATAGACAACTTTAGGAAACATGAAAAATCTCATCAGCCGTGTGATTGGACCACGGATCAAAGCTCTTCGTAATTCAAAGGCGAGTAAAGAAAAACTCAGAAAACACTCAGAAAAAAAATAAAGTTATCACAACAAAATGATTTTGTTGACTGATTTTGTTACTTTTTCGTCTCCAGAATAAAAAGAAATGGTTGATGGAACCATATGCCTCAAATTCATTTTGTTAAGGAAGAGAAACGATTTTGTTGGCATTTGATACGTGATACCAAACAATTTGGTACGCCGTACCAAATGATTTTGTACGGGGTAACAAATGATTTTGTACGGGGTAACAAACAGTCATGCGCCTGCGCACACGTCGTTTTCGGTGGTCGTGAAACGTTTTTTTTAATATGGCGGTAACTGTCAAGGCCCGCGTACGTTTTATCGGTATAATTAATTTCTCTTTTTTCCCAAACTTTTTGGTTGGGTCAACAAAAATTTTGTTGTCGCAACAAATCTTTTTTCTGAGTGTATTTAAGAGCATGTGAAACACTCGAACTCTCATATTAAATTTTTCGATCAACCTTTCTCGGAAAATATCCAACCAAATATAATGAGATTTTGGGGATACACTACATGAACTTTGAGTCAAAAGATTCGTCTCGATTAAAATAATTCACCGAATGTTTTCATTATTGTGCGAAAAAATCTCGCTGACTCGGCAGTCTGTCGATGCGATCGTACGGACTCACCGTCCGTGCCCGTTAGATATATATATATATTGAGACGTAGGGTTCGGCGGCCTCTAGCGGTGAACGGTAGAGTTACTATCTCAGTAACCTACCTTACCGCGCGAGTCGGGCCGCGCCGCCATGTTTTAGCGTGTTTCACATGCTCTTAAGATCGAAATCAAGGGAAACTAATAAAATTCCATTTTCTCACAGGCTTCAATAACCGGCTCCGCCAAAGGAAATGAAACGCCGCCAGTGTAAAAAAGTGTTATATGTAAAAAGTGTTTTATGTTATATGTTATGTGTTATATATTATTATATTTATAATATTAATTGTATATTAATTTATTTATATATTAATTGTTAGATAAATGTTAGTGTATAGATTAATTTATTATCAATCGTTCGAAGATTTGTTTATATCGCCATGTATTAGAGCAGTAAGTTTTGCTGCGTAGTAAATTGTAAAAAGTAAATTGGCTGCGTCACTTCGAGATGAATTGAACTCCGGAAAAATGTAAGTATATTTTTGAATTTTTAACAAAGTGTTGATTTTTTACATTTTATTACTACAAAAAAAAATGAAGAAATTTAGAAGATAATGAACACTTTTTTCCATTTATAATTTTATTAATTTAATATTCAATTTTATTTTTCAGTGGTCCCCACTTTGAGCTAATGGCATCCGCCAGGTTGACCCTGGATGAAACGGATGAGAATATTCATACCCACGATCTTGTAATCAATAATTTAGGTGAGTCATCAAACTTGATTAAAAAATAAATGTGTAACATACGCGTGTGTTACAATTCTTTTGCTGTGAAACATTAAAACATTTCCTCTGTTTTGTGTTTCTTTACAGAAAACAAACATCATGCTTTGCCGCTCTTCGGACACTTTTGTTGCCGATTGGCAGCCCAGCCCGAGTGTGTTACGAAAGAAGTATGCGCCGGAAACGTCAATTTGAACGGACGAAACTGTTGGGCACGGCTACAAGGCTTCACAATACAGAGCTGGGAATCTCGGAAGCTTGCAGACGAAGAACAAAATCCGATCCACAGATGATTTCACTAAAAAGAAGTAAATGTGTGAAAAATTAGAAAATTACTTGAGGAAAGATTTTTCTTTAGAAAACCCAAAAACAACTTTTATTCTCGAGAATTTTTTTTTTTTCATGAATTAAAAAATTTCAATTATTATGAATTCCTCTTCTGGGCGAACTAAAAAAAAATTGAAACTCGGGTTCAAAAAAGATAAGAGAATTTAATACTGAAATTTATCGACTCAGACATCTAAAAAAATCGTTTTTTTTTTTTACTTTCTGAAGCAAGAAACCTCAATCGATTAAATTGTATTAATAAATTTCTTTTTATTTTTTCAGGAAACATCGATACAACCCTCTAAAACCTCGTCAAAAGAATTGCGAATTATCAACAACGCGGACGGTGCGGAAAAGACGGTAACCACAAGATTGGAGACGAGCGAAGAGGCGCAAAAATGGCACAGGCAATTAATTTCGCATGCCAAAGATCACAGTCGATGGAAGCATGCCGTGGAATCGATTCAGGAAGTGCCATGCATTGAGAGCGCAAGAAATTCGTTCATAAGCAACAAAAGACAGGGATCTTTGTACGATGAAACGCCACTGATCGGTACGTTACCTGTTCTCCAAAGATAACAATTAATCGACAAATTCTGTTTGACATAAAATACAAATTTCGTTATGAGTACGAAATGAATGAAAAATTTTCAAGCATTTTGAATCTCAAAATTATGTATACGTTATTTGATTAATAATTTTAAAAAAAATTCCATTTTAGAATCTGTGCAGTCGGATTATTCGTCGACGAGGCCAACAGTTCAAGAAATCTTTGGTCTTACGCCAAGTACAAGTCTGAGCAGTTGCAGTTCCAACAGTCCTCCAAGTTTACGTTCCCGTTCCTTGAGTACTAGCGGCCCTCGAAAATTAAGCGCTAGCGCGCTCAAGTCACATTGGCCATTCTCATCCAAAGGTCACGATTAAGATAGCCCCAATTTCGTACGATTCGCAAAAAAACGTTCGACTCTTGAGGAGTCAAGTGCGAGACGATGGAAGATTTTTTCTGGCAGCGAATCGAAAAGAATCCGGCTATATCGACGAACATTATTGGAGTCGGTGACGAAGGGAACGATGATGTAGAACAGATAGTGGAATCAAAACGAGCCGACGAGTGATTCGAAAGATTTTTCTTTCACTCAATTCCGTTGATCCACTTTCGCGACGTTCGATCGACGCATTCTTATCAAGACTGACAAAAAAAAAAAAAAAAAAAAAACGGAAAGTGTAAAGCGATGATAAAAAACACACATGTTGTGGCCATATTTGCTGAAAAGTGTAATGTAAAAGAAAAGGATCCTCAAGATCCGTGCATAGCAAATGTATCTTAGGCTTCGAGTTAGATTTGCCAATATAATTCTTTGACTCATCTTCTTCATTTTTTTTTCTTTTGTTTTATGTTTAGCACGAATAAATAATGTTTATTTGCGTTAAGCAAACGTCATGACTCGGACGTAGAGATTGTGATGACTCGATGTTGATCCCCGCAAAGTCGAGGGGTCGAGTATCGGTAGCACCGGAGACGGGAAAAGGCAATGTTTTCGTATACAAAAGAAATTAAACAAATCAAATCTGATTGTTTAGGTTTCTATTAATAGTCGATCAAAATACAGATATGTAAAATTTATTTCGTTTAAATTACCGACGAAGAAAATTTTCATTTATCAGTATAATTATTATCGTCTAAGAGGCATGACTCGAAGAAAAATTCTGTTTTATTCGATTAATGATTACGATAAAATTTTGCCCGTTTCCGCGTAGCACAGGCTTTCGGCAAGTGCCCTTAAAAATTCTCGTTTTAGTATACAAACGAGTCAGCGAGCTCAACTGACTATAAAAGAACGAAACTTTTCCCAATCGAAACATCCTCGGTACTTCATTTTTGAAATATGAATAACCGGGGTTTGCTTCGCATAGTCAAACCGAATCATCGGACAAAAATGCTTTTCGTGCGCCATAATTTCATTTTCGGTACTTCATTTTTGAAATATAAATAACCGGGGTTTGCTTCGCATAGTCAAACCGAATCATCGGACAAAAATGCTTTTCGTGCGCCATAATTTCATTTTCCGCAATAATTTTGCAATTTTTTCTGCGCTGACATGCAATAAATATTTGTTTTTTTTTTTTCGTCAGTGAAAATCAATTTCTTTTTTTTTTTTCGTCATTTATCGATACGTTTATTTTCGACTTCAATACTCAGTGAACAATTCGTTTGCGTTTTTTTTTCTTCTTTCTTTCTTCGTTTGTCAAAGTAGTTAAAACGCCGAGATGAAGTATTTGGGATGAAATGAAAGTATATTCATTAGCAATGTAGAACGAGTAAACGAAGAGACAGCGTGTATAAACGATTTAATTATAATCGAAGATATATAACATATTATTATAATTATCATTATTACTGCCACTCTATCTTT
Source organism: Ischnus inquisitorius (assembly GCA_963924025.1). Taxonomy (NCBI): domain Eukaryota; kingdom Metazoa; phylum Arthropoda; class Insecta; order Hymenoptera; family Ichneumonidae; genus Ischnus; species Ischnus inquisitorius. The sequence continues at coordinate 2,997,946 of OZ001245.1, forward strand.
CTAGATATTATAGAATCGATGCGGAAAGTATAAAATTTACCAATGTCATTTCATTACCTATATTATATATGTATGTCTATTAAACTCAGAGTATTTATAAATTGTTGTATTTTCCTTCATTTGTTTTTTTTTTTACATTTATTTCTATAATGGCGTCAATCGGAGGATGGTAAATATCAAGAAAACAAAAAAGAGGACTTTGAAAAACGATTTTAGAAAAAATTCTGATTTTATTTTTACAGATCTTACGATAGATTTCCTTCAGAATCAATTTATCATCGTGAAAATAGATATAACAATTTCTGCAAGATAGTAAATTTCATCTAAGTATTTATTGAAGCAAGGGCCCCAATCGTCAGAACCATACATTCTTCGATGTTCGATTGTTGTTCTAACGACATCTGCTTCTGTTTCATTTTACCTGTAATAACATGAATGAATTAAATTGATAAATCATTAAATATCAGCTATGCTTAGGTCAACTTACGAACGTGAGTCTCACGATGGTGCACGTCAATTTTACACGTGTGCTCCTCGTGTTCGAGTCGCACTTTATCTGTAGACATATACATGAAGTCAGTTTGCTTCGTACACAGCATCGCCTCATACTCTTTGAGTTCGGTTTCGTACTTGTTAAGCTCTGCTCTCAATTGAGCTTTTTTGCTGGTATCGTGCGAGCTGCAAACATCGAACGCGCAGATTTATTATTCTCACTGTGCTTCACATTATAGGCCATTGCCTGCGATTATTCGCACTTTACTCTTTTTAAGACGTTGCATTTCTTGGCAGATATCCGCTATTTCGGTGCACACGCGCCTTATTTGTCCATGTACCGTAAACAATTCACGTTTTTCATTGTTGCAATCGTGTGCCGCACCATGAAAACTCTCCTGGGCTTGTTTAAAAGCGTTTGAACTGTCCGAAGTTTGGCATTGAATCTCATGAATATCTTGGTTAAATTGTCTGTAACACGAAATGATGAATATATTACAATTGTAAAAAAAATAGGAGGATAATATATGAATGTCGAAACTAATTCTTACGCCACTTGTGCTGTGATCTCTTTTTCCTCGGATTCTCGCATGACCACACACCTTCGAAATCCTCAAGGTTTTTCTTCTGCTCGGCCAATGCCTTTTTGATGAGACGGAGCGTCGTCTCTTCAACTATTGCCTATTTAATTTAACGAGCATTTTACGAACTGTCGTAATATCACAAAAACAAAATGAAAATGAAAATTAACTTACTTTTGCCCAGCGTAGCTCCAATTCCAAGTTTTGCATTTTATCGTGTTTGCCAGCGACGGAGTCGAGCAGCTTCAAGCGCATCTCGAGATCGCAAACTTTTTTTTTTGCTCTTTGCATGATAATCCTTAGCCTTCCTGCAAATATCGCTTTGCTTCCTCGCTTGCAGTGAAAAGAGCGCTTTTTCCACTGCCGTTATGTCCAATGTTGAAATTTACATTGGGATTTTGTCTGACATATTTTACGTTGTTTTTTGCGTTCAACTGCTCACCTATATAAATGGTATAATTCATTATAACAATGTTTCGCGTTTTTTCGTATCACCGAAACTCCGAAAATTTCGAATCGACGATACATTTTTTTTTTGTTATCGATTAATAACGACCATAAAATAAGGAAATTCAAAGATGACATGATCAAAGCACTGCTGAATAAATTTTTGCAATAACTTCGTACGGCAAAAAGATAATTTATTTAACGAGAATAGTGCGTTAACTAACCTATAAATTTTGTTGTTCGATCAATCTACCTCCGATGGCTTGAAGACCCAAGAAGCCTCTGAGTACCTGATGCTACTTAAGATTCGTCTCACTGCTCGATTGCACTGTCCAAGAAAGAGAGAATCTCGGGGTCACTGTTTCTCAAGAACAAATAGTAAACTGGCACATGTATCACACGATTTTGGTTCATTTGTACCTGTACTCATGACGGACGCGTCGGCTGCAAGCGGAAGTGCCGCCATGACACCTATGGCGCATGACATGACCACCAACGTACTGCGTGCTAATGAACCCCCGCCCCAAGGACCTCAGTGAAGTTAGCGGAACAACTTCGACTTTAATAATTTTAGAAAATGTCAATCGTTTGTTTGTCGTTTGTAGGTGATTGTTAGATTATTTATAATGTTTGTTAGACTTTTTTTTATTTGTTATTCCAAAAAAAAAAATTCAATGTGAAGGTAGCGGAATTTTTCTTTTCTTTTTTTTTTTTTGCTTCTATTTGGTACCAATCGATTCGGAATCGTTTGTTGGACAGAAATATATACATTACATCGTTTGTTGGTTGTTTAATTAGCTAAAAAACTCAAAAAACAATACCCCATTCGTGATCCCCACCCTCATCATGATGCATGATTCTGTGATTGGGTCACCAATAGACATACGTCGTCACATAAGGATACTTCCGAGAATAACACGATACGCTCGGCAGAGGGAGATCATTCGCGATAATTTGTGGAGTCCGCATCTTCATGCGCAATCCATATTCCTTTCTTCATTATTTGAAGAATGCGAAGAATGCGAGTGACAAACAGGTGTATGTGGGATTAAACGATAGTTCTGTAAGATAAATTAATAAAATAAATTAAATAAATGATGGCAGGACATAAACTGCATAACATTTAATGAAAAAATGGTTTATCCGATGTAGCGAAAATAAATTTTCAACAAATTATTTATTTAAATATTATGTAACATTTTACATGAGATGATGTAGTAAATTATAGATATATAACCATACACGAAACTTTCTTTTATGCTGATTGTTTACTTTCAAAACAGTTAAAATCCTTTGCTCTTAGCTCTAAGCTAACTGCTGTCATGATTTTTTGTAACTAAGAAAAATGCTCTGTTCGACTGCTCGAGACACTCTTCCTTGCCCTTCTAATGGACGATGTTTTTGTGAGTTTTGATCGTTTCTCTAAAGTTATCACGAGTAGACTGTTTTTTTACCGAACTAGGTAAACTACTATTTAAGCGACACGAATAGCGAACCTATTTCGTAACTTTTCTGTCGGACTGTTGACCTCGAATAATATACGCCGAGTTCTCGGAAAGTTAGAGTATTGGTTTTGCGATTACGTTTTACGTACATCTATTAGCATAGACTTATCCTCTGAAAACCTTTTTTTTATATTCGTTATTCGTTAAAGATATCGCAGTTTCTTTTCATTCTTTGGGTAATTAGCACGAGCTCTGACATTAACTCCGAGATTCGAACGGCTGATTGTTGCCTGTCCCAGAGAGCAATAACCGCGTGGTAGTCCACCGATAGTGATAGATTCTTCGAAGCAATTGCCTTTTAAATTTGTTCGATTCATTCCCTGTCTCAAAGCAACCTACGATAAAAATATTTATCATTAACATTTTTTGTATCCGAGGCAATTCATCTATATGTATGGTTCATTACAACTTACTTTTTAGAACAAACTTCACTCATTTTAGAGACGAATATATAAGGCAAGATGAGGTTCAATCTCGGTGTGCTCGGAACATGAAATGATTGCATCTTTCATGTCATTGTACTCTTGCCAACATCCAGTGGCACGTCGACAGTATGCCACGAAGTGTCCCGGCAGATAACCGACTACTCCGGCGAGCCTAAAAAACATTTTTTTAAAACATTTTTCATGTTGTCGACATACATATAGTGTCGATATTCATAATATCTACGAACCTGTACTCTAAAGACGATTCGCCAGTTTCGGGAAGTTCTAGTGTAACCGGAAGTTGCTTTAGGGTACACGTTATCCCGGTTTTATGCGTGACATCCAAACGTACATCCAGCATCACGATCAAATGAATATTTGGTTTTTTAATCCAGGTGAAACGGCCTTTGCACGGAGATCGACAGCTGACATTGTAGATCGGCGAACGAAGGTTCAACGCTTTTCCCACAGCGCTAAATCCATATTGTCGGATGATTTTGAAATTAGCGCGTATCATAACTTGCGAATACGTATTACGACCACTGTGCGAACATTCTTCGATGTTTCGTATGCTCGGCTCCGATGCCAAGGTATTCTCGGTCATTTTTTGGATACAGCAAGCGGCATTGATTTCGATTGATAATAGACGATTCCTTGTTTGTACTGACTTCGTGATTGGGATAAAACCCTTCAATATTATTGCTCTATCGACTAGCAATTTTGGAGTCACGCCATTCTCGATTAAACTGGAAACGAATTGCAGCGTACTGTTCGTTGATTCTTTCACGAAAGCGAAGTAATGAACATTATCGATTGCAGCTGTCATCAGTATCTGTGTGAGTGAATCGAAAGCACAAGTGTTTATTACAGAATACTGGATACCATTGATTTTGAGTGAGCCGCATTTCAAACCATTCGGTAGCAACGACGATTTTTTAATTTTCGTTACTAGAGTATTTCTGTGTCGAATTTCTGGAACCGGTCTGAAATATTTGCTATGTTTTTGAGAGGTTGATGCCAGTCGTTTTTTGTTATCGTTTTCTTGATTGTTCGGATTTTGATGACTAGTAAAACCCAGCTGATCACTCTCGCAATGTAAGGATCGAACATCAGTGACCATCGATGATACTCCGCTTTGTGCTTGTGCTCCTGCGTCGCTGGATTCCGGCGTTGGCTGTTTCTTAAACTGCGATGTAGTTTCATCTACGATTACAACGTCGGTCGTTATGAGTGCTGCTTCGGAATCTCGATTTTCCAATGCCGCAGGCTTCAACATTTCTCGTGCATCCAAAAATGACGGAATTGCATGCCGTTCAGAGACTGAAGGATTTCGTACGACGCTCGTTGTCGAAGACAATCCGTTTTCGGTGAACGTTGGGTTGTTTCTTACTTTTGGTTCGTCGTTTAATACCGATTGTAGGATAGCATCGTAATCGTGATGTGGGATTTCGTTTGTCCAACTATTGAGGTTGATGTCAGATACATTCAATTTGCTGTATGAATGGTCTCCTAGATATACATCGGGTAAAAGACTGTCGCCGATGAGCTCTCCCGATCGATGCGTCGAAGACAACGGATTGTTGAATATACTGCCGTTGTTTGACCTGTTGTCATCGTACTCTTCCGATCGATGCGTCGAAGCCAACGGATCGTCGAATATATTGCCGTTCTTTGACCTGTTGTTATCGTGCTCTTCCGATCGATGCGTCGAAGCCAACGGATCGTCGAATATATTGCCGTTCTTTGACCTGTTGTTATCGTGCTCTTCCGATCGATGCGTCGAAGCCAACGGATCGTCGAATATATTGCCGTTGTTTGACCTGTTGTCATCGTACTCGAATAGAGCGGAATCCTCAACGACTGGTACTCCGCCTTTTCCTCTCCAATTTTCCGCTGACCTTAAATCGGAATCGTCAAGAAGAATATCGTTGCCGTTAGATGCTACGTTATCAAAGCCCGAAATATTATCGGCAATAAGCGGCGATGTGTCGATTGCTTTCGAATTCTCGATTAATCTATTGGTGTTGTGCTTGATCATATTCGACGAAAAAACGAAATTTGCTCCCGCGATATCATTTGTATGCAATTTCATAAAAGCGTCCACGCGGAGAGGTGTCGTCTTCAGCACTCGTGTTTTGACGTCGTTGAAATAACCTTCAACATAGCTTGAAGTCGCATGGAGAATCCTCCGAGGCATTCCCACGCTGGTCCACAACGGGAATTCTTTACACAATCTCGATAGCTGCGTAACGTACGTCGGAAGATAAAATGCGTTGAGATTTTTTCCAGGTCGACGTATTTCCTTGGCCACTTCAATTTGCCGATCGATCCACGTGGTTACGGCAATATCGATGTCCAATGTATCTGGTCCGAGGGGGACATCGAACGGATCGACGATGCTTTCTTCGCCGTCTTTTTCAATGCTTCTATTCCGAGAATCAATAAAGTTGGCCTCTACGCGTCTCACAGCTATATAACCTTCGAGCTTCGATCTAGCATCTGTAGTGCTTGTCGCGAATGACGGATCAATTTCAGCGTCTTCATGAGTTTGAAGGGCCACCACGCAAGTGAGGGTAAACAGTTGTTTGAAATCTTCAAGAGTTTGGCATTCGACCATTAGAGCAATGCATCGAACGTAGAAATCTTTAATGCATGTCTGATTCGCCGCCGTGAAGCACTTCCATCGACATACTAGATGAATCAGATGTGCTACGTCAATTCGTATTCGTGTCAGCGGTTTCTCCGCGATCGCTCGGCTCCGAAAGATTGAAGTAAAGCATGAGTTTATATAAGCTCTGATAGTCACGTTGTTGAATGCCATACTTAAAGCAGATAAGAGGGCTCGCGAATAATCGCAGACAGCCTCCTTTGGGATTGGAGCACCTTTTCTTATCCATCGTCGCAACCAATAGGTGATAAAGTCTGTGTCGTGTTTTTTTGACAACATCTGCTCAACCGACACCGTTGTGAAGTCAAAATTTACGACTATCGTGTACAGAAATATGTGTCCAGACTTGCGGCCGCCTTCACGTTTTAAGGGTCTTACAATACTTCCAGTGGCATCAACGCATATAGTGGAACAATCTCTGTGCAAGCGGCAGTATTCTTTATACGCCGTTAATTGTGATTGAGTGCTATAAAACACATGGAATGGGAATGCTCCAACTTCATGCACAACACCGTAAAATTTTGGATCGAAAGTCATCTTTTCGATCGTTCCTATTAGATCCCGGCCGTCACCTTTCTTTATGCCAAGTTCTGCATCGCTCGCTTCTTTTTTTGCTTGTCGGGCCACGGTGGCATTGGGCATGAACGGTGGTTCCGTGTCTCCTGGCCGCATGTTTTCTCTTGCAAGGTGTTTTCTGTATCCTGCGGTACCTTTCGCTTGCAATTCCTTTTGCGCCTCTTTTCGAAATTCTCCATTGAACGGTCGTTTCAGGAACTCGTGAACTTCATTACGAGTGTCTCGCGTCTCGATTTTCATAATAAGTCCGTCGTCTTTGAGATTTTTTTCACCCGTACCTCGAAAGCTATTCGCACACTTTGCACTTCTGCATTTACCGTTTACTTTTAGTATATACGACGATGAATCTTCGGAAAAGCTGACGTACGAGTCTTTGTACACAAATGCACAAGGAAGACGGTACTGTTGCCAAAATTCTCTTGAGATTAAATTAGCCCAAACTCCAGGCTGCAATGTTTTTCTCAATTTTCCCGAGGTTCTTTCCGGCTTGATAGAATCCCACTGATTTTCAGAGAGATATAAGTCAAACGTCTGGAGATCATCGTTCGTTTCTCGTAATTTCTTCTGTTCTCTTGCTTTTACGTGTGGTTTACAAGCAGCTTCGTCGTCACTCTCATCTGTCTCTTCATCCGTAGAGTCCTTTAGAGGACTGAAATTGTTGTTCCAATCGTCCATTGTACCGCTAGTCGCGCCCATCTCTTGTCGAGCAAGTGTGAGAATATTGCGTCTGTTTTTGGTGACATTCGTGTACACACATTGGAAATTCCACCGTCCATTCAGTACCATAGACATTTCTTTCCAAACATCGTCTGACCATGGTGGAAGCGTACCTTTCGAAAAATGATCTTCGAATTGCTTGATCGCAGCAACAGCATCCTCTACTGAGACTTGACACTGCCGTGGCATCGCTTCGACATTTTATTATACCTATAATAAAAAAAAGTGAATTGTAAAAAACATATTTAAATTAGAATATAATTAATTTTATGGCTTTGCGTAAATTGCACAATTAGGCAAATGTGTTGTGACGGAACCAATGCGCAGTACAACTCATCATTCCATTTCCTGATAATTACATGCAAGTAATAGTTTCCAAAAATATTGTAACTTCTTCGATAAAAGATATAATGATTGAGGTTTTTAATTTAGAATTGATTACATGAAATAAGCACCCTTTAAATTACTATACGTTTACAATCACAAATGCAGGTAAATTTTTGTTATTGAATATAAAAATAGAAATGGAAATATTTCGACAATGAAGGAAAGGTAACCTCGATCATTTTCACATTAGAAATAAATATATATTCATAACCTGTATTTTCATATTTGATCTACAAAACACTAACAAACATTAACTAATTATATTACTTCTGCAACCTTTATACTGGCCATACCTTGTAACGGTTTTATCAAACTTATAAAAAGACGTTTATTCTCGGAATCGAAATTAATATAAAGCGAATCAACGTACGTACAAAGTTTCGGATAATAAATATTCGCAAGAATCAACGCAACAAAGAAAGAAAGCGCGCTAAAATTTAAACGACCGGTTCGATTAACGATTAATTTATTGATAGACATCACTGCGTTATACGCTTTTGAGTCTGACAAAGATGGCGTTACTCGTATGTGACCGTATGATCTCCCGTCGATAACTTTGAAATAAGCGAGATACTATACGAGTAAGTTAAATATTACGAAAGAATGAATCATGTAAGCATATATGTCACCGCCTATGTGCTCGGAAATGTAATATTCTCCTCCGGACCAATAGTACACACTTATCAATTTGTAATAATATTACAACATCTAAGGTGAGGGGGAAGAACTCAGTCGATAATGAAAACGTACTGAATACCCTTTCGAAATAACAGACTATTAGGGAAAAGGAAAATGTGTTTTCCCGCTTATATTTATGTTAGTAAAATTTCTTTACTAACGGAAACGCAATTTTCTTTTTTGTCGAGTGTACATATTTCTGAAACAGCATTTTGTACGGTCTCCGTTATTGATGGGATACGTGGGAGTATAGTTGGGAGAAAAGGTATTCCCCATCAGCTTAAAAGAAAACGTTATGGGAAGTTCCTGTGACTATGACAGATACGAAAAAAAAAACTTACAATAGTCTCGTATGTAGTACCGAAAGTGTCAAGTCTATGCTCCATCAATAGTCGGCTTCAGTGCTCTGCAATAATATGAATTATTTTAATTTGTGCCAACTTTAGTTTTGATTCATGCGTAAATAGCAATAATTACATTTTGAACATTTATACTTTGCAATCGATCATTACGTGTAGACATAATCTTCTACGTCTGCTTCATCGATTTCTCCAACCCAGTGAGAAAAGCTTAGTTTGCGTTGACGTCGTTTCATTGATGGATGTAGCTAACTTGTAGCAGTTTTGACTGTGGCTGTGCCTTACATGATAAAAATAATTCTGTCGTTAATTCACATTAGATTTCGTTGCGCTGTCTAGTTCTATACTACAAACACATCTTGCCTTGTATAGCTTCTTGTAGTGGTTGAGTGCGAACCTTCGCATGCTTAACAATTTTATCGGCACGCAGTGCTCCTTCCATTTCAGCATTTTCGTCGAAAATGTCAACATTCTCAACAATACAACGGACTGATTCGCGCAATTTGTAGCAAAGCACTTCCAGTGCAGAAGTTTCTGAAAATAAAGTAAAATAAATAAATAATACAGAAAATAACATAAATCACACACATTTTTAGAAACTTATTATTGCTAAATATTCGATACAAGACAATGAAATCACTTAATAAGTAATTCGTGATACATTACATTTTTCGCTATAAGTAAAATTCAGGAAGAATTTAAAATACTTAACGGCATTCGAAAAAATCAAATAAAAAATTTATAATATAATAGATATTAGGAACAATGAGGTATTATTCAAGAGTAGTAAGGGTAGCTATATGTAGTTATCATACTATCAAATAAAAAAAAATATTTAAAGAATAATCCGGTACCATAATTATTTCTTGCGCACAAACTGTTCCGATTATTTTTGTAACTGTACACGTACTCCTTAAAATATTTTTTCGAAAAGCTGCTTCGACTTGAAACAGCATTTTGAAATATTAAACTGATGTATTGAATGTTAAGTGGTATTCAAGTATTGTTTGAAACGTCCGAACGAACAAGTGATTCAATTCGACTACGGATTTCTAAAATTACAAATATTGTCAAGTGTTATCTAAGCCTTTAACGTGGTCGATATTGGTGTAGGCACTTCTGCAATTGCGTCGATGCAGTGTTCATTATTGTTTAATATAATGAGATAAGTCATGGAAAGCAAGAAAACTCACATGGATGTTACAAAGGAAGCCTTTCGTCCTACACGAAAATACGTATCGTCGAGCCTTCAAAAATAGCAGTTGTACTGTTCACATCTGGCTCGAGAATGTAATGGATTAAGCCGCACGGAACTTTGCCATCGGAAGCAACAAGGCAACGAAAAATATTTTTTAAAATATTGTCTACTTCTCGTCGTCGTCGTGACAATTTCTTCACGACCGACGGGACTATCGAATTTTAATGCTCGTCAGCAGAACGCATGATATCCTCCAGATAACCATCGTGATCCGTAATCTTGCTATCGACCAAGATATGGAGGGGCCTGCGAATTTCTTCGAAGAACAGTCCATTGTATGTTGTATATAATAATCCGTATGTTGTCAATATCCTTCTCGTCTGAAGCTCGTTAAGAATGGAAACCATTTTTAGAATTCGTTGGTGTTCAGACATGCTAGTTTCGTTCAAATCGACAAGTTTCAAGGTGATTTCATCGCGGTTGATGAGTTTGTCGTCGAATGCAATTTCGTCAGCATCCAAACCCTATGTAGCTTGCAGTTACTTTTTCAGCTGCAGCTCCATCGGAATCTACGTATTCTAAGCGAATCAGCGACTGCTTAAAGATTAAATACGTTGTAAACACCTTTATTAGTTTTTCTACGGTTTTTATCTATTTTTTGAAATTAGAGAACATAATTATTGTCGCTTACCCAAAAAAAGAGAAAAAACCAGGAGTCCAAGGATGGAGCACATTCCTTCCCTTGAAATCGCAACCACGACGACTTAATTTTTGTTAGTAAAACCGAAGACGTTTCAGCAAGGCTTTCATCAGAAGTGTGTTGACCTCTTTCACCCTACGGGTAATTATAAAAAAATGTAAATATTTTGGCTCATGGTTAGATCCATACCACTTCGAAAAGAAAGTATTTTTGTATTTTGATATATAATCAAAAATTTTTAATGCTCTATAAAGTTAGAAAATCTTACCGGGTGGATCGATATAATTCAATTCTCGATAATATTTGCCGTTTACATACTGGTCGCTGTACGTGTAAATGGGAGGTAACAAGCACGACTTGGTAATAAAAAGAAGTATCAGATAAAGAAGGTGTTTCCATAACGAAAATCCAGAGGCCTGTAAATGTAAAATATTTTACAGATTGTAAATGAAGAATTATTTTTTTCAGCATTCTATTATCGAAAATTTGAATTGTGAGTTCTGGTTTTGAGGAAGTCTACGTGCTTAGACTCACCCATAAGCCCATGACCTTTCAGACGCGCGTAAGTATATATATAAACTTACCCAAATATTCGCCCTTGTCGTCTCTGGTTTCCACAGTACACGTCAACCATTTTGGAAGCTTGGCATCTGAAAATGGTATATTTTTCCATTTCGTCTTTTACCATCGTTACTCTGTGTGATAAAACTTCTGGTGATTCTGATGAATATTTTAAACGATATATAGTCATGATTCACAATATGGTGGTGGCTCTTACATGGATATCACCGGATTACTCCGTTGACCGTATTTCGATAGATGCAGTATTCCCATCACCAGGTCCCGTTTGTGCTTTGCTGGTTCATTCGAAGAACATAGTTGAGAAAAGAATAAACTGCTTTGTCAACGTCCGTTTTTTTTAATAAAATGCGATATGAGAAGATACAAGTTTAATTCAACGCGTATCGCGCTTCGGCGAAATTTACCACATATGAAGTACGTTCGGAAAAAACAAAATCACTTTTTTGTGATTTTTTTAAAAGTATTAAACAATTTTTACAAACTTTTTCTCTATTTTCACTGCGGCTTTGGAACAACCATTTAATTTTTTAAAATGCATTTTCAACTCAATCGAGACGCTCTAAAGCTATACGTTAAATTTTTCATCCTTCTTAATGTTTCTGTTTTTGAAAAATGAATTTAAAATGATAAAGAGAGAAATCAAAAAAGTAGTAAACAACAAAAAGGTAAAAATTCATGAATAACATTCTGAAGAGAATGTTCATTGAGACCGAAATGTAACAAGATAAAATTTCAGTGACTATTCTGAAGCTACAGCAAAAAGAAAGGATAAGTTACTATATCACCCACAGCAAATCATCGAATGTTTTATGAGATTTAAGAGCCTGGATATTTATTTCTTACCTTTATTCACTGAATGATACATGAAATCCACAGTCGTTAATTTTGCCCAACCAATACGACTGTCGGAGAACATTGGTAATCGATGATCCCTGTGCTCAAGCTCCTCGAAGCCTCCATTCTTTCTATCTTCAACGGACAGTGCTACTATCGTAGTAGGATCTTGTGACGAGCTATGAAGAAGAAAATCGAGTTATCAATCAAATAAAAAAACCAACAGAAACGATTAAGTCGCTACAGTCTGAATTCACATTACGTTGTGTGATTGCAACACTTGCCTTTGGCTTGTGCTCCAACCTCACACTGGTTGGAAGGAGTTGCATTCCACTAGTATCGCAGTGTACTATTATTCATGGAAAAAATCTGCAAACGCATCGCAAAGTTCTTTATCAATATTCTTTAAAATGTCACTTCAGAATGTATTGACGATAAACCGCCGCCAAGAAATGGAACATGTGCGGCATGTCTCTTGCTCCATTTCGTAGTGTGTGGTTATCTCGGACGTTGTAACCTCGTAATGGATGGCTAAATATTAAATTGATTACTTACCCTTAACTCAATGCAACGATCCATCATGGTTGTCGCATCCGATATACTGCAGAAAATCTGAAAATATGGAACACTCCTTCTTCTTGCTCCGTGTGGATTTAGGATTTCGCCAAGTGTCAAGATATAGAACGCGGCGATGTATGCTTTCCATCATTCGTTATAGTTGTCGACCGCCATTTTTAGCAACGTTTTTTTCCGACGGGCGCTCACTGACGAAAGCCTTAAGCGGAATTTCCATGCCGCGACGGAAGCATATTAGCGACCCAATCACAAGACTGTGCAGTACGATCTGAACGAGTACCTTCAACGCAATATCGGTTTTTGAGTTTTTTAGCCGAACGGCGAACTAACAAACATTTTAATTAACTAATTCGTGTCCAACAAACGATTCCGAATCGATTGGTACCAAATAGAAGCAAAAAAAAAAAAAAAAAAAAAATTCCGCTACCTTCACATTGAATTTTTTTTTTTGGAATAACAAATAAAAAAAGGTCTAACAAACATTATAATTAATCTAACAATCACCTACAAACGACAAACAAACGATTGACATTTTCTAAAATTATTAAAGTCGAAGTTGTTCCGCTAACTTCACTGAGGTGCCCCAAGGCCCATTTGGTTTTTTTAAGTTTCTAGCTAAACGAAGGACCACCAAACGTTTTAATTACGTTATTCGTGACCACCAAACGATTCCGCATCGATTGAGCCCTAATCGAGTCGATTTGAATAAAAACAAGCGCCCTGCGGGCTCTTGTTGGGGGGCTCCGCCCCCCAAGCCCCCCGAAAAATGTCCCTTCAGGACATTTTTAAAGGCACTCACAGGGTTACACGTCGCGCTGCGCGCTCCGCAAACGCACGTCGCGCTGCGCGCTCCGCAAACGCACGTCCCGCTACGCGCTCCGCAAACGCACGTCCCGCTACGCGCTCCGCAAACGCACGTCGCGCTGCGCGCTCCGCAAACGCACGTCGCGCTATGCGCTCCGCAAACGCACGTCCCGCTACGCGCTCCGCAAACGCACGTCCCGCTACGCGCTCCGCAAACGCACGTCGCGCTTCGCGCTCCGTTGATGCACGTAATGTCCCCTTCGCCTCCGAACCCCCCGAAAAATTTCCCTCCGGGACATTTTTTAAGGCGCTCACAGGGTTACACGTCGTGATACGCGCTCCGTACACGTACGTCGCGCTACGCGCTTTCATTAATTGCGTCCATCAATTTCAAAGTGTCTAATTAGTGAAGAAAGATAATAACATGGTGTTTTTTTATTTTCGGAATAAAGCAAAAATCATCTGTCAAAATGAAGCGACCGAAAAATTATTGAGCGTTACGTGTTACGCGTTTTGTGGTTTTTCTAATAGGGGCATGTTATATCGATGGACAAAGAAAACTCATCGCACAATGATCTACTTTGCCTTTAAATTAAACGAACATTACGCATGTATATAAGATTAATAAAGTTTTAAAAGTTTATTAAATTTTGCTAATTTCCACACCACCAAGAGGTATAGCAATCGGCGCGTTTCTTTTTTTTAAGTGGTGAATCCCCTTGAGGCCTACTATCCACTGTTATCATTATTATTTATATCTATTATTTTTTCTATTATGTATTATTTTTTAATTTTTATTATTCCCTACTTCTCAGGTCCTATGTTTAACAGCAGGTTTTATCTATGTGTGTTTTGTCTGTTCGGTCCTGACCGAATCAGACTCCCTTTTTGCTATTATATTTTTGTTATATATATTAACCACGTTTTTTTGATGTTCGCAACGTTAATAGAAAAACGCGATTTGTTTCTATCTTTTCCCGTTTAGAGTTTTTTTCTTCTTACAAAATTTACTTTTGTGCCCGCAAATGAATGTTTTCCCTTTGGTTAAAAAAGGCATAGGATATGATAATTTTAGCGTAATCAGCGGAAAAAGTTCTTTTACACCCGTATATCAAAATGTTAGAGTTTTATTTATTAATTATTATTCCAGTTGAAACCATATTGGCTTATGATCGCTGTACATGCTCTCAAAAGTATTAATACTTAAATCTTTATTATTACTAAAGCACAAATCTATGCAAGTATTATTATCTGTTGTAATTGTATTGTATGGCAATATCAAAAATAGGTTATTTTGTTCCATAAATTCGACTAATGGTGACTTTGAATTAGGAATTGCATCGTTTAAATTTATGTTAAAATCTCCTACTATAATAAAATGTTGTGAATTTCCTTTTTTTGCTTCTGTAAGAGCCTGATGTATGTTATGTTTGAAATTTATAAATGAAAACTTTTCTGATTTATATATTGTAATAATACAATAATTGTTTATTATTATACCAGATGTAATCATATACCCGGTTTTGTGTCGATTCGTACAATTATAAAAACATTTCATTGAGGTATGGAGTGCATGTTTTACATAGGTTATAGTTCCAAAAGCTTTTCTCACAATTCCATGGCAATCCTGACGTTGAATAATAGAATAGTTATTTATATCTATATCATCTTGAGGTAATGTCCAAGTTTCTACGAAACTTAATATATCACATGTTGTGAGGCTTCTCTCTGATTTTATCACAGAAAAATGTTTATTTAAACTTCGAACATTTTGGTATAAAAATAAAATATTTTCATCCGTCTTATAATCTTTCGGGAATTTGAGACCTAGATGTAGAGGATTTTCCGCTCGTAATCTGAGCATTTCGCATTTTACTTTATCACAATTTTTTTCAGGCATTGGCGCTTTATACTGTCCTTTAATAAATAATCCTGTTGCACTAGTTGCTCTGCTAAATGCAACATATAGCATTCGTCTATCCATTTTATTTATCACATTTACTACTACATTTTCATATGTACCACCTTGCGATTTATGAATTGTTATTGCTTCCGCAGGTGTTAACGGGAATTGCTTCCTACATAATTGGATAGCCGATGATTTTTTTAGATTCATTGTTCTTGTTACATGATTTATTGGCGTTAAATCAAGTGATATATCATTTTTTTTCATATGATTTATAAACTCTGATCGAGTCATACTACCAACATTAAAATCTTCAAATTTTAAGTATACTCGTATAGGTACACGGATACGATTATTTGCTTCGTCTACATAATAGCTATATGAAATTTTCATTAATCTGCCACATGCACCATTGGTTAAACCATCTTCAGTTCGAATGTTTACAGTTAACATGTATCTTGCCCCTACTTTTAACATAACCCTGGCGGACACGACGACCGTGGTTCCGACTGTGAAAACCACAAAAAGACCGTGAAACCGACACGTCGTCTTTGACCACGGATGCGACGTCGACCGACAGCGACCGACCGTTAATTTATTCGGCTGGAACCGTCGGTCCCTCTGGCGACCGACTAAAATCGAGCGCTAACCGACCATCGAAATTTTTTGGCTCGGACAGTCGGTTTCTTCAGGGATCGGCCGAAGTCGAGCGCTAACCGACCATCGAAATTATTTGGCTCGGACAGTCGGTTTCTTTAGGGATCGACCGAAGTCGAGCGCTGACCGACCATCAAAATTTTTGGCTCGGACAGTCGGTTTCTTTAGGGATCGACCGAAGTCGAGCGCTGACCGACCATCAAAATTTTTGGCTCGGAAAGTCGGTTTCTTTACAGATCGACCGAAGTCGAGCGCTGACCGACCATCAATATTTCGTGCTCAGATTGTCGGTTTCTCTGGCGACCGGCTGAACCCGACCGCGCATTTTTCGGGCATTTTGCGGCGACCACCGCAGCCGAAATTTGGGGGGGTCGACTCCTCGGTCGGTTGTCACTCGATTCGTTGCTGAACCGACCGCAATTTATTTTTAATTTATATTTTTCATACTCGATGAGCAACGAATTGATAGCGCAAATGCATAATTCCGCATTTGCGCTATTCGTTACGCATCTTTTATAGATTTCTTTGAACAAAGCTTTTATTTTCGTTTTTTTTTTCATTTATTTCTTACAGTTACCACCACAAGGAAGGAAATAGTTTTTTTCTGTTTAACAATTATCAAATACATATATCTTGATAATTTTTTCTTATAATTACCAACGCACGAGAAAATTCGAAATTTTCTTCTTTGGGAAACATAAAAATAATATCACGAATACCGCAGTTTTATCTCTTACATTGATCAACTCGACTTTATGTTTTTTTTAACCGAAATAAATAATTATAAGCAATTCCCCCATTTTTCTCGTGATTCATTTGTCGAACGTAATTAAAATATTAATGTGTGTGTCGGTTCTACCTTGAACCTTTGATTATGACGATAGCTTCTTCTTCATTTTTTTTTGTTTTTTTTTTAACGTGTAGATAATTCTTGACATATATTTTTTTAAAAAACGTTAACTAAAAAATAACGACTGATTATTGAAAGGTTTCATCGCTTGCCTTCATCGTTTCGATTCGGTATAGACTACCGTTTGTGTAAAAAATAAAAAAAAATAGCAGACCACTGGTAACATCGCAAGTTTGATCGTGGAGATGGTTATCTCGAGCGTATTTCCATTATTCTGGAAATAACTTTTTACAATTTATGTAAATTATCATGAGCGCATTCTGGGTCCACTCCATAGTACCATCGATGCCTATTAACGAATCATCTGTGATCTCGTTTTCCCTATCGTCGTGTGTGCAGCACTCCATAATTAGCATTTTCCAGTCAATTTCGTCTCGACTTTCTGTAACAGGAAAAAAAGATTCTTTTTCAAATTAAATTTCAAAAATATAATATTAATAATGTACCGCCGTTTTATAATAATTCAACTTACCGCAATATGGTAGCTTTTTGCACTCGCTCACCAAACTCCGGTACGTTATTTTATCCTCTCCTTCGTTAGTACATGTATGGATGACGTAGGCGAACAGTACATCCATTACTTTATACTCCTCGAGCCTGTAATTTTCAAATAAATATGCATTTATCTATTGCAGTAAATTTGATTGTATGTAATTTCAGCTATTGATGAATTATACATACTGGTACACTTGATCTTCTTTTTTTTTTTTTCCATTACCGATCGGTCGCGTGTACTTTTGGAAAAGATAATTGGTCATTTTTTCATCGTATTCATTGGATCCTTTTAACTTTTCATAAATCTCCAACATCTTCATGTTGGTGCCGCGCACATCGAGGGACTTCAATTGCGATAGCATCATGTACAATTGAGACATCTCGAATTTGAAGTCGACAGGATGGTAATACTTATCTGTAAAGTAAGAAAGTGCGAAGTGCAATTAAAACGCTTGTGTACTTGTTTGTTGTTGAAACACTCGTTTCATTAATTCAATTATCATTATATGTCCGTACCTTCGATGATTATGCAACTATCCTGAGTCAGAATTCCCTTTACGATATGTTCGTATACCTGCATCTCTTCGCAAATATCTTTCATACTCATCATACTGTCTTTCTCCATGCTGTCGGTAGCGTCGACTCCGTCGTATATCATACATAACAATAGACATTTCAGTTTCTCATACATCGACGCGACGTCATCGTATTCCATCGTCGCCGATTTTTTCGCTGACCGTTCCTGACGTTCTCCGCGCTTGCGCTCTAAGTATTTCTCGCGTTTTTCAGGTGCGTACATTTCCCGATTGTGTTTCAGGTGATCGGAAATCCATTTACGATGATTATGCTCAATATCGAAATTATCCGTCGTCGGTAATTTTTTTATTGTTTGAAACCACCGACACATGCCTCAAAATGAAGAAGAAACAAATGATGTAATTTCACGACAGTTCGTTGGTACCGACAACTTAGCATACGCATAATGAAACGGGCGAGCAATCATACTTTTTATTATGTTGATTTCTTGATGCGTAAGTTTTCTGCATCCAGAAGCTATCAAATTGTCGTTTGTCTGCAGCGCGAGTTTCAACTGTTCGTCTCTCGTCCAGAGAGCATCGATGATTTTGTTGCATCGCTTCTTCATTGTTGTTGCCTCGAAGACGTGATGAACTGAATCGGCGTACATGGCATGACCGTTGACAAGTATCTGTAAATTTAAACTGTTTAAAATGTCGCTATAATTATTTACACCACCGTTCGACCGCAATCTGAATTTTTTAATATTTACCTTGCCGTCGTTGTCCGGTTCACTATTTATTATAGCGTCAACGGCATTTATGTTAGTATTTTCATCAACGTTGACGTTATTGTCGACAATCGCCTTTATCCTCGACACGGTTTGTAGGACCTCTTCAACTTTTTTGTTTAAACTTCGA
Organism: Ischnus inquisitorius; assembly: GCA_963924025.1. Classification (NCBI taxonomy): domain Eukaryota; kingdom Metazoa; phylum Arthropoda; class Insecta; order Hymenoptera; family Ichneumonidae; genus Ischnus; species Ischnus inquisitorius. The sequence continues at coordinate 3,016,879 of OZ001245.1, forward strand.
CTTTCATACTTTTTCTTTTTTTTCGGTACCGGGACATCTGTTTTTGACCTCCCCAACGCTTCGGCCAATCGTTTTTTGTAATAAAACTTCTCACGTTGTAGCTTTGCAATGAACGCATTAACTTTGGAAGCGTCCGCGTTATTGCTCGAGTCTTCATATGTCAGCGGCTCCGTGTTGTTGTCGCTACATATTATCTGTAATTGTAATGAAGACATTTCTAACTATACGCTTACAAAAATTATATTCAACTGAATTTATTGCGTTGAAATCAAAACTAATACCGTTCTCGGCTTCTGTCGTCGAATGTTCATCGCTCTTTTATTTTTCCCATTTGTTACATCGTTTTGATCGCTCGTGCCCGCAGAGCTGTCGATTTGACGGAACGGCTTTTTTGCAATAATCATAATGTTAGTACTGATGCGTTTTACGAGTAATTGACAAATAACAACAAAGTACGAAAAATTGTTTTACCGTTTCATCAATAATACTTTTTGTTGGTGTTGGTGCGACTTTTTCCAGCTTGTTATTAACTTTGACTGGCGTGTAGGTTAACTTTGTAGTTTCGACAAAAACGTAATTATCGTAATTACTTATTATTGTGTAGGTCAATTACAGTTCAAGAAGTGCAATTATATTTTTGCCAAGTTCTACTTCAAAAAATAATAAATTGAGTATAAAACAAATAATATCGTTCAATCATTACCTTTTTTCGAATGTGCAATCGTGAAGACAATGGAGCCCCGGTACCGGAACTGATATCACAACTTTTACAATTAGTCAAGTGAATTTCCGTGCGTGGTGTTTGTGTTTTCGATGACCCTTCATTGTTTTTCTAGTATTGAAAGATGAATTTTACCGTATGATATATGGATAGTATTAAATCAATTTCAATCACAAAATTAGTAGAAGTTTTGAAATTTAACGAGTATTAAGCATTATTGATGTAGCGAGATTTCAGTTATAAGCGACAGTTTTTGCGTGTGTTGTGTGGGCAGGTGCGTATTGAATGTTTCTTTTGCATTAAAAGAAACGGTACAATAGTGGATTTTTATACAAACTTTTTTTTTCTTTTTTTAAAGATATCCATGTCTCATTGCCACTGCAACAACGCTCTATGTCCACTGGCGTCGTTTGTTGCTGTTACAATTATGATGTGCCGCACACCTGACGATATATCCGATTCGTTATAACGATTGTAACTATCGCAACAATATTTATATATCTCGCTCAAGCGTGATATATTAAACATTATTACGTTTATCCATTAAAGCACACATCGTATATGCCGTTTAATAATCAATTTTTATCGTCATATTATACCTGCAATGTGTCTATTTCATTCTCCTGCACGATCGTTAAAGTTTCGTTATTTTCCGTAAAATTAATCGTAGTATTGAAATCACAGTGCGTGACATTCGTATCGGACAAAATCAGTGTCGTGGATGTCGTCGCTGTTTCCTGGTTTTCTCTTTCATTTGTTGCCAACGATTTTGACGCCGTGTCTGACAAATCACTGATACTATTATCAGTTTGTGGCGTAACTATTCCCACTGATACTAGTTTCTGCGGTGACGCTCTACTTTCGTCTGTTACGCTTACGTTCGGTAACGTATTATCATGCTAAAAAAAAGGATTAACTTCACATTATTACATTTCATTATATTTTTGTATATTGTACTGTGTTTCTTGTACCTCATTATTCGTCGACTTGATGAGTTTGACGATGATACTTTCTTCGTCGAGCTTCGATTTGATAATGTCTTCGTTATCTTTTTTCTTCTTTAAAAACAAAATAACAAATTCATTAAATAACGTTAATAAAAAAATTATAATTTACATTATTATTCCGACACATACTTTTTTAACCGCTTCTTTTTCTTCTTTAACCAAATTTTGCTTTTTTATCAATTGCTTTTCTGCAGTTATCCATGTTGGACTGAAATTTTTGTTTGTCGGATTCTTTAATCGTTTTCCGCGACCACGCGAAGGGGTACTTTTATTCAAATATTCCAATCGCTCTTTACCATCGTGATAATTTTCTATTTAAAATAGGGGTAAAAAGAAATTTCGTTATTCAAATATTTTTCTATACATTTCGGAAATTATCAAACGAAATGTATATCTCGTATGCTCACCGAAACATTGTATTAATAAAGCTTTTTCATATATTTTTGTGGAACCTTCTCCTTGGGCCAGTCGTACTGTCGATCGAGATTCAATACTTTGACTCATGGCTTTCTTGATCCACGCCGAATCACACGGTATTAGACCGGCTGTTTCATGTCGGAAGATATTCTCGACTTTGGCATATACGAAACGTTTCGGATGATTAATTGGTAAGGACGAACGCAGTAATATGCAATACTTAATCAATATCGGTTGTCGTCGTAATACGACACTACGCCTTTTTTTTTTCCCCATCGTGTTGCCTGCAAACATATTTTTAATGTTTTTTCAAACTTGGGAAAAAGAAAAAATAGTAATAATTGCAGCCACCTACCTATTTCTGAATCAGTTTAGAAGTCCTGTTGTACGTTTGTAGAATTTCGCTCGGCACGGTACCGATAATCACGTATTGTCGAACGGTAACGATTCTGGAATAAAAAAAATTATCTTTTTCACATGTTTGCGCGATTCAAATAATGCATATTCCAAATTACAACGCAAAAAAAATTTTTTCATCGTTATGAATCACGAAAAAAAATCAATGAACCGATTATAGCTATAATAGATTGACCGATAATGTACGAAAAAAAAAAGACCGACCGACCGACCGACGGACCGACCGACGGACCGACCGGTGAATCTACGAATACAGTTAACGAAAGCCACTGTCGTTACAAGTTTTGCTAATCGCGAGGAAAATTAAAAAAAAAAACCCGGCACTATTCACGATTTCAAGAGATAATATGATTGGGGGAAGAAAACAATGGTATTACGCGCACTATTCAGCGATCAAGACAAAATCGCACGATCTGAAGAAAAAAAAAATATATATGTACTCACCAGCGCGACGCTATTCACCACTTCACGAGAAAATAACAGTGGGGGAGGAGGACAAAGTAACGTCGCACACGACCGGGCGAAAATTTTATAACACAATTTTATATTACGCTAATTATAACGTTATAAAAATAAATTTTACTTACGTTTTCAGTATCGAATGATTAATTATCACGTTCACTTATGATTGTGCTAATTATTCACTGGTATACATATGTTTGGAATTTTTTTCCGAACCGCGACAGTTATTACTCGAGGATACAAACAATGTTTGCGGTACACCGACTTTTTGCACAATGGTGCGCGAGCTAAGACGTTACGGATATTTCGCAATCGCGTCCATGAACAAAGATCTGTTAGTAGTAGTTCGTCGCAAGACAATTGCTTCTGATTGGCTGTATCTCGGTATTGGTGAATTTTTGCCTTGTAGTTGCTTCTGATTGGCTGTATCTCGGTATTGGTGAATTTTTGCCTTGTCGATATTCCCCTTCCAGCGCGTCTTACATGCAGCGTGCCAACGGACTTTTTTAAGACATTTCCTGACCGACGTCGGACAAGCGATATTCTCTGAGAGTGGCTACCTGCGCGTTTTTTTTGTGCAAGTGCTAATTATTATCGAAATATTCGCGATAATTGTATGTGAAAGTGATTATCTTCATCAAGGAGAGCGAAACGATTTCAACATCATCATTCGTCGTCATCTGGCGAGTTCACCGCAAGCAGCACGACGCTGCGTCTTCAAAAGATTTATTATCAGTGAGTAATTAATTTTGCTTCATCAGTACCAACCCTTATAATTATTAAGGGCTTATTATTGGAGGTTTTTTTTTATTCTTGTGTTGAAATTTTTTTTTTTTTTTTTACTATATCGTGTGCGCGTAAATTATCCATCTACTACGAATCGCGTAAATTTTTCGATCCATTTGGAAGCCTTTGTTTGGTTTCGACGGTCGGTTTTCGGTCGTTGCGTGGTCGTATCGGTCGGAACCTTGACCTTGCATCATCGATCAACAAAGAAAGGATCGCGCGCGCTGTGTTCTCGCTCGGCTTCGGTTAGTCGGCAAGCGTAGCTACATATGGATACATTGTTTACCATCGCGCTTCAAATGTCTTTCGAGATCGAGCTACAAACTTCGCGCAACGAATAAATAACATTCATTTTCTGTGGAAATTCTCTTGTGTATAACTAAAGGTACCGCAGCTTGTAATTGTTTTTTTTACTAGTTCATTAAATAGTTAACTAACAACAAAAATAATAGAGCCAACGAATATTTTTGTCTTCAATAAAAAAAAAAATCAAATAACGCTAAATAATTAACTATACATGCACATATAAAGTTATATTAATTTCCTGGTAAAATGTTAACAATAATTGAAAAAAAAAAGCGAAATTCGACGACACAATATTTGTCAAAGGCAGAATTGTTTTCATCGTTACGGCAGGCTGAGCCCGCGGGCCTTACTCGCTCTCTCCCGCGTCCCCCCCTAAGCGGTAAATAGTTTGTTTACAATCGCGCGTTGAAGGATTCTTCCAGTCGCGTTGAAATTTTCTTACGGTTAGGAAGATATATTTATCATTGATTAAACGAAATTTCATTGAAATAATTATAGTGCTACCGAGGTTTGTAATATTTTTCTTCATAATTCATTAATTTCATTTTTTTTTTGTTGTAAAAACAATATATGTATATCTTCACTGTATCGTGTGCGCGTAAATTATCCATCTACTACGAATCGCGTAAATTTTTCGATCCATTTGGAAGCCTTTGTTTGGTTTCGACGGTCGGTTTTCGGTCGTTGCGTGGTCGTATCGGTCGGAACCTTGACCTTGCATCATCGATCAACAAAGAAAGGATCGCGCGCGCTGTGTTCTCGCTCGGCTTCGGTTAGTCGGCAAGCGTAGCTATATATGGATACATTGTTTACCATCGCGCTTCAAATGTCTCTCGAGATCGAGCTACAAATTTCGCGCAACGACTAAATAACATTCATTTTGTGTGAAAATTCTCTTGTGTATAACTAAAGGTACCGCTGCTTGTCATTTTTTTTACTGGTTTATTAAATAGTTAACTAACAACGAAAATAATAGAGCCAACAAATGTTTTTTCTTTCGATAGAAAAAAAAAAAAAAAATTTAAATTACGCGAAATAATTAACTGTACATGCACATAAAATTATATTAATTTCCTGGTAAAATGTTAACAATTATTAAAAAAAAAAAAAAAATTCGACGACATAATATTTGTCAAAGTCAGAATTGTTTTCATCGTTACGGCAGGCTGAGCCCTCGGGCCTTACTCGCTCTCTCCCGCGTCCCCCCCTAAGCGGTGAATAGCTTGTTTACAATCGCACGTTGAAGGATTCTTCCAGTCGCGTTGAAATTTTCTTACGGCTAGGAAGTTATATTCATCATAGATTAAACGAAATTTCATTGAAATAATTATAGCGCTACCCAGGTTTGTAATATTTTTCTTCATAATTCATTAATTTGATTTTTTTTGTTGTAAAAATCGTTGTGTCGTTTCGGTCGGATCGTTGTGTCACGAATCTCGTAAATTTTCCGATCGTTTCTGAATTCTTTGTTTGGCTTCGACGGTCGATTTTCGGTCGTTTCGGTCGGAACTTTCAACTTCACATCGATCATCAAAGAAAGGATCGCACGCGCTGCGTTCTCGCTCGGCTTCGGTCAGTCGGCGAGCGTAATAGTTATATAGATACATTGTTTACCATCGCGCTTCGAATGTCTCTCGAGATCGAGCTACAAACTTCGCGCACCGAATAAATAACATTTATTTTCTGTTTAAATTCTCTTGTGAATAACTAACGGTTTTGGGAATTAATCATCGGTACACCGATGAAATTAAGTCGTTTTTCTATCCAGAATTGAACGGTCATTGAAATAAAAAAAGTATATATAATTGGATAAATATACACACACCTGTGTATAGACTACTAATATTGAGTTCAATATTTTTCAGAATTACCGACACATCTACGAAGCCAAGTAGCTGAAATTACGCTCGACAGTAAAAATAAAATCGTGAGAATACTATACAACGATTAACGGTAAGTTTTTATTTTTGCTTTGATTCATCACTTCATGGTACTGACGTCAATGATGATATTTCTCGCTTTTCGGAAGTTAAACGTTTATTAAAAAACGAGAAAAAAATAGAAATGACATGTATATATACATAATAATTGGATGAAGTAATTATCGCGATATGTGTATTATACTTATCATTCAATCGTTTTCTCTCTTACGAGATGTACAGATAGCTGTCGTCGCGGTACTGACATTAATTTCGATATCTTTCAGCGCTACTGAAAAGTCAACGATAGCAGGTTGTATCATCCGTATCGTGCGGGACACAAGATCTGGAAATTTGACAGAATCCGTGTATCCGAACTGAAATACCTCTGGTGAGACAAGAGTTCACCCATCATCTCAACAATTATTCTCGGTCAATACATGCAGAGGATATATCTGTGAGTTACTGTCATTTGATAGTCCATAGTGGACAAGTTACCTCGAATTGAGTTGATATTTGCAATGTTTATAAATTAAGTAATAATCGAACGTCTGTAATATCGGTCGTGATGTTTGTAGATGCGAAAATAAATTATCCCGGTAAGCGTGGACGGTGAATTAAGTGGCGTTAACCATCGTGGTTCGACCTAAGGCCGATATAATAATGTCCAGAAGTAAAATTAATATGTTGCAAATTACAACATTTCAAATACATACTCGTTACAGACAAAATGGAAAAAAAACGACAGCGAATTGAAAAAAAAAAAAAATTTCGATTATCGTTCACTCTGCGTCCGAGCTGATATGCAAATAGCGCGATATTGTCGACATTTATCAATGAGATCGCCAACAATATCGAATGACGCGTGTACTAGAATTATTTAAAATATAAATATATATTGCCGAGAATCGAAATGGATGCAATTTTTTTTTTTTTCAGTTTGGAATAACATATTCACCGCACATTAGAGCACGGATTTATAGAGAACGGATGGCGTATCAATCAATCTACTGACACATTGCATCGCGCTCAATATCGATTATTATCGGCGACGAAACTCCAACTACTAATTTATTTATTGTCCTTCGCTAGACGCGCGTGTTCCTCGGTAAATTATGATTTATGTAACTATTTTTACAATGGATTATTTAATTCTTTTCTTCATTTCGTGTAAATGCCAATATCGAATGAAATTGATTATTTGGCAATTTCTCATTACAACAAAAAATTGTTTGCAATACATTATGATATCGGTACGTGAAAAACTTTAATTCGAAAAGAAAAAAAATACATATAGTTACATACACATTTTTTTTTAAATCAACAGCATCATGCAACGTACCACAGACCGTGCTGCTCGTAGCAATGATGAAGATAAAGATAAAGTCAAGAAGATTCCCAAAAAAACAGGCAATTACCCTATGAAGTCTCGATCGGAAAGAAAAGTTCGAAAAATTCGTTCTGCAGCCTTTTGGAAATTGCAATTGTCACTGTTCAACTCAATGGAAAAGTATTGTCGTAAATGTCGACGAACGGTTGAAGAACATGTTGCTCAAGATTTTACCGATTCGGCACCCGAATCGTCCGATAGCGATGACTTTGAATTTCCGATGACAAGCGACAGTGTCGACGATGAATACGACAAAGAGAATATCGAAAAAAAGAACACGGAAGATAAAAATGATAAGATAAATGTGGACAACGAGAAATAGTAATAATACTCGTACGGTTTAACGGCAACGACGCGCGATTATTTTCATATACTTTTTGTTTCCGTAATCGGTTTATTTTTATTTTTTACGTCAGCGCGGTTTCTGTGTGACAATGATATTAATATCCTTTCCCCTGTTTAATTAGCATGTCTCTCGAGAATTTTGAAGAATTTTTTTTTGTTATTCATTTTTAATTCTCCATTACCGACGTCGATGGTAATGAAGATTATTAATATCGTTTCGTAAATAAGTGAAAATTCACGAAAATAGAATACGAAAGAATACAACAGAATTACGAAAGTAAAAGCATTCAAATCGAGCGAGTAGCAACATTCAAGCGAGTAGTAGCATTCAATTCGAGTTTCAGTATGAAAATGGGAAATGCGCAAGAAAATATATGAAAACTTATTACTCATTTTTATAACGGTAGCGATCTTCGAATTAACTTCGAACATGTTAAAAAGCCAGTTCATTTTCGCGTTCCAACGCGATTTTTTTTTTTATTTTTTTTTTTGCTCATTTACGTCAGCACGAGTTTCGAGTTGCAACGATTCTTCATTTCGTTTTTTATTCGATTAGCTTTGATCAATAAAAACTTTTTTTTTGTTTTAATTCTCCGTTACCAAAGTCTATAATAACGAAGATTATTAATATCGTATTGCAAAGAAGCGAATATACGCGAAAATAGGATATGAAAGAATATGATAGAATTACGGAAGTTAACGTTCAATTCGAGTTTTAGTATGAAAATGGTAAATACGCAAGAAAATATATGAAAACATATTACTCATTTATATAAGGGTAGCGATGTTTGAATTAACTTCGAAAATGTTAAAAAATTCGTTCATTTACGCGTTTCACCGCGAATTTTTTTTTTTGTTCACTTATGTCAGCACGAGTTTCGAGGTGGAACGATTTTTCATTTCGTTTTCCATTCGATTAGCTTTGATCAATAAAAACTTTTTCTTTTATTTTCAATTATCATTTTCCATTATTGACATTGTCAATGGTTATTATTACTGTACTGTAATTACGCGAATAATCGTGAAAATATATGTACGTTGAGTGTAAACAAATGTTGCAAAAATAAAAGACGACGGTAACGTATCGAAATTGTCTCAATAATTTTAATTCTCGGTGCATAAAAATATATGTGAACATAACATTTTTTATAACGCTTTGAATATTATCTCGGGGTATTTCATATCGATTACTCAACGATTGTGAATGACAAAGGAAGTTTCGTTTTACTGGATTGTTTTCAGCGTAACGTCCCGTATCCTGTCACACGTGTTTCTTTTGAAGAAAAAAAATACTGTTGTCAATGATATAAACATTTTAATAATTTATTTTTATTTTTACATTGCAGCCTTATTTTCTCTCTCGCGACTGGATGAAAAAACCAAAATGTCTGATGCCGGAGATGGTGCATCGTCGAGTGGACCGGTCGTCAAAAAGTCGTCGCGAGCCAGGAAAAGAGCAAGATTACAATTGTACAAGAACCATCAATTAGTCTATCCAAAAGACGGGTTTCATAATTTTAAAGTTCCAAAAACGCTCACAGAGGTTAGTACAAAAAATTTCGATATAAACACTTCCAATGTGTTCAAATTATTTATCACGTCCCTTTTGTAGAGTGAAGATGATTCGAATTTACGATCGTTAGGAATCGGAAAAGAAAATGCGAATGATGCCATTATTGTGGATAACGATGAGTTAAATGGCTGTAACGCAACGCAAATTCCCGTAGCCGGAGACTCCGAAACGTGCACCGCGCCCGTGAGTAGGAGCGTCCGTGACTGCGATGACTCCACAAGTAATCATATCGATATTGTCGTAAATCCATCCTACGGTACCGAAAGCAATAATCGAGAAAACACGATTGAAAGTAATTCATTAGAGAACATTGTAGAGACCGCGACGAGCAACGTCGTCGCTGGGGATGGCACAAATAATGAAAATAATGAATGTGAATATGTCAATGACGATATAGTAAACGAAGACGGCGACAACGGCGATTATCATAATGATTATCGTTATAATGAAAATAGCGATAATGCAAACGACGAGTCTGAGAACGAAAGTGATGATGATCAGCAACAGGACGATCCGGTAGACAGACCAAACTTAGTATTTGACCTCGACGTGCGCAACAATGCATTATTGAATCGTACAACATTCAAAAATGCCATCACGGACATGTATGTAATAGTATGCGTCATTGCTTTCGCGATTAGATCGAAATTAACTTACGCGGCAATAATAACTTTGTTCAAGAGTTTTAAAGACATGACTGTGAGTAAGATTTTTCCGAATACAAAGCGTAAACTATGGCAATTATTGGAAAGAAACGACGAAAGGGGTACGTCTCGTCACTATTATTGTCGACAATGTCTCACGAGAATAGGTAGCGGTGAAAGACCTGAAAATAATTGCAACTGTGGCGCATGCGGACCGCGTAAGCTTAATAAATTACTGTCGTACTTCATTACATTAAATATAACGGAACAGCTTCGACAATTGCTCTCGGATCCTGTAATTGTAGCATCTTTGGGGTAGCGATTCACGCGAAAAAAAAACAATCGGAACGCAATGGAGGATATATATGACGGTAGCGAGTATAAAAAATTATGTGAGCCCAATGGCTTTTTGAACTATAAATACAATTTCTCTTTCGCTATTTTTACGGACGGCTGTCAATTATCAAAATCGTCGAAAGCAAGCGCGTGGCCTGTAATGTTAACGATAAACGAATTTCCACCACACGCTCGAAAAAAACATATGATACTTGCGGGATTGTGGGTGGACACTGTACATCCGAATCTAAATTCATTGCTATTGCCAATAATCCAAGAATTAGTTTACTTGCACGATACGGGATTATCATGGAAAAATCCAATTAACGGTGCAATGATTGAAAGTAAATTCATAACGGTAACCTGTATACTCGACTCTGTTGCGCGATGGTCATTTATGAATATGACACAATATAATGGTGAATATGGCTGCACGTTCTGCTATGCTAAAGGACAATCGCTAGTAGGGAGAAGGGGTAGGAAACGCGTTTATCCGTTCACTGCTGTAAACGAAGAATGTCGCACGGACGCTGAAATACGACGTGATATGATGTTGGCGAACGAGACACGGAAAAAAGTTAAGGGTATTAAAGGAGCTTCGGCGATTGCGATTCTTAGAACATTTGATTGCGGTCGTGGAGTTGTAGTCGATAGTATGCACAACATTTACCTCGGTGTTGTTAAACGACACACTGAATTACTACTTAAGGGTAGAGCAACGTCACATTGGTACGTTAGATCGCCAATAAATATTTCACGAATAAATAAACGTTTGATGAGCATCCGACCGCCGACTTCGATTGCAAGAAATCCGCGACCCGTCGAAACTATGAAAATGTGGAAGGCGAGCGAGTGGCGCAACTGTATACAGTTTTACGCATTACCGTGCTTAAAGGGTATCGTTCGTCAAATTGATTACAAACACATTTCGTTGTTGTCTCGGGCTGTTACAATTTTGAACCAAGACAGCATAGATACCGAAGAATTATTATTAGCAAAAAGGTTGCTAAAAACTTACAGACAGTTTTCGCCTAGGGAAGCGTCCTCGGCCGGGAAGTCAAAATTTCGAAACTTGAAAATTTGGTCGCCTCCGGAAAAATCGAAATATCTCGGCTTTCCGATGGAGTAGCATGAAAAATAAGGTGCGCATCGTGTTCTACACAAAAAAATACGCAAGATAGAGCCGGGAGCAAGTTCCTAAAGCATTTTTTTCGGGCGCTGTGAGCCGCGACGGCTCGCAGCGCCCGAACGCCCGAACGCCCGAACTCGCGGGACTCGCCCTAGCAAGTTCCGCGACCGTCGCTTTTTGGAGAAAGAACCGAAAACGGACCGAAAATGGACACGTCCGTTGGGGAACAAAACGGACCGCAAAAAACGGCAAAACGGACCGGACATTTTTTTTTATTGCATTGAGTCCTTTTTCAGTAACGGTAACCGAAAACGGACCGAAGTTTTAGAATCGATATCTCACTCGGTCCGTTTTCAAATAATAAAAAAAAATATAAATAAATGAAAATAAACAAGAAAAATAATAATAAAATTTAGGGATAAAACTTCGGTCCTTTCTTGGTTGCCGCCACCAAAAGAAAACCGAACGCCAACCGAAAATGTACGGTCCGTTGTGCTATTTTTTGCAGTCCGTTTTATTCCCCAACGGACGTGTCCGTTTTTCGGTCCGTTTTCAGTCCATCAACTTGCTAGGGTATCCACGTAAACTCCTGCGGATCTTTTTCGGTCTCGGAAAAAGGACGCGACATTTTCCATCCTGCAATGGATAGATTTTACCAACAAGAAGTTGAAGTATTAACTGAAAATAATTCTGCAAACGCACGTAAGTCAAATGATATTAATAAAATAAAAGTTTGCCAAATATGTAAGTATTACAAATTAATAATAATCGTTCGTTTATCGCTTGTGGTTACTACACCATCAGGTTTCAAAGACAGCAACGATATTACAGCATTGGAGACAATACCGCAACAGTCAACAGCCGAACAGTCAATTAGAAAACGACGCGTTACTCATAACGTTACTAATGATGCAGCAAGTGGTACTCATCGGAAACGATATCGACCATCAGGTTCGTCTCTTGCTATAATATTTCTCTCATCTGTATTCACACTTTATATGCTAGTAGTCTTTCAGTTGGTCTTGGATTTTTAAGCTTTTTGTATCTGTGTGCTCATAGTTGTCATTTTTGTTTCGTGTCTGAAGTTTTTTCGATATATAGTTGCGCAATTCAGTGGTGAATTTCAGAAAATTCTGCGGGTGAAAATTATCAGCACGATGATTAGTGTTTATCAATGAAAGAAATTTATTCTAGTTAACTGATGAAACTCGTGAATACAACAATTTTGTTTTTAAAAATTGAAAAAATTTTCGAAACAATAGTCTCTAATATATAATTGCGTCATAATTTTAATTGTCTAAACTATCAGTCAAATTTTAAAGGCTCTTATATCATTCTAAACCAATTGTATGACTTTCTTGGCCCTTATAGTATTTTGACGTCCTTATTTACAGCTGCATCGACAGTAAATTAATTTGCAAACAGCATATAAGCTTCTAAGTGCTGTATATTCAAGCAATTATTTTGTTGAAGTCTGATAAGCTCGGTTCAGTGCTGTTACGCACTCTGCTTACGTTTGAAGATAAATAGATTATTCTATAAAACAAAAACGAATTATATATGATTTATATATATATTATATTATGTAGTAATATAATTGCTATATTTCTATTTGTGCGATTATACATTTTTACCTACACAATTATTATCGAAACGCTTATTTTTAAATGTCGAAGCGTGTTGTTTACTTTTTGAAGTCGTTCAGCTTACTACTTCGAAATACCTTATTTTTTACAATTTATAAACCTTATGTTTATTCTGTCTCTTGAAAGTTTCGTTAAAGCTCTAATCTCTGCTTCATATGCAACCTGCAACCCACTATCCATTATTTAGGAAATACAGTAATAATATGTAAGCTTGCTTGTTACATTGGCGTTTGTGGCTTAACTTGAAAAGCGTGCTTTTATCTAAACTGCTGCTATTTAAATCTTGAACGCGCCGCACCGGAGCGTACGTAAGGAGAAATTTTACCATGATTTTTCAATATTTCAGAACAATTTTCTACATTTACTGTATGCTTGGATAAAGCAACTGAAAATGAATTTTCAACAATACCAAAATTGATATCAGAAGCGGATGCCTTGTTAGGCAATATGGAAATATCTATGGCAAGCATAGATTTTGGAAGTGAATCATCAAGACATCTACAACGGATTCAAGAGAAGATGGATTCCGTTTATTATCAACGAACTGTCTTTCGGACGTATTATAAACGATCGTACTCATCGACTTTGAGGCTTTCGCCTTTGAAAAGTAACACAATTCCAAGCGGGTCTGCGCTTGACGTCAGTATTACTGACGAGAATGAACCACGTAATTATACACATCGAAAAAATCCTCCTGACAAATATCAAACAATTCAGTGGCTGTACACTTACTAGCTGATGTACACACTTACCGGCTGAATGTGACTAATCTGTAATACTCGCTAATTATTATTCAAACTAGTACATTTGTATTGAATAGCAATGTCAAATTGAGTTCCGTTCTTCTTAACAACACAAATTGTTGCGACAATGCTTTTTATCTTTTAAATTAGCTGTTTGACCGAAAAACTTCGAGGTTCATAACGTTATAACCCTCCTTACATTTTTTAAAACAACTACGCAACTGTCATTGAGGGATTGCTAAAAATGGTATTAATCAAAGATTTAAAAACCCTAATTCTATTTCCGAAATCAATTTACAACGTGAATCTTGTATGGACAATCATTGGACGTTTAGTTGTCAGTTCCTTTTTTCAACTATTTATGAAATGAACGAGAGATAGCGAATAACGTTGTTTCCAAGAATAATATATCGATCTTTGTCTTCCCGTGAAAATCTGATATGTACGTGTGCAGAACGTTCCTGACAAAAATCTTCGGTAGAATATGATAAGCGACAGACACGATAGCTATCGTGTTTCTGATTCGGAAATCGTTTGTCTTCTATCATATTCTATCGGACATTTTAAGCAGACGCATATCACGTATCAATGCATATTACAAACTTTCGTCCGATCAATATTCATTTCGATTTTTTGCAATGTTACCACTGGAAATTCAACATTTACGTAATTAAAGACGAGAAACTAAATCGTCAATGTCGATGAGAATCATTGTCAAGAAACGATTTCGTTAGAATAAAAATTAGCGAGGCCCATAGGTTTGTCACACAAAGCAAGAATGTTCTAGACATCAAATGTATATATATTTTTATATAGATATAACGTACATGTATATCTATATCTATTGATACGCACGTGTGTAAAACTATTTTATTCTTACAGTTGCCATACAGCGGATTAGTTCGAAAAAAAGAATGGAGCTAGCCGGGATACCGAGGGAGCCGATCAGTCCGAGGAAAAAAAAATTACTCAACATCATACGTAAACAAGCTGCAGATCTCAAGAACAAAATCACTGCTCTACAAAGCACCAAGAATGCTTTGCAGCTGTTGTCGTCTACATCCGAATTCACCAAGTTGTTAGAAAAAATCTCTTCTCCAATTCTCCGCGAAATAGTCATCGCAGATTTACGGAACCATAAACGGACCCCAACAGGCAAAAGGTGGACAATGGATGACAAGATGCTTGCAATATCGATCTACAAAAGAAGTCCGAAAGCGTATGCGTTTCTCCAACATTTAATTGCTCTTCCATCATCTCGAACAATTGCGCGACTTCTACAGCGAATACCAATGGAAGTCGGCTGCAATGAATCCGGCCAAGTAGCAAGCAGTAGCAAGTAGGCTAGTGTGTCGTGGCGCGACGAACGATTGTGAGGGGGAGGGGCTGACACAGGAAGAGGGTCGAAATTGATATGTATCGATTAATTGTTTAATAATTTTTTTTCGAATCGTTTGCCTATAAAAATGCTCTTTTTTAGGCACTCACTATAAGAAATAGGCGAAGAGTGCCTATTAAAATCACCTTCGGAGCCCCTTCGCAGAGCTATCGATGGGGAAACTGTGCACCGCATGAACCTAAAAATTTTTTTTTTACAAAACTTGCTTCGCTGTACCTCCAACATAATGTACAGTGAATTTCAAGTCACTGTGATACTTCCAAATATTTTTTTCAGCCTGCGGTAGCATAAAAATAGCCTTTTGGCAAAAATTTTGTTCTCGGACGTCCGTACGGTGTTGTAACTTTGGATCCTGTGACCCAATTGGGCTGAAATTTTTTGTAGCATCATGTCATATTGTTGTCAGTATGCACAGCAATTACCAAGTAATTTGGAAACATCTAACTATTAATTTTATAATTTTTCATATGAAAATCCAATTTTTTTTCATGTTGCGGTTCCGTATCATACTCAAATAATGAATTCTGTGAACCAAATTTTTTCTCCTTTTCAGCCTATTTTTCTTGAGTCACCACCACTATGCATGCCAAATTTAAAGACAATCGGACACTTAGAACTATTTTTTTCAGAAAATTTTTCAGAATTTTTTTTTTTTTCTTACGCAGGATGTCCTACGATGATGCAAAAAATCAAATAAAAAATACAAAAAAATGTTTTTCACTCAACTATATTGTTTCATCAAGTAAAAAAACCGTACAGAAAAATTTTCAAAATACATTATTTCATTATTAAATAAAAATAGCAAAAATATTCTTATGAATTTTATGACATTACAGGTTATGTCATTTTTAGTTTACAAAAAATCATATTTAATTCTTAAAAAATTTATATCAAAAATACATTACGAAGTATTATTTTAAAGTACACGAATAATCTCACGAATTATTTAATAAATGTAATATGTTTTTTTTTATTCACAATATATCTTTCAATGTATATTCACACTTGTAGATAAAAATATAATTCACATTTCCACTTGAACGTTTATTTAATGAATGAAACAAACACACATTCAATATTGTTTAATAATAATGTTAAGTTTAAGTTTAA
Source organism: Ischnus inquisitorius (assembly GCA_963924025.1). NCBI lineage: Eukaryota > Metazoa > Arthropoda > Insecta > Hymenoptera > Ichneumonidae > Ischnus > Ischnus inquisitorius. The sequence goes on from OZ001245.1 coordinate 3,033,229, forward strand.
GTTTAATAATAATAAAAAAATAATCGCGAAATGTATTTTTTTTAGTCATTTCAGATTATCTGTCAAACTTTGGAAGTCGACGAAAATTTCCTAGCAGACGGTATTCATTGCGCACGCGCCACAATGCTGATACTTTATGGCGGGAAAATTTGAAATTTAAAAATGTCTTTTTTATTTATCATTTATTTTCCAATGTAAATTACCAATATAATCGGAAAACTACGATTTTTTTGAATGTTTCGAAAACAAATTTCAAACTTTTTTTGAATTTAATCTCAAAGTTCGTCGCACACGCTTTTTTTAAATTTAAAACATTTTTCTTTGGTTAGCAAGTGTTTGTACGGAGTTCCAATTCTAAAACCTACTAACGAATTTCTTTCTAACTTACAGCACTATTTTATTTGATCAAAAATATCATGTACGATATATTTAAAGACATTCCCACTTCCTTTAATAATTTTATTTTACAGTTATTTTCAAATAGTAAGCACACAAAAACTCGCTTATGAAGTAAATGATAAAAATAATCGTCGAATATCCAAAATAATTACAATTTGCCACGAAAAAGTGAAAATAATCGCGACAAGTAATTTTATTGACATTCCATTCTATCTGTCAAATTTTTGAAGCCGACGAAAATTTTCTAGTAGACGGTATTCAGTGCGCAGGCGCCACAATGCTAATACTGCATGGCGGGAAAAATTAAAATTTAAAAATGTCTTTTATATTTCTTATTTTTTTTCAATGTAAATTACCTAGATTATTGGAAAACAACAATTTTTTTCGATGTTTTGAAAATGAATTCCAAATTTTTGTCGAATCTTGCCTGAAAGTTCGTCGCACACGCTTTTTTCAAATTTAAAACATTTTACTTTGGTTAGCCAAGTGTTTGTACGGAGTTCCAATTCTAAAACCTACTAACGAATTTCTTTCTAACTTACAGCACTATTTTATTTTATCAAAAATATCATGTACGATATATTTAAAGACATTCGAACTTCCCTTAATAATTTTATTTTACAGTTATTTTTAAATAGTAAGCACACAAAAACTCGCTCACGAACTGAATAATAAAAATAATCGTCGAATATCCAAAATAATAACAATTCGCCAAGAAAAAGTGAAAATAATCGCGACAAGTAAATTTGTTGACATTCCATTACATCTGTCAAATTTTGGAAGCCGACAAAAATTCTCTAGCAGACGGTATTCAGTGCGCACGCGCCACAATGCTAATACTGTATGGCGGGAAAATTTAAAATTTTTAAATGTCTTTTTTATTTCTTATTTTTTTTCAATGGGAATTACCCAGATTATTGGAAAACAACAATTTTTTTGAATGTTTTGAAAATGAATTTCGAATTTTTTTCGAATCTTATCTCAAAGTTCGTCGCACACGCTTTTTTTTTTTAATTTAAAACATTTTTCTTTGGTTAGCCAAGTGTTTGTACGGAGTTCCAATTCTAAAACCTACTAACGAATTTCTTTCTAACTTACAGCACTATTTTATTTGATCAAAAATATCATATACGATATATTTAAAATCATTATAACTTCCCTTAATAATTTTATTTTACAGTTATTTTCAAAGAGTAAGCACACAAAAACTCGCTCACAAACTAATTATTAAAAATAATCGTCGAATATCCAAAATAATTACAATTCGCCAAGAAAAAGTGAAAATAATCGCGACAAGTAATTTTGTTGACATTCCATTCTATCTGTCAAACTTTGGAAGCCGACGAAAATTTTCTAGCAGATGGTATTCAGTGCGCACGCGCCACAATGCTAATACTTTATGGCGGGAAAATTTAAAATTTAAAAATGTCTTTTTTATTTATCATTTTTTTCCAATGTGAATTACCAATATAATTGGAAAACCACGATTTTTTTGAATGTTTTGAAAACAAATTTCAAACTTTTTTTGAATTTCATCTCATAGTTCGTCGTACACGCTTTTTTTTAATTTAAAACATTTTTCTTTCGTTAGCCAAGTTTTTGGACGGAGTTCCAATTCTAAAACCTACTAACGAATTTCTTTCTAACTTACAGCACTATTTTATTTGATTAAAAATATCATGTACGATATATTTTGAGACATTCCAACTTCCCTTAATAATTCTATTTTACAGTTATTTTCAAATAGTAAGCACACAAAAACTCGCTTATAAACTAAATAATAAAAATAATCGTCGAATATCAAAAATAATTACAATTTGCCACGAAAAAGTGAAAATAATCGCGACAAGTAATTTTGTTGACATTCCATTCTATCTGTCAAACTTTGGAAGCCGACGAAAATTTTCTAGCAGATGGTATTCAGTGCGCACGCGCCACAATGCTAATACTTTATGGCGGGAAAATTTCAAATTTAAAAATGAAAAAGAAAATATGATCAAAATAAAAAAAGGAAAAGTAGAAACGAAAAAAAATAAGGACAAAACGATAAAAAGAAAAGGACGAATGATAAGGAAAATAAGTTCAAAAAGAAAATGGAAAATGAGAAACGAATTGTAAAATAAACTCAAAACGATAAAAAGAAGGGGAAATGAAATGAAAAGGAAAATAAATTCGAAACAAAAAACGGAAAACTAGAATCGAAAAAATGAGTTCGAAACGAAAAAAATTCAACAAGCGAAAAGGAAAAGGAGAAATGAAAATAAAAAAAATTAGGTTCAAACAGATAACGGAAAAGGAATAACGAATTGCAAAAAAAAAAAATCAAAAGCAAAAAAGAAAAATCGTTATACAACTATTTAAAAATTTTTGTAGAATTTCTCTGTTATTTTAATCATGTTATTAATAAATTAGACCATTTTTGTAATTTAATGAATATTATTTCAATAGATATTATTATTATTATTATAGCGAAAATATCTAATTTTTTACATTTTAGAATTTATAATATTTAATTGTAACAGGAACTTTTTATTTTACTTCATATTCTTTTTTCTTTTTCGTTATTTTCTTTATATTTAAACATTTTTTTTATACTTTATATAATATACTTTTTTTTTATTAATATTTTTTTTCTTCTCAATTGTTGTTATTCACGCCCCTTCCACGTGACGGACCACGCCATGTTCCACGCCAAGGTCGACGTCGATGTTCAAAAAAATTCTGCCGCCACTGGGGTGAATTAGCCAAGCAGTGAATGAAATGCGCTGTGCGCGCATTTTCTTCCTCCATTCTTCGTTGCTGACGCAATTTCACGGCCCGACCGGCTCGCGTTCTCCGATAAGGCCCTACATCATAAAAGAAAAAAAAAAATTACGAATTTGATCATATTAATAGTTATATATTAGCTTTGTTAATAGCTTATTATAAAGTTAATTCTATATAAAAAGAAAATTTCGTAAATTCTATTTAAGGTAATGTGAAACATCAAACTGCCCGGCGCCCCGTCGGTAATAAAAACTAATAAATGAAATTTCGAAAACACAAATATTTCAGAAAGAAAAAAAATTCTTTGCCGCTTTTATATCCTGCACGAAAAGACAATTTTCCTTTTCCTCAAATATGTGTATTTAAAAATGACATGTATTACAGTTTTTGTTACCAACTGAGTCCTTCCACATGACCGTAAAAAAAAAAAAAAATAACGAACAAAAAAATAAAAAAAACAAATAAAACAATAATGAAGTAAATAAAAAATTACAAATTATTTTTACGTACTTTGAGTATCGACGTTGTGGTCGTTACCGACATAGTTGTCGCCGTCGGTATCGTCCATTTCCGACGGATTTTCCCGCCCTTCGGGTTTGTCGCCCATCTCCATCTTTTTATCGTCACCCTCCTTGCCATTATCGCCGCCATTCTGTAATTCATTTTTTTTTAATAAAATAAATAACAATATAAAAAATAACAAAAAAGCTTACACTTAAATACTTACACGCTGCTCGTTCGGCGCCATGTTGATTCTTTTTGGATTTTTTTCCACAATTTTGTATCCTCGTTTAAGCTCTCGACTCCGGTCTTACGATTGGTCCGTTCTGTTAGAGTTGAATAGTATCTGACGGAACGAACCAATGGCAGTGTCGAATTAAATGGCAGCATTGCGTTAACTACTTTTAACGTGCAACTGGAAAGCGCCTACAATTATCTCAATTTCAATACCAATACGTTTCAGCAAGGATCCTAATTACGAATTCTAATTTTACTTAATACCTAATAAAAGCATCATACTTCTTAATTGACATGTAAACTTACGCAAAGTTTATTGGTTAAAAATCAACCAATCAGAGGTGAGATCGTAAGTTTACAAGATCGCGATACAAATAACCTCACAAAAAACTTCAAGTTATTATTTCTCGGTGTGGTAAAAACATGTGCGATAAAAATTGAAAACTATAAATGAAAATCAAGAATGTGAATTCTTTTAATATAAACTACAAAATATTATGGAAATTAAAGAATCACAAGGAAAATGTCAAATATTCGATTAAAGTGAAAACATTGCCACGGAAGTGTCAGTGTCAAAGTGTTGAATGAAAATAGATAAATTTCTATCAAAATTGAAGAAATGGGAAGAAACTGAGAAATTTCAAATAAATTCATTCCTCTTTTATCTCGAGCATAAGATTTCTCCGCTTGTCGCATACGCCGAGTGGAAAAAATTCGACCGAGCGTGTGAAAACACGAAAATTTACGATCATGGCTAATATTTCGTATCACATAGCAAATTTTCTGAAAAAGGTAAAAAAAATTTTCTTTTAATCTTATTCCAATAAAATAAATTACAGAAAAGAATGATAAAATTTCCTTGAAGTCATAAAAAAAAATCCTACATAACCTAACCTTTTTTTTCGCAAATTCATTTTTATCTAAATAATTAATTTGTCATATATGTGTATTTCTTTTCATTCGTTTAGATTACGTCCAGCAAAAAAGATTTCAGATTCACGGCTCCTAACGATTCAATTAGCAAATTACGAAAAACCAATATAAAGCTTGACGATGATTCGGAAAGAAAAGTTGTTAAGATGTTGCTGCGTTTGCTGAAAAAACAAGAAGAGCGAAGTTCAAAATCTTGCCGTTAAATGGTAAATATCAAAGAAAAAAAAATTGCGTTATTTTATTTGTGACGTTATTTTTCAGTTTGGGTCCGCTAGTCAATAAGGTGAAGGAATATCAAGTGGCAACGATAGTGGATGCATTATGTACTAATATGGTATCGGACAAAGAACAAGTCAGGGATATATTTAAGGTGGTTCATGCGTAAGATGTTCATTTCGCACAAGTTCGAGGAAATTGAGAGTGAATTGCAAACACTTCTCTATGGTATAAAAATCTGAAAAAATTCATACCCATTGAAGGTACTGAAAGGATTAATTTTGCATAATAATAATTGCAAAAAGTTATTAACAAATTAATGAAAAAAAAAATTGTTAAACAAATTAACGGTAACTCAACTTTGTTTTTAAATGAAAATGATTCGTTCATTTTTCGAAAAACGTATGAATTTTTTCAGATTTTCATCTTTATTTTGAGTTTTCTTGTTTTTTACATGAAAAAATGTGCAAAAATCAAAATGAAGATAAAAACCTGAAAAAATTCATACGTTTTCCGAAAAATGAACGAATCATTTTAATTAAAAAAAAAAGTTGACTTACCGTTAATTTGTTTAACAAGTTTTTTTTTCATAAATTTGTTGATATCTTTTTGCAATTATTATTATGCAAAATTGATCTTTTCAGTACCTTTAATGAGTGTGAATTTTTTCAGATTTTTATACCATTGAGAAGTGTTTGCAATTCCCTCTCAATTTTCTCGAACTTATGCGAAATGAACATCTTACGCATGAACTACCTTAAGATACACGTAAAAACAGTTACAACGCAACTTCTGTTTGGCTCGAGCGATCTTGCAGAAAATGTTTGTAAAAGAAATACAGGACATTTGAGTAGCGCTATCGAAAAGGTAAGATTGAAATGAAATCTTCTAATAATTTTTTCAAACAATTCGATTCGAATAATTCGATTATTGTATAAAACTTAGAACGCTAATTAATTTTTTCATTTATTAATTTTCAGAAAGAAGACGTATCGATGCAGTTGGAAGCATTGGATATCGTAGCAGATTTGCAAACAGTTCGTAAGCGTACAATAGTAGCGCTAAGTCACTTATTAACATCGAGTAACAATTATCTCTACAAAAAAATGCTTGATCATTTAATCAATGGTCTATCAAGTCAAAAAGTGAAGAATGTTATTTGCACTTATATCCAATGTATTGCTTCGATATGTCGAAAATTGATCAACTTGAGCGCAATTTTAATGTATCGATGGTTATATTTCAAAAGTATCAACCAATATTTACCGATACATTCAAAAATTCAACTGATGAAAATTCTCGACCACCAAGATCGAGACGACATAAAGCATTACTTTCTACACCCGCAAGGGTATTCGAATTTTGCTGGACATTTTCCATTTGCATAAAAGGAGCTGTTCCTGATATATCTGACGATCTTGTACATTCGTATCATTTGCTTCTCGTCTGGTGCGATCTTGCACTTTTGGCTAACAGAAAGGATCTTTTAAATCCGAAATTTCCTAGTAAGAATTCATTGATACAAATTTTATATAAAAAAAAGTCTTAGTTATTTTTTTTACATTTAGTCTAATTAGAATATAATTAACAGTACTATATTTCTTTTCCATTAAAATCTTTAGGTCCGCCAGAAAAATCCAACGAGGAAACCACCGTTTCACCGAAAACAGCGAATTGTATCGTGAATTTGCTTTGCGAACTTCACGAAGCGATTGGTTTTGTGACGTAATTTATTTTCTCGAAACGCGAATTAACGAAATCGGAAAAAAACAAAAAAAAAAAAAAAAAAAAAAAATTATTAAACTCAAAAAAAATCAATTAAACTCAAACCGGATGGGAGAATGTAGCGCGAAATCAAATCTTGTCACCTTCGTTCGCTTGCCTCCGCGGGGGTAATGAACACCCGGGGGCGCCAGCTAATTTTTATTTCGCCGGTATTAACTAACCGGCCTAAACGCGAGACGGTGGAACGGCCGTTCTACAAAGGGTTAATTTTTCTTTCGCCGGAATTAACAAACCGGACTGAACTGGAGATCGATGGAACGATCGATCTCCGCAAGGACGAAACTAAACGAAAATCTAACTCTAAGGTTCACCACCCACGCGAATGCAAACGGGTACGGAAATGCGCGGTTGCTCAGTATGCGGGTTATGGCAGAGGGTCGCGATCCGTCGTCAATAAAATAACGCGAAAGCAATTTTCTTTATTGGCTAGAAGCCACGAGAACGCACGTGAGTGCACCGAGAGCGCTCAGCTGATCGAGAGATCGAAGCGAGCTAGCGAGAGTGAATTAATACGCGATCGGGAAAATTAGACAAATCAAAACTCACCGAAATTCACTATAATCCTAAACTTAATCGAGAGCCTGCATCTCACGATGCCGAAGAACATAATCACTATCACTATGAAAAAGGGAGCAAAAAAAAACTACACCACTAATACACAGGATCGCGAAAGAATTTATTAAAATAAATTCCTTCGCTACACTCAACTCACTAAGCGCGAGCGACAGTCGAACACTCGAGAGCGTGACAGGTAGGCGATGCCTTGCGCGCGAGAGAGATAGCTGACTCGAGCGCGCGAACAATAGGCCGAACGTCAACACACCGGGAGCGCGAGAGAAGTCCGAGGTGCCTCGAGGGCGTCTCTCGGTAGACTAATTTGCCTACTACGATACCTCAATGAATTCTTATGATTATTACCAAAATCCTGATCGATAGCTACTGCCCTCTTGAACTATTTCGCAACGTCGTCGGTACGCGAGAGCTGAACTGTAACACGATAGCATACGAGGATCCTCATGATCGTTACCCCTAGTCAATACGTTAAAACAAGGCACCTTATCTTAATCACAGGTAGCGCAAGACGTTCCATCCTTGCCTACAACTCTAAACTATAACTCCGCCTGTTCTCCAACGTATTGCACTAATCTCATGGGGTGCCGGATTTACACCGGACTTTGACGTTTCCACAAAAATCTCTCATCGAGCTTCTCGGCTATTTGGGCTTCTCGTTACCGTGAGACACACCACCAAATAGCTTTGAAGGACTCGATTAACTAAATCTAAGCTTTAATAAATCCGAACTTGAACTTGAAAATTCTGGAAATAATTAAATAATCAAATCGCGAAATTTCACAAACTTGACTTTTTAACGGAAGTTAGACGGTAACGCAAAAGTCAAGGGGCTTTAAACGAGAGCAATAACTACAAAATTCGATATTTACTAAATGAAATATAATTTTTGTTTCTTGTGACGTTGATTCAAAAAAATCACGTCACAGTTTTAAAGCCAAAGTTATAAAGGAATATACGATGGAGAATCACTTGAACAGATTATTCAATGAAGAAATATTACGTGAAGATCAATCGAGTTTTTCGAATCATCGAAGCTATAAACTTTTATGGAAATTTAAAAGCCATTAACAGATCATACGAGCAGCATGTTCTCAGCGTCGGCGAATTTGACGAGAGAATATTTTTAGGTATATAAAAAAAAAAAAATTCAATATTCAAAAACAATAATCTTTACATGTTTTTTTAATTTTGTCGTTGCTATACCTATTCTTAATAACGAACTTCACTAACTTGTGTTTTTCCTAATGTTTTTTGTGTGTTTTTGTTTTCTCTAACTGCTCTGCAGTGTTTGTTTGATTCGGTTGGGCAAAATTTTGAACAAAGACCCATATCTATGGAATGCGATACCTAAATCTCTCTTTGTACACGCGCTCTGCCGATTTATTTCGATAACTCCAAAAAAAATCAATTTTCATTCGATTTCTTAAATTGTTATTTTTTTTTATATCGCAATTCTTTTTTTTATTTCTATTTATTCTGAGAAATCTCAAATTATATTAAAATAAAATTTTAATCATTATCAGTCATTAAAAAAAAATCGATTTTTTTTCAATATGTCAATACGAGTCAATTTAGTGATTTTAGGGCCTATAAAACGTTTGATATTAAGATCGCCAAATATTTTTCTTGACTTTTTTTTTATTTTGCAATTATTCAATCTTGCATTGCTCATGAAAAATACCATAATTCACTTATTTTATTATTTTTTGTTTATAATTTCATTTTTTCATTCTAGTCGGTTTAGTCACATAGACACATACAAAAAAAAAACTCAAAACGGCACCCGCTTGATTTTGCTGTCTGCGTGGGAATTCGCTACCGAAAAAGCCGAATGAGAAGAGTGAAACTTAAAGGATTAATGAATTTGGATGTGGTCGCACGCACGGAGAATAATATTTTCGGCTCGAGAATCAAAAGTCAATATTGGCTCCTCTACGAAAATGGCCAATGTCGATAACTTGCAAGAACAATTTCAACTAAAAAGAGAACATCTTAGTGTAGGTTTTTTCTCAGCATTTATCATTTAATCCGTAGGCAATACCAATAAAAAAAAAGTTCGACCAACGTTCTGTAAAGCTAGAGGAGACAAATTTACAAGTAACTTTTTTTATCTTTCTCGATTAATAATATAATTTTTTTACATTTTTTTTGTCAGGCGATGCAACCATTAGCACCTCCGACACCATTAACAGGTCGAAAATATTTGAGAGCAAAGGAGATTAAAAGCTCAGCACCAGTATTATCAACGGCAACTCAGAGTGTAATATGTCTTCAGACATTACTCGCAGGAAGTCAAGCAGGACCGTGCGAAGCGCTCCTCGAGATTTTTTTAACTCTTGTAATCACGATGTAAAAGGATTCGTTGAATCAGATTTCGCAGGATTTAGTCAATTATTGTATTCAGTTTGTAGACAAAATTCGAAGGACGGTGATTCACATAGTCCTGATTTTGGTAGACAACGTCTCCTTCTTGGTCAAATGCTTTTTTACAAACTTCTGGAAATAATCCTTGAATATGAAAAACGCATAAAACCAAATAACAACGTAAATGTAAGTACAAAATTTGTATTTATATTTTTACTAAATCGTCAGTTTCTTTTTTCTGATTAATCAAAAAAATGATTTTTTGTTTTTTTAACAGAATTTGCTGTTGGATGTATTTCTACAATTCCTTTTCACCTGTTGTCTTGAGATTGTAATATGGTCTTACAAACGATGTGGTCTTACTTATGAATGATCGTCATCTCGATCAAATACTCAAATAATTCGTTTACGGAAATAATGCGCTGCTACAGAGTGCAACCGCAAACTGAATCACACATATATCGATCTATACTCATCGGAAAAAAACCAGCAATATCGATGCTAATAAAAATCGTAAAGATAAATCGACGAACGATGGCACACCGATGGAAACTAAGAGCAGTTACAACAGTGGAAATAATAATGGTGTCGAACCTCCAACGCCATCAAATATAGCTGGCACAGCACAAAATTTTGGAGATGAAAGACGCGGAGATTTGATCAAATTTTATAATCAAGTTTACGTACCGGCCGTTAAAGAAATTGTCAATAAACTTGGCATTTCGAGAGGCGGATCAGCACCATCACTCACTCTCAGTCCATTGCCGAAAGCAAGGATTCCACCAAAAGATTTGCAGTCCAGCAAAGGTACATTCTCTATTTTTTAAAATTATTTAAGGAGGATCGGTCGCTGTGAGTCACATTTCGCATAAGTTCGAGATAAATGAGAGAGAATTGCAACTACTTCTCAATGGTATAAAAATTTGAAAAAAATAATGCAGATTAAAGGTATTAAAAAGATTAATTTTGCATAATAATAATTGCAAAAAGTTGTTAATGAAGGGATGAAAAAAGAATTGTTAAACAAATTAACGGTAACTCAATTTTTTTTTATGAAAATGATTCGTTCATCTTTCTAAACACGTATGCATTTTTTCAGATTTTTATACCATCGAGAAATACTTGCAATTCTTCTCCTCGATCCTCGTTAACCATGATAGAAATTCATCTCGTAAAGAACGTTTTCGAAGTTTGAAAAATAAATTATTGAGAAAAATAATGTTTTTTTTAAAGCTTTAGAAAACTTACGAGAACTTTTTTCTACTTTTTAAAAAATTTATACGTTACTGTAAAATATTTAAGAACTGTTTTTTTTTTATTCAGGATCTTGAAGCAATAAATAGAATGATGATTTCCATGGACGCTCGAAAAGCCGTTGGCAAGAGACTGTTATCAGACGATAAAGACGTAGAGGTATCAACGGAAGGTCCATCACCCGTAAAAAAAAGTCTTAACACAGGTTGCCTCACGAGAAAATTGGGGAATGTAATGAACGAGCGTCAAACGCAGAATCAGTAAAGAAAGAAAAAAAAATTTTTTACAAAAATTAAAAAAACTCCCGACTGCAAAAAGGAGACAATAAAAAAAAAGAAATTTTCCAAAAATTTAAAACTCCCGATTATTATTCCCGAAAACAAAAATAATATTCGTTTATTATAGTCGGGAGATTTTCACTTTCGATGACGATTAAATCTCCCGACTATAATGAGCGAATATTATTTTTGTTTTCGGGAATAATAATCGGGAGTTTTAAATTTTTGGAAAATTTCTTTTTTTTTATTGTCTCCTTTTTGCAGTCGGGAGTTTTTTTAATTTTTGTAAAAATTTTTTTTTTTTCATTCTTTTTAGAGGTAATGCTGTAAGGGGGCTGAGTCACATAAAAATGTAAAAAATCAACTTTTTTTGTAAATGTATATATGCAAGTGTAAATAAAAAATCTTTAACCATAATGAAATATACATGTCGAAGCATAATTTAAAAATTTTTTGGGGCCATATATTATATCTTGTCGCTGTGAGACGTTATCAAAATTTTTTACTTGTCGCAGCTTTTCGACCAAAGGATTGTATGCATTTTGGTTTGTAAGGTCTCATCTTCTTCGCAAGAGACTGCGTTATGGTATGAGTGTAAGAATTTTCACTGCGATGACCTTGTCGATAAGCTGCGACAAGACAAACAAAAAAATTTGACTGCGTCTCTCAACGACAAGATAAAATATATGGCTCGAAGAAAATCCAAAATGATGCTTCGGCATATATAAGTCATGATAGTCAGATAGATTTTTTTAAACGCACTTGTATATTACATATACATTAGAAAAATAAAGTTGATTTTTAAAAATTTTATAAGTGACTTAGCGCCCTTATAACCGACTATACTTTCGCGGATTTAAGGTTATAATGCCCAGAGATCGCGCGCCGTGCGAGCCACCTCAACAACGCGAAGTTCGGTGCGCACACGTACATAGAATTTTGAGTATGTCGTAGAGTATATATCGCTCTTGCGATATTTCAAACACGCTCTTTTATGACAATTTTTTAAAGTCTTTTATCTCCTCGAAGACGCAACAAAATTAACGAATTCACGAACTGAAACGCATCCTCAAGGCTGCAGAAGCTATATCTCGAAAAATTTTCAAGAGATTCTTCGTAGTTTTGACAAATGCCGGCCACAAACGATCGAGGTGCGCGCGCCAAATCGACACCAAACGCATAACTCCCGTCTTTTTGCCCTACGGGCAGTCGGGAGTTAAAAATGCTATTTAGAGATACGAGCTTTTCGCCATCGGCACCCAAAGATAACGCACCGTTTTGTTTTTGCATCGAAGCGAAATATTTCTTTTCTCATCTTCGTGTTATTAATAATTTATTTTATTCTTCGATTTTTTCTGCTCCGCAAAGAATGGAAAAAAAAAATTCAGCGCCGCCAATGATTCGACGATTAATTGAAAGGTGGACAAAAATAATAGGTATATGGCGATTCGGATGATACGTAGCATACTTTAATTGAGAACTTTTCTTTTCTTCTTTTTTTTTCGTGCGAAAATGGACAGCATAAAAAATGCTACCGACGTATCTTGTTTGAAATGGATGCAGTGATTACAAACTCGTTAATAGTCTATTAACAAAAAACAAAAAAAACAAGCAGAACATCATTTTGGCGAACAAATTGAGCGAGTTATTCCATTAATCGTACAGTACAGTAACGAAGATGACGATTAATTAGTGAATATTGTCTTCAAGCATTCAAAGCATTCGTTTATAGATGTTCAAAGGAAATAACTCCTCACATAATACACAATAGTTTTTAATTTTGCGTAATAATAATGTAAAAAAAAAAGTTGTGCGCCGAAATATAAAATCGAAAAAATCGTGCGTGTAAATTTTTTTTAAGGTAATAAAAAAAATGAAAAAAATTCATGAATTTTTCGACATTTGTTTCTTATTATCTCTAGACAACCGATCCTCCTTAAAATTTGATACTTGGACTCTTGCATAAAATTGGAAGGAAAACAGGCCTATTAAAAAAATCTAATAATTTTCTAAATGTTAAGAAATTTAAAAAAAAATGTAATTTTTGTTTAATATTCAGGCTGTAAAAAATGGATAAAGAAATTTTAATTTTAATAATAGAAATTAATTTTTATTATTTTCTCTAATTTTAATTATGGAAATTTAGTTTTTCTTTTTCTTTCAAAATAATTTTTTGAATTTTTTTGGGAAAAAAAAACAAGTACGGAACCTGATCTTTATTACTGTCCTGTTTGCTGCTGTGTCATAAAAAGTCAAAAGAGAAAAAATATATATATATTGGTCCAAGACATTTTCCTTATTTAGAAAAAAAGTTCCTGTTAGAAGAATAATTTAAGAATATGTTTAAAAATGTAAGAAGATTACCGCAGTCGGTAATAAAAACTGTAATACTCTTTTCAAGGATGCTAGGACTTCAACATTGAAAAAAAATGTAAACTGCTACAGAAGAAATAAATGGAGTGGCTTACATGTTCAATTCGACCCTAAAATGTACGCACCCTCAAAAAAAATGCATTACAGTTTTTGTTACCGACAGAGCATGAGCGAGTTGGATGTAAAACCAGGTGTTTCCCATCGCATTAAAATAAAAAAAAAAGAGAGAACACACTTATATTAATAAGTTATTGAATCATCCCACGAAGTATGGAAAACAAAAATTGTAATTACCAAAAAAATAGTGATCAAATTTTTAAGACAAAATACCAATTTTCAATATTTTGAAATAAAAAAAAACTTTTTCCCATGTTTGTCTACATATTTTCAATTCATATTTATTGAAATTAACTTTATTTCAAAGATAGTAAAAAATATAAAATCTATAATTTTTGGTAATTTTTGGTAATTTTCAGAAACTTTGTAACTTCTTCGCTATATTACAACTTCGATATATCGAAGCTTCGATATATCGACACAGCGCCAGCTCTATACACGTTGTATTCAAGTGGTATTCATTTCAAAAAGTTAGATTTACAGTGATCTTTCTTTGTGCACAGTGTACTTTATTTTTTATTATCACCTGCCACAATGAAACAAACAAAGTGTTGACAGTGCTCGTGATAAAATTATTACTATTATTATTATTATTCTTATTATTTGGTGACGCATTTAATCATCGGGGTGAGTAATAAATTTCAAAATCATTGATAAATATTTTTAATTATTGGCAATCAAAGTTTTATACACAAATGATCATCATGATGATGTCATTTATTTTTATTTTTTTTACTTTTAAAAAAATAATTAATTCTTTGAGCCATTTATTATTTCATATTTGGGAGAGGATAAAAACCGTATTTTTGAATATAAAGACGTCTATTTGGTCTCATTTCCTTCATTTTTTCTATTCTCTAAATGCGTTTTTAAAGAGGACACAATAAAGTATCAGATAAATAATTCGATTTAATTATTTTCTTTAATTAAATTAAGGGGATTGAGTCACTTAAAAATTAAAAAATCAACTTCTTTTTTAATGTATATATATATAATTTGCATGTAAGTGAAAATTAAAAATATATCTTAACGTCGTGTAATATATATGTTCAAGCATCATTTAATATTTTTTTGGACCCATATATTATATCTTGTCACTTGGAGACGCAGTCAACATTTTTTGTACTATACCATGGTTACTACGGATATGGAAAACAGGGAGAATCTGGTTTCACTTGACGCAGTCTTTCCACCAAAGGATTATAGGAAATTTGGCTTGTGAGGTCTCATCTTCTTCGTAAGAGACTGCGTTATGCTATGAGCGAAGGAATTTTTTTTCAAGACCTCTATAATCAAGTTAAAAACTGATTCATACAATCCTTCGGTAGGTAAGCTGCGACAAATGAAAAAATGTTGACTGCATCGTCAAGTGACAAAATATAATATATGGCTCCAAAAAAATTCAAAATGATGCTTCAACGTATATATTTCATAATGATAAGATAGATTTGTGATTTACACTTATAGATACATAAAAAAAATTTTGAATTTTTAGGTGACTTAGCCCTTCTAAGGTATAGGATGGCTGGTTAGGGATGCCGTGTATTAGATCGATTCTTCGCGAAATCGATTTTCCCTACGTGGAATATGGATATTTTGAATCAATTTTTACCGACGGAACGATACAGCGGATCGATTGTTTTTATCGAAGAATAACGAATAACGAATAACGAATTTCTTTTTAAATTGCTAAATAATCATTAAATCTGAAAAATGTTGCATTTGCAATTATGAACTTTCCGGGAACAATAAAGAGCGATCTAAAAATTTCACACTGAAATATCTGAGGAAATTTTTTTTTACTCTCTTTTGGCTATCCAAGTGCGATTTGTCTTTAAACGATTTGATTGATTCTAGACAATTTTTTTGTGATATTCATTGGAATTTAATCATGTTTATTGAGAATTTTGAATTTCCAATTTTTATTGAAACGATTCCGTCCATTTCCATTGCAATTTTGCAATTTTCATTAAAATTTTCCAATTTTCTTATTGAATTTTCGTAAAAAATGTCCAATTTTTATAGAATTTTTTCAATAATCATGGAAACGATTTAATTTTCATTGAACTTTGTATCAAAATTTATCAATTTTTATCTGAGTTTTTAAATTTTCTTTCAAGGTTCTCAATTGTCATCGAAATTTTTCGATCACCATATTATAATTCCCATGGATAATTTCGAATATTTCTAGATGGGATAAAAATTAAAAAAAAATCAAGCATATGAAAGGTGCTGCAAAGATTGTATTTATATAATAATAATTCCAAAATTTTATTAACAAATTGACAAAAAAAATTATTGTTCAATAAATTACCCGGCAACTTAACTTTTTTTTGTCATAAAAATCATTTGTTTATTTTTCTGAACACATGATTTATTTCGGAATTTTTTGTAATCTTTGAAAATCGCGTTTTTTCATGTTTTTAACATAGAAAAAAGAGAGAAAAGAGATTTTTTTATCCAGATTTTTATCTCATCGAGAAATATACGAAATTTTCACTAAAACTCGCGTTTGTCGGGACTGTACCAATTCTCCTATCTTAAGGATTTAAATAGACACGTTTTATTAAAAATTTATTTAGAAATTAACAAAATTAAATACTAATAACAAAATGTATTTATAATTTTAATATTAAAGACTTAATTGTTAGTATTTAATTTAATTTTGTTTTTTTTTAAGAAAAGTATACTCTTTGTTGAAATTTAATTTTTTTTTGTTCGCATAAGATTTTTCTTTCAATTTCTGCTAATATTCAAAATTTGGTTTTCAGAATTTTTACGGTGGATCCAGTAAAGACGTCCTAGGAACAATTTCAAAGTTTGTAATTGGACTTTTCGATTTACAAACAAAAACCACAACAGCAGTTCGAGATAGAAGGTGAGGTATCAATAATCTTCGAACCCATGACTTATTTTTTTTATTTAGCGTTAAACTCGTGACTGAGGTTCATAGTGATCCCACGCTTTGCTTGTTTATAAAACCCGTCCTATAAGGATAAAAAGACTTTATCGGACATGCATTTTCTTCGTTTTTTCATAAGGAAAATAATGGTATGCGACACATTTAATTCGTGAAAAATCCATTGCAAGTCCGAAAACCGTTGAAAATTAACAACACCTTATTTATTTAACAAAAAAAATTGATTTTTTTCAATTTTAATCGATTTAAACATTTTGAAGTAGTTTTTTCATGAGGACATATTTGAATAACAGAAAAAATTATTGTAGCTGTCCCGCAAAAAAGTATATATTCATTTCGCTAATTGAAAATAACGAAAATCTGGAAATTATGGGGGCGATATGGACCCCACGCATTTCCTGCTCATAAAGCCGTAAGGGTAAAAATGATGATGTGCAAAGCATATAAATTAACATTGAATTGGTGAAAAAAAAAACAAGTAAATTAAAAAAAAAAAAACATAAATTCGATTCGTTATCGTGGTTGAAAAATGTATATAAAATGTTTAATTTCCTGCTTTATCGACAAATTTTAATTATTTCAAATTTCCGACATGTAAATAAAAAAAAACACATAAATTCGATTTGTTATCATAGTTGAGAAATGTATCTAAAATTTCTAATTTTCTGCGTTACCGACAGACTTTTAATTATTTCAACTTTTTCGACAAATAAAAAAAAACGTGATTTCGATTCGTTTTCGTAGTTGAGATATTTATGAAAATTTGTAATTTTCTGCGTTACCGATAGTCCTTAATTATTTCAACTTTTCCCACAAATAAATAAAAAAAATCCATTTGAAGCCCGAAAACCGTTGAAAATTAACAACCGCATTTTTTAACAAAAAATTGTATCTTTTGAACCGTTTAAGCAATTTGCAAATTTTTAACGGGTTTTAAAAAGGACACATTAAAGTATCAGAAAAAAATTATTCTAGCTCTGTCCTCTAAAAAAATTATATTTATTTCGCTAATTGAATATAACGAAAATCTGAAAAATATGGAGTCTATATGGACTTTCCCTGCTCATAAAGCCTGTCATACGGGCATAATAGAACTTTATCACACATGAATTTCTTTGTTTTTTTCACAAGGAAAAGAATGGCATGCGACACATAATGTACTTATCATTTAATTGGTTAAAAATCCATCAGAAGCCCGAAAACCAGTAAAATCCAGTAAAAATTAACAACCGCATTTTTTGAACAAAAAAAGTTGGCAATTTTACATTACCATATTTGTTTCTCTCTTTTCTTATCACTATGAACCCTAGGCCTGTTTCTTCAAACGCATTTTTATCACTTTTGGCTTCCTCAAGAAGCTTTGTTTTGTAAAATTTAAACATATGGGTTTTAAATACCGGATTAAACATAATGTGAATCTGTGTTCGCATGATTGTCTTTGCTCATGTTCAATATCGGTTACAATAATATTAGATTACAGTAGTCCCACTTTATACTACATTTGTTTGGAATTTATAAATAAATATAGTATTTACATCGTCATAAGATACTTTTCGAAAAATTCAAAATATCACTAAAACTAAACGATTGCATAAATTTCACTCAAACTCAATAGCGACCTTCAAATAAAAATAGTACAACGTTGTCCCAAATTTGAGCCTGATATCTCAAAAAATGTGGGAGTTGTAGCGCCAACAGAAACACACACAAACATCCAATCATTTTTTCTAAATGTGATTTCTCGATGTTTTGGAACATTCTGAATAGGTTTTCATCAAAATCTCAAAAAAAATTTTCACCAAAACAAAACTTCTTGTGAAAGCAAAATGGAATATTTCTTGCTCAAATTTCAAACGAGGTTTTGAAGAAGACACATTAGAGTATTATAAAAATATTACTGTAACTATGTTCCATAAAAAAAATAGTATCTTATGCTACAAGAGAGGGAAGTGCGCGTCTTTCACCGAAGGTGAAGTTTACCTACCCACTTACCTACCTTCCTACCTAGATTGATTATACCTTCATATTTAATATAATTAATTATCCTTTATTTTTTTTACTTTCAGATAACTTTTCTCTAATTGATATAAAAAAATAGCTCTACGTGAAAAAAGGTAGCCAATAGCGCCGATAGAAAGAGGGCAGCCAGCAGCGCCACACGAAAAAAGATAGCTAATAGTGTTGAACAAAAGAGGGCAGCCAACAGCGCCATACGGAAAAAGGTAGTCAATAGTATCGAACGAAAAAGGGTAGCCAACAGCGCCGAACGAAAAAAGGTAGCCAACAGCGCCGAACGCAAGACAGTAGCCAACCCTGTCAAACAAAAGAGGGTAGCTAACAGCGCCAACGAAAAATAATAGATAACAGCTTCATACCAAACAATATTACTTATAACATGTAATGAAAGAAAGCAACCTATTTATTACTAATCAAAAATAATACTGTATATTTTGACAAAATGATTAATAATAATAAATTTAAAGTAGTCAGGATACGCGGCGATGGCAACTGTTTATTCAGAAGCTTATCCTATGGTCTCTATAAAAACGAAAATTTCCACAGAGAAGTGCGATGTAACATAGTTCAATACGCTTTAAAACATTGGACGAAATTTAAAGCAATACTTGATGCCACCAGCGTAACGTTCTACAAAAATGAAAATCATTACGCGTCGATAATGAATGCTGACAAAACTTATGGTACTGACTTTGAAGTAGGTATGTTCGTCAATCGATACAAAATTGGAATTCAAATGTACAAAATCATGAATGATATGATTACATTTATACAAAGTTTAGATCCGGAACAAGAAGACGATGGAAACAATCACTCCTATATAAACTTATTATTCACAAGTACACCTGAAAATGAACAAGAAGGCCATTTCGAGATTTTAGAAGATATCATTATCGATCATTCTCCATATAGGCAAACGTCGAGTTTGAATATTGACATATCAAGTCATGTCCAACATGTTTCAGGTATGTCACAACCACTTTCTGAAAGAAACAAAACAAAAAACTCACCAGCAAAGAAAATGCAAACAAAAATTATTGAAAATGCTACAACATCTACATGCTATAGAGATGAAAAGAAGCAGATTATGAACAAAACTTTATGTAGTAATAGTGACAAATCGAACGCAGTTTCGTTAATAAATGGTAAGATACCACAAGTACGCTTGACAAAAGTCAATGTTGAGACAAAAATGCAAATCATCACCCCGCAAAAGGTTAATATCAATAACAGAATATCATGTTCAAACAAATCCGAATCTACACATCAAAAATCCAACGTAGTAAAACCATGTAATAAAAAAAACGAAATTATAAGAGATCAAGACAACAAAAAAATTAATGAAACAAAACAAAGTCGTTCAAAACTGTCAAATATCATTCGGAAAACAAATACTAAAACTCAAAAAAATTATAAAAACAATGGAACAATAACGCGAAACAATCAGCATAAATGTTGTTACGAGATTTCTAAAAATAATTCAGATATCCAAATGAAAAGACCTACAATCAAATTGTATAAAATTGATACAAAAAAATATGCAGCTAATAAAATTAACGATACTGAAATTCAGAAAAATACTACAAATGAATATATGAATACATATATTGTAAACTCTTCGTCAAATAGCATTCTACCCAATGATAACTGCGACATGTCAATTTTATCAGAGAAACTTTCGCAAATAAGCATTGATCAAAACAAGTCTGAAAACGTCATAAAATCGGATATTGTACAAGAAATTAACAACGGAAAAATTAAAACAAAACAGGATGAGACTAAACGGTCGAATATTATTCCTGAAATAGACTCGATCACACGGAATATTACTAATGATGCTGGAACAATCCAACTTGGTAAACAATACAAGTCAAACGATACAATATCTAAGAGTAACGTATCGTCGGTCGTGAAGTATCCCATAATTAAACTAGATAGAATAGATTCACTAATATATACGGATAACAGTACGCATTCTTTAAAACTTGTAAACATAAATGACAATATCGGTATAAAAAATATAGATTGCACAATTAAAGAACGTCCTAATACGTACAACAAAAAACGGAAACAAGAGAATTCAATATCAAAAGAACAATTAGAACTTCGAAAATTAAAACGCGTTGAAAAATTTAAAAAACAAAAACGAAAAAAACTCATAGTAACAAAACAAAATGTCCGCAACAATAATCATGACAACGTTGCAAATATTTTGGAAATGGTTTCACCAATGAGCATTGACCAAAATACATTTAAAAAAAATATACAAATAGAAACATCACGACGAAAAAATAACGAAAATATTGAAATAAAACAAAATCAGATTGAACCACTAAATATTGTTCCTCAAATAAACTACGCACAAAACATGACTAAAAATCATAGAGTAATCAAACTTGATGATCAATCTAAGTCAAATTACATGGTATCCAATAATAACACAGTCATGAAGTATCCCATAATTAAACTGAATAGAATAGATGGACTCAAATATACCAATAACATAAATGTCGTAAGTCTTACCAACATAAATAACAAATTCGATTTTGAAAATACAGATCTCACAATTGAAAAACATCCACCAACTTACACAAAAAGACAAAAACAAAATGATTTGAAGCTAAAAAAACACTTACATTTAAAAAAATTAAGACGTTTCGAAACTTTCAAGAAACGAGAGCGTGATGCAGATATAATAAGAAAATGTAAATTACGTGACACCAATGATCTTCATATTTCTAATATATCACAAAGGCTTTCACAAGTAAGTATAGACGAAAACGCATTAGGAAAAGATGAAGGACATAACTCATATTCAGTCACTTCTGAGAATAACATCGATCTACAAGATAATAATCCGTCAAGTAGAACAAGTAAGGTAAATACTCAAACATACACAAACAATAATAATAATGATGTATCAAATTCTATAAACATAGATGATAATTTAACTGTTCAGAATGTAAAAGACATAGCTCGAATACACTCAAATACTTATACTAAAAGACAAAAACAAAAAGACTTAAAATTAAATGAACAATTACGTCTTAAAAAAAAAAGATGCGATGAAAATTTTAGAAAACAGGAAAAAAAAAAAGATGTACTTAGAAAACGACTGTTACGAGATAATGATGACTATAAATTAATAGAAAACCAAACATACATGCTAAGAAAAAGAAGAAAACGAAATGAAGATTCAGACTACAAACTTAAAGAATCTATAGAGTCAAAAAAAAAATATGAAAATAAAAAACAGAATAACATCCAAAGAATGAACAAACCGCGTATTGTTTCAATAGAACGTGTACGTATAGATATAAAACGATTATTACTCGGTGATATAAATTCAGTATCAATACACGATAAAAATAAGACAAATTATGAACACATTAAACAATATACTATAAAAAATCCGAATCAAAAAAATATTTGTAACCGTATATTGAATGACCCAGTTATTAGAGAAAACGTTAACCCAACTACTCACATTAACAATGAAACGGAAGCAAGTATAATATACAAAAAAGCAATTACAGAAGGACCTACATATATATGTTCCAGTTGTGGAGGTTTATGGTTCCGAAAATCAATAACCTCTTTTACGCCAAATCAAATATCGTTAAAACCTAAAGTTCACGATGATTGGGATAATATTTGTAAAATAAGGGAAAATAAATCTGTTCAATTATGTTCAACAAGTAAAAAAGACATATTCAATAATAAGGTACCAAAATTAGCATTGGTTAATGGTCTCGAATTTAATAAAATACATCCTAGCTTAGAAACATTAACAACTATGGAAGAAAGATTTATATCTCCCAGATTACCGTTTTTGCAAATAAGAACTCTGGGTATTGAAAGACAATATGGTATTAAAGGAAATTGTGTAAATGTTCCAGTAGATATAAATTCGTTTGTTTCTAAACTCCCTCGAAATGCAAATGATACACAATCAATTCATGTCAAACTAATGAGACGTATGCGCGATAAACACCATTACGATTATCAAATAATCAGACCTAATAAAATAATAGAAGCTGTTCAATATTTAATTACGACAGAACTATATACTAAACATAAAATAACTTTAGACGAAGAATGGATTCAAAAACAAAATTCTATTGATCAAGGAAAAACAAATGAGACTGAACATGATAATAACCAAGACGAGACAAATGAAACTGAAAATAAAAACCTCCAGACAGAAATAAATAAGATAGAACATAACGACATCCAGACAGAAACAAATGAGACTGAACATAACACCGAAAACATGAATGTTAACAACGAACCGTTGCAAGAAAATATAAATGAATGTGACGATTGGGAAGAACGTGAAGATGAACCAATAAATCCCGGTGGAGAGGAAACCTTACTAGAAGACGAATTTATCAACAACGTGGGAATGAAGTTAGCTCCCGGTGAAAATCAAATCCCTATCTCTCTGTTGAACGATGAAGATTTTGAATTGCTTGCATTTCCAACGATTTACGATGGAAAATGTAGAAAGATACGTAATCCAAAAATTTCTATTGCGGATATAGCAAAATCTGAAATCAGAATGTACGACCGACGATGTGCAATGAAAGTTCCAAAAATGTTTGTAAGTCATTGTAGAGTAAGATTACAAAGATTAGTGTCACTAATTCAAATTCATCTTCGCATGAAACGTAAAACAAACAATGTAACTGCTCGCTGTGCTTTAAATAATACTGTCGTTGACCGATTGGTTCAAGACAACGATTGTATAAAAATTTTACAAGTTGATAGATCGAGTCCGGCTTTTTGGCAACAAAAACAGAAAGTAGTAATGGCAATGATTCGTCAATTAGGAAAACCATCAATATTTTTAACATTGTCTGCAGCAGAAACTAAATGGCCTGATTTAATACGAATTCTCAAAAAAGTCCTTCATAATGAATCTATATCAAATGAAGAGGCAAATGAATTGTCATGGCAAGAAAAAGCAAAATTAATACAATCCGACCCTGTTACTTGCTCAAGATATTTTGATTATCGAATGAGATGTATTTTAAAATTTCTCTATTCTTCAGACAGCCCATTCCGAGATACGCTAATAATCGACATATATTACAGAATTGAATTTCAACATAGAGGCAGTCCGCATGTACATGCTCTGATCTGGTTAAAAAATGCTCCCGTGTACAATCCCGATAATATTAACTCGAAAAAAATATGTGAAGAATTTATAGATAAAATCATATCATGTGATTCAAACAATTCGAGGATTGAACAATTTATACCATTACAAATACATAAACATACGAAAACATGCAAAAAAATTGAGCAGGAATTAGTTGTCTGTAAATATAATGTGCCACATTATCCAATGAAGCGAACTATTATTTTAGAACCATTTGAAGAACATAACCGGAAGAAAAAAAAACAATTATATCAAAACTATAAGACAATAAAAACTCAATTGAATGTGATATGCAAAGATATGAAGTCTTATATAAATATGACCTATGATGATTTTTTAAAATCTCTACCTATGACTGAAAATGAATACTTGGCAGCAATTCAAACGCATATCAAAAGACCAATGATTCTATTAAAAAGAAATGTATGTGATATTAAAATAAATCCTTTTAACGAATCTATATTAGAATTGCACCAAGCAAACATGGATATTCAATTCATTCTAGATCCTTACGCATGTGTGTCATATGTTGTAAATTATATCAATAAATCACAAAGAGGGATGGCAAGCACTTTAAAAGAATGCGCCAAATTATTAAAAAAAGGAAATAATACGATTCAAAAACAATTCAGAAGTATAGCTAATTGTTTTATTAACAAAAGTGAAATTTCCGCTCAAGAAGCTGTCTACCATTTGCTGTCAATTCCAATGTCATACTGTTCAAGAGCTTCAATTTATATTAATACGGTTGCGACGCGAGGTAATAACGGAACGAAAATAAATAATACAGAACACTTGAAATAAAACCAGAGGTCGAACTTTATTAACGACAGAAGAACGTAATAGAATATTTATTTTATAACCAACAAAAAAAAAAAAATGATAAGAAGAACAATGAAAATTAACAAAAGGGCTATGGCGAAAAAAAAATAATAATAATCAGAGGGTAAATGAAATGAAAATTAACAGAATGATTATTACCAAAATAACAACTAGGAAAAAGGAATTATAAAAAGAATTATAAAAAAAAAAGAAAGAATTACAAAAAAAGAGTTATAATTAGAAAAGAAGAATTACAAAAAAAAAAAATAACAATCGGAAGAAAAGAATTATAAAAAGAATAATGATTAATGACGAAAGAGTAACGCGAAAGAAAAATGAGAATTATAAATTAATTATTACAAAGAAGATTTTTGGGCGCCAGTTACCGTTTTACGGGGTAACGCCGTTACCAGGGATTTTTCTACAATGGCTGCGGCTAGTTCAGGGACACGGGACTCGCAAGGGTGGATTTGCCGTTCTATTGGCTCACAATTTATTAACTTCGGCTTTCAACAATATACATGGGAAAATATAAAAAAAACTGATGGAAAATAATTATTGCAGGGGGTTGAGTCTTCGATCGATGGGTCACGGAAAAGGGGGAATGGGAATTCTCACTCAGAATAAAATATAACGGCTATCGCCACTCACCACGCGGACGCTACCTGTTGCCGTAATGGCGATGACGACTCGTTATCAATTTCCTTCCTTCGATCTTTCCTCTATATAATTGTCCTCGTTACAATGGGTCGGGCCGGGATTAATATTTGATCGTATTTTTCGCAATCGGCAAGCACACTCACGCTCTTCTCAACATTCTCGCTCTCGGTACAATAATCGGGTGATAGACAAAGAAAATTCGGAGGTGCGAAAAACACGTGTGCTCGTTACGGTGACTCGATCGAAGCTCCGCTTTCGTAGCTCGCTTCCGCTTTCTTCTCCGATTTGATGAATTTCAGCGCTCCGGATGTTGGTGGTTGACGAGAGAGTTTGCTACTTGGCGTGAGGTCGATAACTCACGCGATCGACGGGTGTTGCGTAAGAGGGCGGCAGAAGTCCCGTTGATCGTTAATCGATGGAATCTCTGGTAAGCGATAGAGCGTGTGGCGAGAGTCTCGTGGGCTTGCTTGTAGGCGAGGCGGCGGCGGAGGCGAGGGATGGCGTTTTCCCCTCCGTCGACGCGCTCGTCGTCTCCCCCACGCTGTTTCGCTCGCTCTCTCGTCGCCGTGGTTCGGATGATGTGACGGCGAGGCTGGCTGGCTTGTTTCTGCTTCCTCGTTGCGCGTAGGCTGGGGAGGGGATGGCGGGGAGTTCCTAGCTATATAATCTCATTCCTATCTAGATCGCACGCTTGGACTTCGTACCGGTGGTGAGTGGGGAGCTCGATCGAGTCGGGCAACGCTCACGTGGCGATGGTACCTCGTTACAAACTCCTCGGGGGGAAAACGAAAGTTATCTTTCAGAGAACTTGAGCAACATTCATACTTGGGGTGTTGGCGGGATAGGGAAGGGTTGCGAGAGGGGTAATAAGGCCACACGGGGCTCGGAGTGTTAATGCAAGCTCTGTTTATTTGGCTTTTGCAAAAGAAAACAGAAAGAAAGAAAACTGGCCATGGTTTCGGCCTGGAGGTTAACAAAAAAGAAAAAAAAGGTATAAGGGAAAAACAAGCGCAACTAAGGCGAAAAATAAAAGAGAATAGCTTGTTTGCGGTGCTTGCGCTTAGACTGCGTTGTGTCGGCGGTGGTCCGGGGCTCGCTGGGTCGTCGTTGTGGTGGTGGCCTCTACGGAATCCGTTTCGGGCAGTCCGCGGCTTTATGCGTGTTCCCTCCGCAGTTCCAACAACAAAAGGCGTTGGGTCCTTGGCGTGCGGCGGGTCGGCGGTTTGCGGGGGTCGTTCCGGCGGAGGTGGACGGTAGGGAGGACTCAGGAGGGGGCAGGGACGCGGGGCGGGGTATTTTTAGGGTTAGGAGGGATGGGATGGGGCTTGCGCCTCGTTTGCGGGTTCGGGGAGTGGAGTGGTGGGACCGGGAGGGCGGCGTTTCGGGGCGGCTGGAGGTGGAGGGAGCGGGGGCCGGCGTGGTGTTAGGGGAACGGTCGGGGCTCGGGGCGCCATAGTGGAGGTCCCCTGGGAATGGGGGATTGGGGTAAGGGACGCGTTGACGGGTACATGGGGGGCCGTATTCCTCTAGGCCTTCAATTTCGGGCTCGCAGTCCATAATGGTGTCCTCCGGCAGGCGGTTCCCGACGTATTGTCGGGCCACGGGGCCGTCCTCTTCGACGTCGGGGCGCGGGGTCGGGACCGGCAGTTCTTCCCGGGGCGCCGGGTCGAAGGGGTAGTACCCCAGGTTCTCCCATTGAGCGGTACGGGTTGGGATCCGGCGGAAACTCGCTCGGGCGGTCCTGCAAGGGGGGGAATTCGAACTGTATTTCGGCATCGGTCTCTTGGGGGGGTTCCTGGGACGCGGGAGAAGCGGGTGTTGGCTCGGGAGGGTCCGTTTCGGGTTCGGCCGGGAGTTGGGGCTCGGTAGAGGGGTCGGGATCTGTGCTTTCGGGGTCGATATAGGGTTTCAGATCTTTAATGTGCACTCGGGGCCTCTTGTTATTCTCGGGGGTATGGATTTCGTAGACGACGGGGGAAATCTTTCGGGTGATTGTATACGGGCCTCTGTATCGGGGTGCAAGTTTAGCGGCGAAGTTCTGGGCGGCCGCGGAGAGGACTCGGTTTCTTCGGAGCACGAATTCTCCGACTTGATACTCCTGATCGACACGTCCGCGATTGTAGTATCGCGCCTGTCGTCCGGCGGCTTGGGATAGGTTGCGGCAAACCCAGTCGTGGAGGAGGGGTAATCGGGTCATTCTATCATTCCATATGGCGGGGTCTGTGCGTTCGATCACGGCAGGAGGGGGGTCGTTGTTGAGAATACTCTTAGCGGGTCGCGGATGGCGACCGAAGTTCAAAAACGCGGGGGAAAGTTGGGTGGAGGACTGGACGGCTGTGTTGAGGGCGAAGCAAAGCTCGGGGAGGTGAACGTCCCACAGTTGGTGATCATCACCAACGTAGGATACGATCATAGTCTTGAGGGTGCGGTTGACTCTTTCAACGGGGTTGGCTTGAGCGTGGTAGGGTGGGATGAGGGTCTGTTTGATTCCGTACTGTCCGAGGTGTTTCGTCATGTATCTGTTCACAAATTCGGTTCCGTTGTCTGTCAGTAAGTAACGCGGGCTTCCCCATCGGTTGAGGACTAGGGTTTCCAGGGCAGCTATGATAGTGGGTCCCGTGGCGGTTCTCAGGGCCTTTGCTTCCACGTACTTGGTGAAAAGGTCCTGGAACACCACCACGTATCGGTTTCTGTTCTTGCTGGGGGGGAAAGGTCCCATGACGTCAGCGGCGACGACCGTCCATGGTCCTTCTGTCGTCCGTTCACGCATGAGGCCTCGGGGGGGTGTCTGAGGTACTTTGTTGAGCTGGCATGTCTTACAGCGTTTGACGAAATTCGCGACGTCTGCATACATGCCAGGCCACGAAAAGTCCTGACCCATCCGTCTGTACGTCTTGTCAACTCCGAGATGACTCGCTTGTGGTTCAATGTGGGCATCGCGGAGGGCTTGCAGTCTCATGTCCAGGGGTAGTACAAGTTTCCATGCGTCTAAGTCGTCGAGTGCGGGGTCTACTATGGGGTGGGGGCGGTGGTGATACAGTCGGTTGTCTTCAATTCTCCAGTCGGGGTATTTGTTGGGGAATAGGTGAACTTGACGCATCTGGTCTGTGTACCAGGGGTCTTCTGCGTCACCTAGGGCGGTAAGGGCGGAGTCAGTTCCTTCGAACATGCGGGAAAGGGCATCGGGGACTACGTTCAAGGCACCTTTGCGATGTACAATTTCCATATCGAGCGCCTGCATGGTCAGGGCCCATCGGGCTAGCCTGCCAGACGGGTCTCGAAGGTTTCTCAGCCATCGCAAACTGCTATGATCCGTTATGACTCGGAAGGAGGTTCCCTCGATGTATGGTCGCAACTTCTTTGCGGCCCATAACACCGCAAGGCACTCCTTCTCCGTCACACTGTATTTGCGTTCTGCTCGGGACAATACGCGCGAGCAGAATACAATGGGGTGTTCTTCATCGTTAATTTCCTGGGTTAATACAGCACCGATAGCAGAGTCGCTGGCATCGGTGTGTATGGTGAAGGGTCTCGTGAAGTCGGGGCGGGCTAGAACGGGGGCTTGGGTGAGGGCCGTGCGAAGAGACTCAAACGCCTCTTGCTGCGCGGTTCCCCATTGCCAAGGGGTATTTTTCTCAAGTAGGGCCACTAGGGGTAATTTGAGGGTTGAAATGTCAGCTAGGAAGCGAGCGTACCAGCCCACCATTCCTAGGAAGCGTCGTAGGGTCTTGAGGTTCGTTGGGGGTGGATATTGCAGTATGGGGGCTATCTTGTCGGGGTCGGTCTTCAGTCCGTCTCGTGTCACAACGTAGCCAAGGTATTTCATCTCCGAGAGGAAGAATTCGCTTTTCTGTCGATTGATCTCGAGTCCCGCCTCGGAGAAGGCTTTTAATACCTTCTCGAGGTACTCGAGATGTTCTTCGTCCGTTTCCGTCGCGATGACTACGTCGTCTAGGTAGGAGAAGACATGGGGTTCCCATTCGGGCTTGATGATTTGGTCCATCAATCGTTGGAATGTGGCGGAGGCATTGGTCAGTCCAAAGGGCATGCGTTTGAATTGGTACAGTCCTCTACCGGGGACGGCAAAGGCTGTAGGGGCTCGACTGTCGGGGGCTAGGGGCACTTGGAAGTAAGCTTGACTTAGGTCCAGTTTGGACAAATAACGGGCTCTTCGGAGGCTGTCTAGGATTCGATCCATGTTCGGGAGGGGGTATGCGTCTTTCCGCGTGACGTTATTCACGTCGCGAAAGTCTATACAAAATCTATGCTTTCCATTGGGCTTGGGGACTATCACGGGATTGCTCAGCCAACCGCTGGAGGACGGTTCGATTACTCCTTCACGAATCATTTTGTCTACTTCCGCTTGGGCGGTCTGCAGGAGGTAGGGTGATATTACACGGGGGCGCTGGCGGATGGGGGGATGTCCGCCTACGTCTATCTCGTGCTGTATGAGCGATGTCACACTGAGGACACCGGTATTGTTTATTTTGATCTCACGATCTAGGAGGGCTTCCAGACGGGGAGTGATATCGGGAGGGGTCTCGGCGAGACCG
Organism: Ischnus inquisitorius; assembly: GCA_963924025.1. Lineage (NCBI taxonomy): Eukaryota > Metazoa > Arthropoda > Insecta > Hymenoptera > Ichneumonidae > Ischnus > Ischnus inquisitorius. The sequence goes on from OZ001245.1 coordinate 3,063,160, forward strand.
GCGACCTGGGTAAACGCACTGATAGCTCGGGGAGTGTAGTCGTGGTCGGCAAATTGGCAAATTTTTCCACAGGGGAGGGTCCAGGTGTCGTTCGAATAGTTCACGGTGATGCCGAAAAGGCGACAAAAATCAATTCCGAGTATGCTCTCGTAGCCGAGCGGCGCGACGCGCATCTCGAGCGTACGGAGCATACCGGCGACGTTGAACGTGAGGGAAACTACTCCAAGGATAGGGACGACTGTGTTGTTGGCCACTCGTACTCCTCCCGTGTGAGGGGATAGGGTGAGCCCCAAAAACTCGGCGACTTCTTTCCCTAAGTACGAGTGCGTGGCACCGGGGTCTAGCAATCCGTTCATGGTGGTGGAGGTGTTTTTGTGGGATATTTCCATGGGTAAGTAGTGTCGGCGATCCAAGCGTTGGGTATCGAGGGCATCTATGGGGTCAGAGGGGGCACGGTGATCGAGATCGACGGTTTGGACGGGGTGGGCTTCGAGACTTACAGGGGCATCGGGGATTATTTCTTCGGGTTCAGGGGGTAAGGGGGTAGCTTCCAATGTACTAAGGGCCTCGGGGGGAATATCTGCGAGGTTTTCTCGGGGTGCTACGGGTCTTTCCTGAGATAGGGGCTTCACTGTGGGGCACTGGAGGTTGCTTGGGCATTCACGGGGGGGGTTCCGCCTTGCTGGCCCCCCCCATTGGCGTTTCCCTCTCGCTTTCGACGGCACACGGGGCAGCTGTTAGCGTCAACTCCCGGTGCACCGCAGAGACGGCAGAATAGGCCAATAGGGCGGGGACAGTGGCGGTAGATATGCCCTTGCTCTCTACAGTTGTAGCATCTGATGTTACTTGAGCGGGGACTCTGTGGGGACGACTGGGGAGGGGGTTGGATTTGCAGTGCCATTAGTGGCGGGGGATCATATCCTGGGGTTGGGGCAGGGTTTTGAAAGGTGTTTGCCGGGGGCGCGGCGGGGGCAACTGTTGCAGGGGTTGAAATTTCAAGCTTGGGGGTTGGGGGCGACTGAGTCGGTGGAACACTTGCCAAAGCAGCGGCTTTTTCTTTTTGGGGTCTGCTAGGGGGTGGATGATATGCGGCACTGGGGAGGACACTGTGCGCCGATGGCGGGGGCGGGCGGTATCGACGAGCACGCGCTCGCGCGGCCTCGATCCGCTTGCATTGTTGCTGTAGATCGAGGAAAGAATCTATTTCCTCCCTTCGGAGGTGCAGGGATATATCGGGGTGTAGATTATCGAAGCACAGGTCCAGCTGGGCTCTGAGGGATGGAGGGTTGCTCATGTAGCTGAAGTACGTGCGCATTTTCGTGATATACTCACTGCATGGTTCAAAGGGCCCCTGGGTACGGGACTCGGCTTCTCTGCGTAACCGCGACTGGAAGTCGCTGTGACTGAAACGCTCGCGAAAGTAATAAAGGAACTCCTCATACGTGTTCCACGACAAGCGTTCGACTCGATACCACATAAGGGCATCACCGGTGAAACTCTCCGATAGGAGACGCAGTAGGTCGGATTGTTGGAATCCGCGGCTCGTGCAATATTCTTGCAAACGCAGCAGGAAGTCCTCGGCATCGTCACCGGACTTTCCCGAGAACTTCGGGCCATGCTGTCGGAAATGGTCTACGTGACGCGTGTCACGGAAAAAACTGCTATCATTGTACAGTCGCATCGAAGGGGGCGGGGGTGCGGGGGTTGGGGCTACTGCAGGGTGCGAGGTACTTTGGTGCCGAGGCATTCCTCGAAGATGGAATTCGGGGAAATCATAGGTTCGATTGGAGGGGTCGGTCTGATGGGTTAAGGGGGTTGTTTGATGGGTGAGGGTCGGCGGGGCAGATAAGGGTGGGTTTCGCACTGGGCGTGGAGTTGTTGGGTCTGCAAAGGTCACTGAGGGGTATCGAGGGGTCTCGGAAGGGAGGGGGTCAGCGGGGTGGATGTTCTCGGCCAGGGTCTCATAATCATTGGGACTGTGCATACTAATGGGGTCCTGGTACTGGCCCATTGTTTGTCCAGTCGGTAAAGCGGATAGAGGAGATGACACGGTTCTTTGGGGGGGCGGCTCTGATCGGGTGGTTTCATCGAGGGAATGTCGGGTCTCATCCATGCTTGGCGCAAGGTACGCGGCACTGAGGGTGAATGGAACATGGCCGCGATTCTCATCTTCTGAGGGGTTCCACGGTACTTCCACCGCCGGAAATCTTCGTCGCACTTCGCTTCGGCAAAGTCGATCGAGTACCTGGGTAGGTGTGCCGACGACGGAAACTCCGGCGTGGGCACACAACGTATAAACGTGGTGGAATGAGGGCAAGCTATTTAGTTGTTCGTACATTCGCGAGACTTCGCGTAGTATACTGGGGTCCTGGGGTACGGGGGGAGGGTTGGCACGGGGCTGGGTCACTATGGGGGGTGCGGGAGCCGCGCTGGTACTAGCAGCGGTCACCCGGGTTGTCATTATGGGACTCGTGTTAATAGGGGTGGTGGTCGTTACCACGGTGGTAGTTGCAAGGGTTTGAGCGGGGTTGTTGTCGGGGGTATCCATGGTTAGGTGGTGTTTTTTTTTTTTTTTTTTTTTTTGAAAGCACAGGGGCTAAGGGACGGCTGGGAATTGACGAATCACGTCAAGATACGGGGGAAGAGGGGTGGCAAGATTGGGGCGTCGGGGTCTCAAGTCAGTCGAGGGGGTGGCAAGCAGTTGGGAAATTTCGTGCAGCCTGGGTTGCTAAGCAAAGCGGCGCAAAAGCAAAAAAAGCGAGTAGCAATATTATAGCCAGCACAAGCAATAGATTAGCCAAATTAAAATATGAAAGCGATACACAAAAAAAAAACAAACAGGCAAAAATATTCTCTCTAGTGAAAAATGCAAATAGAAATCAAAAAGTATATTTTTTTTTTTTTTTTTTTCCAAAAAAAAAAAAAAGAGAGAAAGCCAAAATTGGAATAAAGCGCCTCGTGGGAGTGACAGCCTTTATTCCTGTGAGAAGGGTAGCGGGGAGAGCAGGGAGGAATTATTAAAGTTTTTTTTTTTTTTTTTTTTTTTTTTTTTTTTTAGCAAGGGACGCACGGGTTTTTTTTTTTTTTTTTTTTCAATAGAAAGGGCGCACGGGGTTGTTGTGTTTTTTCTTTTTTTTTTTTTGGAAGGGGCCACTATAGGGAGTCAGTGATAGATATCAAAAAAAAAAAACTGGTTCACGGGGTAGCCGAAGTGAGCACTTACCCTCTTAGAAAAGAACACTAGTGTCGGAATTATTATGTACTATTTTCTTTTCTAAGAAACGGGCCCCACGTTGGGCGCCATTTTGCGACGCGAGGTAATAACGGAACGAAAATAAATAATACAGAACACTTGAAATAAAACCAGAGGTCGAACTTTATTAACGACAGAAGAACGTAATAGAATATTTATTTTATAACCAACCAAAAAAAAAAAATGATAAGAAGAACAATGAAAATTAACAAAAGGGCTATGGCGAAAAAAAAATAATAATAATCAGAGGGTAAATGAAATGAAAATTAACAGAATGATTATTACCAAAATAACAACTAGGAAAAAGGAATTATAAAAAGAATTATAAAAAAAAAAGAAAGAATTACAAAAAAAGAGTTATAATTAGAAAAGAAGAATTACAAAAAAAAAAAATAACAATCGGAAGAAAAGAATTATAAAAAGAATAATGATTAATGACGAAAGAGTAACGCGAAAGAAAAATGAGAATTATAAATTAATTATTACAAAGAAGATTTTTGGGCGCCAGTTACCGTTTTACGGGGTAACGCCGTTACCAGGGATTTTTCTACAATGGCTGCGGCTAGTTCAGGGACACGGGACTCGCAAGGGTGGATTTGCCGTTCTATTGGCTCACAATTTATTAACTTCGGCTTTCAACAATATACATGGGAAAATATAAAAAAAACTGATGGAAAATAATTATTGCAGGGGGTTGAGTCTTCGATCGATGGGTCACGGAAAAGGGGGAATGGGAATTCTCACTCAGAATAAAATATAACGGCTATCGCCACTCACCACGCGGACGCTACCTGTTGCCGTAATGGCGATGACGACTCGTTATCAATTTCCTTCCTTCGATCTTTCCTCTATATAATTGTCCTCGTTACAATGGGTCGGGCCGGGATTAATATTTGATCGTATTTTTCGCAATCGGCAAGCACACTCACGCTCTTCTCAACATTCTCGCTCTCGGTACAATAATCGGGTGATAGACAAAGAAAATTCGGAGGTGCGAAAAACACGTGTGCTCGTTACGGTGACTCGATCGAAGCTCCGCCCGATGATGTGACATTTTGTGAAATGTCAGGGAAGTTCTCAAGTAACGCCTGGTTCAACAAGTCGTCGCTTGAGAACTTCCCTGACATTTCACAAAATTGAATCCTGTTAGCGGCACGGTTGGCAGCACTGCAAAAGTTGACTAGAGTCGAGCGCGTGAGGCGTCGACAGAGTCGCGTGCGAACCGGCGAACGGCGTAGATGCCTAGGCGAAGAGTCCGACATTTCATTGTTTTATTCAGTTAATTATATTCAATAAATATTCCTATTATATCTATCCTGATATCCTGACGTGAGTGTTTTTGATTTCGGCGAGCGCGGTACGGGAACGAGAGAATCCCGAGTTTTTCCGGCTAATAATTCAGAAGTGGGATTGCATCAGAAAAAGTGTCGAACGTGGTGCACGGGAAAACCGCGGTGTGTCGAGGAATGATTTTGTCGGCAAGGCGAGAGAGACCGTAGGTGTGAGAACGATTCGTGCGTGAGAACATTGACAATTTTGATCGGCGAAAAATGGTCGTGACGCGCGAGGACAAAGAAAGACTAGCTCGAGAGCGGGCGCAACAAGAAGTGCGCGATCGGGAAGAGCGTGAACGGCAAGTGCGCGAGCAGGAAGAACGCGAGCGTGCAGCGCAAATCGAACGAGATCGTGTCGCGCAAATCGAACGAGATCGTGTTGCGCAAATCGAACGAGAGCGTATCGAGCAACGCGAACGCGAACGTGCAGAGCGAGACGATCGCGAACGCGCAGAACGGGAAGATCGCGAGCGCAGGGACCGCGAGGGTGCGTGTGTGGCGGAACCGCGAGAATTAGGCGCCGACGCGACATCGGAACAGCGATGGGAGTTTATGATGCGACTGATGATCAACGAGTCTCAGCGAAATCACGAACAGACGCAACGTCGTGATCGCGTTTTGCAAAATGTCGTCGAACAGTTCGCGAATGTGACGCAAAATTTCCGACCGTACGAGCGTCCCGTAAGACAAGATGGCGACGGCGGGGTCGCGTATCAAGTCATGCCCGATCTGACGAAAAATATCGAGGAATTCGACGGTGAGGACGACGCCATGACAGCAAAGGCATGGATTCGTAATATCGATAGTATGCGCGAAATCCATCGTTGGCCGGACGGATACGCATTAGACGCGGCGCGTATGAATCTAAGAGGGGGGGCGAAACGTTGGCTACGCGCGCGAGCCAATGAGATCGTGACTTGGGACGAATTCAAGATCGCGTTCAAAAAAACGTTTGTCGGTAAGGAAAATTTGACCGTGCGATGGCAACGTATGATCGATCGCGTGCAATCGAAAGACGAGAAAACGGCGACGTATTTTCACGATAAGTACGATTTGTGCCAACAAATGAAACTCGGTTTTGACGAAACGCGGGAACAAATCTTGACGGGGTTGTGGTCGCGCGATACAGCTAACGCGTTGATGGGCAAGGACCATGACGACGAAGACGATTTCTTGCACGATATTTTGCGCGTGGAACGAATGAACAATCAACGTCGCGAGCGTGTTGGCGGTACGAAGGACGCGAAAAAGGCGAAAGCAGACGAAAAAAACGCGAGTGAATCCACAAGCAAACAGCAGCCGAAAAGCAACGAAAATAAAAACAAAACGGGCACCGAGAAGAAAAATACGGTACGAGAGCCGCGAAAAGATGACAACGGGAATTTCGTGTGCTACAATTGCGGCGGAAGCGGACATTTGTCACGTAACTGTACGGAGCCGAAACAAAAAGGTTGTTATCGATGCAAGGAAACGGGACATTTGATGCGAGACTGTAAGAAACCGGCGCAGGATAGCGGAGGCGCATCTGGTCAGGTAAAGCAGATCGTAGGTGTACCGAAGAGCGGCGTCGCAAAGTATTTGAAGACGATAAAAATCAACGGGGGCAACGTGACAGCATTTATCGACACAGGAAGCTCAGAATGTACGATAAAGGCGACGACGGCGATCGCGAACCAGCTCGAGATTCATCACGGAAAAATGGAACTTCAAGCTTTTGGACCGGCGGATTTTAAATTGATATCTCCGGGATGGGTCGAAGGATCAGTTGAGGTGGACGAGGCGACGGCGAATCGGGTGGTATTTCGTGTGGTACCGGACGATGTTCAGACGAGCGATGTGATCATCGGACGCACGTTTACGGAATTACCATTCATCGTGTATCAGAAGGTGGACGACAAACTCACATTCACGATGAAGGAAAATGCGAATCACTTGCAAGACTTGACGTTGGGTGCTCAAGCGACGATGTCAGTCGAGGCGGAAGGCGAATCTCAAGTGCCGGCGGGCTCGATGAGATTAATTACGGCGGTTTCTGGCGAAAATCGATTTTTGCTGCCAGTGATGAACCTTGGCGAACAGGATCCCACAGTGAGCAAAATCACGGCGAAAGAACGAACGGCGGACGAAGAAAATTCGGCGATGGACGGAGAACAAAAGACGAAGACACGGCGACAAGCAACAATCGAGCGAGCTGACGTGAACATTGGCGAGGAGCAGTCCGAAGAACATGTAGACGATTTACTTCGTGTGCTGAACGAGTACCGCGATTGTGTGGCACTTAGTGCGAGCGAAATCGGGCGTTACTGCGAACTGAATATGGAGATCGAGGAACTTCCGGGAAGTAAACCTCCGTACTCGAAACCGTATCCAGCAAGCGAGATGGAGAAGAAGAAAATTCGCGAAATCGTAGGCGAATGGCGCGACATCGGTGTTGTCACGGACACAAATTCGGCGTATGCGAGCCCCGTATTGCTCGTCAAGAAGAAGACGGGTGAGTCACGAATGGTGGTTGATTTTCGGCGACTCAACAATCAAACGGTAAGGATGAATTTTCCTCTACCCAACATCGATGACCACGTGGCAATGTTGGCGGGATCCGAACTCTTCATCGTACTCGATCTCGCGCAAGGATATCTGCAGTTACCGATCGACCCGAAGGATCGTCACAAAACCGCATTTATTACGCCAGAAGAAACAGGAGAATTCACCAGAATGATTTTCGGTCTAACGAACGCACCGTTTTATTTCACGAAGATGATGCAACGCGTGTTGGGACCGCTGCGAAACAAGGTGGTACTCTTCTATTTAGACGATGTACTAATCCCTGGGCGCGATTGGGCCGATTTGAAGGAACGATTGATCTTGGTGTTCGAAGCATTGCGAAAAGCGGGATTGACGGTACGACTAAGTAAGTGTGAATTCCTGAAACAACGCGTAGCGTATCTTGGCTTCGAAATATCGGCTCACGGAATCGAGCCAGGAGAACGAAAATTGAGGGCGATTGAAGACTTTGCACGACCGACTAACGTTCAAGAAATACGACGTTTTTTGGGACTGGCGGGATTTTTCCGACGATTCGTCGAAAAATTTGCATGGCGAGCAGCACCATTGTACGAGTTGTTGAAGACAGGAGTAGCATTCGAGTGGAGCGACCGAGCAGAAGCAGCGTTCAACGAGTTGAAGAAATTGTTGACAAGTCGACCGGTCTTGAGACTATTCGATCCGGCGAAACATACAGAGCTTCACACTGACGCGAGCAGTCACGGATTGGCGGCAATATTGTTACAACGCGGCGACGAAGGACGTATGCATCTGGTGTACGCAATCAGCCGAAGGACGACAGAGCCAGAACGCTCATATCACTCGAGTAAACTGGAATTGATGGCGATAGTGTGGGCGACGAATCGATTGCGTTTTCTCTTGATTAACGTGACCTTCGTAATCGTGACGGATTGTCAGGCGCTTGTTTTCCTGAACGCTCAGAAGACGCGCAATCCGCAGATTTGCCGATGGTACAACGCACTGAGTGAATTCAACTTCGAAATCGAACATCGTAAAGGCGAGAAAACGCAACACGTCGATGCATTAAGCCGCGCACCGACCGAAGAGGCATGTTGTTCCGAGACGTTGGACGATCGAGCATGTGTTTTCACGTTGGCGAACGAAGAGGACGAGGTACTGATGTACCAATCACAAGACGACGAGCTGAAATTGAAAATTGAAGTTCTGCGAACGAAGCAGCCGAGCGAGTATTCGTCGTACGAGAAAGGACTGGTGAACAATTACCGATTGATCGACGGCGTACTATTCAAGGACGAAGACGGTAAGCTCAAATACGTCGTTCCGAGGGCTCTGAGGAAAGCAATGGCGGTGAGATTTTACGACTCGTGTGGACATTTTGGTTTGGATCGAACGTGGGCCAAAATGAACCAATACTACTACTTTCCGAAGATGCGACGATATCTAAAACAACACATCGGAGCTTGTCTACACTGCCTGATGGCGAAGACGCAAACGGGGAAGCAACCCGGCGAGCTGCATCCGATTCCTCCGGGCGCACAACCGTTCGCTGTTGTGCATTTGGATCATTTGGGGCCGTTTATCACGAGTTCGAAGAGCAACAAATACATACTGGTGATAATCGACAACATGACAAAGTATTTGCGACTCGAAGCTGTCCGCAATACTAACGCCGAGAACGTCGTACGAAGGATGGAAAATTTTGTCCTGGAATTTGCAGCTCCCGAACGAGTAATAACTGATCGAGGCACCTGCTTTACTTCAACAAAATTCGAGGAGTTTTGCCGTAAGCACGGAATTCAACATACTTTGAATTCACCGAGACATGCCCAAGCCAACGGACAAGTAGAACGGGCAAATCGAACGCTGATACCGACGATAATGGCGACACTTGACGGAAGCAAGGACGGCAAGGATTGGGATCGAAAACTACTGGAGGTGGCTCGAGACTTAAACAGCTCAGTAAATAAAACGACGGGCAAAACGCCATTTGAGCTGCTGTACGGGTATTCGCCGAGGACGAACGAAGGACCGATGAGAAAATTGACGTTGGAAGAAGAACGACGACGCTACGAACGACCCGAAAAACTACGCGAAAAAGCTATCGAGAAAATCAAAGAGGGTCACCGCAAGTTCAAGGACTATTACGATCGCGGAAGAAGACTGAACGTGCAATACGAATGCGGTGATATTGTTTTCATGAAAACTGTACCGGTGGCGACGGGAGAATCAACGAAACTGCAACCGCGAAACCGAGGTCCACTTGTAATCACGAAGGTATTGCCAAACGACACGTATGGAGTGGCGACCTTGCGAGAGGATGCGTCTGGTCGAAGATATGCGTCCACCGCGCACGTAGAACAATTGCGACTGTGGAAACCGACGAGAGATGAGAGCGACGGAACGAGCGATGAAGAGATCTTCGAAAACGAGGCAGCGCACGAAAATACTAACGAAGAAAATGACTCACGAGAGCAAGAAAAAGTTCCTGAAAACGAGGAGCAACGAACGAAAGTTACGACGAGAAACACGGGACAACTTAGCGACGTAAAATCGACGTTGCGACCGCAAGAATCGACCGAACAAAAGGAAGAAAAATCGACGAGACCTCGTCGAAACTGCCGAGCACCGAAGCGATTCGAAGACTACGTGGAGTGAAAAGTCAAGATTTTGTGATAACGAACAGTACAAAACATAAACTAAAGACGTCCAAAGATAGAGAAATATGTACGAAAAGTTATTTAATGTAAAACCTGTGACGTATTTTTCTTGACTCTAAAACGCGAAACTCTAAACTCAAAATCAACAGAACTAAACCGAAAAAAGACGAAATTTTAACTCAAACCAAACGGGAGCAAAACGCGAAAACGAAACTTACGTCACCTTCGGCCGTTTCTCTCGCGGGTGCATCGGCGTCCCGGTGGGCGCCAGTTAATTTTTGTATCGCCGGTATTAACAAACCGGACTAATCTGGAGGTCGATGGAACTCGACCTCCGCAGGGTAGATTTTTGTTTCGCCGGTATCACCAAACCGGACTAAACTGGAGGTCGGTGGAACCCAACCTCCGCAGGGTAGATTTTTGTATCGCCGGTATCACCAAACCGGACTAAACTGGAGGTCGGTGGAACCCAACCTCCGCAGGGTAGATTTTTGTATCGCCGGTATCACCAAACCGGGCTAAACTGGAGGTCGGTGGAACCCCACCTCCGCAAGGACGAAACGAGAACGAGACACAGAACGAGAACTCGACGAGAACTTATCGAGAACTCAACGAGAGCTTATCGAGAACTCAACGATAAACACCGACGCACACACGAGAGCGAACGGTTGCGGAAATGCACGGCTGCTCAGGATGCGGTTTTTGGTAGAAGGGTCGCAATCCGAGGCCGATAGAATAGCAGACGAGATCGCACGCGAGTGCAGCGGGAGGCGCTCAGCCGATCGAACGATCGAGGCGAGCAGCGAGAACGAATTTCTATTCGCGAACGGGAAAATAATCGAAAACGATAAACTCACCGAAAAGCAGAATTTAATCCATGAATTGGCGGGATCCGCATCTTTCGATGCCACGAGAACGTACTCACGAAAACTGCACTTCGAGAGCATTCTTTCGAATACATCTCGATCACAAAATTCGGAAATAATTCGTATCGGAATTATCACGAACTGTCATTCTCAATCGTACGCTGAACGCGAGCGAACGAGAGAAACGACAAGTAGCACGAAACCCACGAACACGAGCGAGAACACCGTATCGGAGTACGCAGCAGCGAGAGAGAACCCACGCTACGCGCGACTCACGACACACATACGAGAACACACGACAGGCCGAAGCCAACGATAGCGGGAGCGCGAGAGAGACCCGAGTTACCTCTAGGGCGGCTCTCGGTAGACTGATTTGCCTACGACAATACGCGTAATCGTCATTATCATGATTTCGGGAACTTTAACCGATAGCTACTGCTCTCTCAACTACTTCACTACGGGATCTAGACGGTAATCGATAACTGAACTGTAAGCGGCAATATTTGAGGATCGTTGCGATCGCTACTCTCTGTTCGATGCGTGAAAACAAGGCTCTTCTCTACCCAAACTCCAACTCTTACACAGCACAAGGTGTTCCACCCTTGCCTGGACTACACAAAACCTCCGCCTGTTCTCCAACGCATCGGACCTTACCATAATACTCCACGAGAGTGCCGGGCTTGCACCGGACTGTGGCGTATTCGCAACGAAACCTCGTCGAGTCTCTACGCTATTCGGGTATCTCAGTACTTCGAGATTCGCACCACCGAATAGCGCGGAGATCTCGACTAACGAAACGGTAATTAACTTATTCTGAAACTGAACGTGAAACTAGACTTGAAAACTGAACGTAAAAACTCAACGAAACTGCATCTAAAATAGCTGAATCGTACTGGAAGTAGCGAGAGACAATAAGCGAGATCTATAGAGCGGTAATTGGCGGTATTAATGTTGTTTCTGGTTCTTGTGTGACGGTGATTCGAAAAATCACGTCACAACTCCTCACCCCTTAGGGGAGGTTTCGAACTAGAGTTCGAAACGGTAGCCGATCCGAAGATCACGGGATCTGTCACTCAAGTACTTTGGTACTTGGTGTTAACCTGAGGAGGTTACGGGAACGCTTCGAGACCTTGATAGGCGCAGCGCCTATCAACAGCGACACACATTCTCCGTGGTCGATCAGCGATTATTCGCGATTCCCATCGAGGAGAAGCTGTCGACAGCACGAGAGTGTTGTCCTCTCGGCGCGAGAACCATTACAAGGATCACTGCCCGTATTTCGGTAGCAGCAATCTCTTACTCACCGTTGCCGGTTGAGGACAAATTATCAGTAATTCGTCAGTAATGCGAGAACTTCACGAGAGACTGCGTCTCAATCGCGTTACGAGAACTTGGCTTTATTGCCCAAATCACTGCCCGTATTTCGGTCGCAGCGAAGTCTTACCCACCGTTACCAGTCGAGAACAATAAATTTTTGGGGGTAAGCGAGAACCTGCGAGAGACCACGTCTCGATCGCGGCACGAGAGTCCAATGAGGGCTCGATCGTGATCCGAGAAAGCAATTCGACAACACCGGAGTCCAAGGACAATCCCAAGTCGAATAAACGTTTGACGTTACCGTATTTGCAGCGTCACTTATCGTGAAGCGTGATAACGTTGCGAGATCCATGGCGAGAGCAAGTAGTTGCTCCTTCGGCGGGGTCCTAGGCCTTTCGGCCTGTATGACGAGAGCTACGGCATATGCCGTATACGAGAACTAGTCGAGGTCCGAGGCCCGAAGGCTTGCAAAACGGAAACCACGTCCGAAGTCGGATGCGAAAACTTGACCTATAGTGACTCAATCACCGAGGCCTAGAAGCCTACAAGGCGAGAGTAACGCGATGTCACGACTCCCGGCTCTCATATCAGAGCCTGAGGTCCCGGTAGGGCTCGCGACACCCGTCAACTCACGAAAGGGTTGCGAGAGCGTAACTAGGCCGGCGGGAGACGAGTAGGGCCCCTGCAAGATCGCCAAAACCTAGTTGCTACCGTTCGGTAAGCCGGAAAACCGTCGAGCGCCTCCTCGATCGTCTGACACACGATGGTGGTCACGATCGATAACAAAAAAAAATTATATAAAATAAAATCAATTAGGGGCTTCGACCGAGAAATAGACCTTTCGGCGAGCCGGGAATCCGTCGTATCCCGGCAAGATCGCCTGGCCACAGTTCTTGTCAAAAAGAACATCAATCTATAAACGAAGAATTCAAGGGCGTCAGGCGACGTACCCGAAAGGTGTGCGAGATCCCCCGTGGAGATCGAGGTGCACCGAGTGCACTCCCGTGATCAATCCGGTGGTGGGGCCGATCGGAGTGGAAATCTTCCCACTCGACGATGGATACGAGAGCCTTAATTGGATCGGAGTGAAGGTAAGTTCACTTCGACGATCACTTCGTGAATGCCAATCAGATCGGAGCGAAATAATTCCGCCTCGACGATCGATTCGAGAACTGTTGTCAGATCGGAGTGAAATAAGTTTCTCTCAACGATCAATTCGGGAACAGAAATCGGATCGGAGTGAAAAATAATTTCACCTCAACGATCTATTCGAGACCAATATTCGGATCGGAGTGAGAATGATCTCACCTCAACGATCACTTCGAGATCCCAACAAAAGTCGGATCGGAGTGAAAGAATTTCACTTCAACGATTTATCGAGAACAGTATTGAGATCGGAGTGAAAAATGATTTCCCCTCAACAATCAATTCGAGAACCAAAGCGAGAGCGAGAATTCGTGCGAACGTCGAAAATTCATCCGAGTTCGAGCACGAGAATGGAAATTCGAACGTCGAACATTAATTCGAGTTCGAATTCGAACGTCGAAAATTAATTCGAGTCCGAATGCGAGAACGAAAAGGATTCGAGCTGCGAAAATTAATTCGCGTTCGGATGCGAGAGCGAAAATTAATTCGAACGGCGAAAATTAATTCGCGTTCGAAATGCGAGAACGAAAATAATTCGAACTGCGAAAATTAATCCGCGTTCGAATGCGAGAACGGAAATTAATTCGAACTGCGAAAATTAATTCGCGTTCGAATGCGAGAACGGAAAATAATTCGAACTGCGAAAATTAATTCGCTTTCGAAATGCGAGAACAAGAATAATTCGAACTGCGAAAATTAATTCGCGTTCGAAATACGAGAACGAAAATAATTCGAACTGCGAAACTTAATTCGCGTTCAAAATGCGAGAACGAAAAATAATTCGAACTGCGAAAATTAATCCGCGTTCGAATGCGAGAACAGAAATTAATTCGAACTGCGAAAATTAATTCGCGTCCGAAGGGCGAGAACCAAAATAATTCGAACTGCGAAAATTAGTTCGCGTTCGAAATGCGAGAACGAAAAATAATTCGAACTGCGAAAATTAATTCGCGTTCGAAATACGAGAACGAAAATAATTCGAACTGCGAAAATTAATTCGCGTTCGAAATGCGAGATCGAGAATCATTCGAACTGCGAAAATTAATTCGCGTTCGAAATGCGAGATCGAGAATCATTCGAACTGCGAAAATTAATTCGCGTTCGAAATGCGAGATCGAGAATCATTCGAACTGCGAAAATTAATTCGCGTTCGAAATGCGAGAACAAAATAATTCGAACAGCGAAAGTTAATTCGCGTTCGAATGCGAGATCGAATATCTCGTCGAACGTCAAGAATAAATTCGAGTTCGAGACGAGAACGAGAATTTGCAACAAAACAACAGACACAAATAAATAAACAAAACGAACGAATACACAAACGAACAACACAAACAAACAAACAAAACGAACGAACAAAAATCTCATCGAAATCGAAAATCAATTCAAAATCGAGAAATACTCCGAGAGCCCAAATCTCATCGATCTCGAAAATTAATTCGAAATCGATAAATATGACGAGAGCAAAAATCTCATCGAGATCGGAAATTAATCCGAAATCGAGAAAAATTCCGAGAACAAAAATCTCGTCGAAATCAGAAATTAATCCGAAATCGAGAAATAATCGAGAGCCAAAATTTCACCAAAATCGAAATTTAATTCGACATTGAGAAATGTTGCGAGAGCGTGAATTACTTCGGCATCGAAAATTAATTCGAAGGCGCAAAGTAATTCATACGAGATCCTGTTTCAACGAGAACTTGTGAATACTCCCAATCGAGAGCATCTCCGAAGAGCGGGAGCTCTCGACCGTTCACAGCGGTAGTCGACGGCGAAGTCAACGAGAAAGATCCGAATTCGGTAGTCGGGAGCCTGAAGGGCGAGGAGAAGGGGCTCCTCGAAACTCAAAATTGTTTGTCACAATTCGAGAACCTTCGCGATAACGGCCAAGGCACGGTAACGGTATCTCCCCCCCACTCGACCACGCGAGGCGCGCGAGCGTCGGGTGGAGAACAATTCGGCAATTTCGAAAAATTTCGAATATTGCCGAAATCATGTCTTCCTGGCCTTTCGAGAGCTTGATCTGCAACCCGAAAAAATTTTTACAAATTTTTCAGGGATCCGGGAGCTGACAATCCGCAAACAAGAAACAAAAAAAAATGTTTCATGTTCGTTCTTGTCATCGAGAACGAGTGGGTTCGTACGAACATCCACAACGGTAGAGCGTCAACTTAATGACGCGAGAACAGAGCGAAAAAAAAGAAAATAATTATTTTATTTTATCGCATCAAGATCGGAATCGATCGATGCAACAAAAAAAAAATAAAACGAGAGCACAGACAAAACTGATCGGGAACTGCTATTCTATTGGCGTGGCCCCACGTTGGGCGCCATTTGTGACGTATTTTTCTTGACTCTAAAACGCGAAACTCTAAACTCAAAATCAACAGAACTAAACCGAAAAAAGACGAAATTTTAACTCAAACCAAACGGGAGCAAAACGCGAAAACGAAACTTACGTCACCTTCGGCCGTTTCTCTCGCGGGTGCATCGGCGTCCCGGTGGGCGCTAGTTAATTTTTGTATCGCCGGTATTAACAAACCGGACTAATCTGGAGGTCGATGGAACTCGACCTCCGCAGGGTAGATTTTTGTTTCGCCGGTATCACCAAACCGGACTAAACTGGAGGTCGGTGGAACCCAACCTCCGCAGGGTAGATTTTTGTATCGCCGGTATCACCAAACCGGACTAAACTGGAGGTCGGTGGAACCCAACCTCCGCAGGGTAGATTTTTGTATCGCCGGTATCACCAAACCGGGCTAAACTGGAGGTCGGTGGAACCCGACCTCCGCAAGGACGAAACGAGAACGAGACACAGAACGAGAACTCGACGAGAACTTATCGAGAACTCAACGAGAGCTTATCGAGAACTCAACGATAAACACCGACGCACACACGAGAGCGAACGGTTGCGGAAATGCACGGCTGCTCAGGATGCGGTTTTTGGTAGAAGGGTCGCAATCCGAGGCCGATAGAATAGCAGACGAGATCGCACGCGAGTGCAGCGGGAGGCGCTCAGCCGATCGAACGATCGAGGCGAGCAGCGAGAACGAATTTCTATTCGCGAACGGGAAAATAATCGAAAACGATAAACTCACCGAAAAGCAGAATTTAATCCATGAATTGGCGGGATCCGCATCTTTCGATGCCACGAGAACGTACTCACGAAAACTGCACTTCGAGAGCATTCTTTCGAATACATCTCGATCACAAAATTCGGAAATAATTCGTATCGGAATTATCACGAACTGTCAGTCTCAATCGTACGCTGAACGCGAGCGAACGAGAGAAACGACAAGTAGCACGAAACCCACGAACACGAGCGAGAACACCGTATCGGAGTACGCAGCAGCGAGAGAGAACCCACGCTACGCGCGACTCACGACACACACACGAGAACACACGACAGGCCGAAGCCAACGATAGCGGGAGCGCGAGAGAGACCCGAGTTACCTCTAGGGCGGCTCTCGGTAGACTGATTTGCCTACGACAATACGCGTAATCGTCATTATCATGATTTCGGGAACTTTAACCGATAGCTACTGCTCTCTCAACTACTTCACTACGGGATCTAGACGGTAATCGATAACTGAACTGTAAGCGGCAATATTTGAGGATCGTTGCGATCGCTACTCTCTGTTCGATGCGTGAAAACAAGGCTCTTCTCTACCCAAACTCCAACTCTTACACAGCACAAGGTGTTCCACCCTTGCCTGGACTACACAAAACCTCCGCCTGTTCTCCAACGCATCGGACCTTACCATAATACTCCACGAGAGTGCCGGGCTTGCACCGGACTGTGGCGTATTCGCAACGAAACCTCGTCGAGTCTCTACGCTATTCGGGTATCTCAGTACTTCGAGATTCGCACCACCGAATAGCGCGGAGATCTCGACTAACGAAACGGTAATTAACTTATTCTGAAACTGAACGTGAAACTAGACTTGAAAACTGAACGTAAAAACTCAACGAAACTGCATCTAAAATAGCTGAATCGTACTGGAAGTAGCGAGAGACAATAAGCGAGATCTATAGAGCGGTAATTGGCGGTATTAATGTTGTTTCTGGTTCTTGTGTGACGGTGATTCGAAAAATCACGTCACAAACCCTATATGTAAACAAAAAAAAAAAAAAAGGATTCGAGGACGAATGTAAAAGCGGATGGCCGAATGTTAGCGGCACGGTTGGCAGCACTGCAAAAGTTGACTAGAGTCGAGCGCGTGAGGCGTCGACAGAGTCGCGTGCGAACCGGCGAACGGCGTAGATGCCTAGGCGAAGAGTCCGACATTTCATTGTTTTATTCAGTTAATTATATTCAATAAATATTCCTATTATATCTATCCTGATATCCTGACGTGAGTGTTTTTGATTTCGGCGAGCGCGGTACGGGAACGAGAGAATCCCGAGTTCATCCGGCTAATAATCCCTTTGAATAGCCCCTGTGATAATATGACACTGTTAGCCCTGTCCACCGCCAATTCTTTGAAAATACCATACCGTTCATTAAATTCACATTCCACGACGTCTACTGCATCTCTTGCTCTCGCAACGTTCGCAGCTCTATCAGCAATTTCGTTCCCAACTATTTCTATATGCGCCGGTATCCATACCAACGTAATGGATTTTCCTTGTTGTTTTAGTTTAAAAATTTGTTGTTTAATATACAACGCTGTTGGATGCATTTTCGTATTAATTCCTATATTGGATATAGATATCACCGAGGACACAGAGTCGGTGCATATAATAGATTTATTTATATCGTGAGTCTCGATTACATTTAATGCCTGACTAATAGCGTACAATTCCGCAGAGAAAATCGAGCAATGATCGTTTAACCGGTAATACTGCACCAAAATTAGATCCGAACAATATATTGCCGCCCCCACTTTGTTCGGCTGACTAGTTTTTGAACCGTCCGTAAAGAATATAGTGCTTCGGGGGAATAGTTTCTCAATCTCTGAATTAAATAAAATGTTAGCGCAGTTATTGGCATAGTTATTCTTTATCTCTTCTCCCATTTCTATGTTGTGATCAATCGGTGTCACAAACGACTCAAGTTGATTAGAGTAGCATATGTGCTTTTAATATCTTTTTATTTCTGAGAACAGATTCCTATGCGTTCTCCAAATACGGAACATGCCATGTAAATACGTTTTTGTTTTCTGCTGCATCCCTTCATATTGTGATGCGGCTTATTCCAAAATCCCGATAACCGCCGGGGAGGGAAGGTTCGAACAAAATAGTGCAAAATACGGTAATATAGAATTTAATAAACAATAGGAATTAATGTGGGGTGGCTCGATACAATAAAAGAAGATAAACGTGGAAAGAAAATGGAGAAAATAAAATAATACAAAAAGAATAATTATAACGGGAAGACTCGATATAAAATAAAAATATTAACTGGGGAAAATAAAACGAGAGGAGAAATAAAGAATGAAAAATAAACTAAATCGCACTAAGTAAATAATAATCAGGAAAATAAACGACGCGAAAATAATAATAAAGGAGAAAGGAAAACGCAAAAATAATAATAACCAAAATCTCAACAATATCCGGCTCTCGGTGGTACGGAAAAATGACAAAATAATGGAAGCAAACGGTATCAGGGACGCGGGGTAACGTGGGCGAAAATGGCGGCGATTCGGGGAAAACGGGACTCACGAGCGACCAAAATGTCGAAGGGGAAAGGGAGCGAATAATTCACGGGGCAAGGGGGAGCGACTGGGCGGTTATCACACTCAAAACCGTTAAACTAAAAATGATACAAAATGAAATAATAATTGGGCGCCAGTTACAAGTCGGCGTAACACCGTTGCGTGGAAAATAAAATAAAAGAAAACCAAAAGAAAACCACACTCGAACTATGACACGCGTCTTTACTACGGTGGGCCGGCTAGTCGCGGGAGAGAGGAGAGAGCTCAGGGGAGGGTGAAAATTCCGATACTTTCGGCTCACAAATTAATCGCGGTTATTAACAAGAATTCTCGCAGGGCAACAATAATCGGGGAGAGGGTTATTTTCGATGCGGGGGAGGGGACTCGGGAATCTCACTGGATAATTATCGACTAACACCACTCACCACGTGCTCGCTACCTGTACGTGCGAGTGCCGATGCCGTGACAACTTCC
The DNA here is from genome assembly GCA_963924025.1 of Ischnus inquisitorius. Lineage (NCBI taxonomy): Eukaryota > Metazoa > Arthropoda > Insecta > Hymenoptera > Ichneumonidae > Ischnus > Ischnus inquisitorius. The sequence continues at coordinate 3,082,384 of OZ001245.1, forward strand.
TCACGACCGTTTACGCCAAAACTGTGCAAAATCCTCAAGAACGGGGCCGGGGCGGACGGGAAGACACTCGATTCACTCTTATAATTTCCACACACAAACCATGCGATCGTTCTTTCGCGACTCGACTTCTAGGATATATGTCGCACAAAATAATCAACGCTCGCACACGTGCACACGGGACAGCTCGGGCCAAAAGTGAGTAATTTTCACCAGTTTCCGCTTTCTTCTTGATCCTTGCGCCGCGGGAGGTCTTGGTGGCGAGTGAGAGAGTTTGCAACGCAACGTTGGTCGATAATTGGGCTCACCGGCGGGTGTGGCGTTAGATGGCGACGGGAGGCTCATAGATCGCCGATCGATATATTTTGGCGGTGCGAGGCGAGACGGCTGAGGCGGCGGTGGGGACGAGTCACCTGAGCGAGGCGAGACAATCGTGGGCCAGGGACTTCGCGTCCTCTCGCCGGGCTCTTCTATCTCCCTCGGCTTTGCCGCGCGCTCTCTCACTCGTGCTGGCTCGTCGTGCGTTGTCGTGTTGCTGGGGCTCGCGCGGCAGGGAGGACGGGGGGGGGGGGATCGCGCTATAGCTAATTCGCACCTATCCTACGCGTTGTGTTCGGCCTTGGTGAGCGGTGGACTCGGGCCGAGTGTTGGGGAAAATTGTGACGTTGTTCGCTTAGGAAAATCGTTACAATATATATTTCCTATCACACGCATTCTTGGGATTAATATGTTATTTAGCGATGAATATGACTTCGCAATTAATCTTTTTGTTAGCATCACCCTACGGACCCCCAGCGGAGGTTCCCCGGCCAAATGGAGCGACGCGTACTGTACTCTGTCCAGTAGCGTCAGATATTCCGATGGTGCATCAAGGTAGAATTGAGATCCCCAATCTAAAGTAGCTCTGATTAAGCCCTTGTAGAGAGCCAGAAGCGTTGATGGGTGTGCTCCCCAGCTTATCCCTGATATTGCTTTAAGAATCTTAACTGAATTGTTCGCTTTTTGTTTAACGTGTTTGATATGTTGTTCCTACGTCAATTTTGTGTCCAGAAATACACCCAAAAATTTCGCTGAATTACCATTCGGAATAGCGATGTTGTTTAGGGAGATAGCTATCGGGGTTTGTGGTAAGTTCCTTTTTGAGAATATCACCAATTGCGTTTTTTTTTCCGCAATCTGAAGACCTCTTTTTTTTAGCTATTCACTTAGGCCCTTCAACGAGTTTGCTATCTCTGACAACGCTGATACGAGAACAGCAGTTGCGCTATAAATAACTATATCATCCGCGAAAGTTAGAATTTTCGTATCCGGGCCTATCACATGCAAAATCTTTGATATATATATGTTGTGACGGGCTCCAACGAGCTGTAATAATTATTCAACGTTCTCCGGACGAGTCCTGGGGGGGGGGGGGGGGGGGGGGGGGGGGAGGGGATTTTTCGGACAACTCAGGTGTAACAAAAGAAGGAAATAAAAGCAAGAAAAATTTAGAATGAAAACGCAGCAATATAATATTTATGAAAAAACCAAGCGAAATAATACAACTCAAAAAGGGAATAAATAATAATAACAATAACGCAAGAAAAATAATAATAGTAATCAAGAAAAAGAGAAGCGGATATAATTTAAAAAAAAAAATAAATAAATGCGGGTGACTAATTAATGAAAATACGAAAGAAAATAATAACAAAGGGGGAAACCGGGATAAACTATGAACGACAGAAAGAAAATAATTCAGAAAATAATCGGACTAAAATGTAACGGCCAAGGGAGAATTGACCAAATCGGTCGGCGCACTATGGCGGCGTTACACGAGGCGACGGACCTCTCGCCGTTAACGCTCACGCACGGGGGGGGAAGGCTGGCGGGGATTTATCGGCAAATAAATTAATCACGGGAACGGGGATAGACTCGTCGGGCACAAATATTCGATCTGTCAAATTACAATTATTTTTGGGCGCCAGCTACCATTCACGGGGTAACACCGTTCTAGTAAATTCGCCGAGAATCGACGAATTTCTCGTGTTTCGAAAATTCACACAACACGTGGTCGCCGTCTAGTCTCAGGATAGCAAAGGCTCAGGGGGAGGGACCGGGATACTCCGATATTTCGGCTCTGTCAATTAACTTCGGCTATAAATTCAATTGGGAAGACTCTAAATAGTTAATAATAAATTTCGGGATTGTTTGCAAAAGGGATCGGGACTCACACTTAGAATAATTAACGGCTATTCACCACTCACCACGTGTACACGCTACCTGTAGCAAATGCCGGCTATGGCGGCGGCGAAAATCCGATAGATTATCCTTTCTCTTTTTCCTCGATTAATCTCGGCAAAGTCACGGGTCGGGGCGAAGGGAATATTGTCTCAACGAGACAGGAAATTCACGCAGAAACCGTCGAACACACTCACGCTGCACTCAACGCGTTTTTCTCGCGAAATTCTCTCGTACAATTCCTCTATCGTTCACACACGTGCTTCTCGCTAAAGATCTCGAATCGAGCTGAGGTATCGCTGTCTCTCTCGGGCTTCTTCTTCGTTGCGCAGCGCCGTGGGGGGTCTCGGTGAGCGAGAGAGTTCGCTACTCGACGTGAGGTCGATAAATCACGCGATCGACGGGTGTTGCGCAAGAGGGCGGCAGGAGTCCCGTTGATCGTCGTTCGATAGTTTCGACGGCTAGCGTGGAGCGAGGCGACTTGGGCGAGACGGCGGCGGCAGCGAGGGAAGGCTCTCCCCTCCGTCGACGCGCTCTTTCTCTCCCTCACGCGTTTCGCTCGCTCTCTCGCGGTCGGGCAGTAGCGGTGTTCCGTTCGACGTCGTTCTTCGCAGCGATACCTCGGCTGTCGTGCGCGGGGGTGTGGGGGTGGACGGGGCGGGGGCGATACTTAACATAGCTAAATCTCCCAGCGTAGTGAGTGGTGGGCTCGAGTCGAGAATTCGGGCGAACTTGTAGCGATGCTACATCGTTACAATGTTAAATTGTATAGGGCTGAGTACCGAACCCTGAGGCAAGCCTTTTGAAATACTTCTGTTTTCTATGGGCATATTTTTAATCGATATATAAATGTTTCTTCTTTCAATAACATTTTTAATAAATAGCACTATTGACATCGGGCCATTCATTGCTTGTATCTAGCTAATTAATATCTCCGTTACCACATTGTCATACGCGCCTTCAATATCGATAAAACACGCTGCCATATACCTTTTCCTGAGGTAGAATAATTGCACATCTGTGACGAGAGTTGCGATACTATCGGCACATGATCTTCTCCTCCTGAATCCAAAAAATTGATTCGGTAGAATTGCATTTTTTTCTGCCCACCAGTGAATCCTTTCATTGATAATTTTTTCCATAAGCTTAAGAATTACAGAAGTGATTGATATAGGTCTTAGTTTACTCGAACCTGGTTTCGGTATTAAGCACACATAATAGTTTAACCATTGCTCCGGAATGACACTCTCCGCCAGGAAGCCGTTGAACAATCCCGTTAATATAACTTTGGATTCTAATGGTAGTTTAGATAATATTTCATTCGTAATAAGATCCATTCCTGGGGCCGCCTTCTTATTTATTTTTCCCAACGAGGCTTCTAAGTCTCCTATTGAGATTGGCTTCGATAGCTCAGAGTCAATATCACAGGACGGAGATACCATAATATTCTTATGAACAACACCCAGTGGCCCGATTTTATTTATGGCTTCGACAACATTCGGACTATCTGCCGATACGCCGGCATTCGATTGAGGTCGATCAAATCTCTTTTTAAACGCTTTAATTATCCCCCATATTTTAGCCCCATTTATTTTTGGGCTTATAGTGGAACAGAATTTTCTAAAGTTCTTTGACTTTTCTTTTCTAAGCACCTTTTTTGTTTGTTTACACGCATTCACATACTTTTTATAGGACGGGGCATCGAGATATTCTCTCTCGCACGCTCTTCTATTGTCTACTGCATCAGTACAATCCTGCAACCGCCACGGTACTGGGGGTGGGGCTTTATGTTTTTTTTTATTTATCCGGCATCTTTGCTCCGGCTTTTCGTAAATTGTCTTTAATATCCTCAATGAATGAATCATATTGGGTGGGCGTAGTCCCATTGTTTATATCGAAAAGAGACGCAGATTGTTTCATTAGAATAACGAATACCTTCCATTCAATCCTGCTGTAATTAATGCTCGCTCTCGCATTGCTCATAAACATACCTAATACCGGGATATTAATTGTTATTGGCCAGTGATCGCTATACATTGCATCTGAAGTAGTGCTCCAGTTCGCTATAGAAGATAATTCGGCAGACACTAAAGTAGGATCAGGAACGCTCTTTTCATTGTGTTCTATATGTAGTCGCGTTGGAGATCCATCGTTAAGAATGACTTATCCAGAGTTTTCAAGTGCTGACGCTAGTGCGTTACCCGACTGATTGTTGAGATCGCTGTCCCACATTTCATGTTGTGCGTTGAAGTCCCCGCAAATATCAAATTTTTATAGAACGGGACTATGGCGTTAAATGAAATGGACCATTCTGCCGCTGACAAGAAGATGTCCGGCGCCTTATATAAATTGAAAATGTGATAGTCTTTCTCCTCGATTTTAACTTTAACAAAGATGCACTCGATTTTATTACTGATATGTACGTTGTTCACTACTTCAAAAGGAATGTGTGATCTAATGAGTACCGCAACCCCCCTCCATGTGTTAGAGTGATTCCGTCCTTTCGGACAATATTGTACGACCGAAACGACACCTTGTGTCTTTCTTGAAGCCACGTTTCTGTCAAACATATCACATCGTAATCAAGAATGATTTTTTGTAGGTCAGGTAATTTGCTTAAGATGCTCCTGCAGTTCCACTGTGCTATAGAGAAGCTACTTTTCTGGCTCGCCATACTTGCATTCTTGTTTCATGAATTGCTCCCCCGTAGCAATAACCGTGTCAATTAATTTATTGGCGTTCGGAAATCTTACTTTAATCGTCTCGCATAGCATTCTATTGTAATTCGCTAATGCCTTCGCCAGCTCCTCCCGTATTATCGCCGTAATATCGAATTCCATAGGCACCGATCTAGCTGACGATCTAACAGAGGCTACCGACACTGAGTCCTCCGATTCCACTAATGTGTCTTCTAATTCTTCTCTGTTGTTGTTGTCAAGCCGCGAGATCGAATGTATTATTTCATCTGCCTCCGCCGATATATCCATCGAGCCGTTCCTCCTAGCTGTCGCTACGATGTTTTTTTTTCCCCTTCTCGCTAAGGCCGGGAACTGTTCCTCTATCATATTCCTGTTGACATTAATCGAGCCTCTATCTACCTCCCCCCTCAAGATTCTTCTTGCTTCGTTCTACGGTATGTTATTTTCGAAGCTGTATTTGTGAACTTTCTGGTAAAATTTATATGCCGGACAGTCTTTCGAAAGCAGGCTGTGAACACGGTGACAATTGCAGCAGAATTCAACGTCTTCGGTACATTGTTCCCTCTCATGAAACCCCGAGCATTTAGCGCACCTATTCTTTCTGTCTCTGCATTGTTTTTGAACGTGCCCGAACCGGAAGCAGTTCCAGCATCTTTTTCTCGGAGGGATAAATACCCTAACGTCTCGTTTCACGTACCAAACTCGTATTTCCTTGGGGATTACTTTGGTAGCAAAGGAAACCTTGACCGATTTTTGGTAGATAACCGTAGCAGAGAGAGTATATGTGCTCACGCTAAAGCGATTAGATTCACTGAGAATTATAACCTTGTTATTAGAGGATGTAGTATAGGGAGTGGAGGATAGCGTAGAGTATCGTTGAAGATATTAATTAGAATTAGCAGGAAGAGTGAGAGAGTTAGCACGGGCAGTGGGGTACTCTAACCTCAACTGTCGGAAAGGCAATACGGAGAAGACGGCCGAAAAGGCGGCCCACCCCTCCGTGAGGGGGGCCGCCGCAGGCTACAGGTAATGACAAGTACCAGCGACACGGTAAGAGAACAAGAACGGTTAATATATACGACAAGTTCAACAGCGGCCCATATATTGTTATAGCAAAAAAACAAAAAGCGTCACAGGACGATAGGGTAACGCTAAACCGATTCGTGGTGGCGAAAACACTCGGAAAAAACGGTATAGTATATGCGAGGGTGGATAATACTTCGGCGTAGGAAGTGGAAATAGAAACGCGCAATGCAGCGTCAGCGAACAAAATCCTCGACTGCGAGGACTGGAAAAATCTTGGAATCGACACGTTTATACCCAGCTCGAGAACATCGAGATATGGAGTCATAATGGGCATACCGCAGGACATCAGCGAGGAAGAACTAAAAGACAATCTCGAGTCGGATACTCCGATCGCGAACACGTGGAGAATGACGAAGAACATAACGATTGAAGGCAAAAGGGAGAGGGTGGCGTCAGAAAACGTCAAAGTAGAATTCAAAGACCAAATAGTCCCGGAGAGGGTATACCTGTACGGACTAAGTTGCAGAGTTAAAATATGGGTGCCACCGAATATGCAATGTTACAGATGCTACGGATTCCGACACGTAAGTGCGAAATGCCCGAACGAGGAACGATGCAGAGAATGCGGGGAAACAAGACACCTAGAGGGAGCGAGATGCACGAAAAAAAACCCGAAATGCGCGAACTGTGGAGGAGAGCATGCAGCAACGGATAGGAGATGCAACGTATGGCAGGAACACGCGAAGATCACGAAGATGATGGCCATGGAGAACATACCATTCAAGCAGGCGAAACGAAGATTTGAGGGGTTCTCGAGACACCACGATATGGTCGATATAGACGACACACGGGAGATCCCGCAATGGGAAAATGACGAGCGAACGGTGGCAAAATCGAGGAATACGGGAATAAACCGATATAACAGGGAAGAGAGAGGAATGAGGGGAAAAAATCAAGGAGACAGGAGAGGAGAAAAGGCCCGACAGACAAGGACAGCCGCAGCTACAGCGAGCGGACGAGAGAGCGCGCAAACGGAGCGGAAAAAGAAAAAGCTGCGGGTGGGCAGAGACCGACGGCCCGAACAGAAAAAAGCGGGGAAGGAGCGTGGATGAGAGGACGATTGAGAAGCGAATATAGGGAAGCATTGGCGGAGAAGAGAAAAGAGGCGAGATTTTCCCAACGGATGGAGAAAAGAGGAAACGAACAGAAAGAGGAAATGGGAATCGAACAGATAAGAAGAACGCTCAAGGAGTGGGACGCCGCGGGAATATTGAAATTTTTGAAAAGAAAGGGAATAGAGTATTTCCTGAAAGAATACGGCAGGAGAGATAGCGATATAGAACGAAACGAAAATGACAATGCAGAATAGAGAAAAGCAATTGAGGATCGTGTTCTGGAATTGCAGAAGTATACGTGCGAGATCAGCGGAGCTGGAAAAAAATAGCATCGAGTATGATTTCATGGTGATATCAGAAACATGGCTGAAGCCGGAATGGGACTTCCAACTGAGAAATTTTAACGTCATAAGAAACGATCGCACAGTAGAGAACGGAGGAGGGATTGCGATACTAGTCCGCAAAGGAATAAAATACAAAATTGTAGGAGAGTTCAATGAAATCGAGGAGGCACTGGAAGTGTTAGCGATACAAGTAGAGATGGATAAAAAGGAACTTCTCATTGCAGGAATGTACCGAGCGCCAAACAGAAGAATGGAGGAAGACGAATGGGAGAGTATGCTGGATGGAATTGGCAACTGGGAGGAATACGTTTTCGGCGGAGATTTGAATGCGAGGAACCCCCGGTGGGGAGGGAGAGACACCTGCAGGATAGGGAAAATGATCGAAAAGCATACGAATTTTTCAAAATTTAAGGTAATTAACGACGGGACGACCACATTCACGAGTGGACCGAATAGAGGCAGTGCAGCACTGGACTTGACATGGTGCTCAGCGGAAATTATAATCAAAAGCACGTGGGAAGTGGCGGACGACACGTGGGGAAGCGACCACTACCCGATAATAGTAAAAATAGAGGCGAACGAGCCCATGGGATCGGAACAGGTTTATCGAGAAAGAAATCTAAGAAAACTGGACTATAAGGCGTTAAAAGAAAAAATGAAGGAAGAAAAAGCATTCTTCGAGACAGAAGAATTCCGAAGTGCAGATGCATGCACGAAATACGAAAAATGGCAAGAGAAAATCGAACATGCAATCGATACGACGATGGGAAAAAAGGCCAGGGAAATCGGAGCCAAGCAGTACAGGGGCCGAAAGACGAGCGCGCCGTGTATGTGGTGGCCCGCGTAGAAAAAAAGAATATGGGATTGCTTCTCGCCGAGTATCTCGCCGAGTAACTCGGCGTATCTCGCCGAGTATATCGTCGAGTATCGCGCCGAGTATATCGTCGAGTATCGCGCCGTATCTCGCCGAGTACTTCGCCGAGAATAGTGCACTGTGCTTAGGCCAATATTCGCTTGGCAGCCTCTGAGAAGCCTCGAGAGCCGTTCCCAGCTTCTCACCGCGATTGTCTTGGAAGCCATTGAGAAGCTTGGAGAGCCTGTCCAAACTTCCTACCGCAATTGTCGTGAAAGCGTCCGAGAAGCTTGGAGGACCGTTCCCAGATTCTAACCGCGTTTGTTACGAAAGCGTCTGAGAAGATTGGAGAACCGTTCGCAGCTCCTTACCGCGATTGTCGTAAAAGCGTCTGAGAAGCTTGGAGAACCCTTTTCAGCTTCTTATCGCGATTGTCGTGAAAGCATGTGTAAATGAAAGAATAACAAAAAGTAGATTTTGACAAATGGAAGGAAAATTTGAAAAACGAAGAAAAATGTCTGAATCCAATTTTTCTCAGCCGATATGAATTCCCCGATCAAAGTTAAATGCTACTGTATGTTATTGGTGGTCAAAATTGGAGTAAATCCCAAAAATATTGAAAAGTATTGGACATATCTCACATATATCTTTTTATTTGTCTATCCAAGATTTTTCCAGTGCGCCAAAATATTTTTGGGAGCTTGAAAGAAATTCAAGCGCCGATGATAGATTATAGCGCCTAACTTTGCTCGAAGAACTCATATCCGCCGGAAAAAATTGTTTTTAAGCATATTTCTTCGTTTTTCATTTTTTCCTTCCATTTGTCAAAATTTACTTTTTCTTTGTCTTTCATTTACACATGGTTTCATAATTGTCGCGGTAAAAAGCTGGGGCTGGTTCTCCAAGCTTCTCAATGGGTATCACGACATACGTGGTAGGATACTGGAAACGGTTCTCCAATCTTCCCAATGAGTTTCACGACAATCGCGGTAGTAAGCTGGAAACGATTCTCCGAGCTTCACAATGGGTCTTACAACAATCGCGGTAAGAAGCTGGGAACGGTTCCCCAAGCTTGTCAGAGGCTTTCAAGATAATCGTGGTAAGAAGCTGGGAACGGTTTCCCAAGCTTGTCAGAGGCTTTCACGATAATCGCGGTAAGAAGCTGGAAACAGTTCTCCAAGCGTCCCAATGGGTTTTACAATAATCGCGGTGAGTAGTTGGGAACGGTTCTTCGAGCTTCTCAGAGGCTGCCAAAAGAATATTGGCCTGAGCACAGTGCACTATTCTCGGCGAATTACTCGGCGAGATACGGCGCGATACTCGGCGATATAATCGGCGAGATACACCGAGCTACTCGGCGGGATACTCGGCGAGAATCAATCCCATATTCTTTTTTTTTACGCGGGGGGACACAGAGTGTAAAGAATAAGTAGAGAGTAGAAAAAGAGCAAGGGGCGCATTCTTGCAAGACGGCTCAACGGAAAATTGGATCGAATTGAAGAAGACAGAAGCGGAAACGACGCGGCTACTTAAGCGGAAAAAACGGGAGGCATTTAGGGCCTTCTGTGCGACATTAAACAGAGATGCGAACGACGCTTATATATGGAAGAAAATAAGGTGCTTCAAAAATAAAGCGAGCTACGGCACCAGAGACGAAATAGTAAGAGAAAGAGAGAAGGAGTCTCGAAAGACGATGGCAACGCTGAGCCCCCCGTGGGTTAAGGAAGAGAGAAAAAAAATAAAAGAAAACGAGGAAAAGCACTTCCTGGATACGGAATTCAAATTAATAGAGTTACGAAACGGGGTGGAGAAAACGAAGAAAAAATCAGCGCCCGGGATGGATGGAATCGGGTATTCGGTATACGAAAGTCTGGACGAAGAGCATTTAAAAATACTGTTAGATATATATAATAGCATGTACAAAGAAGAGGTACTGCCGGAGCAGTGGAAAAACATACTGGTTATGTTTATACCGAAAGGCGAGCAAAAGGTGAGACCCATATCGATGGCAGCATGTGTTGGCAAAATCCTCGAGCGCATGGTAAATGAGAGGTTAGTATGGTGGCTCGAGCATAAGGGACTGATGGAGCCGTCACAGCACGGCTTTCGAAAGGGCAAGTCATGCATTGACAACCTAAGCATATTATGCACAGATATACATGAATCTTTCACCAAGGGAAAACAAACAGTAGCTGCATTTCTGGACGTACAAGGAGCATACGAAGTGGAGTGAATATACTAATAAACGATCTAGTCGAGATGGGAATGCCAAAGAGAATAATTAGTTATATATTGTAACGAGACAGAGGCCCTTGCACCGCCTCCTCGAACGTCGTCGTCTCCCTCGTCACAAACTCGCGTCGAGCGTAAGCGAAAATTACCGTTAACGCGTACGAATTTAAATCGATCGAGAGGCCGAAGTAGGAGAGCCTCGCCCACCGATCCACCGGCTAATCACCGCGCGACATAAGAGAACTTTTCGGTTACCACGAACATTTGACCGGTAACGAGGCTGAAACCGCAAACAAGACGCGCCCATCAAACTCCACAGCGCAAATCATCGCACGACTTAAGAGGAAAATATCGTTGCAAGCCGTTCGAAAACTAGCACTAAGACCAAATTTCCGTTGCTACAACGTCACCGATCGTACAATCGATGACGCGAATAACGGGACTCCGCCAAACATATAAAAGCCAGCACCGCACCGAACAAGCATAAGTTTATAATTATCCACTAGCCCACCTATACTCCTTGCTGAAGCGAACCCCAGATAACTCCGGCATTCGTGGAAGTTCCGTGAGAAAGGGACCCCTACCTTAAATTAACCTCCGAAAATCAGTACGACGGGATAGCCCAACTCGCGATATTAGAAATTCGGGATTTAATTCAGATCTTGAGAAAGCCCATCTCCTTGAACCGTCGGGCGTAATTATTGATAGGAAAATCGTGATAGCCCAACGCGGTAGTCTTTAATTACGTGTTTCGATTCTCGTATCTTGAGCAAGCCCAGCTCCGCGAGTCGGCACTTCTTGCCGAAGCGCGTATTAGCTTAGAAATTCAGAAGAAGTTGCGAGCGTTTGTATGCGGCACGATACCGTTAAAATGACGCACGGGAGGAGTTGCTTCCCCGCGGATTAGCAGAACTTAACCTAATTAAAATAGAAGGAAAAAACAAAAGAACAAAAGGGCAAAAAAGAAGAGAGATGCGGCAATCGCGGGATCGCGAAAACGCCCGTTGCTGCTCTTTACGGCGAGCTGGGAGGCGATTCTCCGGAACGAGTCTGGCGATATCGCTCTTTTGCCGAAAATACGCGGCCGACGCACCTACGCGGGTCGCGGGGATTGCGGCGTTTCGGGGCGCGCGCGTACGCATGGAAATCCGTCTCGCTAAGGTCGATCGGTTCGACAGGACCCTTCCGCGGCAGACCCGTTGCGAATGGGCGAGAAGTCGCGAGTTGGTTCGGCGGGGCCGGATAGCTCGGGCTAAAAATGGAGCGCAGCCGCGGTTTTGTCGATCGGATCGAAGGCCGGTAAGGCGCAGGCGCGGCTCGGGGGACGACCAGCGGTGTCGGCACGTAGGGCTCCGGTCGTGCAATTACCACCCGTTTCGTGAGGATCACGTCCGAGATTATGAGCGGCCCCGCGGGGGATCTGCGCAGCAGCTCCGGAAGTGCCGTTGTCGTCTTCTGGTCTCGCGGGCTTCTCGGGCGAGGATCCACTCCAGCCCTTTGACGCCCCCGCTCTTACCGGCTAAAAACTGCAGATGCCTCTGCAGTCTTTTACGTCCAGCTCGCTTCGGCATAGGAGGAATACCAGGGGTTTTTGTTCAAGGAAGGATTGCCCAGGAATGTGTGGAAAAGGTCCGAAATCTCGGCCGTACGGGCTTCCGCAAAGGAGCACGCTGACAGTCCGAGATTTTCGCGACGTGGGCGGAAAATGCGCGGGTCCGCCGAGTCGAGCACGGAAGCGTGCGTCGTTGTCTCGGCGAACGCTAATGGGCACTCACGAACGTTCCTATTCCCGAAGCACGGAACTTGCGTTCGGGAAGCAGAACTCGACGAGTGCGGATCGCGAGCGGGAGGAACGGGAAGGTGATTTTAGCGAGATCGTTCCGATGAGGAACGCGCGACGTGTGGATCCAATTCCGATGTCCCTCGATGACACGTTCGAGAGAACGGTGAATTTGCGATTAAGCCTTCTTACGTTAGAGCGCTGAAAAGTGCTAGGAAAAGGTAGGTGGATGGAGCAAGAGAGAGAAGTTGACTCTTCCGCTTCAAAAGACCAAGTGGCCTCGTGCCCCGGGAACACGCTTCTTTTATACCCTCTCCGTGCCTACTAGCGCACTAATCGGAGAGGGAGACGCGATCCCATTGGTGCGCCGTCCGACCGAACGGAGAGCCAATAGGATCGCGCCGTTTTGCAGCGCGCGCTCGCGGAGCCCGAACTTTATTAACATATGATTTTTCTCGTTACAATTTGAGAGATGAAAGAAAAATAAGTAGCATAGCGAATGTATGTTCAAAGTCAAGAATTAAATAAACAATAGGCAAATAATTAAAAGGAAAGGAATTCAAATAAACGATAAAGAATAAAAGGCGCGAGTAAGACCCGCTGGGGCGAAGGCTACGCACGGCGTACAACAATCCCCCCCCCCCCCCCCCCCCCCCCCCCCCCCCCCCCCCCCAGCGTGGTCTTCCCGCGAATGTAGTATTTCAAAAACATCTCGGATTTCGTCTTCGCTCGTGGTGTGGGCGAAGGTCGTAACGCGCACGGCGCGGCACGGCTTTGGAGTTGGCGGCGGAGATGCTGCGAGGCTGGTCAACTGGCGTGTCCCTGGTGGATTCGAGGCGTGTGGTGCAGCTCGTGGAGGACCGAGGGCCCCGAGAGTGACGCGGCGATGCGTCGTCGAGCGGTGGCTCCGTTGTTGAGCTCGGCTCGTTCTCGTGCGCGACCGCGGGTCGCTGGAGATCCGGAGGAGCCAACACTGGCTCGCTCGAATTTACCGGAATGTTTGGCAGATTCATCCGTTCGTTTGCGTTTGCCGAAATGTTCGGCTCGTTCTCGTTTGCGATCGCGGGTCGTTGAAGATCCGGGAGAGCCCACAATGGCTCGTTCGAATCTACCGAAATGTTTGGTAGATTCGTTCGTCCGTTTGAGTTTGCCGAAGGATTTGGCTCACTCGAGACGGGTAACGATGGTTGGGGCGAGGCCACAACGCTGAAGCCGTGAGCGGGCTTCAATTTGTCGTACGCGCCTTTTGGCGCACACTTTTCTTTATAAAAAAATCTTTGCATCCTCTTGCAAAACCTGAAACAAAAAAAACAACATTGTAAAAAATGTAAATAATTAGGGTTAAACTTAAAACTATGTACATACTCTACCTTCCCAACAGACCTCTAACGAACAAACCACTGACGCCGACTTGGTCGCTCGCTTCGCCCCGGCGTCGAAAAAAAATCCATCGTCGACCCTCCGACGTCGACGTCGCCCTGTCGTCGCTTCCTCCGCCGCCGCTCCGGAAAGTCTGAAACAGAAAAAAATCAAATTAACATTTCGGTCGAGTATAACTAATTCAATTGGAATTTTTACTTACCTTTTATTCTTGTCGAATCAACTCCGTTGAATCCTTCCGTCAAGCCCAGTTTGTCGTTCCGTCGAGGCTCGTCAAGAGTCTCGTCGCCTCGACAGATCCTACGACGGTCCAACGAAGCCCTATAAGCAAATGTAGCAAAGTTTTATTAATAATTCGGAAAATATTAATCTCATTTAAAAACTTACCCAGAATATTCGTCGAGTCTCGGTCCCGCGAAGATCCCTCGATGAAATCGTTGCTCGCCCGCCGGTGAACGCGACGCCTCGCTTGCACGCACCTCCGGTACCTGAAAAAGGAAAAAAAAAACACAAATCAATCAATTCAAATAATTAAAAATACTTACCCGAGCCGCCTCCGGCGCGGCCAAACATTTTTTCTCCGAGATTCCGACACGCCGGCACTCGCACACACGAATATGCACTAATTACTCGCGCACCCGAAAAAAACTCCCGCACTCGCGAAATATCAAAACTAAACTTTCCGCGATCAAACGAAACTCGCGAAACGACGACACGGCGAAGCGAGGTTAGGCCACCGGCAGCAACCTCGCGCGAAACTTCGAAAAACTCGAACACTCACGAGCAATCCCGAAACTTCGCGAATTCGTGAACGGTAACTTACCGACCGTTCTCGAATTATCAACGATCGGTTTCGCGATAGTTCGCGAACCCACCGTTTCTCTCGATGCGCCGAGAGTTGCGCCTCCCACCACGCCGACGGCGCTCGCGCATTCGAGAAACTTCTCGAGCATGCGCAGAGCGCCCCAGGCGGGTATAAAAGACGGAGCCTCGCGCCGCAGAGAACCATTCTCGTGCTGAAGAGTACGCGATACACTACTCCGGCTGAAGAGCTGCGTCCAAGGCAAAAAAGAATCTCGGCCGACAAAGCTCGAGCACCATAAGGCTGCAAAGCCATCACTACGAGCCGCGACGCTCCCAAAGGGCTGTAACGCCTCGCACCTCCGCATCCTTTTTTCTTTCCTTTAGTTAATTCCTAGCCGTAAGTAAATTAATCCTTTATACTAATTAAGCTCAATATATAAAGCGATCAATGTTTCTTGAACCTCGCAAACCATCTTATTATCGACGGCTTCTCCGCCGTGCGACAGCTCACTAGCCCCCAACGACCCTTTTCAGAGCCAACAAGGCATCGCGACACTCTTAATCCGCAATAAGCGCCAACCCCCTTTGTCTCTCGCAACCGGCGAGAACAAAATTGGCCCCCAACGTGGGGCCCGATACGAACAAGTATCGTTTCAGAATCAAGAACCTACACTATCGACTGAGACAGTTATCAACAAACGAGCAATCTATCGATTCTCTCCCACAATCAACGGGAAGAAGAGTAGATGCCCGTAAAACATTCACCGAGAGGGCCAGCTCGTCAATCTGCACGTCTTCGTGGACAGTCGGCACCTCCCGATCAATCCCCTACACTTCTAGGAGTGGATAAACACCTAGTGGCGCCCAACAAATCTCAACGTCAAACGAAAAAAATGGAAGGGAACGTTCAACAGGCTAACCAGCCGCTGGCCGGACTTCAAACACTCGAAGCTCTACTCCAAGCGCTGCAAGCCATTCCACAGACGCCTCTTCCCACCTACACGGGACTCGATCACGAAGACCCGAAAAAATTTATTTCAGGATGCGAAGAATATTTCACATCTTCTCGAACGCCGGCAGCTCTGAAAACAAAAACCGCAGCATCTGGACTACAAGGAGATGCGAAAAACTGGTGGAGCTGCTATCAACCCTTGGACTTTGATTGGGACAAATTCAAGGAACTTTTGCTCACAGATTCTACAGTCCCGCGGTAATCTCGCGACTAAACGCGCAACTCTTCTCTCGCAAACAGGCCGAGAAAGAAACCGCCGGGGTCTTCCTGCAGCAAAAATATCTTCTGTATCAGCGCGTACGAAGTGACGATCCCGAAGACACGAAGGTAGCCGCACTGTTGGAACTTCTTCGACCAAATCTCCGAATCGCGATCCGGCCGTCAAATCCCCGCACGTTGTCCGCTCTCATGACACGAGCACTCGAGATGGAGCACGACGTACTGGACGAACAGCCTCCGAGCAAACCGAAGAAGGAAAACAACGAGGCCAAACAAACTACATCGACGGGAAAATCTTCAAATACGTCAACGGAAGAGAAGAGGATTCCTGCCTGCTGGTACCATCCGGGCCAACACTGGAACTCTGACTGCGCGGTGAAAGCGCAGAATCCCGACGCACCACGCATACAACGACCCAAACAGGGAAACCCGAAACCGGCCCCGGCGAACCCCGCACCGGAGGCCCGCCAACAGTAGGTCTCACGGACACCAACGCGAAAGATCGTTGGCTCCCGCACATCTTGGTCACCATCTACGGCAAAGAAACGCGGGCAGCAATCGATTGCTTCGCCAGCGATTGTTTCGTACGTCCAGAGTACCTACCCAGGGGAAATCCGATTGAACAGACAAAATCTTCGGCCAAACTCGCAGGCGAACAACTACAGATGCCCCTAGAGGGTAACACAGCCTTCGAGATCCAAATCCAGGGACGTACACTCAACGTGAACGCATGGATCGCTCCCACATCTCGAGAACCGCTGATCTTGGGATATCCATGGCTGGTTTACCAACACGGAATTTACGACTACCATGGAGGAATTCTCTATCTAGAATTAAACGAACGATTCTCGATCCGAACAATAGATTCACCGGTTCCGGCCACGACTCTTCCAGAGATCAATCTCGACGAGGTCCAAGAAGAGTTCCCGGAGCAGCATCGCGAATCTTTCATCGAGCTAGTTCAACGATTTAGACAAGTGTTTCAAGACGGTCGAAAGTTATCTCAAACTCTATCCACAAAACACAGCATCAAATTGACTTCGAACGTCCCATTCCGCATTCCTCCGCGCAAATATTCGGGAGAGAAAAGACAAATCATACGCGAGCAAGTGCAAAGTATGCTAGCAGAAGGCATTATCGAACACTGTACCTCGCCATACAGCTCGCCAGTGGTCATCGTTCGGAAAAAAGATGGACGACCGCGATTCTGCGTAGAGTACCGGAAGTTGAACGCAATCACGGAAGATATCGCGCAACCAATCCCATACATCAACGATATTCTCAAAGAAATCGGCACTGCGCGCATATTCTCGACCATCGATTTAAAAAGCGGATACTGGCAGATTCCGATGGATCCGCATAGCAAGAAATTCACCGCCTTCTCTACCCCGGACGGAGGAACGTATCAATTTCGCGTCATGCCATTCGGCCTCAAGAATGCGCCCAACACCTTCCAGAAGTTCATGAGCCAGGAAGTGCTCACCGGGTTGATTAATCACGGATGCATCGTCTATCTAGATGACATCATCATCTACTCACATTCTTGGGAGGAGCATCGAAACCATCTCGCGCTCGTTTTCGAACGTCTCGCTCTGCATCAACTTACCTGCGCCGTCGAGAAGTGCCATTTCGGGAAACGGAACCTGGAATATCTCGGGCATCGAGTGACTCACGAAGGAAACGAAGCTAAGGCCGAACACGTGCAAGGCATCATCAATTTTTCACCGCCTCGCACCAAGCGCGAACTTCAAAAAATATTAGGGACTTGTGGTTGGCTCCGAGAATACGTACCACATTTCGCCACGCTCCTCGAGCCTCTCACCGATCTCCTCGCGGGAAACAAGAAATTCGTGTGGACCGAGGAAGCGCAGACGGCCTTCGAAGAAATCAAGAGACAATTACAATCGCCGCTGAACCTCAGCCGGCCAGATCCTCAGCTCCGTTTTATCCTACAGACCGATCCCAGCGACGTCGGTATGGGCGCTGAACTCTATCAGCTCGACGCCGATAACGAGAAACGGATAATTAGCTACGCGAGTGCTAAATTCAACAAAACGGAGTCGAGATACATCAAACACGAGAAAGAGTGTCTCACCATCATATGGGCTATAAAACGCTATAGACCCTACCTCGAAGGAGGACAGTTCATTCTTCGGACCGATCACCGCGCCTTGGAATGGTTAAACAGTCTCAAAGACGAAAAGGAAAAACTGACCAAATGGGCTCTGCTGCTGGCAGAACTCAACTTCCAGGTCGAACACATTCCTGCTCGGGAGAATGCTTTACCAAAGACTTTGGCAAAGCAACCGAGCGACGATACGCCGATGGATTTCGACGACATACAACATCTTACACCGCCAGAACCATCTCCACAGGCACTCGCGCCCGAAATCTTCAGCACCATCCGCACACCTCTCATGGATGAGGTGACTGAAGAGCAACAGCGTGATCCGAGAATCAGCGATATCGCCAAGAGACTAGCGTCCGGCGAACAAGTTCCGCCATATCGACTCTCTGAAGAGGGCATCTGGAAACTCATCGGAGATTCGTGGAAACTTGATTGATTGATTGATTGATTGATTGATTGTTTATTGTATCTAGGGAATAAACCCTGTAAGTACAAAGTACAACATTGCATGTAGAGTGTCACGCAGGAACCAGCTTATTATAAGTTGTAGCATAATAGAATAGTAGGATTTTTATAACAAGAAGGAAAAACAGCAGATAAGTCTTAATCTAGTAAACAATTTTTTTATACAAAAAAGGAGAAGCAGTAGATAAGTCTCAATGTAATATCACAATTTTACATTAATTGCAACTTGTCGCTTTTGTCGAAGCTTTGTGGAGTTACGCGATTACATCGAGATTAAAGTCCGGGTTTGCCAGAAGAAATCCGTAGAGCCTGTTTTTGAAGGCATCGAGCGACATTGGTTCTTTAAGATCGGGTGGGAGTGCATTCCACAGTCTTATTCCCGTAATTTGGACGGATTTAGAGTACATAGCCGTGCTGTGAGGGGGACAGACTAGATTGTCAGCACGAGAACGCGTTCTAATCGAGCCTATGGTTTCAGGGATATAACGCAATTTGCTGGCCAGAAACGCGGGCCCGTCAGATCTAAGAACCCTCCAGATCAATACCCCTAAAAAGTAGAGTCGGCGTGGGCGCAACTTGAGCCATTCAAGTCTATCAAAATATGGAGTAATATGTTGATCCTTGCGTACTTTAAAGATATAGCGCACTGCCGAGTTTAACACACGTTGTAGCCGGGCCTCCTCCACTTTTGTAACGTCAAGGTAAACAAGAGAACCGTAGCCGAACAGCGGAAGAATCAGAGATGAGACAAGTAAACTCTTCACGTTCTGTGACAACATATGACCATTGACTCTGAGTTGATAGAGGGTTCTGTTCACTCTTTTACACGTATTAGTTACCTGCTCCCTCCAGTCAAGTGTTGCAGTGAGAGTAATGCCTAAATCTTTTACCTGTCGCGAGTATGGTATTGGAATACCGTCGACAATTATCAGAGAACCGTTCGAGAGGTTTACACTATTAATAGTTCTCGGGGAACCAAGCAACATGGCCTTTGTTTTAGCTGTGTTGAGACTTAGATTGTTCAAACGCGCCCAACTACAGATTCTGTCCACGTCCTCATTAACCTTGGCAATTGCATTATCATAATCGTCTAAATCAAAATGGAGATAAACTTGTAGGTCGTCGGCGTACTTGATTATGGAGCAGTGCTGAATAGAATTATCAATATCAGCAGAATATAGGGAGAATAGCACTGGACCGAGTACAGACCCTTGAGGCACGCCGGACGAAATCGACGTCCAGGTTGATGTACCTTGAGACGTTCGTACAGCCTGCATGCGCTCCGTGAGGTAAGACCAAAACCATTTTAAGACCGAATTCGAGAAATTGAGCAAAGCGAGTTTTTGGAGTAGAATTCCGTGATCGACCGTGTCGAATGCCTTGGAAAAGTCGAAGAGTATTAATACAGTAAGCATGCCCCTGTCGACGGCGCCGCGAATATCGTCCGTAAGTTTTATTAAAGCCGTCTCGGTGGATCCACCCTTAACAAAACCGAACTGATGAGGATCAGTGTAGCCACTTGCCGTCAGAAATGAACGGACGAAATCTAAAACAATGCGTTCTAGAATTTTTGAGGCTTCACACAGTAAAGATATAGGTCTGTAGTCTGAGGTCGCCGCGGGAGCCTTTACCTTCGGTATCGGAGTAATCAGCGATTTTTTCCAACTACGAGGAACAGTCGAACTCGAGAGTGAGCAGTTGAAAATTTGCAAGAGTGCAGGACGAAGCTCTGTAGCACACGCGGCAAGAAAGCATCCAGAGAAATCGTCCGGTCCGGCAGCAAGGGTGCTCTTGAGGCGTAAGTGCTTGTTGAGTATTTCAGCCGTTACTGGCGGAAATACAAACTGACTTTCATCACTAATCGTGTGTGTTAGAGTCGGAATTTGCATGGGCGCCGGGCCGAAAATCGACAGAAAATAGCTATTTAGCTCGTTAGGTGTGAAGTTTTCTGTAGCGGATCGTGATGCTGAAGAAAAGACAATTCCGAGACGTCGGAGTTCCGACCACAGGCGTTTATTGTCCGTCAATGGCGCGACTCTCGACTCAATGTATCGTGATTTCGCGCGCGTAATCTCAGATTTTACCCTATTACGTAGTCTACGATAAGCCTGATGATCCGCTTCTAATCGGGTTCGTTTGTGTCTGGCCCGAGCTCTGTTTCGTCGACGTATAAGTTCGCGAATATCATTGCTAATCCACGGTGCTGACAATCGTTTTGGTCTGACAATCTTTAAAGGTGCGAAATCGTCGAGTAGAGCGTGTAGACTCGAATCGAAGATAAGGAGCTTTGAGTCAACATCTGTTGAGGAATGTAACGAGTCCCAGTGAATATTGGCGAGAGCGTTACTGAGATCATCGCTTGGAATTCGTCGATAGTCACGACGGAGCATCGGTGCATCCTGTACCGAACGCTGACAGTTAAATTCATAAGTTATGTGGATTAAGTCATGCCTAGACAGGAAGGATGCAGGCTTTTGTCCACTCGCAATAATATACTCAAAATTATCGACTACGCATAAGTCAATCCAGGTAGCACTCGTGCTCGTACAGTGAGTAGGCTTAAACGGGACAAGATAAAGATTATTGAGATTGAAAAGACTACGCAAGTAACGAGTATCAGTGGATTCTTTACAAAAATCAGCATTCCAGTCACCCATTATAATTTTAATAACATATTCCTGCCCGGTGGAAGCAATGAAAGATTCCAGCTCATCTCCAAAGCCGATGTTCGGCGGACGATAAACTACCCCGAGTAGTAGTTTCGGCGCGCTAGGTACGGAAATCTCGGCGAACAAATATTCTGGAGCAGCTCTGTACACTCCCGTAAACGAGGAAGCCACAACTTTTGCCGTTAGAGCCGTGGAGATATACATACATACCCCGCCCCCTTGTTTTGTTACACGGTCGCATCTTAAGAGTTTAAATCCGTCAAGGACGAAAACCGAATCCGGGAAGTCCAATTTCAGCCATGTTTCCGAGACAAGTATGATATCGTATCGATGCGCCGTGAAATATGCACGAAATTCGTCAATATGCGCTGCGAGGGACTGAGCATTCACATGGCAAACTTTAATAGCGCGGTCGTTACCAGAGAGACTAATCGGCAAATTACGAGACTGAAGTCATTCGAGCTTATCGATGTCCGCGAGGCTTTTGATGTCAATAATCGGAGAGCTGGAATCTTTCCTTACTTTAACAATGCCATTTCGAGGCCAAACATAGCGATAGTTTTTAGCTTTTGCGGCAGCTTTTACTTGGCCTAGCAGTTTGTGCGTGCTGCTAGCCAGAAACTCATTGATGTAGACTCTTTGGTTCGGAAAAGTTGAAGAGAGCTCTTGTGCATTTAAGTTTGTCTTCTTACGTTTAGCGGCGAGAATAGCGTTACGAAGAAGAGTGGAGCGCAGACGAACAAAGATCATTTGCGGTTTAACCGGAGCGCTAGCTATATTGGACTTTATTCTCTGTATTTCAATAATATCCGATTCGACGAGAGTGACTCCCAATACAGTGCCAATTTTAACTATTAATCCCGAGAGGGATTCATCATCGCCTTGTGGCAGGCCCGAGATCGAAAGATCGCAACAATGCTTGTCAGATTCAAGTCGACGAACCTGAGACGCGAGCTCTTCAACGGTAGCCGCGAGATCGGCATGGTTTTTTGACAATACGGCATTATTTTCCGATATCGACTGTACAGTAGTTGCTAGCTCGGCTTGCTCGACCGTTAACGCATTAATCTTCACAGTGCACTCTTCAACTTTTTCCGGCAAAACGAGAAGACTATCGAGCTTCGCGTTAATTTCGGCATTTTGAGAATTCTGAGTACTCATGAAATTATTAAGAGTCGTTGACGAATTTCGAATTTCCGCGAGAATTTGATTTAGAGAGACAGTGTCTGCCCCCTGGCTGACTGTGGGTGGTACTAACTGACCGGTAAGTGACGGCGCAAGCAGAGACGGCGAGGAAGGTCTAGGTGACTGACCAGTCCTAGGCTTCGAGCAGATGTAGCATGCCGCCGCGCCACCAGTGGGTACCTCGCTCAGTGACTTGACGTTTAGCTGTTTGCGTAGGCACGCGGAGTGATAGCCATGCGTGTCGATCAAACAGAGACGGAAGAGCTCTTCGTTCCCCACGAATTTCGAACATAGCCCACAGTTTATGACAGGCATCGTGCAGATGGCGAAGAAATCGGGATCGATGAAGATTGTCGATGAAAGTTGTCGGCTATCTTTCGCCGAGATAAGATAATTAGCGGCGCGGATCCAGATGGAGACGGAGAGGTTAGAATTTCCGTCAATTTTTATGCGGCTTCCTCACCCACAATTCCGTGCGATGGTTCAAACCGTTTATATCTCAGTGGAAAGCGTGAGTCGCGGAAAGAGGAAAGCCTGGAAGCAATCGCCCAGAGCGGGCAGAAAAGCAGCAGAGACAAGCAGGAAAAGCAGAGCAGAAATTAGTGCGTGTCACTCTACTTACGTGTAGATCGTATAGCGTGTAGATCGTATATACTTGTGATACCCGAAGCAGCAAAGCCGAGAGTTCTTCACGAGTACCACGATTCACCGTTAGCGGGACACCCCGGAGTAGACGAAACACTCCGGGCCATCCAACAAAACTTCACGTGGCAACACCTTCGAAAAGATGTCCGAAACCACGTGAAGAATTGTCATCTGTGTGCGTGCACGAAAGCCTCTCGTCCCACGCACAAGGATCAGCAGCGTCCACACCAGCCGAAACGCCCATGGGAAACCATAGCCGTGGATCTCATGGGACCCTATCCCAAGACTGGGAGGGGAAAACGGTTCATCTTCGTCGTAACAGATCTTTTTTCTCGATGGGTGGAAGCCTTCCCCCTAGGATCTTCCGACGCAACAGCACTCATCAAACTCCTCAACAAAGAAGTATTCGCAAGATGGGGTTATCCACGCGCCATCCTGTCGGATAACGGCCCACAATTCACCAGTAAAAAGTGGCTAGAAGCATGTGAGCTCTGGCAAACACAGCACTGGACAACGGCCGTGTATCACCCTCGTGCCAATCCTACCGAACGTCGTAACCAGGAGATCAAGAAAGGCCTCCGTCTTCACCTGCAAGATACACGACACAAGAATTGGGATCTTCATCTCGAGACAGTGCTCTTCGGTCTTCGTACCAGAAGGAACGCCGCCACCGGTTATACGCCCAGCGAAGTACTCCTGGGGAAAAATATACGAAAACCGGGCGAATGGAGACTCCAACAGGACCACGAGGCGCAAAACTCTCAAGAAGAGAGAGTTGCGCAGATACGAAAAAATCAACAACAGTACCAAGAAAGGTATCAAATTTCGGAAGCACCAGCTCCCCACTACAAATGTGGCGACCCCGTGTACGTTTGCAATCATCCTCTATCCAACGCTAGTGAAGGAATCCACGCCGGCTTCAGCCCTGTCTGGGAGGGCCCATATTTCATCACGGACAGCTTGGGAAGTGATATATACAACGTAGATCTTCGCGGAAGAATCGTCAAATATCACACATCTCAACTCAAGAGTAGCTCTGGAAGTCACGGTCAAGGTCCTCCACATACGAACCTCCCTACCTCCACGACGCTTACTCCCACCACCGAAACAGACTGCCCAATACTGGCCCAACCTGCAACCTCCTCTATTCCAGAACCGGATACAAATCCCAATCCTGCCGAGCGATCAACTTCAGTCGCCTCTCATCAATCGAACGAGCAGCACGCAGCACACGCCACCATGGCCAGCTCACTAGAAAATCTCCTAGAACGCATCAGCGGACCATCACCATCGGAGCAAGACTGGGACGAGCTAGTGGACAAATTTTCATCCGAAGACGAGCCCTCTACTCCCCCGGCATCAACCCCCACCTTGGTGGAACGAACAGAGGACGAGTTCCCTACTCCCCCGGCATCAGCTGGGACCACCATGGAGCTGGGACAGCCAATAAGCAACTTGGACCCACTCCCATCTACCCAAGATCCGGGTATAAAGCATGCTGCTGCCGAGCTGGCACCATCAGAATCAGTTCAGCCAGCAACAAGAAAACACAGCGCAGACATGAACATATACCTACGCTGGAACAAGGCCACCGGTAGTTTTGACGAAATTCGCAAAGCGAATGGAGCCACGTAAACCAGCACCGACGATTGGGCCACCGATTCAGCGCCAAGTTCTCCATTGTCAGAATCAAACAGAAGAGTGGATTTCAAAAATCTCACCTTCACCATTTTACCGCGAAAGGAATCGTCCAAAAGAATCACACAAACTCCTCTCAGCTCGCCAGATAAAGAAGAATCGGTCGTCAAAAGAGAGGATTCACTGGTCGCCTTCGACGAAAAAATGATCACCGACCACCTCGAAAACAACGAAGAAGATACCGCAATCAAAGGTATTCAAGCACTCGAGAAACTTCTTCGTTACGACGACGAAAAAAGCAATCCTCGACAGAAGAAGGCGAAGACCCACCGATACAATCTTCGCCCTCGCAAACCGTACTAACGCCTACAAACCCAAAGAACCTTTATTTTATAATTATGTTTTTCTATGCTTTATTTATGCTTGTTCTAATTATCATGTGTGCTCAGTACAAATTCATTAGAAAATACGTTCAATACTTTCTCCCTTACAATATTTCATTTTTCATCGCTTCTTCAGTTTTGCAAGAGATCAAAGTTTTTCCCCCGGCATTTGTCGTACGCGCCTTTTGGCGCACACTTTTCTTTATAAAAAAATCTTCGCATCCTCTTGCAAAACCTGAAACAAAAAAAAACAACACTGTAAAAAATGTAAATAATTAAGGTTTCCCAACCTTCCCAACAGACCTCTGACGAACAAACCACTGACGCCGACTTGGTCGCTCGCTTCGCCCCGGCGTCGAAAAAAAATCCATCGTCGACCCTCCGACGTCGACGTCGCCCTGTCGTCGCTTCCTCCGCCGCCGCTCCGGAAAGTCTGAAACAGAAAAAAATCAAATTAACATTTCGGTCGAGTATAACTAATTCAATTGGAATTTTTACTTACCTTTTATTCTTGTCGAATCAACTCCGTTGAATCCTTCCGTCAAGCCCAGTTTGTCGTTCCGTCGAGGCTCGTCAAGAGTCTCGTCACCTCGACAGATCCTACGACGGTCCAACGAAGCCCTATAAGCAAATGTAGCAAAGTTTTATTAATAATTCGGAAAATATTAATCTCATTTAAAAACTTACCCAGAATATTCGTCGAGTCTCGGTCCCGCGAAGATCCCTCGATGAAATCGTTGCTCGCCCGCCGGTGAACGCGACGCCTCGCTTGCACGCACCTCCGATACCTGAAAAAGGAAAAAAAAACACAAATCAATTAATTCAAATAATTAAAAATACTTACCCGAGCCACCTCCGGCGCGGCCAAACATTTTTTCTTGCGAGAAATCCGAGCGCGAGCTCAATTTCTCGCGGACCATCACTCGCGACAAACAACAATTTTCCCGACGTGCCGAGATTCCGACACGCCGGCACTCGCACACACGAATATGCACTAATTACTCGCGCACCCGGAAAAAACTCCCGCACTCGCGAAATATCAAAACTAAACTTTCCGCGATCAAACGAAACTCGCGAAACGACGACACGGCGAAGCGAGGTTAGGCCGCCGGCAGCAACCTCGCGCGAAACTTCGAAAAACTCGAACACTCTCGAGCAATCCCGAAACTTCGCGAATTCGTGAACGGTAACTTACCGACCGTTCTCGAATTATCAACGATCGGTTTCGCGATAGTTCGCGAACCCACCGTTTCTCTCGATGCGCCGAGAGCTGCGCCTCCCACCACGCCGACGGCGCTCGTGCATTCGAGAAACTTCTCGAGCATGCGCAGAGCGCCCCGGGCGGGTATAAAAGACGGAGCCTCGCGCCGCAGAGAACCATTCTCGTGCTGAAGAGTACGCGATACACTACTCCGGCTGAAGAGTTGCGTCCAAGGCAAAAAAGAATCTCGGCTGACAAAGCTCGAGCACCATAAGGCTGCAAAGCCATCACTACGAGCCGCGACGCTCCCAAAGGGCTGTAACGCCTCGCACCTCCGCATCCTTTTTTCTTTCCTTTAGTTAATTCCTAGCCGTAAGTAAATTAATCCTTTATACTAATTAAGCTCAATATATACAGCGATCAATGTTTCTTAAACCTCGCAAACCATCTTATTATCGACGGCTTCTCCGCCGTGCGACAGCTCACTAGCCCCCAACGACCCTTTTCAGAGCCAACAAGGCATCGCAACACTCTTAAGGGGGCTGGGTCACCTAAATTTTCAAAAAAATCGATTTTTTTTTAAATTTTTTTCTGAAAGTACATACTGTGTACTACCTACACACCAAATTTCAGACCGAAATTCCAAAAATTACCAAAGTTAGAAGCACTTTAGTAAGATAACTAATAATTATTGCATGTATTATTGAAAAATTGTGTTTTCTCGATGGTATACAATTCTGAAAAAAATCATGCATATTGAAGGTATGGAAAAGATTAATTTTGCACAATAATAATTGCAAAAAGTTATTAACAAATTAATGAAAAAAAAAATAGTTGAACAAATCTTCTGGCAATTCAACTTTTTGTTTTATGAAGATGATTCGTTCATTCTCTTGAATATGTCTGTGTTCAATTATTAACGAAAATTTGGTTAATACTTGACTTGAGCTCAGCTGTCTCCAAGCGTCGTATCAACGAAAGAATTTTGCACATCTTAATACGATACTGTCGATAAAAGGGGTTCTCCGGAACCCCCTCCAAGTACGTCTATGTTCTTCTCACTCGACCACGCCGCGACGCTTGGAGGCAGCCATTCCTACTCGATAGAGTTCGCGCGCTCACGCAACAAGTGTTTCGGTCAACTCATTAATTAGTTAACTCGGTCGGTGTCATCTCATTTCTGGTCTACTCAAATTCAAATCGTTCGCTGATTCTACTCAGCATACACACGGTGTCATCTCATACGGCAGTGAACGTGAATTTAGTGAAAAGCTCTAGCTCAAAAAACGTGCGAATAATTCTCGCCGGTCAACTCACTCGCTCTCACTCACTCTCATACGCCAACTCAATTGTACGGTCTCACTCACTCTCGAACGTTCTCAAGGTGTTAACTCGAACACGTTTTCGCGACGTACTATCTTCGCGCTGTGATATTATCCTAGACACATTCTATCAGTGTAAATAATTATAGAATAAAATAGACTATCCATTTCTGTGAATTAAATCGAAAGAGTGCAAGTTTATTTTCAACCCATAATTTTGCAATTCCTAAAACTCATCATTATTCAAACATTTTTTGGTCCTTCGAGCCGGATAATTCAGTGCTAGAAGTGAAGTGAATCGTGTAAAAGGACCTCTCTCTCAGTCTCGCGCGCGAACAGGCAAGCATCGGCATTTCTCTCTCGCACTCACGACGTCTATCGATCGCCATCGATCGCTCTCAAGCCTTGTTCTCGCGCGTCGCTCAACGGTCTCTCTCAACTGTTAGACTCAGTGGCAGTTCTCGTGCGAATTCTCGGCGTCTCTCACACACTCAAGTTGATCGTGCGTTACAATCAAGCCGCGTTCGCTCACTAAAGGCTCACGGAAACTCCACTCAAAAAAAAAAAACTCATCGCGTGTACTCATTCTCTGCTCATACACTTTTTCTCTCTGTAATCAAATAATTTTGATTATCACTCCTCGAACTCAAGTGACAACTCAAGTGTAAAAACTCAGTGAAACTCAAGGAATTTTTATTTTTTGTGTTGTGTGAACCACATGGTCAGGCGAGGCAGAAAAAAGATGGCCAACAAAAACAACTCAGACGCGCGCAAAACACGTGCACAAACTCGTGAGGCACCGCTCGCCGGTACGAATCCCGCTGAGCCTCCAGCAACGGCTAGCAACGCCGATCCAACAGCACCAACGCCGAACAGTACTCCGGCTGGCTCACGCTCATCCTCACCAGCCATCAATGCGTCTGTTCTGCCAAAAAATTCACCGCTCAACTCTCACGTCGTTTGGTCAGAAGACGTTGAACAAACGGAAGAAGTTACTCAAGAATCACTCACGGCAACAACTCACGCATCGGCAATCCCTCCGCCACCTACTCAACCAGCTACTCTATCACCTCGAGTGGAATTTAATATAGTTTCACAATACTCAAGGTTAGCTTATTTTCATCAGTCTCTCTCTCGTGCTCAGAACTTCTCAACCGATCAACTCACTCTCATCGAGCTTGACTCAGAAGCAACTCAATTCGAAAAGATTTGGGATGTTTTCAACGAACAACATGAAGCCTTTGCCGACGTCTGCTCCGACGCTTTTTTCAACCACAAATACATGACCGAGCATGTATATGATCAAGGACTCAGTGCGTATCTAGAGACAACTCAAATTTACGCAAAACTTCGAGCTCAACTCACTCCGGCAACAGACTCGCAGAGTTCTCATGGCAGCTCAACTCAACTCAACGTCAGCTCACAGCTGAGAAATCTCCCCGAAATCCCATTACCAGAATTTAATGGAAATTACGCAGACTGGCCTTCCTTCAAGGATCTGTTCACCTCACTCATCATCGCCGAACCTTCGGTCTCGAAAGTAGGCCAAATGCACTACCTCAAAGGTTGTGTAAAGGACTCAGCTGCAAAACTCATCTCCACTCTACCTGTTGCGGCAGACTCGTTCGACTCAGCTTGGGAAGCACTCACTGCAAGGTACGAAAATAAGCGTCTACTCATCTCGACTCATCTCGACAAATTGTTTCACCTCAAGGCGCCTACATCTCGCTCAGCATCAGCTCTTCAAGCTCTTCTCAGCACTATCGCAGAAGCACTCAACGCTCTCCAGGTACTTGGCTCTCCCATCGAACATTGGGACCAATTTTTGGTGTACCTAGTTACACAAAAAATCGACTCAACTACACGCGAAGCTTGGGAGAACAAGCTCGGTTCATCAACGGAGTTTCCAACGTTTGAACAACTCAAGACCTTCCTGGCTGGTCGAGCTCGAGCACTCGAACGCCTCGAAGCTTCTCCGACCGACTCACCTACAACTCAACCTCAAAAATCGAAATCATCAACAAGGAGCTCTCACAACGCGGTAGCTTCCTCAAAAGATACTCAAAAAAAGTCAAACTCCGGATATCCTTGCGACTGCTGTCAAGAGGATCATTTCATCGCATTCTGCCCGAAATTCCGTGAGCTACCGCCAGCCTCAAGAAGAAAACTCGTTGACGACAACAGGCTGTGTTTCAACTGTCTTGGTCATCACTCAGTCCGCTCGTGTAACAGCAACAAGAGCTGTCGCACTTGCGGGGAGAAGCATCATACGATGATTCACGTCTCATCGAAACCAGCCGACTCAACAAAACCAGCTGACTCATCCTCAACGGCTTGACTCAACGATACTCAACAATCAATCTCTCGCCTTCGCACTCAACCGGTTCTACTCGCCACAAGCCAAGCTTTACTCATCACTTCAGTCAGTACTCATCTCGTTCGTTTACTCATAGATCCAGGATCTGAATTAACTTTCATCAAGGATCAGCAAGTGAAACTCATTAACTTGAGGAGACAACACTCGAGAATACACATCAGTGGAATTGGAGGTACAACAGCGACGAAAACTCGAGGCATTACTCAAATTACCTTGCGTTCTGTGCACTCAAAAGAATGCGTGTCAATCAATGCACATATTCTCAACACACTCACCTCGATTCTACCAACGTTTGCCTCACCTCAAACTAACTGGACTCACCTTCACGGACTCCAGCTTGCTGATTCAGACTTCCTCACGCCTCAACCTATCGACATTATCATCGGAGCCGACTCATATGGGCGAATAATCAAATCGGGTTTGAGAAAACTCGACGACAACTCACCTATTGCTCAACTCACACTCTTCGGATGGATTGTTCTCGGACCGGTTTCGTCAACTCAATGCTCTCACACCGGAGTATCTCATCATGCATCAGTTGACGCGTCAACTCAACAGCTTCAGGAGCTGTTGACTACCTTCTGGACGCAGCAGGAAGTCATTCACTCATCACCGGCCGAGCTCACTCCAGATGAAGAAGAGTGTGAAAAACATTTTGCTTCAACTCATCAACGAGACGACTCAGGAAGGTATATCGTGAGATTACCATTCAAGGCTTCGGTGAGTCAACTTGGAGACTCATACGTAACAGCTCAACGAATTTTATATCGTTTATTGAGGCGATTATCGAACGACTCAACTTATAAACAACTCTATCACGACTTCCTGGAAGAATACGAAACACTCAATCACATGCAGCCTGCAACGTACTCACCATTGGACTCAACAGCCTACTATCTGCCTCATCACGGCGTACTCAGACCGTCCAGCTCAACAACAAAACTCAGAGTCGTTTTCAATGGCTCAAGCGCTACATCATCAGGGGTTTCACTCAATGACTTGCTCCACACTGGTCCCAAAATTCAACTTGACATCAGCGACGTGCTTCTCTGGGTGAGAAAACACAAATACGTATTTGCGACAGACATTAGTAAAA
The DNA here is from genome assembly GCA_963924025.1 of Ischnus inquisitorius. Classification (NCBI taxonomy): domain Eukaryota; kingdom Metazoa; phylum Arthropoda; class Insecta; order Hymenoptera; family Ichneumonidae; genus Ischnus; species Ischnus inquisitorius. Next base: position 3,113,171 of record OZ001245.1, read on the forward strand.
TGTTTCGACAAATTAAAGTCCATCCGGAAGATTGGAAGTACCAGAGAATTTTGTGGACGAACTCAGAGGGAGATGTAGTGCCATACGATCTCACAACGGTCACTTACGGGACGAGAGCAGCACCCTTCTTGGCTGTTCGTACTCTGGAGCAACTCATAAAGGACGAAGGCAATCGATTCCCACTCGCAATCGAACCACTCACCTCAGGCAGATACGTAGACGACATATACGGAGGCTCAAACAACTTGGAAGATCTCATAGAAGTAGCTCGTCAAGTGCGAGAAATATGCACGGCGGGTTGCTTCCCTCTGGCAAAGTGGCAAAGCAATCATCGACTTCTACTCAAAAGTATCAAGGAAAACTCAGAATCCTCACACTCACGAACACTCGATGACAGCAGCACTACTCTACTCGGCCTGAAATGGTTCACCTACTCAGACACATTCAGATTCCAATGGAATCCGACTGACAAGGGGAACAAACTTACCAAAAGGATCATCCTATCTGAGATCGCCCAACTCTACGATCCGCTCGGCTTTCTCGCACCACTCATCGTACGAGCCAAAGTTCTGTTACAAGGACTCTGGTTGCTCAAACTCAACTGGGACGACCAACTCCCAATTGACACTCAACAACAATGGCTTCAACTCAAGGAAGAATTGACTCGAGTATCTTGTCTTCGTATTCCAAGATGGCTCGAACTCAATGACCACTCAGCAGTCCAAATTCACGGGTTCTCAGACGCATCTCAACTCGCTATGGCTGCCGTCATCTATCTCCGTGTTAGCACGAAAAACTCTCAAGGAAAATGCTCTCTAGTGTGCTCGAAATCACGGGTAGCACCACTCAAAAAGCTCACAATACCTCGATTGGAACTCACAGCAGCTCTCCTATTGGCTCGACTCACTCAATATGTTGTGAAAACTCTCGGACTCTCTCGAGCACCAATCTACCTCTGGACCGACTCATCAGTGACGCTAACATGGATTACCTCACACCCATCACGCTGGAAGGACTTTGTCAGAAATCGAGTGTCGCAAATCCAAGAACTGACTCCAAACTGCGAATGGAGGTTTATTTCTGGCAAGGAAAATCCAGCTGACTGTGCATCTCGGGGTGTAACTCTGTCCCAATTGGAATCTCATCAACTATGGTGGTCAGGCCCACCATGGCTCTCACACTCAACGCGCTCATGGCCCGCTCAACGACAATCCTCCGACTCACAAGTTCACCAAGAGGAGCGACCGGGGCTCTCTCTTACTGCGGCACACGCTCAACCTGCAGATCAATGGGACTTGATCTTCAGATACTCAAGCTTAACGAGATTGTTGCGAGTCACTGCAACAGTTCGTCGAGCTGTCAACGGACTCAAGAAAGTGCCACAAAACACGGTGAAAATTCCACTCACGCCACACGAACTCAACTCATCGTTAAAATTCTGGATTCACTCAACTCAAGCAGCAAACTTCAAATACGAACTCATGGCGCTCAAAAACTCAACACCTCTACCGAAATCTCACGCATTCACTCGTCTAACAGCCTTCATCGACACTGACGGATTGATTCGAGTGGGCGGAAGACTCGAGAACTCATTGCTCGACTCAGAGAGCAAGCATCCTGCAATTTTACCTCGAAATTCTCACTTATCTGAACTACTCATTGCAGATGCTCATCATCGCACTCTTCACGGCGGAACTCAACTAACATTGAACCTTCTCAGACAATCTGTTTGGATAATCGGAGGTAGAGCTCCAATCAGATCATTCATCTTGCGCTGCTTGAAGTGTGCACGCTTACGTGGCAATCGTGCGCAGCAACTCATGGGTCAGCTGCCTTCCACGAGAGTCACTCCATCCAGACCTTTCTGTACCACCGGCGTGGATTACGCAGGTCCACTCTCCATAAAAACGTGGAAGGGACGAGGAGCAAAAACTCAAAAAGGGTGGCTTTGCATCTTCGTCTGCTTCTCTACCTCAGCAGTTCATCTTGAGGTAGTAAGCGACTACTCAGCTGACGCTTTTCTCGCCGCGTTCAGACGGTTCACTGGACGCAGAGGTCTCTGCCATACTCTCCGCAGCGATTGCGGTACCACATTCATCGGGGCAGATACCATTCTCAAGAAGCTCTTCACTCAAGGAACTCGAGAACAACTCACTCTGGTCGACTCACTTACTCAAGACCGAGTCAGGTGGGAGTTCATCCCACCAGCTGCACCTCACATGGGAGGTAAATGGGAGGCTGCAGTAAAATCTGTAAAATATCATCTTCGTCGGACCATCGGAGAAACTCAACTCACCTTCGAAGAACTGTCAACTCTACTCATTCAAATCGAAGCCGTTTTGAACTCCAGACCACTCGAACCACTCACAGACGATCCTGAAGACATCTCTGCTCTCACTCCAGGGCATTTCCTCATCGGACATCCACTCAACACGGTAGTCGAGCCCTCTCTGCTCGATCTCAATACTGCTAGACTAGACCGTTGGCATCTTATCCAACAGCGCTTCCAATATTTTTGGAATCGTTGGTCGACTCAATATCTACAGCAACATCTCTCAATCTCCAAGTGGCATCATCCAACTCACGACATAAAAGTCGGCTCACTCGTTCTACTCACGGATGAGAGATTTCCTCCATCCAAGTGGCCCCTTGCAAGAGTTACTCATCTGCATCCTGGCAAGGATGGACTCACCAGGGTCGTCACACTCAAAACCGCCACCACAACGCTCACCAGGCCAATCGTCAAGCTGGCGATTTTACCATGGACTCATCAAGACTCGGCAACATAACTCATCATCAACTCCGTTGCTGATGGCGGGGAGAATGTTCAATTATTAACGAAAATTTGGTTAATACTTGACTTGAGCTCAGCTGTCTCCAAGCGTCGTATCAACGAAAGAATTTTGCACATCTTAATACGATACTGTCGATAAAAGGGGTTCTCCGGAACCCCCTCCAAGTACGTCTATGTTCTTCTCACTCGACCACGCCGCGACGCTTGGAGGCAGCCATTCCTACTCGATAGAGTTCGCGCGCTCACGCAACAAGTGTTTCGGTCAACTCATTAATTAGTTAACTCGGTCGGTGTCATCTCATTTCTGGTCTACTCAAATTCAAATCGTTCGCTGATTCTACTCAGCATACACACGGTGTCATCTCATACGGCAGTGAACGTGAATTTAGTGAAAAGCTCTAGCTCAAAAAACGTGCGAATAATTCTCGCCGGTCAACTCACTCGCTCTCACTCACTCTCATACGCCAACTCAATTGTACGGTCTCACTCACTCTCGAACGTTCTCAAGGTGTTAACTCGAACACGTTTTCGCGACGTACTATCTTCGCGCTGTGATATTATCCTAGACACATTCTATCAGTGTAAATAATTATAGAATAAAATAGACTATCCATTTCTGTGAATTAAATCGAAAGAGTGCAAGTTTATTTTCAACCCATAATTTTGCAATTCCTAAAACTCATCATTATTCAAACAGTCTGAATTTTTTTAGATTTTTAGATTGACTTTGAATTTTATGATTTTTTACTATTTTTTCCATATAAAAAAAATGCAGTCAATTTAGAACTCGGAAAAAAATGAAACACATTCAGAAAAATTACCAGATCATTTTCATAAAAAAAATAAGTTGAGTTCCCGAGAAATTTTGTGTTTTATAAAAATACGTTTGGTCGGTAACGATTTACCGACCCTGCGGTCGTTACTTCCAATCGATGCGAGTTAGATTACCGCCGCTACCGCGCTTCGTCGAGTCTACGCGGTCTACGCGAGGCGAACTACGGCAGCCATGATTTTTTTACTCGATCTGTCAAACGCGTGAAAAACCGGCATCCGGAAAATTACGATTATCCATGTGCGCGGTGGTTATAGTTTTTGCGAATGACCGTCATAGATACTATATTTTCCAGTGAAACAGTGAAAATATCATTTGTATCGTGACAAGGTCGAAAAGTACAAAACCTCGAACTAGTAACCTATTTCGGGTACGGCATCGCGGAACTTTGCATTGAATGTCATTCGGCGTGTCAGTGATTCTTTTTTTTTTACCGATTATTTCGCGATAAAACAATTTTTTGTTGAAAATAATACTTTTTTTTATCATTTTTTTTCGTGTGAAAAATTGTGTGAAAAAAAAAGTTTAAAAGTTTTTTATGCAACAAAAAAAATTGTTTTTTTTTTTGAGTCACCAAAGTCAAATAGCTTCACCAAACTTTAAAAGCCATTTCTCAACAAGTATATGTCTCTTCGCTTGTCGCATGTTTCAGATCCAACGACTGCACCGATTTGAGCTCTTGACGTCTCATTTTCTTCCTAACGGACCATGTTCCGGAACGAGTGCGGGGATTTTTTATGCGAGGAAAAGTGAATTTACAACGCGCCATTGTATACCTGGCAACGAGTGAAAATGTGGAAAAAGGGAATTTTTCAACACATTTTACTCGATAAGTCCACCGGGGAAGCTCTAAAAAAAAATCCCCGCACTCGTTCCGGAATAAACTGTCTAACGAACAAAATGAGACCTCGTAAGCGAAGATTCGTGGCTTCGTTCGGTCTGAAACATGCGACAAGTGAAAAAAGTTTGTCGGTCTCTTTGTCAGGAAAAATGCACTATAGAGCTCCAAAAAAATTCAAAAGTATAGTCTATCGCATGTACTTTTGGAGTGTCAAACTCAATTTTTATTCAAAATTATATATACTGAGAAAAAAAAAAATTATTTTTCGTTTTTTTAGGTGACTCAGTCCCCTTAATCCGCAATAAGCGCCAACCCCCTTTGTCTCTCGCAACCGGCGAGAACAAATTCACGGTGTAGACTCCGTTCCCGTAGTATCCGAGAATCGGAAACGGCCCTTTCCAGGCGGCGTTAAAGCCCACGCACACGCCTTTGGGGGCGTTGGAAAGGCCATGATTTCTCACCCAAACGAGGTCTCCGGGGAAGAATTCCTGCGGAATTCCCTCCGCCGTTGCATAGCGTTCTTGGTATTGGCGTTGGTGGGTCCGAACTTGACGAATTCTTTCCTCGCGGTCGGCGACGGGAACATCCGGTAGGGGCGACTGCCATTCGCCGGGTCGGCGTAGATTGACGCCGAGCAAGACCTGGCTCGGAGTAGCTCTGGTGGCCACGTTCTGGCGAGTCCGAAGAGCGAAGAGTATCTTCGCGAGATGCAAGTCCCAGTCTCGATGCTGATTGCCGTGAAGGTGTAATCGTAGACCCTTCTTAATCTCTTGATTGCGGCGTTCTGTCGGATTCGCTCGTGGATGGTACATCGCGGTGGTCCAATGTTGGGCCTGCCAACGGTCGCAAGCGTCGAGCCACTTCTGACTCAGAAATAGGGGCCCGTTGTCAGAGAGGATAGCACGGGGGTAACCCCATCGAGCGAACACTTCATTCTCTGCTAGGGCGACGATCCGGGACGCCTCGGATGACCCGAGGGGAAAAGCTTCGACCCACCGCGAGAACATATCGGTAAAAACGAGAAGGAATTTCTTCCCGCGTCCGGTACGAGGATAAGGGCCCATCAAGTCGAGAGCGACGGTTTCCCACGGACGAAAAGGCCGGTGTGGTTTGAGTTGGTCGACGTGCCGCGGACGATTTGCTTTAGTGCACGCGCACAGTCGGCAGTTCTGGACGTACCTACGTACGTCCTCGCGAAGCTTTTCCCAGGTAAAATGCTGCTGGATTGGGGGAGAGTCTCGTCCATGCCCGGGTGTCCTGCCAGAGGAGCGTCGTGGTACTCGTAGAGGATGGCGGCTCGCGAGACTTCCGGTGCCAGCAACACCCATGTGCCGAGGTGGTTTGCTCAGATTCCGCCGTTGATAAACCGGTACGAAGTGTCGATCTCCTCGGGGCCAAGTGTGGCCACGAAGGCCGCTAAGCATTGGTCGGTCTGCTGCGCGTCGATTACTCGGTCGAAGAGGGTATCGGCGGTGAGCAGGAAGAGTTCCAGGGCTGAGGGGGAATTAATGTTGGGGATTGTAGGTCGTTCCGGGGGAGCAATAGGGATTTCGTCCCCGGGTTCGGGAACCTTCTGCGGGGCAGGGTACTGCGACAGAGTATTAGTATTAGGGCGTTTTCTTGAAAGGACACGTGTTCGACGGTGAAGTTGAATTCCTCGAGCAGGAGGGCCCACTTTGTTAATTTCTCCTTCTCGTCTTTGATGCGTCGCAGCCAAGCGAGAGCTTGGTCGTTGGTTCGCAACGCGAAGGGATGTCCTTCGATGTAACGTCGGTATCGACGAAGAGCCCAAATAACGGTCAGGCACTCCTTCTCGTGTTGGCAGTAGCGCCGCTGCGTTTTGTCCAACTTCGCGCTAGCGTAGCTTATAATTCTTCGCTCGCCGCGGGTGTCTAGTTGGAAAAGCACTGCGCCCATGCCCACGTCGCTGGTGTTCGTCTGGATGACGTATCGAAGTGCGGGGTCGGGGCGACTGAGCTGAAGTGGCTGTTGTACTTGTGTCTTCATTTTGTGGAACGCTGCTTCCGCCTCGTTGGTCTAATAAAATTTTTTTTTCCCGGACCGAAGATCGGTGAGCGGAGCGACGAGAGTGGCAAAATTTGGGATGTATTCCCGGAGCCAGTTATAACTCCCTAGGAGCTTCTGCACATCTCGTTTCGTCTGCGGTCGCGGGAACTCGGCGATACCATTTACGTGCCCTTTTTTTGCTCCGTTGCCTTCGCCTTTTTCGCCTTTGGTTGAGTCTCAACGAGATCGTACTCCGCGTCGATGGCCTTGAACATGAGTGCCGACAAAGTTTGCGGGTTCGCTGGACGAATAGCGACACGAAGACTCGGGCGTAGCAATTCAAGGAGTGTTGCGACTTCGGCGGACTCGGGGTCGTTGCCACGAATTCGTTGATACAAAAGGTACTGACGCTAAAGAAACAATCCGGCGGGTTCCTTCTCTCCCTGCTTGCGCGAGAACAGTTGCGCGTTCGATCGCGATATAATGACCAGACTGTCGTATCGATTCAGCAGTAATTCTTGAAACTTGTCCCACGAAAAGTCCAATGGCTTGTAGCACTCCCACCATTTAGACGCTTCTCCTCGGAGAGCGACGGAGGCGACCTGTGTTTTCATCGAGTTTGGAGTTCGTAATTCCGCGAAGTATTCTTCACACTTGGCTATGAAGACCGTAGGGTTCTCGTGATCTGCGCCGTGGTATGATGGCAGCGGCGGCGGCGGCAGTCGAGGAAGCGTGTTCAAGGCAGCTAATAATGCTTTGAGGCCAGCGTACGCGTGAGGTTGAATATTCGGTGGATTCAAGGGAGGTCCGAGCGGAAGCTCAGCTCGCTCGTGAGGAATCTCGATGTTTGGTCGTTGGGCGTTCCCAGGGTCTTGCCAAAACTCGGCGTTGTTCTGTGGAACGATGCGCTCTATCTGATCCTCGTGGCGGTTGTCGGGATTCTGACGATCTTCGCCGTTATTCGGATTTAATTCTTCGGCATGATGCTCGCCGCGATTTTCCTCGTTTTGCTGCTCGACCACCGGCCGATCACGAGGGATCTCGTGATTCGGGTTAAATCCGTTTATCGGACGCTCCATGTCGGGGTGTTGCTGATAGAGCAGGCGGCAATACGCGCGATTATTTGCCAATTCGATCGGAATTGGCTCGGGTGCCGGTTCCCTTCGTATGCGAGCCGATGTACGGGGCGCTCTGCCTATTGGCATCTAACGAGCGAATCGTAATAGAGGATCTGGCCACGTGTATTTTACAATACTCTCGTGGCGGTCGAAATGTGTTGTGGGCGCCACTGGACTTTTAGACACGTCCAGAAGTGTTTGTTTCGTGACTGCGCATGCGCGAACGGTTGCGCGGACGAATCGTTGCGCGATTCAATCCCGCGAAGTGCGAATGAACCGATGCTCGAGGAGTCGAGGCGCGAACGGATTGCGCGAACGAGGGATCTCACGGAGCGCGAACGAACCGATGCTCGAAGCGTCGAGGCGCGAACGGTTTGCGCGAACGAGGAATCTCACGGAGCGTGAACGAACCGATGCTCGAGGAGTCGAGGCGCGAACGGATTGCGCGAACGAGGAATTTTACGAAGCGCGAACGAACCGATACTCGAAGAGTCGAGACGCGAACGCTTTGCGCGAACGAGGAATCTCACGGAGCGCGAACGAACCGTCGCTCGAAGAGTCGAGGCGCGAACGGTTGCGCGAATGTAAAATATTGTATGAAGCATGAACGATTTTTCGACGGATATTTCGCGAAGAAATACGCGACGCGTATCTGCCCTAGTCGGTAGAGGGTTAACCCTTATTGACGGGGTCGAGTGGTCGCGGCCCCACGTTGGGCGCCAATTGACGCACGGGAGGAGGTGCTTCCCCGCGGATTAGCAGAACTTAACATAATTAAAATAGAAGGAAAAAACAAAAGAACAAAAAGGAAAAAGAGAAGAGAGATGCGGCAATCGCGGCTCGCGAAAACGCCCGTTGCTGCTCTTTACGGCGAGCTGGGAGGCGATTCTCCGGAACGAGTCTGGCGATAACGCTTTTTTGCTGAAATTACGCGGCCGACGCACCTACGCGGGTCGCGGGGATTGCGGCGTTTCGGGGCGCGCGCGTACGCGTGGAAATCCGTCTCGCTAAGGTCGATCAGTACGAGAGGACCCTTCCGCGGCAGGCCCGTTGCGAATGGGCGAGAAGTCGCGAGTCGGTTCGGCGGGGCCGGATAGCTCGGGCTAAAAATGGAGTGCAGCCGCGGTTTTGTCGATCGGATCGAAGGCCGGTAAGGCGCAGGCGCGGCTCGGGGTACGACCAGCGGTTCGGCACGTAGGGCTCCGGTCGTGCAATTACCACCCGTTTCGTGTGGATTACGTCCGAGATTATAAGCGGCCTCGCGGGGGATCTGCGCAGCAGCTCCGGAAGTGCCGTTGTCGTCTTCTGGATCGCGGCTCCTCGATCGGTCGGCGTGGGCGGATTTCTTTCGTCCGCGGTCTCGCGGGCTTCTCGGGCGAGGTTCCACTCCAGCCCTTTGACGCCCCCGCTCTTACCGGCTAAAAACTGCAGATGCCTCTGCAGTCTTTTACGTCCAGCTCGCTTCGGCATAGGAGGGATACCGGGGGTTTTTGTTCGAGGAAGGATTGCCCAGGAATGTGTGGAAAACGTCCGAAATCTCGGCCGTACGGGCTTCCGCAAAGGAGCACGCTGACAGTCCGGGATTGTCGCGACGTGGGCGGAAAATGCGCGGGTCCGCCGAGTCGAGCACGGAAGCGTGCGTCGTTGTCTCGGCGAACGCTAATGGGCACTCACGAACGTTCCTATTCCCGAAGCACGGAACGTGCGTTCGGGAAGCAGAACTCGACGAGTGCGGATCGCGAGCGGGAGGAACGGGAAGGTGATTTTAGCGAGATCGTTCCGATGAGGAACGCGCGACGCGTGGATCCAATTCTGATGTCCCTCGATGACACGTTCGAGAGAACGGTGAATTTGCGATTAAGCCTTCTTACGTTAGAGCGCTGAAAAGTGCTAGGAAAAGGTAGGTGGATGGAGCAAGAGAGAGAAGTTGACTCTTCCGCTTCCAAAGACCAAGTGGCCTCGAGCCCCGGGAACACGCTTCTTTTATACCCTCTCCGTGCCTACCAGCGCACCAATCGGAGAGGGAGACGCGATCCCATTGGCGCGCCGGTCCGACCGAACGGAGAGCCAATAGGATCGCGCCGTTTTGCAGCCCGCGCTCGCGGAGCCCGAACTTTATTAACATATGATTTTTCTCGTTACAATTTGAGAGATGAAAGAAAAATAAGTAGCATAGCGAATGTATGTTGAAAGTGAAGAATTAAATAAACAATAGGCAAATAATTAAAAGGAAAGGAATTCAAATAAACGATAAAGAATAAAAGTTTTTTTTTTTTTTTTTTTTTTACACCTGTACATATATACAATAAGTAATCGAGATAGTTCGATGGATGGATACAAAGACTTGAAACACTTGATGGAGTAGATTCCCAGCGGAAAATCTCCTAGTTTGATTGTTTATATTTTTTGATTCTCACTCGCGTATCACAGGTGCGAGTAGATCGCGAGGCCACCGACGATTAAGCCGGCGTTGTGGATTCCCTGGAAGTGATGGCATTGCTAATTAGCTGACGAGTGGATTGCTGCGGGTTTTGGCTCGATTGTGGAAATTTTTGTATCTCGTTTTTATGAGCTCTTCGACAAACTGGACGTTGAGATCCTTATGGAGAGTCAGGTTGCTGACATAGTACGGACAGTTAGTTATGTACCTCAAGATTTTTGATTGTAGAGTCTGGAAGCGCGTTATGTTTGTTTTTTTGGCCGAGCCCCATATCTCCGCGCCGTATATCCACATGGGTCTGATTATTGCCTTGTATATTAAGACTTTGTTGGATAAGCTGAGTTTTCATCTGTAGTCTAATAAGCGGGACAGTAGCTGGTAGCGCCGGTTTGCTTCTACTCGTTTCAATCGGGTGTGCGGGTTCCAGGTTAGCTTTTTATCCATGTGAAGTCCAAGATACTTTACGCAGTCTGCTGTTGGCAGTACGGAGTTGTTAATTGTGACCGGCGGACAGACACCTCTGCGTAGGGTAAGGGTCACATGCGTGCACTTTGTCTCGCTGAGTTTAATTTTCCATCTTGTACTCCAACTTTGTATTTTGTTCAAGTGCTCCTGTAGTGTCTGTGATGCTGCCTCTGGATTCGTGTTCACAGACAGGATGGCTGTATCATCTGCAAATGTGGCTAAGGCCGTGCCCTCGTGTAACGGCATATCAGCCGTGTATATTACGTAGAGAATAGGACCAAGGATGCTTCCCTGCGGGACACCGGCCAGAATGGGTTTATAATCCGATAATGCCGTTCCTTGAGCGACTTGAAAGTACCTATTCGATAGATACGACTTCATAAGCAGAAATAGCGAATGAGGTAGGATTTGTTTTAGTTTGTATAGCAGCCCAGGGTGCCACACACGGTCGAACGCTTGCGCGATATCCAAGAACGCAGCCGTACAGTATTGTTTTTTTTCGAAGCTCGTTGATATAAGATCGACTATCCGATGGCATTGTTGAATCGTGGAATGTAGAGATCTGAATCCAAATTAATGATCCGGGATGATGTTTTGTTCCGTCAGGATTGGTGAAAATCGTCGGAGGATTAATTTCTCCAAGAGTTTAGAGAACGACGGCTGAAGACTGATGGGACGATAGGAAGACGGTTGATCTTTTGGTTTATTTGGTTTATGAATCATCAATATGGTCGAATATTTCCATGTTGTTGGATAGTAGTATTCTGTTAGTATCGAGTTATATATTGCTGTAAGAAGAATCGTAGCTTTCTTTGATAATTCTTTTATGATTTCAGATGTAATGAGGTCGTACCCTGGAGCTTTTTTATTCGGTAGCTTTCGGATTGCCCAAGTAACTTCAGCCGGTGAAAACGATTTTGTAGGCAGCGATAACTGAAGTGGGCAGTCTAGGTCTTTAGTTACAGCTTCATCGTGTTCCTGGTCAGCAAATTGAGGGTGAGCCGTGAACGTAGTAGCTAGGTGATCGGCGAAAACTTTTGCTTTTTCTTTATCAGAGCGAGCCCATGTGCCATTCTCGTTTCTTATTGGAGCCGCGAGTTCTTTGTAGGCCAAAATGGTTTTAGTAGCTCTCCACAGCGAATTATCTTCAGTGGTTAAAGAATTTGTGTGTTCTGCATACGATTTCTTTCGGTGCTCCCAGAGAGAAGCTGTTAATTGATTGCACAAACGATTGTAGATTCGCTTGTCTGATGGGTATCTCGATCGTTGCCACCGAGCTCGAGCTCTTCGTTTCTCGGTTATAAGACCTCGTATCTCCATCGATACATAGTTTTCGTTTCTCTTGGGTCTTGGTGGTAGATTTGCCTCCCACGCCGCTTTTTGGATTACTGTCGTCAGTTGAGTTACAGCATTCTCTATATCTTCAGGGCTTTTTAGTCGTATATTAAGGTTAATGTTAGAATCCAAGATTTCTCGGAATAATCCCCAGTCCATAGGTCCATTTATCAAGGAGGGTTTCTTCTCTTTAGCGGATGGTGTTGCATTGACTGTTAGTAGTACCGGACTATGATCAGACGATAAATCGTCTAGAGTTTCTGCTACAGTGTGCAGCTGTCTAGACTGAAGTGTCACAAAAATATCTAAGATATCAGGCAACCTCGCGCGCGAGTTTGGCCAGTATGTTGGCTTATTAGGTGAAATGATTTTATATTTGTCAGTTATTACTATGTTTAGTAGCTTACGGCCTCGGGGATTTGGTGCACGGCAACCCCATTGGGGGTGTTTTGCATTATAGTCGCTCCCTGCTATGAAATTTGGCTTAAGCGACCGAAAGTAGTCTTGGAGTTCCATCTCAGTAAGAGGTTTATTGGGTGGGCAATAGACTGCTGTTAAGATCACCGGTGTATTATTTACGATTATAGAGACTCCAGATGACATGAGGTTTTCTGTTTGTACTGCTAGGATAGGATTGTGAGCAATCGTATTTCGTATGAAAACAGTTGCCCCTCCGTGAGCAGAATTGTCGGGATGATCACTTCTATAGATAGTGTAGTCTCTGAGAGCGAGGTGGGATCGACTCGTAAAGTGAGTTTCTGTGACGAGAGCTACATCTATTCTTTTCTCATGTAGTAGTATATCGAACTCTGTTTTGTGTTGGCTTAAGCCGTTAGCGTTCCATAACAGAATAGCCAGAGCTGTCATTTCGTAAATATAGGCACGAGTTCGGTGATTACCTTAGTCAGCAACGATATGAGAGGACTTATTAGTAATCTGAATTCGCTTAAGAAGCTGGCTAGAGAGTTGTTTTGATCGTTGAACGTGTTTTGGTTTACATCGTGGTCCGTTTGGCGAAGTCTACGTTGGGCGACACTCGCATATGAGTACTGCTGGCTGTTTTCGTCGACGTGTCGCGCGTTAGTTGGCGGTGTTGGCGATGTTGGTCGTGCCGTTGGTGTTGACATTTTGGTCATCAGTGCAGCCGATGCGTTCTCAATGTTAGGAGGGTGCGTTTCAGATCTCTGAGGCCTTCGTCGCGGGTTGGTCATTCTCTGCAGATCTTTATGAACTTGGCAACCCCTGTAGTTCGCCGGGTGGTCTCCACTGCATAAAGCACACTTTGCCGGAGAGTCTTTTGGTTTTCTGCAATCAGTGCTTAAGTGATTCCCTGTGCATTTAACACACCTAGGAGGGTGATTGCAATATGCCCTTGTGTGGTCGTAATTTTGACAGCGTTGACATTGCACTTTATTTTTTGGCTTGTGTGGCTCTTCAACAGCGATTGATGTGTAGTATAGCCTTTTCAGCTGGAAAATGTCCGCATTATTGTCAGCTGGTTCGAGATCGACGAAAAACAGTGGCAACGGGTTTTTCTCGACCGGATGAATCACATTATTGATGTTTCTCGCTTGGAATCCTAGTTCGGCTAGTTCGTCTTTGATACATTCGATGGGTGTGGAGTGGTGGAGGTTACGAATAACTACGCGATAACTTTTATCGTATTTCGGCTGAAATGTATGATAGTCCGCTCCTTTGTCTTTTAAGTACGTGATAGCGGCACGATATGCATCACTAGTGTGTGTGGCGATGACAGTGTCGTTCAGACGGCATGTGCAGATGAATGAGTCTGCTCCGAGAAGTTGTTTGAGCGCATTACACATTTGTGAGTAATCTTTCACGTTTGATACGTAGATCTTTGGCGGCTTGGCGGGTTTCTTTTCGATTTGAGTTGCCATAGTGCTTGTATTCTCGGTTGAGAGAGGCTCAAATGGGTTTGCTGACGTAAAGTCGCTGATCTCATTGTGTGAGTTGTGTGAGGTCGTTGATTGTTGATCTGTGTGTGTCTCTGGGGACATGGCGAGTGTTTGATTGGATTGCGGATCTACCCGTGCGGCTCTTGCCGGGCGGGAGTATGGGGTGTGGCGAGCTCTATGGCTCGAAGCTCGATGTTTATCACTGATACTCCTATTGACACTGATCTTGGATACTCAATTCACTATTTTGTCTTAATTAGTGCACCTTTTTCATGAGATGCAAGCGCTGGCAGTACAGCTACTACTAGTGTATTATAATTGTATAGTTTCTGATTGTTTAATCACCGTGTACTCGAGGAATAAACGAAAGTACACCGGACGCGTGACAAGCGAACCGCTTCGTACGCTGTCCCCAGCGAGACTCCCAAGAATAAAAGGCGCGAGTAAGACCCGCTGGGGCGAAGTCTACGCACGGCGTACAACAAAAATAACGAGTCAATAACAGCTAAAGACAGTCGAGCAAACGGAAAAATAACGAATAGTCAACGATTCTTCACAATTCAGCGTCCCCGCGCATTGAAGCCGCAGACGGAACAGGAAGAATTCTTTTCTTGTTTGGCGAATGTTCTTGTCCCCGTGCATTAAAGCCGCTGGCAAGGAACATCAGAAAATTGAAGTAATTAGCATCCTTGAGCAAGGCCAGCTCCGTTGCCGGACACAAAGGAAGGCAACGAATCGTGCATTAAAAGAAAATAGAATCAAATAAAAGTCAGAAAGAATTTCTGTTTGGTCGAGGCGAATCGGCATCAAATTCGCGAACGTTGCGAAAGCAGCCACGACGCTCCTACGAATAAGTTTAAGATAGTCCAAGCACGAAAAACCGTAATAATTTCCATAGGTCGGCCAGAATCGACAATAGATCAGATATTAGAACCCAAAATATCCTATCTCCTACACCTTGCCCGGGAACCTATGATGAGAACATCTCCGTCTCCGGACATTGTAGCGAGAAACGTTCTGAGGTTCTCTCCTAAAACAAAATCAGTAGCATTCTCCAAGGCGCCATAGGCACGCGATAGCCCAGAGCTCGATCTCACTATTTGAAACAAGCGGGAATTCGGAGCGCTGAACCTGCTGAGTACTCACATTGGCGCCCAACGTGAGGCTATCGAGTGGAAAATTGGCGTTATAAACTATCGTGGGAATCACGAAATTGAAAAGAGATTACTACGAATCTCGCGAGATCAAAATTAGATTTGTTATAAATTTCGCGAAATTAAGATTAGATTGTTGCAGAATTCGCGAAACCAAGATTAAATATACTGCGAAATTCGCGAAATAAAAATAAAAATTCAGATTTGAAATAAAGTACTCTCGGTGGGATTCACAGAACGAAAATAAATAATATCATAGCCAGAAGAGGACATTCGTGCTAAAGTAAACATAGATCGACGGTCTCGATAGATCGTAACGTCATGCCTCCGCCAATATCAAAGTCCACAGGCGCGATCAGCAAAGCTCCACCGAGAGCAGGTACATCGATTTCGACTCACACACCGTGTCTCGCGACAATAACAACAAGGATGACGACGGTAACGGCGACGGGTGCGACAGCGACCACCGTGTCAACAACGCTCGCAGACGAATCGAGCCTAGCGTCGAACATATCATCGTATACACTACCACATAGTGGCCAAGTATGTGCGGAGAATCGAGCAGAATCGAACGCGAACCAAAGAAACGGCACGCCAAAAAGCCAAGAACTGGAGCAACCGACTCCGCTAGACTCACGGAACATGCGTCACAATATCGAGTCGCTGAAAGGAATTCTCGAAGAAATAGATATCCAGCGTTGAAGGGATAATGCTGCGTGAGAAAGAAGAATACTAAGAGTCACGGATTCATTTAAACGACGAATGGATAACTTGAAAAAATATACGGAAGGATCGATGAAATTAATACAACGAGAGATCCTTAATCTAACTCAGACCATCGAGAGCTCTCAAACTCGCCCAGGAGAGGACACGCATGCGGAAGAGTACAATTTTCTAAACAGTATTCGATACGTCACATTCGACGTAGAAGCGCGAGACGAGAGGAGCGAAGCTCAGCAAACTCGACAGATTCATCGCCTCGCCAGCACCGAATTGATCGAGCAAGACAACACGATGAGACAAATGAATCGTACAACGGATAGCGAGGACCAATGGTTCGATGCCAACCACGAGGATCAAGGGCGAAGTCAACAGAGAACACCTTTACCACCGAGATACGAGTCTACCGCGCGCGGCAGATATTTTCCCCGACCAACCGACCAAACCCAAGGAGTGGAAACAAGAATCTGGGGAGCGCCAAAGTTGACCGCACCAGTGTTCAAAGGAAATACAACCGAGCGTCCGATGAGATTCCTTAGGGAAATGAAAAAATACTGCGACACTCTTCGCCCAAGATACCACTTCAAAGCTCTCGTGAAACAAAATTTGATGTATCTTGCCAAAGATTGGTGGGCTCTGGTCGACGGAGATATTAACTCATGGGCGGATTTCGAGTACTTTTTCACTCGACGTTTCTGGAATGAAGATGTCCAGCACCAAGTACGAGAAACGCTGGAGTACGGTTGGTACAATCCCGAAGCCAAGCAAAAAAGACTCGCGTATGCGATAAACCTTATCGGAATAGCACGCGAGCCAACACCGACTATTCCGGACGAACAAATTATTAAAAAAACTCTCCCGTCACTTTACCGAGGAGATCCGCGGCGTGATACTCGCTCGCGGCATACGTACGATCACAGCATTCCTCGACTTTCTGGAGTCATTTGACCAAGGGGGGGGGGGGGGGCGATTAACAGCCAAAGAAGGAGATTCGAAAAGTCGACACAACTTCCCGTGAGTCAATCGGTAACAGAAAGAAACATAAACGTACAACGATCCGAGCAAGCTTCGAGGCCTACAAACAAACCGATGAACGCCGGCAATCGAAAACGAGAACATAACAATCCGGCATTTAAAACAAGGGAACGCGGAAGATGAAATGATCACGGACACGGAAATCGAAGAAAAACTCGCCAACACTGAACGACTCACCGAAGGAGAGAGATCGGCTTTTCGGACATTACTAAAGAAGCATCGTCAAATTTTTAATAAAAAACCGGGTCGATTGAATTCGTATGAATACGATCTCAAAGTAATTCCTCATGAGTCCTTCCGAGCACACTCGTACCCTATTCCCATCGCGTATCGAGATAGCGTCGATGAGGAAATCAATAGAATGCTGTCACTCGGCGTTATTCAACGATCCGAGTTCATATTGCAATCCCATTCTAGTTGTCGCTAAGAAGGATAATAGCGTGAGACTATGCCTCGACGCGAGGTGCATCAACGAAATCCTCGAGCCCGACAACGAACAAATGGAAACGCCCGACATTCTTTTCCAAGAGTGTACGGGCATGCCGTTCATCTCATCGCTGGACTTAACAGCAAGCTTCTGGCAAATTCCCCTGACCGCGCGATCAAGACCATATACTGCGTTTACCCACCGCGGCAGATGTTACGAATTTTGCGTAACGCCTTTCGGACTCAAAACAAGCACGGCAAGCTAAGTACGCGGGCTACAGCCAGTACTCAGCGGCCTGAGGAATATAATCAACTTCGTCGATGACCTTTTATGCATGTCCGAGACTTTCAAAGGACACCTCGACGATCTCGATACACTGTTCACGAGATTCGGCGAGCACGGTCTTACGATTAACTTGCAAAAGTCGAATTTTTTCCGAAGAGAGGTCAAATTCCTAGGGCATATTCTGACACCCGTAGGCATCAGGCCAGCCCCTGAAAAAGTCCAAGCCATTCACGAGTACATGCCTCCAAAGAACGTCAAACAACTGAGAGGTTTCCTCGGAAGTGTCAACTACCTGAGCAAATATTCGGCAGAATATGCGGAAGCGACGATGCCACTACTAGACCTCCTTCGCAAAGGAGTTAAATGGAAATGGGGAGAGCCCGAGGAAGAGAGTTTCAAGAAAATTATAACATTATTCTGTAACGACGTAATGCTGCACTATCCGGACAAAACAAAGCCGTTCTACTTAGAGACGGACGCGAGCGACTACGCTCCGGGGGCCGTGCTATCACAACGAGAGGACAACGGAGAGAGCAAGATGCTACAGTACGCAAGCCGAACACTCAAAGATCCCGAAATAGGATATTTTACCACAGAAAAAGAATTGTTAGCGATAGTGTGGGCGCTGCACAAATTCCGCTCGTATATCCTAGGATCCAAGGTGATCATCTCGACGGACCACGCAGCGTTAACGTTCAAAGGGCTCCCACAGGGTAGCGTCCTGAGCCCGACGCTATATAACATATACACGAGAAGAATGGAGGAAAGTCTGCCGAAAGGGATACAGATTTTACAGTACGCCGATGACATTGTCGTGTATAGCAAAGAAAGTAACATACACAGAAGCCTGAACCGAGCGGAAGAAGGAGTGAACAAAGTAGCGATATTCCTGAAAGAACGAGGTCTACAAGTGGCGCCGGAAAAATGCAAATTGATAATTTTCAAGAGGGGGAGACCATTGAATGAAAACGTCAGCATTAAGATCGGTAAACAAGAAGTGCGAATCGCGGGGACGGCTCTTGGAATGGTCATGGACTGCAAAATGACATGGAAAAAACACATCGAAGAAATAACCGGGAAATGTAGACAGACCAGCAAAATGATGAAGTGTACAAGGGCGACCTGGTGGGGATCCGACCCACTGACAATGTTGCAGCTGTATAAATCGGTGGTACGAGCGAGGCTGGATTACGGGTGTTTTTTATTATACCCAAATAACAAAAAAGAAGGGTGGGAGTTGGAAAAGGCACAGATGGAGAGTATCCGATGCGCTATGGGGTACAGGAAAAGTACGCCCACTAACGTGATGCTACCGGAGGCAGCAGTGACGTACATGGAAGTGAGGGCAAGATGTGATGTGATAGATACATGATGAGAGCTATAAGACTGAAAAATAACGCTGTGATAGAGAGATTAAAAAGACTGAACGTATCAATAAATAGAAGTAGAAGACAGAATACACGACAAAAAACAATGCTCATTAAGAGTTACCGAGACGCCAAAGAGATAGAGAAAGATATAATTATAGAAGAAAAGGAGTGGGTGTTTACATGCGAGTATGAACAGAGATTCCGGTCAATTTCCACGGACACGGAGAGCGGAGCAATGATCTTGGTGGCGATGGAGCCAGATGAGAAGTTCAACGAGCTGTTCATGCAAGCAGAGAGCCGGACGGAACACATATTTACGGATGGATCAGAAGACGAAGATCGGGGGACTGGGTACGCGATGTGGCATCAAAATGAATCGGTTGCAATAAAAGAAAAAATACATGAAGAGGCATCGATATTCTCGGCGGAGTGTATGGCGATATACGAGGCGATAACTTGTATCAAAGAAAAGAAGCTGAAACGAACGGTGATATTCACGGACTCGGTGAGTGCGGTAATGGCCATAAAGAATTATAATGCGAGGGTACAAGATAATTATTATGTGCTGTGACCGAGCCCTCTCCTCTACCCAACAACTCGGGAATCGTCGGAGGAGGAGGCTCGCACAACTGACGCTCTCCGTATTTTCAAGGCTAAGCCAGAAGGGTGCCAGTTTCTTTTAAGGGAGAAGAAACAACCCATTTACTCAATTACCGGGCTGGGGAATAGTGGACAAGGTCGGGAAACACTCCACAAGGATCGAACTCGTTCCTTTTTAAATAAAAGCCATATAACAAATCTTTATTGAGAATCCAAACAATAGACTGCTCGTGGCAAGTCGGCTCGAAGCAATTAAATATTTAACATTTCCAAGATACCAGTGAAAAACGAATAATGACTCTAAATTTTCTGGTGATTACAACTCTGACGTGAACTCGAACCGATGGGACTCGACGTGAATAGCTACTGGCGAGGACAAGTTCCTCGCCGTGCGGAAGGCGAAAACGAGAGGATTCTCCTCTTCGCGCGATACTACAAACTCTAATGTCGTAGTCCCTGTCGGAATTACCCTCGACTACGTATGAGGGAGTTCCACCCACCAAGTATGATCGGACGGCTCCTCGTCGTTGCTCGTCCTGTTCTCGGATGATCTTCGTCCGATCGGTATCGTACACGTTCACACACGCGGCCAGCCGACAAGTGTCCGCTGCCTCGTTTCGCGTAGACCGAGAGGTCTACGCGCGGAGCTCCTGGGAGAGGGGCGCGCGGGGAGGGGATCCCTTCGCGCGCCTCGCTCGATATTCTGGCTCGATGCGCCTTGCTCGAGCCAGGGCCGTAGGAGGGGACCCGGGGGCCCTCTCTCTTCGTCTTGGGCGACGGGTAACCGACGTACAGGTGGGCGAGGGGTGTTTCTGCGTCCGCTTCTGCGATGTACCACCTCGCCCCTCGGATGTCCATCTGATGTGGACCGGATTCCCGTGCCTCGGAAGTGTGCGATGGTTCCTCTCCCGGATTAGCGTTGGCGATGCGACCTCGTCGTATCGCCTCGAGATTGTCGGTGGAGTCCGTGACGACGGATTCCCCCTTCGATAGTTGTTTTCCTCAGGGACACGAATGGTAATGATTTAGAACGATTCGTTCTACGAACTAATGTCGGTCCCATCGATTCGGATTCTCGGTCTCACGCTTTTCATAATTATTTAATTCTCTAAGTTTTATTCAAGTCCCTACGTTGGACTTGTCGGTTGGCTGCGAGACCTCGTTGAAGAGAGGGAGAGCCAACGGGACGTCAGGGACGCCGCGTTACAGTGCATCAAATAGTGAGGACACACGCGCAAGAGCTCAGAGGACTCGAGGTCAACATAGTGTGGATCCCGGCACATCGGGGCATAAGAAATAACGAAATCGTGGATAGATTGGCAAAAGAAGCGGTGGAGGGGACACGAAGTGAGACAAAGAAAATACCGGCAAAGGACTTTAAGAGGAAAATAAAACAAAATATCCCTGGTAGAAATTACCCATATTTCGCCCCATTTTAAATCGGGGCCCGGTCTGGCTTTGCCGGGCATGCCCGATTAATAACCTCACGACGCCCGGTTTGCGCCCGCTTTTCGCCCGGTTTGCGGCCGATTTTCGCCCGGTTTGCGCCCGGTTTGTCGAGAAGGTTAGTCACAAAATACGAGTGTATGAAACGGGAATCTGTCGTATGGAACAAAAAAGAAAATTTCGAAAAGAGTCAGCCAAAAATCGTGCACGTAAATGTCGTTGTTTAAAAAAACGCGAAAGGCTGGATGCAGAACGAACTGACGGGGAAAAAAATGGCGAGAGCAGTGAGGATTCCGAGTCGAACAAGGCAGCGTATTAAGGAAGAGTATTAGAATCCCGCACACCAAGTTAGACCCGCTTCTGGCCATATTAAAACAGAGCTGGAGACAAGAATTGCCGTTATCAGCGAAAACATCAACTGCCGTTAATGCCGAAATTGACTTTGGTGACTCCCAAAAAAAAACCATATTTTTGGTTGCATGAAAAACTTGAAAACTTTCAGACTTTTTCCTTTCACTCAAAAAAAAATTAATTAAAAAAAATTATTTTTTTCGACAAAAAATTGTTTAACCGCGAAATAATTGTTGAAAAAAAATACTGTCACGCCGAATGACGTTCAATGAAAAGTTCCGCGATGACGTTTCAAAATAGGTTACTGGTTCGAGATTTTGTCCTTTTCGACAAATATATTTTCACGATACGAATATTATTTTCACTATTTCACTAAAAATATAGTATCTATGCCGTTCATTCACAAAAACTATAACCACCGCGCATATGGATAATCGCAATTTTCCGGATGCCGGTTTTTCACGCGTTTGACAGATCGAGTAAAAAAATCATGGCTGCCGTAGTACAGCCGATGTAGCGTGGACCGCGTAGACTCGTCGAAGCGCGGTAGCAGCGGTATCCTAACTCGCATCGATTGGAAGTAACGACCGCAGGGTCGGTAAATCGTTACCAACCAAACGTATTTTTATAAAACACAACAAATTTCTCGGAAACTCAACTTACTTTTTTTATGAAAATGATCTGGTTATTTTTCTGAATGTTTGCGACAATATCGCGAGCGTGGCGAAAATAATGTTCGTCGCGTTCTCGAGGACCTCGGACGCTCGGTTCCCCCACTCCGCACGGGTCACTGGCCCCCCGAAAGCGGCAGAGTCTCTCTTACCGTCAATTCGCGAGCACGCGTTTCGGCTATCTCGCTTCTCGCTATTTTCTCACGCTTCGCCTTGTGCTTACTTTCGCTTTTAATAAACGCTTTATCTGTCATTTGTTAATATTAATACTGCGCTTCGCTCCTACTTATTTCGCGGACCTCCTGACCCTTTCCTACGGCTATGGCGTCGAAGTTGCCGGCGTTATCTCGCAACACTGAATGTGTATGAATTTTTTCCGATTTCTAAATTGACTGAATTTTTCTTACATGGAAAAAAATTGTGAATGTCGCGAGATAGCGCCGGCAACTTCGACGCGATAGCCGTAGGAAAGGGTTAGGAGGTTCGCGAAATAAGTAGAAGCAAGGCACAGTTTTAACAATAACAATAACCAAATGATGCGTTTATTGAAAGCAAGCGATAGTAAGCAAAGAGTAAAGCGTGAGAGAATACAGTGAGAAGCGAGATAGTCGAATCGCGTGCTCGCGAATCGACGGTAGCAGAGACTCTGGTGGCTTCGGTGGGCCAGTGACCCGTGCGGAGTGGGGGAACCGAGCGTCCGAGGTCCCCGAGAGCGCGACGCATTTTATTTCCGCCACGCTCGCGATATTGTCGCGAACAGTGAAAAATCATAAAATTGAAAGTGAATTTAAAAATCTGCAAAAATTCAGACACATTCAAGAAAATGAACGAATCATTTTCATAAAAAAAAAGTTGGATTGCCAGAAGATGTGTTGAACTATTTTTTTTTCATTCATTTGTTAATAATATTTTGGAATTATTATCGTGCAAAATTAATCTTTTCGGTACCTTCAATTTCAAAAAAGTAAACAATTACGCCAAGTACTTGTACATAAATAATTTAAAAAATAAAAATCAACTATTATTTGCGTCCCAGAAAAAGTCAGTCTCATGGCATACGACACCACTGGGACGCCAATAATATAGTTGATTTTTATTTATTAAATTATTTATGTACAATTTCTATGAAAAAAATAAAAATACATTTGTTGTGCGAACGCTTGGCTCATATTGATTTAACTCCTTTTTTTACTATTTTTTGTTTAGAATACACTTCTTTTTTAGTACTTGGCGTAATTTTTTACTTTTCTGGAAAAAAAAGTTTTTGATTTATTTCACTTATTTTTTAAAACTAGTGAATATTGAGTAAAGGATGACTCTTGAGATAGTTGTTACTTTTTGGCTAATATTTCCAATAGAGTGTGTCGATGATTCAACCACAATTTATGGTTTCATTACGGCAGGGACCGTAACAGAAAGGTTAAATGAGGTTAAGATATAAAGATCGCGGAAAGCGACATTTTTTAGCTTCTGGCCATATTAAAACAGAGCTGGAGACAAGAATTGCCGTTATCAGCGAAAACATCAACTGCCGTTAATGCCGAAATTGACTTTGGTGACTCCCAAAAAAAAACCATATTTTTGGTTGCATGA
The DNA here is from genome assembly GCA_963924025.1 of Ischnus inquisitorius. Taxonomy (NCBI): domain Eukaryota; kingdom Metazoa; phylum Arthropoda; class Insecta; order Hymenoptera; family Ichneumonidae; genus Ischnus; species Ischnus inquisitorius. Next base: position 3,136,571 of record OZ001245.1, read on the forward strand.
AAAACTTGAAAACTTTCAGACTTTTTCCTTTCACTCAAAAAAAAATTAATTAAAAAAAATTATTGTTTTCGACAAAAAATTGTTTAACCGCGAAATAATTGTTGAAAAAAAATACTGTCACGCCGAATGACGTTCAATGAAAAGTTCCGCGATGACGTTTCAAAATAGGTTACTGGTTCGAGATTTTGTCCTTTTCGACAAATATATTTTCACGATACGAATATTATTTTCACTATTTCACTAAAAATATAGTATCTATGCCGTTCATTCACAAAAACTATAACCACCGCGCATATGGATAATCGCAATTTTCCGGATGCCGGTTTTTCACGCGTTTGACAGATCGAGTAAAAAAATCATGGCTGCCGTAGTACAGCCGATGTAGCGTGGACCGCGTAGACTCGTCGAAGCGCGGTAGCAGCGGTATCCTAACTCGCATCGATTGGAAGTAACGACCGCAGGGTCGGTAAATCGTTACCAACCAAACGTATTTTTATAAAACACAACAAATTTCTCGGAAACTCAACTTACTTTTTTTATGAAAATGATCTGGTTATTTTTCTGAATGTTTGCGACAATATCGCGAGCGTGGCGAAAATAATGTTCGTCGCGTTCTCGAGGACCTCGGACGCTCGGTTCCCCCACTCCGCACGGGTCACTGGCCCCCCGAAAGCGGCAGAGTCTCTCTTACCGTCAATTCGCGAGCACGCGTTTCGGCTATCTCGCTTCTCGCTATTTTCTCACGCTTCGCCTTGTGCTTACTTTCGCTTTTAATAAACGCTTTATCTGTCATTTGTTAATATTAATACTGCGCTTCGCTCCTACTTATTTCGCGGACCTCCTGACCCTTTCCTACGGCTATGGCGTCGAAGTTGCCGGCGTTATCTCGCAACACTGAATGTGTATGAATTTTTTCCGATTTCTAAATTGACTGAATTTTTCTTACATGGAAAAAAATTGTGAATGTTGCGAGATAGCGCCGGCAACTTCGACGCGATAGCCGTAGGAAAGGGTTAGGAGGTTCGCGAAATAAGTAGAAGCAAGGCACAGTTTTAACAATAACAATAACCAAATGATGCGTTTATTGAAAGCAAGCGATAGTAAGCAAAGAGTAAAGCGTGAGAGAATACAGTGAGAAGCGAGATAGTCGAATCGCGTGCTCGCGAATCGACGGTAGCAGAGACTCTGGTGGCTTCGGTGGGCCAGTGACCCGTGCGGAGTGGGGGAACCGAGCGTCCGAGGTCCCCGAGAGCGCGACGCATTTTATTTCCGCCACGCTCGCGATATTGTCGCGAACAGTGAAAAATCATAAAATTGAAAGTGAATTTAAAAATCTGCAAAAATTCAGACACATTCAAGAAAATGAACGAATCATTTTCATAAAAAAAAAGTTGGATTGCCAGAAGATGTGTTGAACTATTTTTTTTTCATTCATTTGTTAATAATATTTTGGAATTATTATCGTGCAAAATTAATCTTTTCGGTACCTTCAATTTCAAAAAAGTAAACAATTACGCCAAGTACTTGTACATAAATAATTTAAAAAATAAAAATCAACTATTATTTGCGTCCCAGAAAAAGTCAGTCTCATGGCATACGACACCACTGGGACGCCAATAATATAGTTGATTTTTATTTATTAAATTATTTATGTACAATTTCTATGAAAAAAATAAAAATACATTTGTTGTGCGAACGCTTGGCTCATATTGATTTAACTCCTTTTTTTACTATTTTTTGTTTAGAATACACTTCTTTTTTAGTACTTGGCGTAATTTTTTACTTTTCTGGAAAAAAAAGTTTTTGATTTATTTCACTTATTTTTTAAAACTAGTGAATATTGAGTAAAGGATGACTCTTGAGATAGTTGTTACTTTTTGGCTAATATTTCCAATAGAGTGTGTCGATGATTCAACCACAATTTATGGTTTCATTACGGCAGGGACCGTAACAGAAAGGTTAAATGAGGTTAAGATATAAAGATCGCGGAAAGCGACATTTTTTAGGGTCATCCCACTTCGTAGCGTTTCGCTCGTTCAGTACAAATTCGCGACAAATAATTACGAAGTAACCATTATCGTATTACAAAAAATATACTGCTAAGCTACGTTTCATTTGTAATTAACACAGATATTTCGTCGAATATTTTCACACGAAATTTCGTTTATCGTTTATCTCGTTATTCAACGAACGTTTCTCGAAATTTAACTTTTTTTTCTCAACTTCATTTTGCGTTCTTTAAAATTTTTATTATTACTCAACGTTTACGTTCGCGGATAACCGAATACAAAAATATTACTGTCAAGTAATTTGTCGACTGACAGTAGCAGACCATAGATGAGCCGAGCTAAGCGATTCGTGAATGCGCAATACGGCGCGTAACGCCATTGTAACAGGACACTTTTTATAATAAACTAGTTAAACCTGCGCGCTCTGCCGCGAGCGAGCTTAATCCAATCGCGCTGCCGCGCCTCGATTTCGACATTGACCGGTCAGCTGTCAAAAAATCTCAATGACAGGCGGACCGAACAAACGTTATTTTGCTGAAAAAAAAATGAAAATCCGCATGATCGAATTTTTCGACCAATCAGGTCGCGAATAAAAAGGATACAATGGACTTCGATAATTTCGATATTTCGATCTCACCAACTTTTTAGGGGTGGATCGGACCCTTCGACGGTCACGATGCCGAGATTTCAGCCACGGCTTAACCGATTCAATCGCTACTCAGCGTATTGGAAAGCTTGGGGTCGATTCACATCATAAAAGTCTGATAAAAAATATTCTCCGACATGCAATTGCCAAGATATCATGAACCAAAGATTTACTTCCGGCATTCTCGAGTATAAGTGGAGCGGCAGCGCGTCACGCTCAAAAAATTCTTTTTTAGTACTTGGCGTCGAGGCGCTAGCGCGCCTCTTCATATGCATGATTTTTTCAGAATTTTCTACCATCGCGAAAACACAATTTTTCAATAATAGGGGAGAGCGGGGCAAAACGGCATACCGGGGCAAAATGGTATTCACGCACAATGGGACCATGGGCAGAATGGTATTAGGGTAGAATGGGACGCTGGAATTCTGCTGGAACTCATCAACGATGTTTCATTACATGATTCGTTCTTGAATGATCATTCCTACAGCAAGTTAAACGAAGTAGACGTTAACTTGAACAGCTGGGAGAACGATACGCCGTGTCCGGATTTCGATGCTTTACAGTCCGCTCTGAACGAAAGAGAGAACAAATCGAACAATAACAGGGCCACAGAATGGACGTCGACAACGAACGACGTAGGAAATACTTTCGACTCCGCATGGCCTGTAATTGAGTCGTTTTTAGCTGAAAACGAACGAACAAACTTCGACGCAAAGACACTTCTAGACTACGATGCAGCATCGACGATGACGAAAGTTGAATCCGTTCCTGGTGGGGTAGCAAAAACACGGAACGAAGTACCATCTAAGGCGACGAATGTTCGGTTGGTTTCTCAAAAGAGTCAACTTATTCCGAACGACGTAGTAGCAAAAATACCGGTCAGAGTACCATCGAAGGCGACTGATGTTCGATCCGTTCCGACGGATAAAATTCTGCCAATGTTTAACAGTCAAAATGCAGCGAGGCCGAACGTCGCAACAGCAAAAATACCGGTCAGAGTACCATCGAAGGCGACTGATGTTCGATCCGTTCGTACCGATAAAATTCTGCCAATGTTTAACAATCGGAATGCATCGAGGCCGAACGACGCAGCAGCGAAAATACCGAGCAGAGTACCATCGAAGGCGACTGATGTTCGATCCATTTCTCTGGAGGCTCAGCTTCGTCCGATCGTCGCGGAAACGCACATTGACGCAGGCACAGAAAAACAATTGGAATCAACGACAAAAAAAACAGCAAGTATTTCAAAGCTTATCCGGAAATTCGACATACGAATGCACGCGTCACGAAAACTAAGAAGCCGTGTTTATTACCGAATGGTTGAAAATGCCGTCTGGTAAAAATCAATCAGATCCACTATTCTGTGCAACATACATGCTCTTTCGACTCATTTGTACAAATGCTAATGACGGCTGCGATCGATAACGCTGAATATTTCGCTTTCGTGGAACAATCGACGAATAGCACGATGAAACTCGTTCACAACTTGATCACAAACGGATTGACTCAACAAGTACTACTTGATAGAGCTTTAATCCTAAAGAGTTTATTCGGAGTTAAAGGTCAAGTACAAACGGATGAACGAGTCTTAGCTTCCGTCGTTGATGTCTATTGTATTGAAGTATTGAAACAATTATCGAAAAAACCTTGGAATCGGAGCCAAGTATACATAATATAGAAGAATGCTCACATTGCGGTCGTACAACATACTCACGAGTGGTGATCGAAGCCGGCTTCAAGCCTATTGTACAACACGGATTCAGCGCTTTGGAAAAAGCTTTAAAATTTCTATCGCCGATTTATAACGTCCGCTGTCGTTTCCCGTGTGTCGGACGTTTCACCTGGATCCGAGAACCCGGTATTTATCTCCTTGTGATGCTGGATATTCGTCGAGATAGATCGTGTAAAACTGGCCTCGTGTGTACTCCGAAGCAGATACCGGTTACACTGAAGCTTCCCGTTGGTGACGAAACCTCGGTCGAGTATAGGTTCGTTAAAATACTATTGTAATTATTTATCATCAGAACAAATTTTTTTCTACGAAATTTTTTTTTCAGGCTCGCTGGAGTAGTGGGACATATGCCGGGACACTATATTGCGTACTGTCGACGTGTCACCGGCTCTTGGCAAGAATACAACGACATGAAAGATAAAATAATACCATGCGGTGAGAACACCGGGATCAAGCCTCACCTTGCTTTGTACATTCGTATATAAAGCACCATTGGAAGTTAAATTCAATTCCGTGGTCGAATATTCCTCTTTTATTTTGAAACTACTTTTAAATTACGTTGAATCGCAAGATACACCATTTTTCTCGGACTCGCAGTCATTTTTTTTTGTTCAAAATTTTGAAATGAAAAACGTACGTAACATACGAACATTGTAAAATACGGAGATCGAACGTGAAAATAAACCAGAGCTCATTTCAAGAAGTATATTTTTTATTTCTGAATATTCTTCTTATTGTTGACTAAGTGTAATTATTTATTAGAACGAAAAAGAATTCCACGGAGATAAAAGATTATTCTCAATCGCGTGTTTCGTCTTCGACGCATTTCTCGACAGTGCGAACGGTAAATAGAAATAATTATGCGAAATTAAATTATTTTCGAATAACTTATGAGCGCGAGTAGTAATACGTAAGAAAGGGAACGAAAATCTTCGAGGGCGCACAACACATGTGCTTAATTCAGAGGCTAGTCACTGGAACGTCTCGCTCTTCCTTATGATCCAACCTGGTCATCGATATGTGGTCGGCGGCGTATCGCTAGAAATCGGCACCTCTCCTGCAATCTCAAACTCTGAACGTTAATACTCGTTCAGTTGCGACAAACTAGTATCGCAAATAAATCAAATTCATAAGAAAAAAAAAATTCCGTCTCACCTATTTTCGAAAAGCAATTCCGCCCGAGAATTAATGAACCGAACGATAAAAAATGAAAAGCTCGCTACCAAACTTCCTAGAATAATTAACAGTCTTTCCGTCCCCATCGACGCTGAGCACAGACTCCACGGAGTCAGTCGACGTTGAGAATTGTCCGGATTTTATGTCGTAGCCTATAAAATTATTGAATTTTCGATTCGTTACTTTCTATATATAAATTTTCCGACAAATTTTATTTTATTTTACTGTATTCTATTTTACTGTATCGCCGATAGTGAATGCTGGTCTATAGTTAACGCCAAGCTTTAGTTAACGGTGGCGTTTTTACAAAGTCCAGTGAAATTGTATTCCATCCAAGAGAAACCATTATCGTTGCATTCGCTCACCTTCAAATCCGGCATTGTACGTATTCCCGTGAGTAGAACGAGAAGTTGATCTATGGTGATAGATTTTCTATTACGTGTTGATAGAGAGAATCGCACAACTTCGTTGTTGCGATTGTCAAGGAAGCTGCGAGCTTTTCATCGTCTATAAAACACAAGGATTTCGGATTGTATTTACCATGATTTAAAGATTGAAATACGCGGTTGTGAAGAAAAAAAAAGGATTGATTAAAAAATTTTACCCGAATCCAAGGCTGTGCGCGTCATCGAGCAGACTATGGTAATATCTGTTCTAAAATTGTTCGCCTACGGTATTCTTCAGCGTAGGATTCTCGAGCGACTAAGACTTTTGCAACACCCCTATCAAGTCGTCGCCCTTGTGACTGTTCGCATGCATGTATGTAACTGCGCGTCACCACCTCTGAGCTGTCCAAGTTCGACGAACGCAGTGATGTTTTCGATTCCCAACTTTCTTCCACCTACCGCCCTGAAGTTTCCTTCGTTGACATCGTACGCTAGACGACTCCAGGCTACGTAGTAGGAATGTCTCGCCGTTGAACAAGGAGAATACAACATTACTCTCTGCGATAAAAAAATAAACAAGCGGAGACAATAAATGTAAATTCATTTGCCTTTTTGCAACAAAAACCCCAGAGTGCTTACTTACGTCTAGATTCTTGTCGATGATGTTTCGATTTGAGTTTATTGATGCGGCTAGTGGAACGAGACTCCGATGTTTACGGATTGATGCGGTGTTCGTGTCAGCGGCTCCTTGGACTGTGCCCAGGTATTGTTTCCTTACAAGATGTCCTTGTCGATCCATTGTCAGTTCACTGCCTCGCACTGCGCACAGATAATGCTACTAAACAATAATTGTGAATCGGAAAGGTAATTACCTCGATCGCTATTAAGCTTACTACGAAACACGGACGCGTGTCGCGTAACCTTCTTCAACCCTTCTTCTGCCCTCTTTTTTCGGACTATCGCCCTCTGCCGAAGGCTTCTGACCCTACTTTGAAGCCGCGTTCCTAGATCGCGGTGGAAGGCTATTGGCCGACGCCTGGCGGCCCTATGAGACGCGTACGCAGGCTAATTCGAGCGGCCGCGATATTGTTTTTTGAGTTTTTTGATTAAATAAATGACTAACAAACGTTCTAATTAATTATTTCGTGTCTAACAAACGATTGCGCATCGATTGCCACTGAATAAATACGAAAAAAATGAAAAATAATTTTTTTCCGCTATCTTGACACTAAAATTTTTATTTTGCTATAACAATTAAAATATTATCTAACAAAAGTTGTAATTAATCTAACAATGACCTACAAACGACCAACAATTTAATACAATTTTCCAAAATTATAAAAGTCAGAGTTACTCCGCTAACTTCACTGAGGTGATTGGTAGTCTAGTTCCAATCAATCACCAATCACTACCAATCACCACCAAACGACCACCAAACGACCACCAATCGATTAGTATAGGCCTTTTTTTTCTAAATTAAAGTTGTATGGCTAACTTTATCCAGCTCTCGCGAGCCCTGAAATCACTTCGGTCTCTAACTCCTAAGGGAGTGGAACTCATGCGCGGCTTTAGCACGTTTGATCTTGAGTCTCCAAAAATATAAAATTTTTGCTAGAAGGAATCCTCGCTAGTCAAAGCAGCGACATATTGATTTTTCGGATAGAGCGTTGCTCTATTCGACAGAGTCCCGTCGCTAAGAAGAAGCGAGGGAAAAATTACCAACGACGAGCCAATCCACGAGAAGGAAGAATCGTCGGCCATTCATCGATCATTATCTTTAAATTAATTATCATATCTTTTTTAGCGAACAGACCCTTTTTGAATTGCATTTCCTATCCGAGCGCCAGCGCCGGAGACCGCCGTGGGGGACCTCAGCAACTGCTTTCGTCTGAGTTACCTTTCCTTAAAAACCAGCGCCGGCAACTACCTTGAAGGACCTCGGTGACCGCTTTCGTCTCGGTTTATCCATAAACAAAATCCTAATTAACGTAGAATCAATTGTTTTGCGGTGATCGTTCGGTACACGACAGCGCCGGCGACTGCCTTGGGGGACCTCGGCGACTGCTTTCGTCTCGTCATTAACTAATAAAACCGAGTAGAGTAGAATCAAACACCTATTTTCCATCAATAAAATAACCTTTCGGTCTGTGTCGCCTTTAAACACGACACTGATTCAAAAATCAAATCAAGCTCGATAGAATCAAATCCACATTATCTGGTGTATCGACGTCGTCGATTGAATAAACCTCAATAATCGTTGAGAATTTGTTGTGTCGTGAATTGTCGGCAATAAATCAACACTCGGATGTGAACGCAAAGTATTTATTCGGAGACGTAAAAGGCAAAAGAATATCAGAGCTTCGGTTGCGCAGGAGTCGATCGTCGCCATCCGCGTCTGGAACGCTAGAGCCCAGGCAGGCAACCGAGTCCGCGTGCTGCGGCTCTCGGCTTCGGCGTTCCGGCAGTTGCCAACGTTCCGCGCGCGCGATTCGTACACAGCATCCGTCCCCTCTTGGTCGGCCTCCACGTTGGCCGAACGTTTTCTTCACCCATCCTTTGAGGTGATCTGGGGGACCCGATTTTCGGACGCCAGATCGGGCTCTTCAGTCTATGAAAGACTCCGAGCCTAACGCCGGGCAGGATCGGCGGACGCTCGGTTATGCTCTCTGCCTATGACGATATGTAGAGACCTTCTACAACGGAGCTCTCCAGCAGCGAATCATTGTATCGGTTCGCGCTTCCATCGACGCATTTTCGTTTTGGTCGTTTGCGTCTACCCTGCGATGTCGGCTCTTCCTCGTTTTCATCGGTCGAGTCGTCGGTTTCGGCATTTTCGTCGGCTGGTTTGGCCGTGGGGTTTTCGGGCTCGTGGTCGAAGTGCAACAGCCGTTTCGAGCTCGTCGGACGCGGCGCGATTTGTTTGTTCTCTCGCAAGGGTGGAAGAGCGACTAGCTGGTCGATGTGTTTTCGATGAATTATGCCCGTTCCGTCTTCCTGGACAAGGTACATCCTGTTCCCTATGGCTTTCTTCACGATACCCACGATCCAGGTTCCTCCGGTCGTACGATAATTTCGCATACGGATGCGATCGTTTGCGTCGAGTCGTCTTATTTTAAGACATTCGTCGGTTTTAATTTCTTTTTTTGGTTTAATGCAGTCCAATACTGTCCTCAGTCGTCTGTTGAACATCAGTTCGGCCGGGGTCTGTCCCGTCGTTGTTACTACAGTGTTGTGTTGTTTGATGAGAAATCTCGCCAGGCTTTTGTCCCAGTCTTCGTTGCTGAGTTTTTTAAGCGCGTTCTTCGTCGTCTGCACCATGCGTTTGGCCTGCCCGTTCGATTGTGGGCTGTATGGTGCGATGTTCGTATATTCCATTCCGTTATCTTCTAGGAATTTTCGTACTTTCGCCGATACGAACGCCGTATCGTTGTCGGAGACGATGTTTTCCGGTATGCCGAACGTCGCGAAACAGCTTCGAAGTTCCTTGATGACCGTGTCTGAGTCCATCGAGGCAACTTTTCGGACTTCGAGCCATTTTGAGTATGCGTCGACGACGATCAGGAACTTCTTCGTGTAGAATGGCCCCGCGAAGTCCATGTGTAGGCGCGACCACGGTCGTTGAGGCGGTGTCCACGGCTGCGTGGGAGCTCTCGGTGGCATGTGTTGGACCTGCATACATCGCGAACAATTTTTTACCATGTATTCGATGTCGCGGTCGATGCCCGGCCACCACACGCAATTTCTTGCGTTCCGTTTGGTCCCGACGATTCCCGGGTGGTTCGCGTGGATAAATTGCAGAACGTCCCCTCGTAGTTCTTTCGGTATGATTACCCGTTCTCCGTGCATGAGGCACCCTTTTTCCGTCGAGATTTTGTCTCGATTGTTGTGGTATTTCTTGTGCTCTTGGTTCGCTGCTTGTCTCGGCCATCCGTTCTTCGTCCATTCGAATATTTGCCGGAGTGTCGGGTCCTCGGAGGTTTTTTTAGCGATTTCGGCTGCCCAGATTGGCGTTCGGGGCGCGTTCTCGACCATCAGCACGTTGCAACTACTTATTTCCTCTTCTTGGGATTCTTCTTTCATCGGGAATCGCGACAGCATATCCGCGTTCGCGTGCTTCTTCCCTTCGCGATGCAGCAGCTTGTAGTTGTAGGCGCTCAGAATATCCCTGTATCGCTTGAGCTTTTGGGACATGATTTCCGGCATGGGAATGTCCGGTTTGAACAGTCCCAGCAGCGGCTTGTGATCGGTGATCAGTGTGAAGTTTCTTCCGTATATGAGCGGGTGAAAACGTTTAACCGCCTCCACCAGGGCGAAGGCCTCTCTGTCGAGTTGTGAGTAGTTCCTTTGGCATTTGCTGAGCGTTTTCGAGGCGTATTCTACCGGCATTTCGGAACCGTCCGGCATAACGTTTGCGAGGATTGCTCCCATCCCGAACGGCGAAGCGTCCGCTGAGACGGTGATGGGTTTTTCCGAGTCGAAGTGCACCAGGATCGGCGCTGACATCAGCCGCTGTTTCAGTGTTTCGAATGCGCTTTGTTGGCTGTTTCCCCATTCCCATTTTTTGTCGGCGTCCAGCATTCGATGCAAGGGTTCTGCAATCTTCGCGCGATCCTTGATGAACCGAGCATAGAAGTTGATTCCCCCTAGGAATGTTTGCAAGTCCCTTTTTGACGTCGGCGCGGGGATCTGAGATATCGCGAGGACCTTCTTCTTGAGCGGTTTTATTCCCTTCCCGCTGATCATGTAGCCCAGGAACTCCATCTCTGGCACGCCGAAAATGCTTTTCTTCACATTCATGCGGAGGTCCGCCGATTCAAGGCGCTTCAACACCTCCCTGAGTCGTTCGTCGTGTTCTTCGACCGATCTTCCTTGCACCTTGACGTTGTCCAGATACACTACGGTGCCTGGGATGCCTTGAAGACGTTGGCACATGAATTTCTGAAATATCCACGGCGCCGGGGTCACTCCGTCCAGGAGTCGAAGCACTTCGAAGAGCCCGAGAGGAGTGTTGATCGTCAGCAGCGCCGCAGTCGAGTCGTCGACGCGAAGCTGCTTGTAGGCATCCGTCAAATCGATCTGGGAGAATATTTGTCCCCCGTTGAGTGTTGAAAGTGCCTCCTCTACGGTCGGAATCGGATAATCGGTTTTTTTAATGTGCGGGTTGATCGTGACCTTGTAGTCGCCCACGACGCGAATGTCTCCGTTTTTCTTTTCAACGAAGTGTGAGGGAGTTGCCCAGTCCGAACTCTCCTTCGGGCGGAGCATCTTTTGCTCTACCATCCTGTGGAGCGCGCCGTTTATTTTTTCCGTGAGAGCCAGTGGAATTCGGCGTGCTTTAATGAATCTCGGAATCGCGTCTTCTTTTATTTCTATGTGTATTGGAGGTCCCCTGTGGCCCGATAATTCTTTCGAGAGGAGACCTGGAAAATTTTCGAGGATTTCCGAGTATTTTTCGCTCGAAGTGTGTAGGATCGGTTGGATTCCCGTCACTTGGAGGCCCAGGTGTTTGAACCAGTTTCTCCCTAGCAGGTTAGGCCCTTCGGTTTCTCGTGTGACGACCACCGGAAGCTCGCCTTCGAAATTTTTGTATTTTACCGAGACGTTTGTTATTCCTCGGATCTGTATCGGCTTGTTTCCGTAAGCCCTTAGTTCGACACCTTCTTCCCAGTGTGGCTCTTCGTTTGGCCAGAGTTTCTCGCATGTTTGATTGTTGATCAGCGTCATTCTCGCTCCGTTGTCTACTTCCATTATGATCGGAATGCGGTTTAATTCGACTCTCGTTGCGTCGGCCTTGGTCGTGTTCGTGACGGACACGTTGGTTACTTCCAAGCTGTACGTGTAACAGTCTCCGTCGCTGTCGGTATCCTGAGTTTCCTCGACGCGATGGGTATTTCCTTTTCTGCTGCTACCGCTGCTCGTCGACTTTTTTTCATTTTTCTTCGATCGGCACGCTTTTTGTATGTGCCCCGGTTTCTGACAATAATCACAGATAGTTTCTTTGAAAAAACATTTTTCGGGTGTGTGATTCGTCCCGTTGCATCTGAAGCAAGGTTCGCTCGATTGTTCACCTTGTTTATCGTTGCCTTTGCGCTGTCTTGACCTCTGTGAGTTCACATTGTGGACTGCCTCGTTATTGTTCTCTCCTCGCTTCAGTAATTTTTGCTGTATTTCCGTTGATTCCACGCTGCAAGCGATTTCAAGCGCTTTGTCAAGCGTCAGGCCGTCTTTGTTGGTCTCTGTCGTAGCCTCTTCGTGTCTTCTGCACAGGTGACGTTGTAGCTCTCCGTCTCTAATCCCTGCGACGAACCTGTCACGCAACATAATTTCAAGCGGTAATTTTTCGCCTTCGCCGCCGAAACGACAATCTTGTGCCAGCGTGCGTAGCTCGCGGATGAATTCCTTAAGGGATTCTCCTGCTTGCTGGTCTCGTTTATTAAATTTGACTCTCCCTAGGAGTTCGTTTATTGGCTTGCTGAAATGCCCGGTGCACTTTTTTATGAGGGTATCGAATGTTATGTTTTGGGTTGTCACGGGTGATATGAGATTTTTTATAACGGCGTAGCTCTTATCGCCCATTGCCGTATACAATAAGCCCTTTTTCGACGCTTCTTCAGTTATTTTGTTGACCTGACAGTAGAACCCGAACCTTTCGTACCAGTCTTCCCATTTAACGATCGAAGGATCGAATTCCGTGAGTTTTCCGATCATGGCCATGTTCGTTCGCGTAACCTCACTTTCAACCTCACCTGGCGTCACTTCGTCGCTTCCGTCTTCGCCTTGCGTGTCGTCCCCCGATGCGATTTCACCGTGGGTACTTGCGCCCGCACCGGTTTTCGCCTTTTCTTCGCTTTCCTTCGCGCCCTTTTTCTTTCCTTGTCGTTTGTCGGACATTCAGTGGCCCGGCCGGCACGTGGTGCTGCTGCGCGATATTTTTCGAGACTCTCCTCTGGACATCGGCTGAATCCTCGTCGCCAAGATGTTGTGTCGTGAATTGTCGGCAATAAATCAACACTCGGATGTGAACGCAAAGTATTTATTCGGAGACGTAAAAGGCAAAAGAATATCAGAGCTTCGGTTGCGCAGGAGTCGATCGTCGCCATCCGCGTCTGGAACGCTAGAGCCCAGGCAGGCAACCGAGTCCGCGTGCTGCGGCTCTCGGCTTCGGCGTTCCGGCAGTTGGTAACGTTCCGCGCGCGCGATTCGTACACAGCAGAATTCGAATCAACTTGACAGTTTTATAATTTACAGCACCTGCTCTCACACAAAAGTGAGCAAAAGACTCACATAACGCCGCTGCGGAGCAAAGTTCTGTAAGCCTCCAAAAGCGTACCGTTTCAACTGGCGCCCAACGTGGGGCAGGTGCGTTAATAAAAACTGTTGATTGATAAAAACTCCCCAGCACATGTGGAGACCATCAAAAAGTCCTCGAAAAAAAGACCCGTCTTCTTTTGCGTGGAATCGACTATCCGAAAATGTCGGTAAAGTCCGCCAAAGAAGACGTCGACCTGGAGAATTACTAGGAACTTTTCCTTCGTAGAATGTCACACGCTAGACTTCTGAAATCGGAAAAAGACTTCCGATGAAGACGTCTGCCCAGGACGCTGGTGGCTCATGGGAGACCTCTGCGTTTGTCGGAACACTTGTTCCGAAGTCTTCCACCCGGGAACGCTGGTGGCTCGTGGAAGCCTTCTCCGTTCGTCGGAAGACGTGTTCAGAAGTCTTCCACTCGGGGACGCTGGTAGTCCATGGAAGACCTCTGTGTTCGTCGAAAGACGTGTTCTGAGGTCTTCCGCCCGGGAACGGTACTGGTTCGTGAAAGACCTCTGCGTTCGTCGAAAGACGTATTCCGAGGTCTTCCGCCCGGGAACGGTAGTGGCTCAAGGAAGACCTCTGAGTTCGTCGAAAGACGTGTTCTGAGGTCTTCCGTCCGGGAACGGCAGTGGTTCGTGAAAGACCTCTGCGTTCGTCGAAAGACGTGTTCCGAGGTCTTCCGCCCGGGAACGGTAGTGGCTCAAGGAAGACCTCTGGTTTCGTCGAAAGACGTGTTCTGAGGTCTTCCGCCCGGGCATGGTAGTGGTTCGTGGAAGACCTCTGTGTTCGTTGAAAGACGTGTTCAGAAGTCTTTCACGCGGGAACGCTGGTGGCTCGTGGAAGACGTCAATGTGGTGGCGATTTCTCGCGAATTGGATGTGATAACTTTGGATGATCGCCAATTTATTTTCTTTTATCTTTTGAAACATATCACTTTTATCGTAGTTTGCATTCATTCAGGTACATTGCTTTGTATTTGAATTGTGACGTTATTTTTTGGAATGAACGTCCCAAGGTCTACCGTTACGTTTGCGAATAAATAGAATAAGTTTCGGTTACGCTTTTGTTAATATTTGGTATCTGGATTAAGTTATGACCGATGAAAAATATTTGGGTTTACGTGGATAGAGTGTTGATCATGACGAGGATAGCGACAGACTTTACTTGTCACCCGTCATGCATCAACAACCCGCTCTGACGGCGACTCGTATGGGAAGGTTAAGAAGTTCGGTGGAATCCCGACGCTCCAAAATGGGTATAGGAAACTTAGGTTCCGTTTAAGTTGCGGTTTGAGTTGCGGTTAAGTTGCGGTTTGAGTTACGGTTAAGTTGCGGCTTGAGTTACGGTTGAGTTACGGTTTGAGTTGCGGTTCGAGTTACGGTTGGAAGGTCATGACCCTCGGGTAGTGATCAAACCCGACGGCGTGAATTGCCGAATGAATTAGATTCATCTTATAATTACGGTTCGCGGATGGAAGGTCATGGTCAGCGGGTAATGATCGAACCCGTTGGCGTGAATTGCCAAAAATTAGTATTAGAGATTTTATGTTGCTATCGAATTACGAATTTCGGTTAGCGAATTTTGTTGAGTCCCTTTCTATACCCAGAGAATACCCCCATACGGTAGCTACCACACGCATCGAGCCACCATCTGGGCGAACATCTACCCCACTGCGGTTATCGACGTATCGATCTAGGATTGGTCGATTAGGTATAAGAATTCGGTAATGAGTTTACCTGGTAAGGGCCCGAAATTGTGAAATCAGTTATCTTCGCGCTCGCGAGCCGAGCGGTGCTCTCTCTCCCCTAGCTACCTAGTAGCTGTGTTATCTATTCCCGCTATTGCTACCTCTCTCGGTATCGATGTGTCGCCGTCGATCGTCGGAAACGAGTAATCGTCGTCTCCTCTTTGTGCGGACATTCGTAAGTGCCTCGCGCGGTACGTGCTATCTCTCCCGTGTGTAAGGCCTATGTCTTGCGCGGCGATCGAATAAGTGCTATGCGTCATATTCCTTACGTGGATTTATATTTGATTTAATAATTCATCTCGATGTGTTACCTTGGTGTTACTGATGAGTTAAGTGTGTGTTCTCTGATAGGAAAAGTGTGCTACCTAGAATCGCGAATTATTATCGTTGCGTATTTTACCAAAATACGCAACGAAAAACCAAAAATGGTTAATTAACATGTGCTCTGTGCGTGACGGATTCCGATCAACGGGACTGTACCGTCGTAAAGGTTCGTTCTGTCTTTGTGGCCGACTTTGCTCCCTTCGTGTTACTGCTATCTGATATCGAATGATTATTACGTTTACCTCTTTTGTTGTTACCTTCGCGTTCTATTTAGTGCATAATCTTGTTAACGGTTGATTTCGCGATATGTATGATTCTTTGTTGTTACCTTCACGTTCTTTTTAGTGCATAATTTTGCTAACGGTTGATCTCGCACTATGTATGGTTTTGAAGTTTAAGAATTTCAATAGTGAAACATGTAAGCAGAATTCGATTTTGATTCAGTTATTTTCTACCCTCTCTTTGGTCAAGGCCGTCCACCCCCTCTCTCCACAACCTGGCACACTGAGCGAACCGAGTATACCGCCACCCTTCTTTCTGTATCCAAGGCCGATTAGTTTTAGAGTTTATGTTTTGTTGTTTCGAATCTTGAGTTTGCGGTTACGTTTTGCGGTTTGTCATTTCCGCCGATAATTAAAAATAGACTGGCGGCCCATGGCTCTTATGGTTACGGAACAGAAAGATCGGGCGAAGTTGAGCGTGACCTCAAAAATCACGTTACAGAATGTAATATTGCTAGAGTACTTACGGTGTACCGTATACCATACTGTATCGCATAGTAAATTAATGAATTGATGATTGGAGGATTCAATTTTCTGTACAATAATATTCGTACGAACTATAACTATAACGAAATATAAAACGAAAATATAATTGACTCCGCTTCGGCGCTATGTAGCGGGTAGCTCCCGTTTTTTTTTTTTTTTTTTTTTTTTTCATTACCGGAAAATAGAGTTTCTTATTTCTACTTAATTACGTTAATCACGGTATATTCGGTATCCGATATTCTTTTTTCGTTCTTGATAGTACGATATGAAAAATTAACTTTTAGCGCTTCCGCGCATATCCGCGGTTGGTTTCATCAGCGTTATCGCTTGCCCCGCATTGCCTTTTGGCGTGAAACGGTACCACAGCAGTTACAATATTAAGAATGAAAACGCGGTACCTTTGCAGTTATAAGATGAAGTTACAAGATAAATAAACAATACACAAGAATAAACGACGACGATGATAATGCCGTCGACGATGATGACGAAGACCTTGTTCGTTGTATATTTCTCCTCATAGTATATCTGCAAAAATAATAATAGCGTACGTTTAGTATTTGCTGAAAATTTTCGAAGACACGTTAATAATATACATTACCGGGTATATATATCGTCTGTTGTATTGTGATCGTAGTTTGGATTAATCTGTTTCCCACACGTTCAGCACTCTTGTAATGCGACATTGGCCTTCTGTGTTCATCAGCATTGCTGGCAGAATATTTTCGTCGGTACCTACGAAAGTCTTGCGCGACGTTGGAACAGCATTTTCAAAGTGTCGAGCGGAAAAAGCGAGATTAGTGGTACCTATACGTTCGATAAATAGGCCGCATTTCGTTTCGTCGTTGCAGATAAAACTCATAATCGCCAGTATTTTTCCGTATCCATATCGATGGCAGTAAATAAATTCGTCACAATGACGCGTTTTTCTTTGCCATCTTCAGCAACACAGTGAAATTTGATACCATTAATCAGGGCGCGTCTGAAAAAGGCTGCGGTTTCAGCTTGATGCCCGTGATGACGCAAAACATGCAACTCGGAAGAGTCCAATTGACGTCTAGAATGTTGTCCAATTGGACAGAATTTCGATGATAGCGATGACAATTCAAGGAAGTTATTTTGCAAATTCTTCGATCCATCTCGTAGTATTGAAAAAACTTTTCGTCCGTTTCGATTGCGTTTCTTTTATCGATGAGAAAATGTTCTATGAATGTTGTCATCAAAAATCGTGTTGCTATTTGAAGAGGTCTTCCATTGGCGCTGGTGACTTTGTCGATTATTTTCCTGTTCCACGATTCGTAAGGGAACGCGCTGTGTGCCCAGAAAGGTCCCCAATTTTCGACCGTGTCGGCCAGATGAGTCAACAAATGTATGTTATATCTCATGTGTCGTTTCCCAAACGTATTTTGGAATTGTCGAACATACTTTCCAAGTAATAAACGAGCTTCTTGCATTTCCTCGGTACCGAAAGAAATCTTGTTCATGATCCATGATGCGCGAGACAGTAATGCCAAGTGCTCCAGTTCGCAGTCACGAATGATTCCTTCTAGACACGGCAATGCGTAAAAGTGGATCCAGTTTCGCCATTCGGAAGCCTTCCATTGCTTCATGTTTTCCGTGGGTCTTGGTTTCCTTGCAATTCTGCTCGGTGGTCGCATACCCATGAGTCGTAAATTTATATTAGCGATGTTGTTGGGAGACCCAGCGTACCGAGGATCTTTGACTTTTCCATGAAGTAGAAGAGTCGTTCGCAGTTTCGCGACACCCAAGAAAACATTGTGCATGCTTTCGCCGACTGGACCAACGGCGCGATCGAATTCCCGCAGAAGCATCATTGGCGTCAGTCCGATTGCCCCAAAGGATCGTTGACCTGTTGTGTGTGCTGTTTCGATATCTTCGCGCATTCTACTGTCAGTTCGACGCTCAGCAGTCTCGTTAATCGGGAATATTAATTTCCCTTCTCTTCCTTCTTGCGTTTCTCCTTTGGTATAACAGAACGTGCATCCGTACAGTCCGTTGACACGTGTCATGTTGAGTATCGCGGGCCACGCCACGGAATCGGCAATACACACGAGCGTGACGAATTTGCTAGTAATAACTGTACCGTTAATCGGATGCGTCCACCGTAATCCTTTATCGTACAGACTCATCAATTCTCGGATCGTCGGAATCATGATCGTATCCACATCGGGATGTATCGTATCAACCCAAATGGCCGCTAGAATTGTGTGTAGTTTCCGTGCGTGTGGTGGCAATTCGTTGATTTGAAGAAGTATAGGCCACGCACTCGCTTTTAAAGAGTTGGAAACTTGACATCCGTCCGTAAAAAGTGAGAATGAATAATTATATTCGTTCCTCAAAAAACCGCCAGGCGCGCATTTTTCCTTATACTTGGCTCCGTCGTAAATGTCTTCCATTGCATCCTCATTTTCCTTTTGTCGAGTCCATCGGTAGCTCAGAGAATCTACAATTGCAGGATCGGACAACAATTGACGAATTTGTGGCTCGATTTTCAAGTCAATGAAGTGTCCCACCGAATTACTTTTCTCTTTTTGTTGGCATTGTCCACAAACGCAATTCTTGGTTGGTTTTTCACCCGTGCCGATCTCGTCGTCAAGACAGTTACGGCAATACGAGTGACGCGTCATTGCGGCGGCGTTGTTTTTCGACATAATCGACCACAGACCACCCATAGTTCGCGGCAATATGTCGTCTACGAAAATATTATTCATATTTTTCAATATTAGGCTCGTTGCTGTGTACGTTAGCTTACAGCGAACTGACATTGCAATGACGCTTGCGATAATGTCGAAGTTTGTCACCCCGTTTTTCAATGTCGGTGTTCCTTGCAACTGTCCGTTGCAATTTATTGCAAATATGTTTCCAACAGTCTCGGTTGCGCACGGTACCGTATTCGATTCACTTTCATTCGACTCAACAGAATTCTCTCTCGCAGATATTTCGATTTTGTCATCTTCCATATTGTCGTCTCTAATAGCACTTGAATCGTGGCCAGACGAAGACAGCGTCGAATCGAGTCTAACTACACGTGTTTCGGTACCATTCCTCGCATCTTCATCAACTTCCATGAATGTACCA
Organism: Ischnus inquisitorius; assembly: GCA_963924025.1. Lineage (NCBI taxonomy): Eukaryota > Metazoa > Arthropoda > Insecta > Hymenoptera > Ichneumonidae > Ischnus > Ischnus inquisitorius. The sequence continues at coordinate 3,155,765 of OZ001245.1, forward strand.
TTGTCGTCCGCACTGCTAACGGCGGTACTTGGTCGCACAAACGGCGTTGTTGTTTCTTCGGCGTTGAAGTCGACGCTGTTTATGTTGCTGCCACCGATGCAGTTTACATTGTTGTACCGCCGGAGCCCGGGTGATCAGTCCGTGCTCGGCGGGTGAGATATTATCTCCGAAGATTTTGGGATGTTACCAGTGAGGGGTTAGAACCCCAGTGAGGACTACAACTCGTAGGTACAATAACAATTTATTGACGAAATATAAAACAGAGTAATAAACAATTTCACTTTACAATTTGCCTCTTTTGCACACAACTTTACAAAGTTACTTCACAAGTCAACTTTAGGACTTAATTCCGCACTCGGGATCCAGGTCCGACCCTCACCCGCCAGTGCCACTTTATACGTTCCCTTGCCCGGAACACTCTATGTTACCTTTTGGATTCCAATATGGATTCCCTGGGACCAGACGCACAGTTTCTCGAGTCAAACCAGACTGTCGAATGCTCGCTCGCGTATCATTATATATCGAGCGAGAGCATCAGCATTATTTATTAGACAAAACATTATTTCTTAAAACTCCGCTTTTTATTATTTACTGTTTATTTTCCGTCGCTCCAGATTCCGTACGTCCACGGAATATGGAGGCTCCGCGCTACTTAATCGGCTGACGCGCTGCTCTACTTATCCGCGATCGAGAATCGCTCGATGCGTCGATTGCTCAATCGCCCACGATGCGCTCGATTTCGGTAATTATATTCGCGCTCGGCTCGCCCGCTGCTCGCATACCTCGGTTGTTGCGCAATGCATCTTGCGACAACAACCGGCGTACTCGGGGTACAACAACATCGTTATTTTTATCGGTGGTGGCAGTGTCGGCGCCGCTTTCATGCATCGATCCAGATGCGATGCTTGCGACCGATGGCGATGTTGCAGGAAGTCCTCGACACTACAAAAACATAAAGTGCTGTATTAATTAATTTGCAACTTCTCGGAGAACATATCGACATCGGTAATATCAATATTTACGGCACGTTTGTACTCCCTCGGAGTGGTGATTTCTTCCTCGCGATTCGCCAACAGTAAAAGCTCTGCTTGAATCCGGTATCGTTTCATGTTTCGTCTGTGAACGGCTGATTGTGACATTCCTAACGGTTGCCGCATGGTACGCGTTCCATGCTCCGACCCCGTTGAACAATGCAGTGATGTTGTAGCCTCACCTGTCATCGGTACGTTCGCTACGCCTGACATCGCAATTTCTCAAATGTTATGCAGCAATTTTTCTTATATGCGTCGACATACTGTTTATTCGGAAACTCGAGAGAACCTGGGTTTTTGTGATCTACAGCTTGGCGTGTTGTGTGTATAGTTTGTAACGAGGCGCGAGAGCGCGACTCGAGATTCTTCGCACGAGAGTCCCGCGATAGATCGCGCAACGTCGCTACGCCGTCACGCCGGGCCGAGAAATGTATAACAAGAGCGCAATACTGCCGAGAGATCTGTAAAATTGTGTTTCAGGTGGAAGTCGCGAAGATTCGGCAACGGCAATGAAGAGAGAGAGAGCGAACGATCGACGACGGCGAGGCTCGAAGCCCCGCGCGACCGAGGAGAGCGCTCCCCCTTCCCTCATAGGCTCGACGCCGAATTCGCGACACGAGAGAATCACTCTCGTGCAAGCAGTAGGACAGACCAGATAGTTGTAGCGAGTTGCGAAAAGAATATTGTACAACGCGATAGAGTGAGCGCAAGAGCGTGTGAGTGTGTGAGATAAGCGACAGATCGCCGGAAAATCCTGTGGACGAACGAATCGCGACCCTCGACGGGATCGTGGAAAATTGACGGCACGGGGCTCGAGCCAGTCGTGACAGGATTCACCGCGAAGGATTTTTGATAAAGGTAGGCGCACGTGGTGCCAGATTCGTATCTAAAATCAACGTGGTCGCCGTCCGTGGTTCACCCGGGGCTGCCTTTCTTGTTGTGTGTGTGCGTGGTTCGCTCGAGCGTACTCGAGGCGACCACGGGATAATTCGCGCGATTCCGAGCGGTGCCTCGCTCAAATTTGCTACCGATTTCTATTTAATAAACTCACAGTCGACGTTATTGTTACTTCGAACTGGGTCTTGAGAATTTTATTTGAATCATTGTCGTGTCGTGAAGCCCAAACCCATTCCCATTGCTAGCCGGCAGTACGAGTAGAACGGAAAGAAAATTATTATACCCGCGGCAACACGGGGAGGTTTTGTTGCATGGCGCCCTTCAAGAGTGTTGGCAAGGGAAAGAATCATAAGGGCGTCATTATTGTGTAACGGGCGCGTCTTGTAATTTTTGCGAAATTTTTGATTGCAAGGACACGTTACAAGTTATACTCCACCACTGAAACGTGTGTGTATACTGGGACTAATACTCGGTTGCTGGATTAATATGGACGTAGCCGAGCCCACGACCTTTTTTTGACGTAATCCATAGACCGCCAGAGTCATCTATAACAAAATAACATAAATATTTCAACCTTTTATTTTCCGGTACCGATATCTTGGCGAATATTCGTAGCCGCGCGGGACAATCAAACGGCGTATGGTTGCACAATCGTTGAACAAAATGATAGCGTAACTTTGCTCACCGATGACGATGATCAGCATGCATCCGTCGAAAGATTACGCGGCTACGCACACACGAATACGAGTGTAATTCGTAGCGTAGATAAGTAACAACCAACGCTTCTTCACGGGAAGCGTTCCCGGTGGGGGGTCGGGGGGGGGGGGGGGGGGGGGGGCTCGGGCTCGGACATATTTTTTTTCGTGGATATGCCATTGCCTGGAATCGTGAATTTCGCAGCTGACTAAACAGCCTTTCGACGCCTACAACATTTCACCCTTACTGAAGCAGTTAGAATGCGATATAATATATATGATGCGCGCTCAATGAACTTATTCTGCATTCCGTAAACGTTGTCTGCGTCACTCATAGATGCTGAAGTTCTGATCGGTGATGAAGGAAAACAATGAAAATCCGTCGAAGCTAGTGTGATAGGCATTATAATGTCAATTAATTAACGTTTGTATCGAAAAAAATAAGTTTCGTTCTCCGCGTGCATTGGACCACTCTTCAATGTCGTCGTAAGAAAAATTAATACGCAATATTGATTTTATGCAAAATATCCATATTATTCTTCGTCGCAAAGGGTACAGGTTATTTATTTTCGTTATATCGTCGGTGCCTTCTCCGAACGCTCGCCGGTGATTGTCTTTTCCAATGTTTTATTTCATTTATCTGTACTTTCTGCTTCAATGCTTTTTCCGCGGTATTGGAGAAAAAAAATACTTGTTTGTTTACATGAAAATTCGGTACCCGTTACTTACAATTTAAACAAAAATGCACGTCTTCGGCTACTTTCTATTTGAATGGTTTTCGTGGGGTAATAACAAAAGAAACGCTGGTTTTTTTTAACTAAAAAATCGATAATCGTTAATTTGATTTGAAATTAAAATGCCCGTATTTGTCTACATTCTATTTTAATGTTTTTAACGCGGCAATAAAAAAAGCTTCTTTATTAACTCAACAATCGGTACTCGCTACTTTGAGGTGAAACACAAAAACGCGGCTTCGACGGTGTTCCTTGCGCCGGTCGATACTTAGTCGACCGCTGGATTTTTCCTCCAGTCATCGCTACTGCTCAGTGCCCATGAAGTTACGGTAAGCTGGGCTGTTCTTGGGAGGTACACGGATTAGTGTTCCCTCGTATCTTGGATCTCAGGTCACGGCGCCGAATTTTCCTCCCTGCTTCTTATACCACTCTTTGTGCACAGGACACGTTTTGAGTGTGTAAGGTCGTCGACCGCAATGCTTGCAAAATGGAATTTCGCTGAAGGGTTCGCCACAGTAGCGGAAGTCGTGACTGAACTGCAGACAATTGAAAAACAACGGCCCGATAGAATGCGATAGCATTCGGCCCTCGAAGCCCGGGTATCGGCCCACTGTCAGCAACCCCTCCCCACGCATCTTCCGATTTCGGTACCGTGATCTTTTCTTCTTTGTCATTATTCGATGAATCGTCGAATATAGTTGCGACGTCCACTGTCGACGAATTGGAGGCCGTGTCTTCTGCGATCTTTGTCGGGGCAACACTCTTTTTTTCTTCAGAATACCTTTGCGCAACGTCCGATTGCATCGGTTCTTCCGATAGCTGCGCTTCTGCTTCGGCTGCCCATGTTTTGTTATCATCATGAAACGTCCATTCGGTGACAGGAATCTGCTGCATTGTAACGGCCATTTGCCCCGCCAATGTTTTATGAAAACAGTTGCATTGATGAAAACAAGATGCGGTACTTGGTCTGCTGTCGTACGACATTGAATATGATGTCGCAGCGGGCGAAAAAATCAATGTCGGAATTTCGTAACGAGAGGTGTTGTGAGGTCCGTTAATAGGTTGTTTCCACAATTTCATCACCGCTATCATTTTCGCCGTCGATGGATCGCTTGGCTCCAGATTAAACACTTCGCGATCTACGTGTCTGTGTATACGGTTGTAGAATTCGACGGCTGACGCTTCTCCTAGCGTTGCACCTTCTTTCTGTTGTCTCACCAGTACAGCTCTCATCAGCTCTATCAATGCTTCCGTCGTTTTCGCCTCAGGGATTTCCATTGCCATGTCTGCATTGGAAATAAATTAAACCAACGGGCGCCATTAATGTCGATGGCCGAAATTAAACATGAAATTTTACTCGCGTCTTTTCGAAAAAGGTATCTAAACAAGATGAATAATTGTTCAGTGTATTCTGCAATCGGGACCATTGTTGCATACAAATATAAAGCACGAAAGAATGCAAACCCGCAGAGTACCGTTATTGCACAAAAAACGAAATAATGATTCAATCGATACTCGTCGCTTCGCTTATGTGTGTGTGATGCGGATTTAGCGGCCATCGATTGCATGATTATTTCGATTTTTTTCAGAGCGAGATCCTCGTGAACCCTTTCGCAAATGCGATGCGTATCCGAACACACATATCGCTCACTTCGCCAGCAATTGTTTTGCAATTATAATGTTGTTGCAGCGTTGATCCCGAGCTAAACGATATTCTTCGGGAACTTATAAATACTACGCGCTGAGAGCATTTCATGAGAACACAATATACGGATATTGCTTCGCCAGGAGAAAAGTTGCGATGAAAAAAGTTATTGCCGCGATGAGCTGATAAAAATTCTTGCGTCCTCGCACATGTGGATCAACACGCCGGCGAAAGGTCCGACGACGACGCGAACTGGCATCTGGCATAAAAAAAATTGTAATATATGTTGTGACGAGGCGTTGGTACGCTCTCGCAGCAACGTGCTGTAGAATTTCCAAGTTTGCTATAGGTTTGGAAATATTCGTTAGAGATATTACTCCGTGTGATTCGCGGCTCGACTTGAGGTGTCACCGAGAGAGAATATAGCGGTGACGGGGGGAGAGACTCGAGCGAAGGATCGAACGATCTCGAAGGTGCTCGATATTCGGCTGAGTCCTTACCCCACGGGTCAAGGGAGCCCGTGAACCGTCACGCATAGATTAGGCACATTTTGGCAATAGAGCGAAGAAGAGTTACGCGTGCACGGGAGCCGTGTGACCGCCATATCGGATAGAGTCGAGAGTGTCTAGAGTGCGAGAGAGTAAGAGTGAGTACGTCGGTACCGCCGGTGCGACGAGCGACGGAAGTGTGTCTAATAAACTCTAATAAATCGCTGAGACGTTCCCGGGAGTCAGAACAGCTGAGACTAATCTGGAGAATTAATTATTGTATTTTCGGTTGTGTCCGGTAACCCGGTGTTCGTAATATTCGCGTTGACGACGAGTAAACAGGCTGAGCCTTGCCCAGTATTGTCCGCGAAGAGTCGAACTCGATACAGACTCGAATATTGTATTGAATGAGTGTGAGTGTGGAACAGTGTGTGATACGTTGAATAAAGTTTGATTTCTGTTTTATCCTTTAATCCGAGTCTACACGTGTTCTCATTCCTCAATTTGGATTGATTGTGAATTGAAGATATTGACTGTAATTAACGCATGCCCGAACAGCACCCTGAACATCAACGGGAAATCGGTTGGAAATATAGTAGATCAAGGTAAGAACATCGATACCCAGGTAGTGGGGCAAGAATTCACTACCTGGCGCCTAACGAGCATACAAGAGGATTCCCTTTCGCAGAGGCGAAAGGATGACAGAAAATTAGGACGTCATTATTTGTTGTACGCGTGTGCGATTCTAAGCCGAGTTTCCGACGGCTCGGAGTGGCCCGTCACAATGTATACACGTATATTCGGTGAAACAAACTCTCGAAAATCAAATTTTTTTCATCACAGAACAATTTAAAAAATCGTAGATAATTCGTTTCGAAGACGCTAATTGCGAGAAAATACCGGTACGGTGAAGAAAAAAATATCCGTCGTCATTATCTTCGGATGTTCGACGCGTACAAAGCGAAAAGAAGACCACATTCGACTAGTCCCAACTTTGCTGCGAGACCTCTTGTCTCGCTCGATACAGCAGCGCAATTATTCGAAATAAGTATATCGTTTCTGTCGCCGAATGTTTTAATAATTTCGTTAGATGCTCGTTGGCTAGCTAATCGACGCACACATTGAGAGAGTCTCGGTCCGCGCGTCGACATATAGCGAGAACGAAGATAATAATTTTTGCAGCGCATTTTCTGTACGCGAATCAGCCGAGTAAAAGATGCGACATCGTCGAGCACGTTTTGAGCGCGCCAGCGGGAGCCGAAGCAACAATGTTTCGAAACGCAGACCGGTACTAAGAAACAGTTCGACTAGCCTGGCGCGAAGGGGCGAAAAAAAAAAATATATATATATATGTATCGCCACTTGCTCGAACTCGCGTGTGCCTGCCGGGAACGTATCTCGGGCGAAACAAATATTCGCGAATTGAACTTTTTTTTAATACAGAAAAATGAAAGAATTCGTAGATAAATCGTTTCGAATATGCTAATAGCGAGAAAATACCGGTACCGCAAAAAAAAAAGGAAATGTATCTCTTCGTAATTTTCTACGGATCCTCGACCCGCACAAAGCAAAAAGAAGACCACGTTCGACTGGTCTCTACATTACTACAAGACCTCTTGGCCTCTTTGTCTCGCTCGATATAGCGATGTAATTGTTAGAAATATGTACAGTGGACGATCAGATAATTCCAATATTCGGGAGCCAGACTAATCCGCCACCATCAGATAAGTTGAATTTCCTTCAACCGCTTGAGAGCTTGCCCACTGCCCCTTGTTCTAAGGTTTTAAGAAACAGTTCGGCTAGCTTGGCGCGAAGGGGCGAAAAAAATATATATATTTATTACAACGAGACAGAGGCCCTTGCCCCGCCTCCCCGAACGTCGTCGTCTCCCTCGTCACAAACCCGCGTCAAGCGTAAGCGAAAATCATCGTTACCGCGTACGAATTTAAATCGATCGAGAGGCTCGAAGTAGGAGGGCCTCGCCCACCGAGCCACCGGCTAATCACCGCGCGACATAAGAAAACTTTTCGGTTACCACGAACATTCGAACGGTAACGAGGCTGAAACCGCAAACAAGACGCGTCCATCAAACTTGACAGCGCAAATCACAGCGCGACTTAAGCGAAAAATATCATTGCAAGCCGTTCGAAAACTTGAACTAAGATCAAAATTCCGTTGCAACAACTTCACCGATCGTACGATCGATGACGCGAATAACGGGACTTTGCCAAGCATATAAAAGCCAGCGTCGCACCGAACTATGAGCAGTTCATAATTATCCACAAGCCCACCTACACTCCTTGCTGAAGCGAACCCCAGATAACTCTGGCATTCGTGGAAGTTCCTTGAGAAAGGAACCCCTACCTTGAATTAAACTCCGAAAATCCATACGACGGGATAGCCAAACTCGCGATATCATAAATTCGCGATTTAGTTCAGATCTTGAGAAAGCCCGTCTCCGTGAATCGTCGGGCGTAATTATTGATAGAAAAATCGTGATAGATGAAAAATAGTATTAGCTTAGAAATTCAGGAGAAGTTGCGAGCGTTTATATGCGGCACGATACCGTTGAAATAACGAAGTTCAATAAAAGCAAAAGACAATCGAGCAAACGGAAATATAACGAGTAGATAATCGATTCTTCACGATTCAGCGTCCCCGCGCATTGAAGCCGCAGACGGAACGGGAAGAATTCCTTTTTCTTTGCAAATGTTCTTGTCCCCGTGCATTAAAGCCGCTGGCAAGGAACATTAGAGACTTTGAAGTAAGTAGCATCCTTGAGTAAGGCCAGCTCCGTTGCCGGACACCACGGAAGGCAACGAATAGTTCGTCAAAAGAAAATAGAGTCAAAATAAAAGTCAGAAAGAATTTTCTGTTTGGTCGAGGCGAATCGGCATTAAATTCGCGAACGTTGCGAAAGTAGCGTTCATAGGATAGACAGGTGTCGTCGTTACGTGCAGGGGCAGCCACGACGCTCCTACAAATAATTTTAAGATAGTCCAACCACGAAAACCGTAATGATTTCCATAGACCGGCCAGAATCGACAATAGATCAATTATTAGAACCAAATATCCTATCTCCTAAACCTTGTCCGGGAACCTATGATGAGAACATCTCCGTCTCCGGACATTGTAGCGAGAAACGTTCCGAGGTTCTCTCCTAAAATGAAATAAGTAGTATTCTCCTAGGCGCCATCGGCACGCGATAGCCCAGAGCTTGATCTCACTATTCAAAGAAGCGGGAATTCGGAGCGCCGAACCCGCAGAGTACTCACAATATATTGTGACGTGATTTTTCAAATCCGCGTCACAAATAACACAAAAATTATATTTTTTCATCGATACCGATTTTTGTTGTTCTAGTTCCCGTTTTGTTGTGCCTCTCGTTAACTTTTCGCGTTACCGTCTAGCTCCCGTTACGATCAAGTCTGTGAGTTTCTCGCGGTTTGATTATCGACTCAGTCTGGTCAAGTTGATTCAGTCAAGATTTTGTTAGTCGAGATGTTCAACGCTATTTGGTGGTGTTGTCTCCCGGAGTGAGAAGCCCAAATAGCGGAGAAACTCGATGAGAAATTGTCACGAATACGTTAAAGTCCGGTGCAATCCCGGCACTCCATGGGATAGTGCAATACGTTGGAGAACAGGCGGAGGTACGGTTTTGGTTCCAGGCAAGAACGGAACGTCTTGCGCTGCGTTTTGAGTTGAGTGAAGTGCCTTGTTCTCGCGTATTGACTAGGAGGAACGATCATGAGGATTTTCCCGTGCTACCGCGTTACAGTTACCGGCTCACGTGTCGATGAAGTCGTGAAATAGTTCGAGAGGGCAGTAGCTATCGATCAAGGATTCCGAAATAATGATAATGTTTCGTTTCGGACATCGTAGTAGGCAAATTAGTCTACCGAGAGACGTCTTCGAGGCAACTCGGATTTCTCTCGAGCTCCCGTGTTGTTTGGCTCGCGCCTATTGTTCGCGTTAGAGTGTGCTATCTCGCTCGCGCTCACGGTATCGCCGCCTATAGTTCGCGCTCTCGTTCACCCGAGTGAACGGTCCGTGTGTTCTCGTGTGTGTGTGGTGAGTCGCGCGTAGCGGGAGACTCTCTCTCGCTGCCGCGGACTCCGATGCGGTGTTCTCGCTCGTGTTCGTGAGTTCTCGCGTTACCTGTCGCCTTCTCGTTCGTTCGCGCTCAAGCGTACGGATGAGAGTGACAGTTCGCAATAATTCCGATACGGATTCTTTTTCCGAATTTTGTGAACGAGTTGCATTCGAAAGAATGCTCTCGTGGTGCAGTGTTCGTGATTAAGTTCTCGTGGCGTCGAAAGACGCGGATCCCGCCCCTTATTGGATTACTAGTTCTGCTGTTTCGGTGAGTTTTGAGTTTTCGTAAATTATCGATCGCGGATAGACAGTTCTCGCTAGCTCGCTTCGATCGTTCGATCAGCTGAGCGTTACCGGTGCACTTACGTGCGTTCCCGTGGCTTCAAGCCAATAAAGAAAATTATTCTCGCTCGTAAGAGCTTGAGAATTCGATTTTCTTCCCCCGTTGTTATTTTATTGGCAAAGGATCGCGACCCTCTACCATGACCCGCACCCTGAGCCGCCGTGTATTTCCGGAACCGTTTGCGTTCGCGTGGCGGTGAGAGTTTAGTTTAGATTCGTCTCGTTTCGTCCTTGCGGAGGTCGGTCGTTCCGCCGGCCTCCAGTTCAGCCCGGTTTGGTAATTCCGGCGAAACAAAAATTAACCCTTCGGAGATCGGACGTTCCGCCGACTCCAGATTAAGTCCGGTTGTTAATACCGGCGAAATAAAATTAACTGGCGCCCCCGGGATCTCATTAGCCTCGCGAAGGCAAACGGCCGAAGGTGACGTGAGTTTCGTTTTCGCGTTCTTAGTCTTTAGTTTTTTGTGCTCCCGTTTGGTTTGAGCTGAGATTTAGTTTGGTTTCGTTTGTTCTTTTTGGATTTTCGTTTTTGAGTTTTCGCGTTATCGATTGGAAGAAAAATACGTCACAATATGTATCCCCACTTGCTCGAACTCGCGTGTGCCTGCCGAGAACGTATCCCGGGTAGAACAAACTTTCGCGAATCGAACTTTTTTTTAATACAGAAAAATGAAAGAATTCGTAGATAATTCGTTTCGAAGCCGCTAATGATGAAATAACACCGGTACCGCAAAAAAAATATATATGCTAGCGGACCTGCGGGCTCGCGCGCTACGCGCGCTCGCGGCCATGGGTTAAAATCGACTCAAATATCTCTCTATGTGATATAAATATCTCACTACCGCCGCCGCGTACAAAAATTGAGAAATTAGAACCTTCATGCTTGCCCCCCACCCCACTTTCCTCCGGGAAAATATTTTAAGTCCTTAAAAGGGCCTTGGCCTAAAATATCCTAAGTCTCTAAGCCTTCTAAGTCCCTAAGTCCCTTTATTCTAAGTCCCTTTAGAATATTTTTTCGAATTTTCTCATTCGCAGGCAGCTATATGGAGATAACTGAGATATCTCTCTATATGACATAGATATATCACCACCGCTGCCGTGTACAGAAATTAAGAAATTAGAAGTTTCTGCTCCCCCCCCCCCCCAAACCCTGGCGAAAATGTTCTAAGTCTTTACGGGGATCGTGACCAAAAATATATTTTTTGTCTGAGGGCATACGCCCTTCTGATTCTGGGGAGGGGGGGATCGTCTGAGGACATACTCCCTTCTGATTCTGGGGAGGGGGTGTCGTCCGAGGACATACTCCCTTCTGATTCTGGGGAGGGGGTGTCGTCTGAGGACATACTCCCTTCTGATTCTGGAGAGGGGGTGTCGTCTGAGGACATACTCCCTTCTGATTCTGGGGAGGGGGTGTCGTCTGAGGACATACTCCCTTCTGATTCTTGAGGGCGAGGGGGAGCAGGCGAAAATATTCCAAGTCCCCCGATTCTTATATATGGCAACCGTTGCTATGGCAAACGTTGCTATGTCGAACGTTGCTATGGCAAACGTTGCTATGGCAAACGTTGCTATGGCAAACGTTGCTATGGCAAACGTTGCTATGGCAACCGTTGCTATGGGATTACCCCTCCCCCTTCGCCTTACCTGTCCGGGAATTGTGGGTAATTTCCGGGAATCTTGGGTAAATTCCGGGAATTCTGGGTAATTTCCGGGGATTTTGGGTAATTTCCGGGGATTCTGGGTAATTTCCGGGAATTCTGGGTAATTTCCGGGAATTCTGGGTAATTTCCGGGAATTACTGGAATCGAGAAAAATATTTTAAGTCCCTCGATTCTTGTACACGCGGGCGGCGGCGGCGGCGACTTATTTATATAATATAGAGGGACAACTCTTCGTTATTTTCTACGGATTCTCGACTTGCATAAAACGAAAAAAAGACCACGTTCGACTGGTCTTAACTTTGCTACGAGACCTCCTGGGTTCTTTCTCTTGCTCGATGTAGCGACGTAATTGATAGAAATATGTATATCGTTTGTCTCGACGTGTATTCCAATAAGTTGTCGATGGCTAGGCAAATGACGCAAGCATTGAGACTTTCAGTCCGCGAGTCGAAAAATAACGACAACAAAGATAATAGGGATGTGCATGAGCGCTGTGATGCTCGAGCGGTCGGCGCTCAATTTGAAATTTTGCTGCTCGAGCTTGCTCGAGCGTAATACGAGCGCTCATTTTACTCACGAGCTCATTTGGCTCGAGCGCTCAATCTGTTGAAATGCACGTCTGGCTTGAGCGCTCCTTGCGCTCAAACGCTCATTTGGACTCAGCGCTCATTCGGCGCGAGCGGCTCACGCGTTCACTCGTCACGAGTGGCTCATACTCTCACGGATGCGCGCAGTTTTCGCAGTTCAGTATACTGTTCCATTACAGATGGAGTTTCAAAAAAACTTTACGACCGTAATAAATATTTGAAGGTAATCCCAGCGCAGGGTGTTTATTTCGCATAATTTGGACGAAAATCAGAGAGCAAACTCATACACTTCCCGATGATATAAAAATTAGAAAAAATGCCTCCACATTAAAGATACTCGAAAGATTAATTGTACATAATAATAATTCTAAAAAGTTAATAATAAATTGATGAAAAAAAAATCTTTAACAAATTTGCCGGTGACCTAACTTTTTTCATGAAAATGATTCGTTTATTCTTCTGAATAGCTATCAATTTTTTCCGATCTTTCTGAAGATGTTAGTTTTTTTTAATATGGAAATAATGGGTCATAAAACACAAAAATTCGAAGTCTTCAGAAAAATGAATGAATTATTTTCATGAAAAAAGTTGGGTTACCGGCAAATTTGTTGAAGATTTTTTATTTTTTCATCAATTTGTCATTAACATTTTGGAGTTATTATTATGTAAAATGAATGTTTCCAAGATCTTTTATATGCATGCAGTTTTACACGCAATTCTCGTGTAAAAACGCTAGTTGCTGCACATGAGACGATAATAATTGCGCTCTGTTGGGAGTAACGATATTCCCAGTCGTTGAAAAAAGCCGTTCGCTGGTCGTTTGCGACGCAGGAATGTTGAGATATCTTCTCGCCATTTCCGCCAAATGTGGAAAAGCTACCGCGTTTTTTCTCCACCAGTCCAACACTTCTGTGTTTCGAGGCAGCACCTTTTCACGCAAATATTGCGTCAATTCTCCCTCGATGTCGTTTTGCGTATCGAGTTCCGTGTCGAGAACTTCGTCGAATAATTTTAGTAGTTTCGACTTAGGTTCACCTATAAATACCATAATCGATAATAAAATTGTATGAACACTGCGGGTATTCGAAGAAAATTCAGTCAAACCGAGACAAACCTGTAGAGTCGTTGCGACTTGTTTCGGCCACCTCTTCTTCGTCGCTGTCAGCAACAATATCCCGTCTCAATTTGCTCTTCCATTTTAGTCGCTGTGTGACCTCGTGTTTTTCCACATCGCTCGAGATGAAACGATCTTTGAAACGGGGATCGAGGAGCATAGCGAAGCTAAGCGGGTCGTTGCGTGAATTCACGAAACTGAATCGAGTATTCAACGCATTGATCAACATACTCCGCAGATCGGCTACTGTCTCGTCCAAATCGACGTCCATATTTCCCGTATCATCCCTCGATGCTCGTTTGAGTATTTCGACAACGGGAAGGTACTGCGAGAGAGTCGGATACGTTTCTCCACTCATTAGCGTTGTGGCTTCTTTCACGGGTTCAAGAATTTCCACGTATTCCCCCAAAATGTCCCATTCGTTATCGGCAAGATTAGCTGGCATTGCTATAACACATTGTGAAATGCATTTTATTATTGTTTAGTTACGAATAGATATATCAATCAAAGTGCATGTCGAACTAACTTTCAAGCGAGATATATCCGTTCGTAAAAAATGTTATATTCGAAATCGATCGCACGACTCTCCACTGTCACAGTCGAATTTATTCGACGCGAAACGTCGAACGCAAATATACAAAATAATCAGGTATTGTGATATAATTCACAAATAAAGAAGAAGTAAAGAAGGTTACACGGTATCATTAGACATGCTCACCTCGTTCGCACAACACCACACTCAACGGTTTCCTCAAATCGAGTAGTCTAGCCATCATATCGTGTTGGCTATTCCACCGAGTATCCACGTTCTGTATCAGTTTTAAAGCTTTTTTCTGTGGATTGAGATTTTGTTGAGCTTGAACTAGCTTTTCGTGACCTGTCGTGGATCGCGAGAAGAATCCTACTATTGTCTGCGCCTTGCGGCATATCGTTTTGAACGCATCAGAATTCTGGCGAGTGAAATAATAAAATTATAAGCTTTTTATTTGAGACCGAATATTCAAAGTTTTTGAGTATTCGCATACGCCTAGCATATGTAAGTCTATGGATGAAACACGGCTCGAGGTACCTTTACTGAATCTTTAACAGCAAGCTGCAAAGTGTGCCCGAAGCATGGGATGCGAAACCAATTCTTGTTCAAGCGAATAGCGGCAACGATGTTTGCGGCATTATCGGTGATGAAAAAAATCGATTCGATAGCAGAATCATCCAGCCCCCACTCGTGGATCATTGTTTGCAGTATGTTGTGCAAATTCACGCTTGTGTGACTTTCTGTCAGGGGGGATACGCCCAGAGTAAATTGCCGTCGTTCAAAGTTTTTCGTCACGTAATGGACTGTCAGAGAAATATAATTCTCGACCGCTCGAGAAGTCCACCCGTCCGTGGTGAAAGCTATCGACGAAACACCTGAGATGCCACACAATAGTGAATCATTAGAAGAATCTCAACGAAAAAAAATTAAATTCTATGTTTATGAGAGGTTATTATACTGTCCAAAATAAAATATCTAAAGAAATGTTATAAATTTAGGCCCTTAAATGCGTACCTTCTTTGACATCGTTTGCGATGATTTGTCTGATTCGCTTAACTTCGGTTTCGTATAAGCTCGGAATAATTTCTCGAGAAAACGTTGTTCTTGACGGCAATCTAAACGTCGGTTCCAGTTTTGACATCAGAAACCGGAAGCCTTTGCGGTCAACTAGACTGTACGGCTCTAAGTCCCAAATCATCAATTTGGCAATTGCGTTCGTCAACTCTTCGGCCCGCGGCGAACTACGATTCATCACCGTATCTGATCCATTTTTTCTTTCTAAGGTTAAAATAACGCAAAAAATATCATAGAACATTATTCAAAACATACAATCGAACGCAATCAAGTAAGTCCTTTGTCATATCACGTTGGAATTTCCGTTCGATGGCGGTAACTGGAATATTCATTGCATAAAATAATATTCAACAGACTTACCTTCCATCGCAACAAAACCGGGATGGGTTCGAGCATGTCGCAACATCGAAGTCGTTGCACCCGATAAGGACTTCAGTACTTTGCCGCAATAATTGCATTTCGAATTGTACCGATCGATGCTCGAAAAGTATTGCCATACAATACTCCGCCGTGAGACCTCCGATGCGGTACTAGCTACACTGCTGCTATTCGAGGGATTTTCGTCCGAAGCCTCCATTGTTCTGGGTACAGGAAACCCATCGCAAGAATTTTCGTCCATACCCAACCAACCTTCCCGTAATGCTTCGTAGATTGGTCGAAACACTAAAAAAAAATTGCATCTTTATTTTTATTTCTTGCCTCGTGATATTCACGCGGTGGCCATTTTTATAACGCCTGTCGTAATTTTTTCGCTCTTAATGAACTCAAGGAGGAAGTATTGCTACATTCGCGAATGAAAAATATATAAAATGCAGTTTTTTTTTGTTCAAAAAAGCTACGAAGTAGTCGTTCTAAGAAAAGTTACGAATTAATCTCTTCAAAAAATCCCATATTGACTTGTCTTGTGCCAAATAAAATGACAAACGAATTCAAAAATTAACGAAAGAATAACTAACGATCGAACGAACTAACGAGTAATGAATTAAATCCTGCTAAAACAGTAATTACGTTGACGAATAAATCGTTTAACAATAAACATTGTTTCTATTTTGTAAAAGATATTTTGACATTTTTATTACACAAAATTTATGTTCTTCGCCCCTTTTATGTAGCTGACTCTTTTTTCCGATTTCTATCCAATTGAAACGTTTTTCAAGTTCTCTCTGAATCTCACCTTTGGCTAGACACGTCACGATACACCTTCCTTAAATTATATAAAAATAATATTTGACATCCTAAGATTTTATTTGTTGTTTTGTTATTTTAAATAATTATTAGAAACTCTTACCTCTCGATCATGGATTGTACGCAAACGCTCTCGATTTAACTTGTTGCACGGCTTTTGCACGACTGTACAACACACATTCATGCTAGTAGAAAAAACTCTACAAACACGCCATAAATTACGGAACGGCGAACTATGAAAGTGTACACAGACAAAAATTCACGATAGCACAATTTCCCTTTGTATGAAAAGAAAACATTTCGTGGGCAGAGACCACTATGTAGTAGTGTCCTTCGGCCGCCAGTCGACGTGCGTCAACTGTATACATCGATGAAAAGCCTTCCGATACTCTGTTTCTATGCTAGATATACACGCATATACAAAAACACAAAGAGACGTGAAATCTCTCCAAATTTAATTGAGACTTTCGGAAACGAATGTAAAGAAAAACAATTTACGATAGTGATTTCGTACGGTTTGGCCGAATCCGAGATTCAAAGAGAATGATAAACACTTTTCAATACGATAAAAATCTTTAAAACATCAGGTATAGCTGCTGACAAAATGAAAAAATTAATACGCTTTCAGAAAAACTAACTAATAATTTTCTTTAAAAAAAAAAAAGTTAGACAGCCTCATGATTTGATGAAATATTACTTTTTCCATTAATTTGTTTATAACATTTTTGTATTATTGTTGTGCAAAATCTATCTTTTTAGCATCTTCCGTATGCCTCGTTTTTGTTAGATTTTTATCCGACGAATCTTCTACTCTCACGTTCGTCCGCACTGTGTGGACGGCTAACTTTAATAAAATACGTGTTCGCGACTTGAAACATTGTCATTAGGTAGCTGTAACCTCAAATATATAACGATATAAATCATATAGTATATAGTTATATTATATAACTATATAACTATCATAAACTTTCATCGACATTTTATTATAATTTTCGAAACAGTTTGAAAAAGCAGCATCATCGACCAACATCGCATTAATAATAATACTTTCGGAGCAAATGAGCGCGTGAACTGGATGAGCGCATGCACCGAATGAGCGCTCGGGTACACTGAGCGTTTGAGCCGAATGAGCGTCTGAGCCAAATGAGCTTTTGAGCTGTATGAGCGCTTGAACAGATTAAGCGTCTGAACTGAATTAGTGCCTGAGCCATATGAGCGCTCATTCTTTGGCTCGAGCGCGTTCAAGACACGGGTGTACTGCTCGAGCGTGATCGAACGAGCTCATGCACATCCCTAGAAGATAATTTTTTTTATAAGAAGATAATAATTTTCGCCGCGCATTTTCCGTACGCGAATCAGCCGAGTGAAAGATGCGGCATCGTCGAGCACGTTTTGAGCTCGCCAGCGGGAGCCAAAGCAACAATGTTTTGAAACGCAGACCGGTACTAAGAAACAGTGGGGCTAGCCTGGCGCGAAGGGGCGAAAAAAAAAAAAATATATATTGAGACGGAGAACGAGGCCGATCTCCGCCTCAATTCATCGTCGCTATTCGTTTTGTCATTCACTGACATTTTTCTCTCGATATTGTAACGGTCGACTTTTTCACCGATGCGTCAATCGGCTACTTCGCGATCGTTAGGGATTCGGGGCGAGCAAAAAATCGTTAGATGTGGTCAAATTCAGTGAAATGAATGGTTGTTTATTCAAAAAACACATAAATAACACGAAATACAGTATCGAAATTATTTCGTATCGACGCTTGCTCCTTCTGATGATTCCTGTATTAAAATCGCGTGACGAAACACACTCGAGTTGTTCGGCAAAAAGGATAATTATTGGTTAATTTTTAATTATTAATTAATTAGTTAATTAATCGTGCAAAACGATGAAAATGCAAAATGTCTCGAATTATAATCGCGATTGCGTTGCCAAAACCAAAATTCAATTCAAAGTCTCACTTCTTGAGAAAAAGAAAATGTACGATCTGTTTTACCGACCGAGAGTCAGTGATTCGTAAAAGAAATGATTTTACCGATTAATTTTTCGGTGTTCGTCAAGAATGAAACTCAAACGCGAAATTAAACAAGATTTAAATGAACTTCTGTTTTTGAATTACCGACCGAGTCAATTTTGCGGCCCTTTCCGATTGTCGTTACGGGTTAAATGAAAAACTCCGAAAAACGCGAATTATAATAATTAAAACGCGAGAGAAACAAAAATTCGATGCAATGAATTTTTTTTCTCGATTTACCGATCGAAACGATTTACCGACCGAGCTGATTTACCGTCCGAGTCGTCCTTCTCGGCACGATGTCACGTGATCCTCGAGCAATGTTGAGGTTATGTCGCGAAAAATTTTTTCAAGGTTATGTCTCGAAAAATTTTTTCAAGGTTATGTCTCGAAAAAGAAGTTTCGAGGTTAGATTCCCCGCTGGCTTAAACTAACCTTAAAATTTAAGAAATTTTCTAATTTGCATTTAGCATCTGCCGTGAGGAAGGTGCCCGTAGAGGAGGATCGGGGATCGAGCTCGGAAACGAGCTCGAGCCGCTACCCCGTGCGTGGTTAACCTTACTCAGGGCCCTCTGCGAGAGGCTCGGTATTCGCCCGGAGAGATTTTAAAAGCGGGGCCGCGATCAAATCTCCCGGGGTGCAAGCTCACCTCCGCCGGGTAAACTAACCTATAATCCTCCAGAGAACTACGATAATCGGTGTCTGACACCGAATTGTCCTAGCCCCTGGGCTTAGTTGAACAAATAGAACTGGAGAAGTACCTTACTGGAGCTCCTCCAGCCGACTGCTGATTTTTCTGCGCTCCGCACGCCCTTTTATACAAAATCGGCCCCTCGCTGATTGGCCGAAAAATGTCGGGTAGGGTAGCGTATGCGCAAACGCACTTATCCGCCAAAGTCCGTATCCGCAAAAAGACGTTCCGCCAAAGTCCGTATCCGCAAAAAGATGTTCCGCCAAAGTCCGTATCCGCAAAAAATCGGAAAAAACGATTGAGGGCGCTGTGTGCTCATTCTGCGTCATCTTTCACGCGTAAAATGAGCCGAGCTGAGCGGGCAAAATTATGAACTCCGCCGAATGTCGAACGAAATAATGCATTAATTAAAAAATTCCGATATTCACGAGGATCAACTCAATTAGCAACGCAATTCTTCGATCTGTTTAGCTCAACAAAAGCGCATGCAACCGATCGTTGACGACGAAACTGCGGACAAGAAAATTAATGCCAGTCGAACAATTAATTGAACAAAAAATGTAAAATTATTATTTTTTTTATTTTTTATTTGCTTACGAGAAAAATAAAGGAAAAATGTTAACATACAAGAATGGTGTCCCGCGTTATTGTCGAAACAAACGGAAAACCTCATTTTCTGTATCGGGGATAAAAATTATCGATAATATTTTGTTTTCCTATGTTTTGTTACGAAGAATCGTATGCAAATTTCGGAAATTGCATCGCTCTTCGTTACATCGATTCATTATTTTACGATCTACAAACAATAAAATATATTTTTCGCAATTTTTGTTAGTCTATCCTTACTTGCGAAATTAATTCTTATTGCAACACGCGGGTACAATAAATTATTTCGCACTATCTTCGTATTTTAGATATTTATGTTTCAAAGAATGGCGCGTTACGCATGCGCGAAAAAGACAGCTGATTGTGATATATATATTGGGCTGATCGTCATTTTCGTCTCGCTCCGAAAACGATCCCAATATGTCTTTCGTTCCTTGCATCGGCCACGCGCGACGGGCTCCAAAAACGTTTTATTGAATTTAATACCAATAATGGAGGGCGATGGAAAGAAAACTGACGAGGAAAAAGCAGAAAAAAATATAACACGGGAGGAAGATTCCGACGACGGTGACGACGGTGAGTAAATAATATATTACGTCATGAGGGAGGAAAAACGTTTTCCCAGCTCGTGTGAGTTTGCACCTCGAGCCGAAGGCGAGACGAGAATCACACGAGCTGAGAAAACGTTTTTCCGCCTAGTATCGTATACGATTTACTCCACAAGGTGTAGAAAGGGCGTTTTCCGCGCGGAAAACGTCACGCAAATCATCACAAATAAGTGATGATGTTTATTTTTTACCAATTCAACATTTTTTTTTTTTTTGTGTAGTTGAGGTGATCGATTTGACCATCGAGGCTGAGCCTACCGGTAATCATCCAAATCTGGATGACACCGATAATGAGGTCGAGGAAGTCTGCGGCATGCCGAAATGCATGAGCCGTCGCTTATATCAATACGAGATATGCGGTCACAGGGTTTTTTGCGTGGATTGCGTATGTTGGGTTATGTCGGTGGGAATGCCGCCGTCTTGCGACATTTGCAAAGTCGAGAACTGGCCAACGGAGGTGATGTATGCCTACGACGAATGAAGAGAATTGTAAGTATAGTTTATTTTTGATGATTTTTTTATTTATACTACTACTACTACTACTTTTTTTTTTATTTTTTTTTATTTTTTTTTTTTACCCTAAGAAAAATACAGTTTAACGCACGCTTCATGCAAATATAAACCCCATTCACACATCTTATGAAATAAATTTCGTATAATACTCGTGCGAAAAACTTTTCCTTAACGCGTGTGATTGCAACACTAGCTTTCGGTTCGTGCTGCAAATTCACACTCGTCGGAAAAAGTTTTTTAGCACTTGTATCGTAATGAACTAATATGTGCTATCCTGATCCTCTTCACTTCTTTCAGAAATCCTGTACGATCCAAACTTCCCTCATCCTCTTCATCAGGAAATATATCTACAAATTAATATTAATATTTTACCCCTGTTCACCATGATTATTAAAAAAAATATAAAAATAATAAGATAAAAAGATAACTGCTTTGATCGTCATTATTTATAGTGTTGATGCAACTTAACATCATTAAAAAAGATATGTTCTCTTTTTCTTTGTTTTTTTTTATTTTCACGATTTGTTTATATTTATTGTACTTTTCAGTACTGTATTGACAATTTTGTTTAATTTTTTCAATTTTTTTCGAGTTTTTTTTTTACTTTATTTATCAATAATATATACACGCTAGTGACTAATTTTTTTGTTTCTGTAATTTTCTTGGTTTTTTGTATTTTTTTCGACAGAGGAATTGTTGCGTAATCTCGTTGCACGGTCTCGATAATAATTCTGGAGAAAAACCTTCATTTTGCGTGAGGCTGACGGAAATCGCCGAGGACGAGGATGATGTTTTCGTTGGCGCGCCGACAACGTCGACTATCGACTATGTAAGTAGTAGTATTCAGTAAGTTTTACATAATAATAAAGACGGTGGAATAGCAATTTTATTTAGTAGAAAAGTAGAATAGTAAAAAATAAGAAGACGTCATTATTATTTGCAACGTTTTGCATGGACATTTTTTTGCCTCATTTTCTGCATATTTTGCATGCAACATTCAAATGTTATGTTTCACGTCGAAGAAATAAAACAAATGAAAACTATTAAAGTAGTAGTAATAATAATGAGTTCATATACGATGGGTGGGGAAAAACAAAAACCGGTGAGAACAAAAAACGATCATTTAGTCAGTCGTCAAGCTACGAAGGAAGAAAAACGAAGAATGGGACGCAAAATAAATATTCACGGGAAAAATGTGGTGTGCCGTTCTACGGGTGTCAAGAGAACGCGGATAGTGAAATCCCCGAGGAAGAAACCTATCGTGCCCCGGAAAATGCTAAATACAATTTACGGAGAATATCGATACTATCGGCGCGGCTCTTATCGGACGGCTGAGGGTGAATTGAAAAGGTGATTATTTTTTTGAGTAAAAAAGGATACTCGCGCCAAAAGTCGTAGAAAATTTTCACATCTTGCTGGAATTTGCATTTTTCGACAAAAAAAGTCCATCATCGACAATAATTACTGCTCTTGACAACGACCTGCGGCATTTGTCTTCGCTAAGGCGAAAGATCCTTATTTAAAATCGGATTTCTCCCGCATTGCTACATCTCGGTCGGTAACCAATCTGTAATTTGTCGTTTTCAAGGACCCATTCCAAGTTGTCGTAGGGGGCGTAAATTCGCAACTACGTCGTACTGAAAATGACTTTGCCAATTTCCATTTTTTTTCTCCAAAAGTTTGCAACGACGACACGTACCGTGCAAAAAATTTACGGAATTACTTACGAGATTAATAATCGAAACGCCTCTTTCTCGACCGCCCTGAGTTAAAAAAACCTTCCGCCGCGGAGTATTTTTTTTGTTTTGTTTTGTGTATCACTGTTGTTACACCGTCGCGTCCCAACGGCGATAAATCCCCACCGGTGAATATCGCGTAATCCATTCCCGATTGTTGCTCGAGTTTTTTCGCGAAAATTGTTTCTCCCGTTCCCGGCGGACCGTGCATGATGATATTTCTATACATACCGCGATTTTGTTTCGTGTTTTTTGTCGCTATCGCGAGATCTCGAAGTCTCTCTTCGAGTTTCGGCACAAGAACGACAACGGACAATGCGATGGTGAGTTTTTCGCAAAGTTTTTTCATCGTCTGTAAGTATCGGATGTTTCACCGTATCGTCGAGAACAGAGAAACGCGACGTTTCGCGGACGAGAGATGGTTTGCCGAGACGCACCTCGCTATATCGTGCCGCTACGCCAGTCGAAACTTTGACCGAAGAATAAACGCCGAACGCGAGAAGCGACAAACCTCCTGCCGCTGTGAGAATTTTATCCCAATCCTAAAGCAGAGCCGTTGCTCCCGAACTCAAAACAGAACCCGTGGTTTTTATCGATTCCAAAACAGTGACTCTTTTTTCCGAAGCTTTTAATCGAATTTTTTCTAAATTTGAATAGTGTTTTTCCATATCGACCTTTGCTTTCGCTCTCAACTCCGCTTCTAATTTCCTCATTTCGTTTTTATGTCTCAACTCCATTTCAAGTTCTATCATCGATTTTCTCATTGCTTCTTGTTTCGCTACCGTCTCTTCCTGTCTTTGCAAATTTTCATCGTTCATTCGCTGCTATTGTACTAATTGCTCGTCGTATCTTTTTCTCGCTAACTGATCCTGATATTAAGCTCTCATCTGATGTTGTTTCGTCTCCTCCTGCATAGTTTTTCTTCGGTCGTCGCCGTCGACACGTTTTTGCTCAACTTTCATTTCCTCAATCACCGTTACTTATTTTAAAAAATTTTTTTTGCATCTCCGCCTGTCTTGTGGCCTCCTGAAGCTTCGATAGTTCCAACACCTGACTGGCATGAGCTGAAAAAAGGTTTCATGTTTAAAAAAAAATTTTCTAAATAAATACGAGACTCCGAAACGTTTTTACTCCGTTTTTTCTTCGGACTTTCGCAAGCGGCGTATTTAAGTTAAAAAATAATTTTTCGGTGTTTCGACGACGATGGCGCCGTAGAAATGGGAAATGTAATTATTTCGCGACATCTTCGTGGCGTGACAAAGCGTCTATCGTTGTAATTTCATTCATACAATCGATGATGAACGTTCGTTCGTTCGTTCGTACGCAAAGAGGAGTTTTTTTTTTCAAGGTTACGTAACATTATATAACGCGACGAGAGTTGACAGAGGAAAGATTGAAAAAAATTTCTTTATTACTGGATCTCTCGAGTTCTTTGGTTGCGGCTGCGGCACGTTCCAGTACGCTGGAATGAAATCTGTATGCATCCATTTGTGACTTGGTAATGTTGGACGATGGTGGCTGATCGCCGCCACCTTTGCTCCAAAAGTTTGCAACGAAACGTACCGCGTCAAAAATTTACGGAATTACGGGATTAATAATCGAAAAGTTTCTTTTCTGTTAATAGCGTGATAATATATTTATTGTAGCGTTTACTGTGCGTCAGAAATTCGAGAAAAAAAAAGATACATTTGTGCAAAATTTGGAATATGGTTAATCACGTGAGAACCACGCGTGCTCAGTAAAAAAAAATTATAAAAAAAAAATACGAACGCGTCATAAATTATACGATCCGTTCAGTGAAAAATTGTCTGTGTGTTTGGTAGATACCTTCGCTGCAGTAAACGCGAAACGGAGTTAGCGTGCACAGGTTCTGGACAGTTGGACTCCAAAGGTAATTTCCAGCTAACCAACACGCATGTACGAGGGTGTAAAGAGCCCTTTCTAACGGAGCGATCAGCGATGCGAGATGCATTATATAATAAAACGAAGAAGAAGCCGAGTAATGCCATCGATGTTTTCTCCCACGTGGCACGAGAGTAAGTTTGTCAAGATTTTGTTCTAAATATAAGTATACTAGAGAATACTACGAGCCTCAACCGCACACAATAATATCGATTTTTCGAGTGTCGAAAACGACGTTTATTGTCGTACGCAATATGGAAAATTGGTGGTTTTTTGGTGATTCAACGCCCGAAAAACTATTCAATGCACAGTATAATAGGCTGTGGTAATTCCCGAGCGAGAAACGATATTAATATCATTTAATGTTCGCAGGCATAAAATTGCAGCGCAGCTAGTTTCCTATCCCGAAGTAAAAACCAGTATGCTTAACTGGCGGAATGAAAGTTTGCCGCCGCTTCCAACCCACATCTCGGATATTGCCGAAGCCTTGACGTCCCAAAAGTGGCGACATGAGCTATCGTACGATATGGTTTTTGCCGATGATAACTCCGAAAGTGTCCACAAATCGTCGCATCGCCTGCAAGCTTGGCCAGTTGCGATAGAGAGACAAAGTCGAAAAAACGAGGCCGATGTACATACCGAGTGGCATGTGATATTTGGCACGCCAACATTTGCATCAAAATTCACGGACAAAAGTACGGCGTACATAGACTGTACTTACGATTCTGTATCAAATACGGAAGGTGCCTACCAACTCCTTACCTTAATGATCGAGTACAAGGGAGAGGTAAGTCTGAAAAATTACAATTCTAAAATTTGTATTTGTTTGTTTGTTTTTATAATTTGTGTTTGTTCTTATAATCTGTTTTTTTTTTATTTATATTTTTATTTTTTGATAAACTTAAAACTTAAATTGATAAACACGATAAACACATATCAAAACATAAAAAATAACATAAGAAAACATAGAAATAACAACAATTACATAACAAAAACAACACAATACATAACAATAAGGCGGAGATAACATTGATTCTAATAATTGTTAACCACGTATAGTAACGTTTAAAAATCTGCAACAGGTCTTTCCAGTGGCTTGGGCCCTCATGAGCCGTAAAACCGAAGAGTCGTATTACGAGGTGTTGAAAGTATTCGTGGAACGTTTACTTCCGGGATTCAATCCAACGAAGGTTATGACCGACTTCGAAGATGGACTTCAAAACGCTATTCACAGAATCTTTCTGGAGGCCGAGATAAAGGGGTGCTACTTCCACCACTGTCACGTGAGGGTCTTCATTGGATTATCGTCGTCTCCCCCTAGAAATATATACGGACAAAGTTCCTTTCGATGAGCGAATCACTGACATACAGTGAAGAAATCACCCGAGTAGGGTTCACCCCGAGTAGGGTTCATCCCGCGTTTTATCGGATAATCCGCCCTCTGTTTACGGTTTAATTCTATCACTTGCTCATGATTAACACCAGTTTGAAAATACCTGTAATCGAAACAAGTTTTAATCGACTAATCAACAGGAATTTAAACTTCCCAAAAGATTCTTTAAAAATATAATTTCCCTTTTCAAGTGATTTGCTGTTTACTGAACCCTCTTAACGGTTTTTGCTGTAATAATTATGAATAATTAAGCCGTTGCTCTTCATGATTATGTCATAGGCGCTTCTAAAAATCCGTCAACGATTTTCGGTGGTTACGAGAGTGAAGAAACATTATCCCGAAATGCTCGGGGAAGCGTTGTCCTACGAGAGGGACTTGATGAATCTTGCGCTTTTACCTTCCGAATATATCGAAGAGGCATTCGATTATTTGGCCGACCGTCTTTCAGAAAACCCAGAACTCAAAGAGATCATGGGCGACTTCTTCGATTATTATCGAGCACAGTGGATACGAAAGAAAAGTCCAGCGATGTATTCGGTATATCAAGAAACGAGACGAACGAACAACGTCATCGAGCGGTACCATCGCAAATTGAAAATCTTAACGTCCACGCGACCGGAAATCGTCAAGTTCTTAGGTATATTTGATAGCCGAAGTCGTGGGAGGGGAACCCGAGCGGGGCTTCGTTACACGGTTACAATATGTGACGAAATTTCAAACGATTAACCTCGTTTTTGTCTGCAAACTAGCGGTTTTATAGCGATCGATCGGAAACGCGTTTTTATATCCTTAATAATTAAAATCCTTAAGATTCCAAATTTCTCAGTTACAGTACTACAACTGACTACTTGTACTGCAACTGAGAAATGTGGAATACTGAGAAATTATCGTTAATCAATTTCGTGTACTTACAGCCGCTCTTAAGGAGATCCAGGAAGACGCGCACGGCAACACTTTACTGGTCGACCATGGCAAGAAGCCGTTTCGAAAAAGCGACGCCAAGTGGACGAAGAAAGAACATGCGCTGCAGGATGCGTGGAGGAAATTAGGAGATTTATCAGCATTCTCCAAGGCCTGTAGGATAGAGAGAATCGTGACTTTCCTCAGCACAGTTTCGCCTCATACGTCTTTTGCAATCGGTAAGAAATATAAGTCGAATTTTATATCAGAAAATGAAAAAGCCGTTCGCCAGTAGTCGAAGCCTTATCGATGGCCCCCTTATCTATCTTTCTTTCACTTTTTTTGCGTTTACGTTTTGATTTGAAGAGCGGGTATCCCCGGAAGAACTCGATGGCCTGACCGTAAACGACAATGAAGTCGCCTTCGATGGTATGCCTGAAAACGCCGAGATCATCGCAATTGATGGTCCGCCCGGAAATCTCGAGGACGTAGCAATTCACGGTCCGTCCGGGAACGTCGAGATCCTCACAATTGATGGTCTGCCCGAAAAGTCTGCCCGCGACGACGTCGCGCTTTGTAGTCCATCCGGGAACGCCGAGAACGTCGCGGCGCTTGCTTGTCTGTCCGAAAATCTCGACGACATCACGCTTCATGGTCCGTCCGGGAACGCCGAGAACGTCGCGCTTGCTTGTCTGTCCGAAAATCTCGACGACATCGCGCTTCATGGTCCGTCCGGGAACGCCGAGAACGTCGCGGCGCTTGCTTGTCTGTCCGAAAATCTCGACGACATCACGCTTCATGGTCCGTCCGGGAACGCCGAGAACGTCGCGCTTGCTTGTCTGTCCGAAAATCTCGACGACATCGCGCTTCATGGTCCGTCCGGGAACGCCGAGAACGTCGCGGCGCTTGCTTGTCTGTCAGAAAATCTCGACGACATCGCGCTTCATGGTCCGTCCGGGAACGCCGAGAACGTCGCGCTTGCTTGTCTGTCCGAAAATCTCGACGACGTCGCGCTGTATAGTCCGTCTGGGAACGCCGAGAACGTCGCGGCGTTTGCTTGTCTGCCCGAAAATCTCGACGACATCGCGCTTCATGGTCCGTCCGGGAACGTCGAGATCGTCACAATTGATGGTCTGCCCGAAAATGTCGACGACATCGCGCTTCATGGCCCGTCCGGGAACGTCGAGATCGTCACAATTGATGGTCTGCCCGAAAATGTCGAGGATGTCGAATTTTATAGATCGTCGGAGAATGTCGATTTTGAAGTTGAAGCTGAAGACGCCAACACCGATCATAACTACGCTTATGTACAGAAAGCGAGCATAAAGAGCAAAAAAGAAAAGAAAAATCTTCCGAAAACTCGCCAGGTCATGAAATCGCTCACAAACTTCGAGACGACTAAGCCGAAAAGCACGAAAAGAAAAATCACGAAGCCACGCGTGATAAGTAGTGTTCATTTGAAAGGGGAGCAGGTCATCAAAATGCCGTCTGCTACAAGAAGTACGGTGACCGCCAGTAGCTCGCCGATAGGATATCTGTGGCCCATAAACTTCATTGCCGATACGTCGCCGCCTCTAATCGTTCCTTCACCGCCTGTCCGTACTGCGATAGAGTCGCCATATTTTTCGAGTATTGTTGCGCCCGTACCGAAATTAAAAAAAGCCACGAATATAAAATTAGGACAGAAAAAAAAAATTCAGCGGTCGGCCTACGTTCCCATCCCGATAGCCCCAAAACCACTCTCGATGCCTATCAGAACTTCGACCGAATACGGAATACAGGTACAAAGAAATAAAGATGGAGAAAATTATTTGGAAAATAATATTATAAAATTGACACTGTAAATTTATTTTTGAAGCAACAGCCGTTGAAGAGTCATCTACTGGCCCACAAGAGCGATGACTTCGACAATTGGTAAGTCTTTGACTGTACATATTTGTTATTTTTATAAAGAAAGTTTTATTTATTTCACTCCGTGCGTAAGACGTGCGTTTTTACGCATTTTTGTATATTTTTTACCTCTTATATTTTTTGATCCCTTTTTAGAATTCCTGCACGTTCCCCCGAAGAATCCAGCTAATTTCAAGATCCTTTCCTCATCCCCTGGAGGCACACCTTTTTTTCCCATTATTTCTTGAATTTATTCCTACATTATATGCCAATAAAATATATTTAAATAGAAAATAGTATTCCTCATTAAAAATAATAACAAAAAACGGAAAAAAAGCAAGCTCTTGAAGTAATGGGATGTAATTCACGGAAACAGCGACTCGAACGACGAGCCGCGCAAGAAAAAAGATGACATTAGAGCGCAGCTGCATAAATTCATGGACTATCGCGGTAAGCCGATAAACAATTGTCCGATGATCGATCAGAGTACTATTTTTATCGTTTATTTCAGCATCTGCCGAAATCCGTCGCGAAAAATAGTGATGTTGGACACTGAAGCTTCGGTTATGGCGAATTTGTAATGCAAATTTGTTAATGCAAATTTGTATGTTTTTCTATTTTATCAGAGTTCCGTATATCGCATTGACGAGAACTGTAGAACTCATCGAAGAGACGAGCCCCAGATTGAAGATAGTCGAAATTCTATCTAATTACTTTCGTTGTGTCATCGTGTTGAGTCCCGGCGATCTTCTTGCAAGTGTCTATTTGTGTCTAAATCAACTTGCACCGGCCTACGAAGGTAATATATTTGACAAAAATAGTATAGAATATTTATGAAATGTAATTGTATCGTTGTCAGGTCTCGAACTCGGTATCGCGGAAACTACGCTTATGAAAGCGATAGCCCAGTGCACAGGACGAACTCTTGCGCAGGTGAAAGAAGATGCTCAGGAAGCCGGTGACTTGGGTGTCGTAGCTGAGGGCAGTCGTTCGAATCAGCGAATGATGTTTCAGCCGGCGCCTCTCACAGTCTCTAACGTTTACACGAAGTTAAAGGAAATCGCACAGATGACCGGGCAATCGGTAATTAACTCGACACAAACATCGATCGAGTCGTTTTTTCTCGAAGAAATTAATGTGTTAAACAATTGTTACGTCAATTTACAGGTTGTGGGCCAAAAAGTCGATAGAATACAGTCGTTATTCGTCGCTTGCCGATTCACCGAAGCGCGGTGTCTCATAAGATCTTTGGCAGGAAAACTTCGAATCGGTCGCGCCGAGCAGTCGGTTCTGCAGGTACGTTAACGATTTAATTAAAACAAATTTCGTTCCTTTTTTCCACACTACCAACCGATGATTATCACTTATTTTGTCGCAGGCAACAGGCAACAGGATACTTTGGAACAGGAGGAGTACACACCGGAAATACTAAATGCCAGTAAAAAAATGCGAGGTGTTGGCGACACTCTGGACGTTGTTGTTATCGGTGGATACATTGGCAGAGGCAAAAGAACCGGAACCTACGGAGGATTCCTTCTCGCTTGTTACGACCAGGAAAACGAAGAGTATCAGAGTCTCTGCAAGGTAATCATACAACTTCAGCGGCATAGAGTTTCTTTTGACAATACCAGTGCCTATAAATGGATCAAACTTAATTTTTTTTCAACAGATCGGTACAGGATTCAGCGAGGAAGATGTACAGAAGCACACGGAACTTCTCAAGAACCGCGAGCGGCGCGATTTCTACTGCTCATCATGGATAAAATAGACTGCCAAATATATTTACATCGTATAACATAATTGTTTTTTTTTTTTTTTTTCATTCACTATAAACAGTCGAAGCGCAAGATCATGTTAAACGAATTAATTAAATCTACAAAAACTCGCCGATTTGGTAATTTGCTTTCGTCGATTGCTCTCTCGTTTGACTTCCAACGACAATTCGCTATTTTAATATAAATAATACAAATTTTACCCTGAAAATTGCATTGGCATGCTAAGCCGCGCCTCGCTGATTAAATACAGTGTACTTCCGTTCGCCTTACATACCTGTCTACGTTTCTGGTTTTTTTTTCTTCATTGTTTCTCTAATACTTTTTTTGTTAATTTTACTTTCATCATTGATGTATAGTTTATATATTGTATGTTATTTGCCGTTTTTTTTTTCATTCGAAGATCGCAGCATTTCGCACATTTTAATTTTTTTGCGACGGTTAGGATTGTCGCGATCATCGTCTTTACAACGCGTATAAAATTGCGCTTCTACTACGAGTCTACATTTGACAAATTAAATCATCGTGATTTCGATTGTTGTTTCTCTCGATGTGACTCGTACGAGCCGAGCGTTTTAAGTCAAACGCTTACGGGTCACAGCGATGCTATTTGGGGATTAAGTATGTATCATCCGAGATCTCAGATTCTCTCGGCGAGCGCCGATGGTACTGTTAAACTATGGAGCCCACAGAGCAGAGTTCTTCAATTCTTCAGTTCTTCCTCATAAGTTCAAATTCTTACAGTTAATAACCGTTTTTACAATCGTTCTAAGAATTAAAACGATTCTTCGTAACAAAACATAGGAAAACAAAATATTATCGATAATTTTTATCCCCGATACAGAAAATGAGGTTTTCCGTTTGTTTCGACAATACCGCGGGACACCATTCTTGTATGTTAACATTTTTCCTTTATTGTTCTCTTAAGCAAATAAAAAATAAAAAAAATAATAATTTTACATTTTTTGGTCAATTAATTGTTCGACTGGCATTAATTTTCTTGTCCGCAGTTTCGTCGTCAACGATCGGTTGCATGCGCTTTTGTTGAGCTAAACAGATCGAAGAATTGCGTTGCTAATTGAGTTGATCCTCGTGAATATCGGAATTTTTTAATTAATGCATTATTTCGTTCGACATTCGGCGGAGTTCATAATTTTGCCCGCTCAGCTCGGCTCATTTTACGCGTGAAAGATGACGCAAAATGAGCACACAGCGCCCTCAATCGTTTTTCCCGATTTTTTGCGGATACGGACTTTGGCGGAACATCTTTTTGCGGATACGGACTTTGGCGGAACGTCTTTTTGCGGATACGGACTCTGGCGGATAAGTGCGTTTGCGCATACGCTACCCTACCAAATGTCGCATTGCGGTATTTTTCCCTTGGGCCAATTACCGCTCGTGAAAGTTCCCGTATCCAATGAGAGCCACTGCGGTAGTATCTGCGCGCCGCTCTGCGTGAAAATCGATAAACAGGTCGATTTTCACGCGCGGGAAATTTCAAATCGCGAAAATACGAACAATGAAGAATTCCAACAAAATTCACGAAAAATGTAATAAATATCGAGAGAAAAATGTCAATGAATGACAAACGAGTATCGACGATGAATTGAGGCGGAGATCGGCCTCGTTCTCCGTCTCAATATTTATTACATTTTTCCTGAGTTTTGTTTGAATTTTTCGTATTTTTCGCGATTCGAATATTCGCGCACGTGAAAATCGACCCATTTATCGATTTTCACGCAAAGCGGCGCGCAGTTACTGCCGCAGTGGCTCTCATTGGATACGAGAATTTTCACGAGCGGTAATTGGCCCAAGGGAAAAGTACCGCAATGCGACTGGAGGAGCTCCAGTAAGGTACTTCTCCAGTTCTATTGGTTCAACTAAGCCCAGGGGCTAGGACAATTCGGTGTCAGACACCGGTTGTCCTGAGTCCTCTGGAGGTTATAGGTTAGTTTACCCAGCGGAGGTGCGCTTGCACCCCGGGAGATTCGATCGTGGCTTCACTTTCGAAATCTGTCCGGGCGAAGACCAAGCCTCTCGCAGAGGGCCTTGAGTGAGGTTAACCACGCACGGGGTAACGGCTCGAGCTCGTTTCCGAGCTCGATCCCTGATCCTCCTCTACGGGTACCTTCCTCACGGCAGATGCTCAAATGCAAATTAGAGAATTTCCTAAATTTTAAGGTTAATTTAAGCAACCGGGAACATAACCTCGAAAAATTCTTTTTCGAGCCATAACCTCGAAAATTTCTTTTCGTGACGTAACCTCGACGTTGCTCGAGAACCACGTGACCTTGTGCCGAGAAGGACGACTCGGACGGTAAATCAGCTCGGTCGGTAAAGCGTTTCGATAGGTAATTCGATTCGGTCGGTTATTCGATTCGGTCGGTTATTCGATTCGGTCGTTAAATTAGCTCGGTCGGTAAAGTAGATCATTAATTTTCTTTTTCTCAAGAAGTGGGACTTGGATTGAATTTTGGTTTTGGCAACATAATCACGACGGTAATTCGAGATATTTTGGGTTTTCATGTTTTTTCGCGATTAATTAACAAATTAATTGATAATTACAAATTAATCGATAATTTTCTTTTGCCGAACAACTCGAGTGTGTTTCGTCAAGCGAATTTAATACAGGAATCATCGGAAGGAGCAAGCGTCGATACAAAATAATTTCGATACTGTATTTCGTATTATTTATGTGTTTTTTGAATAAACAACCATTCATTTCACCGAATTGACCACATCTAACGATTTTTTGCTCGCCCCGAATCCCTAACGGTCGCGAAGTAGCCGATAGACGCGTCGGTGAAAAAGTCGACCGTTAAAATATATGTATTGCCACTTGCTTGAACTCGCTTGTGTCTGCCGAGAACGCATCTCGGGCAGAACAAACTTTCGCGAATCGAACTTTTTTTTAATACAGAAAACTAAAAAAATTCGTAGATAATTCGTTTCGAAACTGCTAATAACGAGAAAATACCGGTACCGCAAAAAATGTATTATTGATATTTGGTTGAGATGTTTAAGGTAGTCTTTTCGTTATGTCTGACGCCACCTAAGTTCGAGCGAGGAACGAGAGAGATTACAAACACTTCTCCATGGAATAAAAATCTTTAAAAAATTAAGCACATAGAAGGTGCTGAAAAGATTATTTTTGCATATTAATAATTTCAAAATGTTATTCACATATTAACAGAAAAATGCATTGTTTAACAAATCAACCGGCAATCTTATTTTTTTTTGTTACGAAAATGATTTGTAAATTATTCTGAATACATATGAATTTCTTCAGAGTTTCTCCTAATGTTCAAAAATTGCGATTCCAAACAAATTTTGACCTGAAGAAACCGCAATTTTCAAACATTAGATAAAATTCTGAAAAATTCGTACGTATTCAGAAAAATTGGTGAATCCTTTTTATAGCAAAAAAAATTATGTTGCCGAGGAATTTGTTAAACAATTAATTTTCTCATCAATTTTTTTATAACAATTTGGAATTATTATTACACACAAACAAACTTTCCAGCACCTTCCATATCCTTGACTTCTTTCAGATCTTTATCCGATCGGCAAGTGTTTGTAATTCACACTTATTCCTCTCTGTGACTTAGGTGACGTCAGACATAATGAAAGGACTACCTTGAGTTTCTGCGCACTTGTTATACAAGTTATTCGATACGAAAGCTTGTATAACAAGCGCGTCGCATGTTTTTCCACCATGCAGTGAGCTAATAACTATTGTGAAGTGCATTTTATGCCCAGACACGCGCGAGGAAGCGGTAGCAGTTGCACAAAAGAAGGGCGCAGGAGGTCGAGGTGCGCGAATCCGGAAACCGTTGTGCTACAGCGACACACCAGACGAACGACCTGACCTGGTCGAAGTTGCGAAAAGACGCAGAGCGCAAGTGATAGAACAAGAGAAAATAGTGAAAACTAAGGTATTTTCAAAAACTACTTTTGAGTGTTGTTATATGCTGAGGTACCTTTTAATTTCTCTTTTACTTTATTTTTGCAGAAAGAGTTTAAACAGCAGAGTTCTACGACTCGTAAGACGAAGCAGTTGCGAATCCGAGAGATGTACAAGGAATTAGATACCTATCAGGTAACGAATAAGATTTTGGTAAGTGTCGACATACAAAAAATAAAAACAAACAAGAAAACAGAAAACAAAATATATAAATAATTGTTATGTTCGGCTCGATGCGAGATCGAGAGCGAACGTTTATTTTATTATTATTTATGGGGATCTTTTCTGTCTGAAAGGAGTTGGAACTCCAACACCAAGAATAATGTTGTTCAATTACTAGGTTTATTAGAATATTGGTTACAGATGAGTTTTACAAGAGGAGTCTACGTTGTCTCTTCGGAGACAACCTCTCAGTTCGGTCGATGGAATTAGACTGATTGGTGTTCGATTCGCAGTCGGGGACTGTGAATCGAAATATTCGCATTTTTCGCAATCGCGGAAGAGCCCGGCGATTGCCTCTTGCTGCGCTCGCGCTTCCGTATGCGTTCGCACTTTTCGTTGCTGCGTGAACTCGCACTCCGATGCATCGGAGTGCGAGTTCATTCGCCTTTGCTGCGTTTGCACATTCTTGCGAGTTCGTTGCTCGCTTTTAATCGCTCGATTGGACTTCGCTCGAAATATTCTATGCGAATATTTCGACTCTTCGTTTTATCGCTCGAATTTTGAATATGCCCTTTTTGCGGCATAACATAATCCTTTCTTTCTCTACCTGTTGCAGGAACCGATGAAGAGAATGGATTTGCCATCCGGAGGCAGCGAAAGCGACAGTAATTTATGTGTGCGTGCGACAGCAGAAGGTGATGTAGCAGAAGGGGAGAAGAATATTGTCTGCGAGTCGGGGAGCAAAGAATCCGACGACGGCAAAAGCCATTATTGCGACGCGATCTACGATGCACCGAAAGGTACCACCTGCGACAATGTCGTTACCGAAATACTATGGGAGGACGATTTATTCGACGACGCAGCGATGGTAAGGACAAGTCCGTCTTTTTCTTGTAATTCAGCTGTCACGGACGAGTATCGTTCGAAAGTTTATTCATTTTTCATTCACATTGTTTGAATTTTTTCAGAAAATTAACAAGGTACCGAAATGCTACCCCGGCAGCAGCAGCATCAACAAACGTCCATCAACGAGCGGGGCAACACGCGGCAAAGTGACGACGATTTATTAGACAATACAGCAGAGGTAAAAGCAAATCCGTCCTCTTATTTGCACTTCGGTGTCACGAAGGAGTTTTGTGCGAAGATGTATAATTTTTTTCTTTATGTTTGCATTTGTACAGAAAATCGAAATGATGCCGGAATGGAACAGTTCCCACTGCAATGCGGAAATCGTCGTGGCATCGGCGACTGCCGAGGAGACGGCGAGACCTTCAGACTGCGACATCACACCCATGGCATCGGCGGTTATCGAGGGAATAATTCCAGCCGATTGCATAAACGAATCCGAGGTAGAGAGAAATCCTCTTATTAATGAAATAGATCATGTTTTTGTCTTTTCATTATTTTGATTGTAACGTTACAGAAAATAAAGAATATGGTCGAGAAAACGGTACCGATGGCCGATGGTGGCTATTCTGCCGAAGCAGTATCCGCGAAGGTGAGAAGTTCTGACTGCAATGCGGAAATCGTCGTGGCATCGGCGGCTGCCGAGGAGACGGCGAGACCTTCGGACTGCGACATCACACCCATGGCATCGGCGGTTATCGAGGGAATAATTCCAGCCGATTGCATAAACGAATCCGAGGTAAAGAGAAATCCTCTTATTAATGAAATAGATCATGTTTTTGTCTTTTCATTATTTTGATTGTAACGTTACAGAAAATAAAGAATATGGTCGAGAAAACGGTACCGATGGCCGATGGTGGCTATTCTGCCGAAGCAGTATCCGCGAAGGTGAGAAGTCCTGACTGCAATGCGGAAATAGTTGTGGCATCGGCGACTGCCGCGGAGATGGCGAGACCTTCGGACTGCGACATCACTCTCATGGCATCAGCGGTCTTCGAGGAAATGATTCCAGCCGATTTCATAAGCGACTCCGAGGTATCCGAGAGAAATTTTCTTATCAATTAAATACATTTTTTTGCTTTCAATTGTTTAGTTGTTCGTTTGCAATGTTACAGGAATTGGATGTGGAATTCGCGAACGAGTATGAATTCTCGTCGACAATAACCCCGATATTTTCAAGGATCAACAGTGAAGAGCAATTGATCATATCGGCGTCGATTCACAAGAAGCCATTACCATCGGCATCATCCCCGTCAAACTTGGCGGAGTTATCGGTTTCACAGCAGAGGGATACATCGATGAACGCAAGTGAAGTCAATCAATCGTCCAACATTTCTACGACGCGCACACCGAAAAAGAAGTGTGTCCATGTGAGAAAGCATTTAACGGCGAAATGGCTGAAGTTCAAGCCATCGACCCCAATGAATCCGGCGGAAGTAAACGAGGTACCGTGGAAAAAGGCGAAAAAATCTTTCCAACACCGATGTCACTGAACACTCTATACAATAATTATTGGGCCTGTGAGCCTTCTGTGCGCGTTCGTCAATGCGTTTGGAACCAAAGTCACATTTATTGCACATTGAATATGAACTGATAAGTTACGGTGCTGAAATCCGAGTATCGGTACCGAGTTTTCGCATATTATACGTTGCGAATGAATACTTTTTTCATTCATACTATTTGTCATGAACGTACGTTCTTTAACTTCTCTCGGGTTTCCGTTTTGGTGTGTTTTAAAATTTCATCGCAGCCGAACAACGATGATTCAGGACCGAGTACTTCGACGCCCATCGTCAATGCACGCATAATTATGATGATGATGATGATGGCGTCCGCGCGGGAACATCGAAAAAAAACTGTGCCGCTGACCGTCCACATCATGAATCGAGCAAAGTATGATACATACGATTATTGACGATTCAAGTAAAATGGGGCGCAATGAAACTTCGGTACCTAATGTATGAAATAATGTGATTAGAAATCGCATCAACCGAGAAAGAGAAAACCGGAAGGGGAGTCGACAGAGGGGGGGAGTGATGAAGAAACATCCTCCACAAACAACAAGAAAAAGAAGAAGAGTAAGAAGAAGCAAGGCTTCGCGGTGTCGTCGAAGTCCGACGCTCGGTTGGATAAAATTTCGAAACAAATTAGGATTCTGCAAAAGACCATAAGGATGGAGTTCAGCAGAATTAAAGCAGGCAAACACCGTGGGAGTCGCGATTCCGATGATAGCGGGAGTAACGAAACTGTGGTCGATCCACTACCGACGCCGTCTGCCACCGACGAAACGGTGAGCGAACGAAAATATTGTAAATTTATTTCGGTTGGTGGATTCTTGACGCCGAAAATGTAATGTTTCAATTTTCTTGGCTTTATAATTCAAATGTTGCATTCGTGTCCCAGGTTGAGATCGCGGGTGTTCAGATACCTGTAAAGCATTATTTTCGCATCGTAGATGTTTATACAATGTCGAAAAGAGTCAATAGAATAATCGAAGCAATGTGGCTGGACGAGGCAGTTCGAAGCCGCCTTTGCTTGGAGAAGGCACGTTTAAGCAACGATTCAATCGTTATTTCATCATCCGATGTCGACAAAATAGTTGGTAAATACGCAATTATCGTAGGATATTTTGTTCGACTCTTTTAATGTTGTTTGACATTTTTGATGATGTCTTTTTTACAGCTATTTGCCGCCGATTGCAGACAAAGCAAAAGTTGAAGTAGACACACAACCACGAACCCTACGACAGTGAGATAAAAGTCGTCCGAGAATATATTTCC
Organism: Ischnus inquisitorius; assembly: GCA_963924025.1. NCBI lineage: Eukaryota > Metazoa > Arthropoda > Insecta > Hymenoptera > Ichneumonidae > Ischnus > Ischnus inquisitorius. Next base: position 3,193,679 of record OZ001245.1, read on the forward strand.
AAATTTCTAAAAAACGCACGGTACCGAAGAAACCGTGTACACGGGTGTAGGTCGCAAGAAGAAGAACGTGGCAAGTCGAACGAGAGATCTACGACGACGGCAAACAGTGAGAGCAGTGAAGAAGAACCACCCGTTCATGCCAAGAAGAAGAACGACACCACGAAAAAACCGTATCTGCTTGCGCAGTTTTTGAAGCTGATCGAAGAACCGCGACATACTTTTCAGGATCTTTCCAAGATGACCAAGTTTTCGCTCCGACAACTGGAAAATATCCTCACAGCGAATTGTTCTTATACATATGCTCTGATCTGAAGCGAAAGAAGACGACGACTTCGACGACTTTATCCGACAAATTGCGGCAATTCCGTATTGGGGTGAACTATTTCTTTTTACAATTTTGTTTCGAATGTTCTTCATCTTATTTAATTTATGTGTTTTATTTTTTATTAACAGAAGACATTTTGTGAGAATTACTTGCCAAATCACTTCACTTCGAACGTCACGAAGATTCGAATGGTATCCGAATAACGAAGAAAGGAAAGCTGCTCAACTGTGCAAATAATTCGGAAAATACACTTACCGCTAACTATCGAGATGTGTGGGCTACGATACCCTGAAGTGTCCGCAGGTCTGCGGCGTTACCTTTCTTCGACACTTATTTTTTCATATTTTTCTGTTCATCGCAATATAACTCGAATGATTGTAAAGAGATAAGGTACCTAGCAAAATTACATAAAAATGAACAGCTATGTAACGAAAAAGTTCAGGTAACAAAATTCGTTTAATGAAAATAAATTTTCGATCATCCAAATTCATCCAGTCCCTATTAGCGAGATGCCGCCCCCACGATGACATCTTCCGACGAACACTGATTAAGACGTCTGCGTTCCCAGGTGGAAGACTTCTGAACACGACTTTCGACGAAAGCAGAAGTCTTTCACGGGTCACCAGCGTTCCCGGGTGGAAGACCTTGGAACACATTTCCCGACGAACGTAGTGGTCTTCCACGAGCCACTACCGTTCCCGGACGGAAGACCTCGGAAGACGTCTTTCGACGAACGCAGAGATCTTCCTTGAGCCACTACCGTTCCCGGGCGGAAGACCTCGGAACATATGTTTCGACGAATACAGAGGTCTCTTATGAGCCACCGGAGTTCGGGGCAGACGTCGTCATGAGAAGTCTTCTTCCGATTTTAGAGGTCTACCAGGCGACATCCCAAGGAAAAAAAATCCCTAGAAATTTTTGCCACGGAGACGTCTTTTTCGGAGGACTTTACTGACATTTTTGGATAGTTGATTCCACGCAAAAGTAGACCTGGTCAGGAAGACTAGTCTTTTGCGGACTTTTCCAATGGTCGCCACATGTGCTAGGGCTACAAAAATGGCCGACGGCATCGAGAAAAATCCGGAGAACACCGGAGAAAAAAACCATCGCGATACCGGAGGACAGCATCCAAATCATCCAGGAGGAGATCCGGCGTCAATCTTCCGAAGACAAGGAAATTCAAGAACTCCTCGACTCCGGAGTTGGGGTAGCCAGGGAGGATATCACACTCCCACCAGCCGCAGCAAGAGTGTTCCTCTCTGAGGAACATGCGAAATTCGGCGAGACGCCAAACCATGAAGAATAGAGTAAAGGAGCCCGAACGTAATGTTACGTTAATGGTCGATGGAACGGGCGAAATTTTTTCCAGGTGCGAACGATAGAGGCGCTTCGTTCGATGAGGACTATGAGAGAGAGATAGACTGAGAATAGAGTGAGACAGAAATAATTTTCTTTTGACTTCACCGGTACCGAGTACATAATATGCTGACATTTCATTTATTTATATACTTGAAAGCAACAAGAAATTTAATTCGGACATGGCTTTTTAACTTTTGGCTTCCTTCACAGAACTCCCCGAGTAAAGAACATTTTTAAAACTTTCGTACACATATTAACTGGAAGCTTAAGCAAATTGGAGCTCTGAGGAAGGAAAAGAATACGAACAATATAGGTCGTAGAACATGGATAAAATTAATTCTTTAGTCTCATAAAGAGGTAATTAGTACATGGAATATGGTGTCTTAAGTTTCAATCTCCTCCTCCCCCCCCCCCCCCCCCTTTTGTCATATTCTTTTTTTTTCTTTTGCTTCTTGGTACCAAATTGAAAGCCTTCGTTAGTTATCAATGCCCGAGAGTACGCTGTATTCTCGATCATCCTAATGAGTTAATAACACTCGCATAAGATTTTTCGGGATAACTAGCTTGCCTCAAAGCACCAGGGATGATTTATAGAAAATAAAGACATTAGTGTAATTTAGATATTATAGAATATAATATGCACGAATTGAATAACAATGCGGTTTCTCAATTAACTCACTATTCATAATTTCAATAATTTAATTATCGTACGCATAGATTCCGCTTGATAATTATTTTATTACAAAAAACCATTACTATTTATAGCAATTTTATAATACACGTGTCTCCAAATGAAAGTTTTTTCCTCATAAATGCTTCATGTCATATTATTTCATTATGACTCATGTTTATCAAGAGACGCGGTAGCGTCTCGACGCCAAGTACATAAAAAAAAAAAAAAAATTCGTACGAGGCTGGCCGAGGCGCTGCCGCTTCTTAGTATACGCGAATATGCCGGAAGTAAAACTTTCGCTCGATGATTCTCGGAAGATTAACTTCGAATCAAATTTTTGGCAAGTCTTTCATAATATAATTCGGCCATCAGCTTTCGAATGCGCCTAGTTGCGATTGAATCGGTGCGGCCGTTGCTGAGATATCGATGCCGTGACCCAAAAGGTATCCGATCAGTGATACTTGAAAGAAAAAATGTGTAGATGAGAAACACATGGGCATCCTCTCCTATCATTCAACGGGTTACGGCCATGGATATACGCCCTTCTGCTTCCCATCTACATCTGTAGATGAGAAGCAGAACGGCGGTATCGCACACCATTTTACGGGTTGAATAGCATCCGATACGCCCGTCTATTCCTCATCTACATCGGGTCGGGCATCGCGGAAAATTGTGAAATCGAGGCGCGTCGTGCGTGTTCGGTGCTCGCTCGGCCCGTCGGCCGTGGCGGCCCGTCGGCGGTTGACAGCGGGCGACGTAACCAAAGCAAGGGCCCGGGATTAAATAAATAAATGAATAAATTAAAAAGTGGTGAATGTTTGAAAGTGATTTCAAAACAGTGTTCTCTCGTCTCGTCTCGTCTCGTCACGTTTGTCTCAATTCAATTTTTTAAGTGATTCGTGATTGCCGGCAAATGTATAACCTTACAATAAGAACTAAAATCAAGAACAGAGTTATGAATCAAGATTTACAAAATCAAGACAACATTTTTTTTTCAGTTTCGTTTTTTTTTTCACTGTTCTCAAGATCAAGAGTATCTTTTTGTCGAAGATCGGCGTGGTTGTGTTCTTGATGCGCTGTCAGACATTTCTACGCTGATAGCGTAGGAATCAAGATTCCTCGGCAGGTCTGTTATAGTATTAAGAAAATATGTCATCGCTTTGACTAAAAATTTTGATAACTCTGTCTTTGGTTATCTTGACAGAGGAATTACACAGAACTCTTTCATTGACTTTCATGATAAGTCAACTCCGCCAGCGCTTCCTTTGGTTCTCGCAGCGGAAGGATTTTACCATTTTTCGCTTCACTTCTCCGGATGAGAAAATTTTCTCATTTTTTCTGTGCTTCTTCGAAAAGCATCGAAGAAAAGAATTAAGGATTTTTTTTTTTCTTCCGGTCGAAGATATCGTAACGCGTGGCAGAATTCTCTCGTTGAGAGAATTGTTGGAACGGACGGTCTCGTTGTCTCGCTGTGAGAGTCAAAGTAAGAAGCAATAGACCCTTTCTGCCAATCCCAATTTTAGTTTTCGAGCTGCTTTTCAAAAACGAGTAAAATCTGTGAAAAACAACTTTTTTTTATCAAAAAAAGTAAAAAAAACGTACGCCAAGTACATAAATGTTACAGAAATATTCAGATCTAGGAAACTGCATTAAAAAAAAAATCCAGAATAAAGGTAAATCACACGAGCTAAGTTTCAACAAATACTTTTGAATATCCAATGTCAATGATAATGATTAAAAAATTGTATGATAACTGAAAAATAAAATTAACAAAATACTTGGCACGTTCCTCGAATACAAATGAAACACTTCATGTATAAAAGAAAGGACGTGCCAAGTATTTTTTTTATTTTATTTTTCAGTTATCATACAATTTTTTAATCATTATCATTGACATTGGATATTCAAAATTATTTGTTGAAACTTGGCTCGTGTGATTTACATTTATTTTGGATTTTTTTTTTAAATGCAGTTTCCTAGGTCTGAATATTTCTGTAACATTTATGTACTTGGCGTACGTTTTTTTACTTTTTTTGATAAAAAAAAGTAGTTTTTCACAGTTAATATCTTACGTTACAATGTACGCCTCGGAGTATTTTTTTGCGGCTAACAGACTTTCATATATTTTCAAACATTATTAAAGATTTTTTTATCATGTTGCATTTCGCGACGGTTTTATATTAATTCAGATTTCTTTTGTTATCACTCGCGTATCAGGACTCGTGCGAATCCTCCCGAATTGTTTACATTCAATGCGACGCGAGATGTTTTTAATACATTTGTCATCAATATCAAAACATCAATACATTGATGAAATCAATACATTTTTGAGACAAATATCGCCACTATTATTGTTTTGTGGGATATCCATTTAACCCTCGGTGTTGTAGATTCCAACGAGTCACTCTTGGAATTATTAGCTGTAAACAAAAAATCCATACTGAGACAGAATACTTTTGTCGAGTTTTATTTCTAAGTATTTCACCCGGCGCGGCCGGGGTCAGTGGCTGCCGGGGCTCTGATTTGACGCAAATGTCGTTGAGCGCCAGTTAATTTTACGAATTAACAAACGATTTATCTTTTACTTTTGACCAGCCGCGGTAATTCGCACCGGGTTCCGCTGGATGACCCGGGGAAGGATTGCAAGGATCAGCGAAGCGAGAATAATTTCAGTAACAAAGTTGACTTACGTACGTTGCTGATTTATTGACAATCCAACCACAGCCCACCTGACGTGGCTGTCGAATTCTTTCGATACGGATATGATCGATTCTACAGTTGACAAAATGTCACCGGATAATTGACTAATAATAATAACAATTTACACCAGAATTTGATCACAAAATAACACAATAAATTATATGAAGGTCGACAAATAAAGCGAGACTCCTCGAGGATAATTATTTCTACGACTGCCTTTTACATAGGTACGAAGGCAAGTGTCTTCTCGCTCTCTCGATCGCGCTCGTTACGCGTTCGCGTAACACGCTTCGGCTCGACCCTTCGCCCTATTAGTCGATATCGGCGATCTATTTCGTCGCGGCGCTGTCGCGGCCGGCGATCTCGCTGTTGCCCATCCGAATCGAGCGTCTCGAGAGGATTGACGAATTCACGCGACTTATAACTATTTAATTTCTCGCGGAGAATATCGAGGAGTTAATTCGCGGTTCTGACGTCGAGGCACAGAACCTAAATTTCCTGTCACAATACAGTAACAAATTGGATGAATACAATTTGTAACATTCTTAGCTTATTGTGAACGACAATTTTACCTCAAGTATTTCGCGATGAGTCTAAAATAATCACGGTCGGGCCGACCATCTATGAAGATAAGAGAAGATGTTGTTTTGCGACAATGCGATGCGGCACAAGATGTTGATCTGCAATAATTTTTAAATGTATTATTTACCGGTAGATATTGCTACTGCGAATGTTGTGATTTTAAAGAAATACCTTATATTCTCGATATTCGCCTCAAAATCGGTCAGGCACAATATAAATTCCTGAAGGGGGCAGCAGACGCTCGGTTAGCAAAGACTTCTCGTTTCGTCAATGCACCGTAGTCCGCGTTTGACATCCATGAGCTTGAAAAGTAAGCTCGATCGACTTCGTAGATTGCTTATCTGTACATAGACCAAACATACATTATTACATCGTATTGTTAAAAATTTGGCTCGTTAACCAAAAGCTTGAGGCATGTATAAGGAATATATTGTAACGATCGACCTACGCACTACGCTCCTTTCCTGACTCCCGGCACTTGATTTACGGCGCCCTAAAGCTGCTCTTTACACGCTGAACCGTGCATCCTGTCCTTTCTCGAGGCGGCTCCCGGGAAACCTATTCGCCCCGATCACCAATAAGCGACGCAACCCGCACCTGCGCATCTTTTCTCGCCCTCGACTACCATTCCAAGAAACCGAGACACCTGGCTTTTCCAACATTCCTCGACTCCCGAATTCCATTCCCACCGACTATCGTTTTCTCACACTCTATCCGTATAAGAACCACCCTACAACAAGGCTAGCCAGTCAGTAAGTCACCGAAACTCTGCGCGACAACTGTAATGCTGCCAGTTTTGTAACTCTCAATAAACGTCGTAAGCAGTTCGATTACGTGTTAACCGAGTCTTTCCCGTCCTACAACCGCGTTCTGTGGCACAGTCAGCCACTTCAACCCGTAAAACAATAAATAAATTCCTTCGCGACATCACAATATGTCTGAAATCAGAAGCACATAACTAAACTATATACTAAATAAATAGCTTTGACATATCTTTGACAATTAATATACCCTATCACTCACCGTGTACAATTTTGATTGTTTACGATGCACCTTTGTTTTTATTTTCCTTGCATCAAAATTTTGATTTACCGACTTGGCAAGAAAGCTTCCTCTCATTATAAGATAGAAGTTTATGACTCTTCTGGTTGGTTCATTCTCGTGATCAACACACCCAACAATAGTCAAATTCTTGATTTTGGAGCCATTTTCCAAGATTTGATGTAAAGTGTTTTGCTTCACGGAGAGCTTGCCAACGACATCCAAAACCGCTATTTCCAAACTTTTCAACAGCTTGAATAGCTCTTCGCTCGGGTATACTAAGCCACCGTAACGACTGATAAGATCCGTGACTTTATCACGGTCGCAAGATTCGTCAGCTGTAAGTCGTTTTACGCAGTCTCCACATCCTGTGACGCGTCCAATATTTCTTGCTACATATCCAGCAACGTATGCCAAAACTTCGTCGCTCGTATTCGTGACGTCGTAGTCATGCATTGATACGTGACTACAGTTCGATACCGATTCGGCGTCCATGTATAGATGATCTAGGTCAACAAGATCAGCCAGAGAAGGATCCGTGGGTGTGCGGAATCGTCCGGCATCAATCGCCGTATCGAGTTTTGCCAAGAGTTGATCTTTTGACTCTTTAGTAGCAGCCAATGATTCTTTTGTGTGCATCAACGTTTCGAGAAGTTCAATGCCTGAGAAATTCGATCCCTTAGGAGGCTTCACTAGCGAATATAAACAGAGAATACGGAAGACCTGAGAGAACAGCAACGGATCGGGATGGTCATTACTACCACAAGCGTTTCTCATCATGCCGAAAAACCTCTGAACCAATATCAATGGCATCTTAACAAAAAGTTTTTAAAAAGTCATTCATTTTTAGAAGTTCATTTGAATTTGTTACTTCGAGTGCATTTTGGTTCAGCCTAGCCGTCATAAGATAATCGAAATTAGAGTCCTCGTGGAGAAATTCCAACAATTCTAACGTCGCCCCGAGGGTTACTTTGAAGCCAGTGAACGTACTAGCCGAGATTGGAAATGTCGCACCTTTACATTTCAGCACAGTCTCTCATTCGCGTAGGTACAACAAAAACTGTGTGATTGCCTGTTTGTAGAATGACCCGTGTTAATATTCGTAATATATAATGAAAATAACGTAACACCGGCAAAAATACAGTTGAAGGATGTATTATGTTTCGAAAACAAACGCAAATAACGTGCATACGTGTCATAGTCGGTTATTATAAAATAAAAAAAATTAAGCAATGTGAGATTCATTGACCCGGAAAATAAGAATAATCGTACGAGGATGATGAAGAGTGGAGCATCAAAGCTAAGACTTGTAATCACGCAAATAACAACCCATTTACGATGTACGATGTGACAGTTCCGAAATGAAAAAATCAACCAAGTAACATAAAATTGCAGAAATTAAATGTTCTGAACATTGTCCAGCGAGATAATTCAAGTTTCCAAGGTCAATAGCTGCTCTTTTGAGTAGTAATTGAAGAGCCAAAAAAAGAATTGAAAACAATACAAAACCACAACATTATGATGCAAGAGTTAAATTTGCCTGAGAGTTTATGAAACGTGCTTGGTTTCAAAACTGTTTCACTTACATATTTGCAAACTCTTAATTTGAATCCGGTAGGTTGAGAGCGTATGGGAACAATAATAATATTAATTATATTTGCGTGGTGTTGACTGGATATTCAGTTACAAAGACAATGTAAAAGTTGCAATGGACCTCGTAATGTCTGTTTTCAAGATATTCAAAAAAATAATTACTGCATTGTCTAGCAAATATGCTGTTCGGTTGTTTATCGTATGTGGGAAAAAAATTGCAATGAAAAATATTAGTAGATACCAATTTTAAATGCAGCACTTTAATACTGCAGAAGAAATAGTGTTTCAGCAGATTTGAGCCAACTGTAACATATATCCTCCATGACGAATAGCAAATTGATCATTCGAGAACAATAACCCGGTGCTTTTATTTCAGGCAACAAGAGATGCGGTACCGTCTCGACGTCAAAGTACTTGAAAAACATTTATTTTACGAACGCACGTCGAAAACCGCCGGGTATATATGACGCAAATATAGGATCTTCTAAAGATCCATCGATTAAAAAAAATTAAAAAAGATACTAATCGAAATTCTAATACGTACCACTTTTATAAACTAAATCGACTAGTAGCTTTTCTATGAACCGAATACCAATCCTATAGATGCGTTGTCGAACTTCCACTTTTATAATAGTTTTAATTAGAAATATCGTTCGAATCATTTCATATATTCGAGTAGACATTTATGTCTTTTCTACAATTTTATAATGCTTACTTTTTTCTGTGAACAAGTGTCGAGGGGACGTAATGCCTCCAATGGCTTTCGCGACATCATCGCGCGAATGCTTTAATCAACTTGATTGTTGGAGTCGAATCTTTCAGCCGAGGATACCTTGGATCATCTTTATATAATGCCATCGCAACTCGGACTCGATCAGAAAATAGCTACAATATCAAAGTGAAAAAATATTTAATACCAATAGTAGGATATAACAAGCGCCTCAGCGCCCTGCGGGCTCCGCCCCCCAAACCCCCCAAAAATGTCCCTTCGGGAGATTTTATAAGGCACTCATAGGTGTACACGTCGCGCTGCACGCTCCGTTAGATTTATACGCACGTCGCGCTTTGCGCTCCGTTCGATTTTTACATTAGTCAAATGAAAATGTGTAACTTTTTGGATGGCTCCCAAATATAAAAAAAAATGTTGAAATTCTTGAAAATTTCGACTGCGAAGTCTTCGACAGTAGTTATATAATAGTACATTGTGCACTAAGGGCCAAAAATTGGCGTTTGCGACGCGTCTGATGTTTGCTGCCCGAGCGAAGCGAGAGCCGCAATCACACGAGTCGCGATCGCCAATTGGCCCATGTAGCACACTATACTTTTTGTAATGAGTGCAGGAATAAAAGTGCTTTGAGGGGCAATGTTTGCGGGACGACCATGACAAGTGAGGTTATGGCCGACGGGCAAAAAAGTGGACTTTTTTACTCTCGGGTAGAAAAGTAACGTAACGTGCATGCGCAAACTGACTTTTCGATGCTGGTACTCAAAGAGCCACTTTCGTCCCGCAAAGCTGACCGAAATTACCGACCGAGTGTCGGTAATTGCCCATTCTAGAATAATTGAACGAATGACATCAATTTTACTATAAAGCAGCTTAGTAAAGGAAAATTCATTGATCTGATGTCGATTTATGTAAATTTGAGTGATTTAAAATGATTTATCAGGAATTCTAACCAAAAAACGAATTTTTACCAACTGAGCTATTTTAGTTGACTTTAATCTGCATAAATGGTGTAAGACGAATTTTCGCAGGAAAACTATCCCCTCCCCCCCCATCCGGCGGCTATTCCGCCGTGCCCACGAGATATACGAACACGGATAGTTGGATACTCGGGAACAGTTTGGATATTTGATGATTCTTCTTTGTTTTATTCTTAATGCCTATAAAGGAGCGGATGTAACAAAAAACAGAAGCATGTGCGATGAAGTTTGAGGTTGAATGAAAAAAAAAGTTTCGAAAACTTTTTCGAGAAATAATTTTAAAAAAAGATATCGCCGAACGAATTACTCAATGCGATACGGAAACGAATTTCAAACGAATCATGCAGCGTAATGAACGAAAGAATAAAATTACCGATCACATGAACCGTCCACATCTCTTCCCTCGGGCTTTACGCGGTTCGCCCGGTGATTGGCTCTTCGCAGCCGGCCAATCCGCGCAATGAATATTCTGGACTTGAAATTGAAATTTTGTCGATATTTATCGTTGTTTAAAAAAATGCCCATCTCGAGATTGAAACATGGTATCGCCTTGGTTCTTGTCTTGTATTAAAGAGGAAGTAATACATTATTCAAAACATACTTTGCAGCTTTTTGGAAGCCTCTCAGATATTTTAAAAAATTTGTTAAAATTCTTGAAAATTTCGACTGCAAAGACTCTGACAGTGGTTATAATTAAAAAAATATTTTCCTAAGTTTTATGCGTTTTTTTTCTTTCTTAATAATACATGGAATCAGTTCGTCATTGTCTCCGTACAAAACGAACTATTGGAGCCGAGAAATTCGATAAATTGCATTATTTTCCCCGATTTTCATTGAAATTTTGTCGATATTTATCGTTGTTTATGAAAAATCCTATCTCGAGAACGAAACATGATATCGTCTCGGTTCTTGTCCTGTCTTAAAGAGAACGTACTACATTGCTGAAATAATTATTTGTAGCTTTTTGGAAGCCCCCCAAATATTAAAAACATTTTTTTGAAATTCTTTCAAATTTCGACTGCGAAGACTCTGACATAACCTGAAATTAACCCCTGTTATAATGTAAACATTTTCTAATAAAAAATAGTTAGAGATGTTCAAATGCCTCGAAATTTACTAGGCATAGTGTTTTTTAACAAACAAAATGATGCTGCGAAGGAGAAAAAAATTGGTTCGTAGGATTCATAATTACAGCACCGAACGGACAGCAGATGCGAGGAAATTTTTTTTTTATGGAAAATTCTGAACCAAAAATAGTTAGAGATGTTCAAATGCTTTGAAATTGGGCAGGCATAGTGTTTTTCAACAAACAAAATGATACTGCGAAGGCCAAAAAAATTGGTTCGTAAGATTCATAATTATAGCACCGTACGGACAGCAGATGCGAAGAAATTTTTTTTTAAATGGAAAATCCTAAACAAAATATAGTTAGAGATGTTCAAATGTCTTGAAATTTGGCAGGCATAGTGTTTTTCAACAAACAAAATGATGCTGCGAAAGAGAAAAAAATTGGTTCGTAGAATTCATAATTACAGCACCGTACGGACAGTCGACGGAGGAAAAATCCAAATTTTGAGCAATAATTTATTTGAAAAAATATTTCAATGTCTCAAATTGGTTTAAAAAGTGATGTGCATACTTGTAATAATGTGATGAAACAATCCTGCAAAGATGAGCAAAATTGGTTCGCAGGATCCAAAGTTACAGTATGATACGGACGTCCGAGACCATTTTTTTAATGAAAAACCTATTTCTACTGCACCGCAAGCTAAAAAAAGTATATTAAGTCATCGCGGTCACTAGAAACTGACTACGCATCATGTCAGAAGTACATTAAAGTTAATCCTAAAAAATAAAAAATTTTAGAGCAGGCTCTGCGGAGTAACCTCATCAAAAGCTCTGAAAACGGACCTCGAAGGTCATTGCAATAGGCACTTTTTGCCTATTCTTTATAGTGAGTGCCTAAAAAAAAGACAAATGTTTGACTGTATTTTTTAAGATGTAAAAAAACAATGTCCGGGTGCGACATAAATATGTTATTGACACATGTTTATATGGCACTTGGGCCTGAGTATGTTCATCTACTGTGTTCATGCTCGATCTATTTACGCATTTCTGAATTACCATGTATAGTACATTTGTCTCAATAAATGAACTCTTTTGTCACCGACTGGTACATTTCAAAGCACGTGATATTTTTGTGCTTCCTCTGTGCTCAAATTTACAAGAAGCTGTTACCCGGTCGTGTAATATCTGAAAAAAAAAAAATTTGCTCATACGGGAACAGAGTCGCTAGAATGTAGGGTAGCGATTTTTTTTTCAACCATTAGTAAAATTATTGCGACCTAATGAAAAGAATTTGTATTTTGTAAAACAAACAATTTTTTTTCTTTGGCTCACCATAATTTTACTACTGGTCGAAAAAAATGCTGAGCTACATTCTAGCGACACTGTTCCCGAATGAGCAATTTTTTTTTTTTTTAGATACTACACGACCGTGTAACAGCTAGTACCACGAACGCGCGTATCGTGCGAAGGGCATCCGCGGAAATGTACTGAACGCCGCCATTTTTAAATATTTTTCAAGGAAATTTATGTACGTTATTCTTGAAGTATATTTTTTAATATAGTCATTTTTCGAGCGGCCAAGGTGGCCAGATCCCTTAAATGAAACACACTATACGTTGTGACGTATTTTTCTTGACTCTAAACTCAAAATCAACAGAACTAAACCGAAAAAAGACGAAATTTTAGCTCAAACCAAACGGGAGCAAAACGCGAAAACGAAACTTACGTCACCTTCGGCCGTTTCTCTCGCAGGTGCATCGGCGTCCCGGTGGGCGCCAGTTAATTTTTGTATCGCCGGTATTAACGAACCGGACTAATCTGGAGGTCGATGGAACTCGACCTCCGCAGGGTAGATTTTTGTTTCGCCGGTATCACCGAACCGGACTAATCTGGAGGTCGGTGGAACCCGACCTCCGCCGGGTAGATTTTTGTATCGCCGGTATCACCAAACCGGACTAAACTGGAGGGCGGTGGAACCCGACCTCCGCAAGGACGAAACGAGAACGAGACACAGAACGAGAACTCAACGAGAACTTATCGAGAACTCAACGATAAACACTGTTACGTCCTGCCCCTTAATCTATACACTTTCCTGAATTTCATTTATTACGATTTATTCAAATCTATAAAATTATTCTCACGCAAAGGAAAGAGCCCGACTCGTTCGACCGGATGTCGAATATCATATTTCGCAAATCCATATCCGCTCGCGACTTTACTCAGAACGGAATAATTTCTTTCATCTCTCTCGGAACTCTTACTTTTCTGTCTCACGGCCTAATCAGCATTTTGAGTTTCCCTCATGCTGGATTCACCTCCGGCTTAGCAACAGCGCGTGCCGCGCTGTATCAGCAATTTCGGCCGCCTCGCGACGGCCAGTTTCGATCACTCGATCGTCAGTCTTATTCCAAATTTCAAACTAATCGGTCGGACTCAACTTTAGAGCGGGTACTTTCCTCCGCGATTAAGATATATTTAATTAGCATTATAATTTAGAGTCTCTTACTTATCAACACGCACACACACACGCACAACTTATCGCGATTTATTTGTAATATTCGTTATTTACGTTCAACGAATAAACGCGATTTATTAAACTCGAAAACGGGATCTTTTGATCTTATTCGAGAGACGAACCCGAAATTTTAATATTTCCTGCATTACGTCGTCAAGTCGAGAGCGCGCGTGACCGCTGAGACTATCGTCCAAGTCAATTGTTACGTCCGGAACGAGCTCTCGCGAGTTCGTTCAGAACATGTGTAACGGTGGTCTCACTTTCGAGTCAAGGCGTTGGCCCTTTACTCAGGGACGGAGACCTCGCCTTGCACTGCCGTAGATAGGGGAAAACACTTGGGAGGATTTTGGTGATCGGGAGTCTCGTTGCACTATCGTAGAGCATGCAGAAATATAATCGAAGAATTTGTCGTAGATTTAGTACTCACTATGGTTTTATTCAATGTTCGGCGTTTCGATGTTGATACAATTTCCGTGTTACAAATTCCTCGTTGGAACACTCGATGAACTTAGCCACGCAGGGCTTATCGAAGAGAGGAGCCTTGCACGCTCCGTAGACGATGGTGATAGAACAACTTCTATGCAACTACTCGGCAACTACTGAGCAACTACCGACTTGCTAACGAAAAATGCTCGCCTTTTATACTAGTTTTAACCCTATGCTTCTAATGTAAAAATGGTAGAGCGGTGGGGTTAGTTCATTGTAGAGCAAGTCTAATAAAAATGTTTGATAAAGTAATAGTTTAGCGACCTTTTCGGTGAAACCGAATAAGCGACAACAGGGTTATTGCGGCTCTCGCCTTTGCGGTGCATAAGTAGTTTACCGCATAAAGATTTCGGTATTCATCTTTTAACTGAAAGTAATAAAATAGAAAATGGATGAAGTGAATCTAGAGACTCTTTTTGGTAGAAATTAATAGACGAGGGGACAGTCGTGAAGGCGCGATCTTTATGTTGCGGTGCGCGTGGAGGCTGCCGCTCGAGTTTTTACAGAGATGCAAGCGTCTTCCCGATAACGCATAGACTGAGTGCGTGGACATAGTTTTACGACCGCGTGCCGCTGACGGGCTAGAAGCGCGCCTAGCCTAAAGTTATGGGCGTCAAGTGTACGAGAACGCGTGCACGGTGTGTGAACTGAGGCGCGCGTAAGTGAGCCTCCAGAAATTAGTATGTGGAGAGTCTTTAGGGTATTAGTAGATTTTTCATGCCGTGTTTCTGTGTGGTAGGTTACGCAGGACGTAACACAATGCGTTCGCCGGTAAACCTCTGAGACGTAACAAACACCGACGCACGCACGAGAGCGAACGGTTGCGGAAATGCACGGCTGCTCAGGATGCGGTTTTTGGTAGAAGGGTCACAATCCGAGGCCGATAGAATAGCAGACGAGATCGCACGCAAGTGCAGCGGGGAGCGCTCAGCCGATCGAACGATCGAGGCGAGCAGCGAGATCGAATTTCTATTCGCGAACGGGAAAATAATCGAAAACGATAAACTCACCGAAACGCAGAATTTAGTCCATGAATTGGCGGGATCCGCATCTTTCGATGCCACGAGAACGTACTCACGAAAACTGCATCTCGAGAGCATTCTTTCGAATACATCTCGATCACAAAATTCGGAAATAATCCGTATCGGAATTATCACGAACTGTCATTCTCAATCGTACGCTGAACGCGAGCGAACGAGAGAAGCGACAAGTAGCACGAAACCCACGAACACGAGCGAGAACACAGTATCGGAGTACGCAGCAGCGAGAGAGAACCCACGCTACGCGCGACTCACGACACACACACGAGAACACACGACAGGCCGAAGCCAACGATAGCGGGAGCGCGAGAGAGACCCGAGTTACCTCTAGGGCGGCCCTCGGTAGACTGATTTGCCTACGATAAGACGCGTAATCGTCACTATCATTATTTCGGGAACTTTAACCGATAGCTACTACTGCCCTCTCAACTACTTCACTACGGGATCTAGAAGGTAATCGATAACTGAACGGTATCGGAAGCGGCAATATTCGAGGATCGCTGCGATCGCTACTCTCTGTTCGATGCGTGAAAATAAGGCTCTTCTCTACCCAAACTCCAACTCTTACACAGCACAAGGTGTTCCACCCTTGCCTGGACTAAACACAAAATCTCCGCCTGTTCTCCAACGCATCGAACCTTACCATAATACTCCACGAGAGTGCCGGGCTTGCACCGCACTGTGGCGTATTCGCAACGAAACCTCGTCGAGTCTCTACGCTATTCGGGTATCTCAGTACTTCGAGATTCGCACCACCGAATAGCGCGGAGATCTCGACTAACGAAACGGTAACTAAATTAACCTGAAACTGAACGTGAAACTAAACGTGAAAACTATACTTGAAACTCAACGAAACTGCATCTAAAAGAGCTGAATCGGATCGGAAGTAGTGTGGGAGGCAGCAAAACGACATCGAAAAGCGGTACTTTACGATAATTTCGGTTTATTTGGTTTTTGTGACGTTGATTCCAAAAAATCACGTCACAACGTGTTATTTCACATGGAAAAATTTGATTCCCCAATTTTTTGGTTTTTATAGATAAACGTGTTCTAGATAACAGATGTTTGTATACAAGTTTTTTTACTCTGTTTAAGCGTTGCTGTCCTTAGGCAGCCTGTTCTCTTATGTGCTCTTTTTTTTCTCAATATATCGAACAGTGTAAACGGTATAAAGCCCACAAGCTTTCACATTCAAACATGCATCAGTTATATTAAGTACCTATGTGTACAAAATTACAATACATGACAATTACCTGGAAAGCAAGGGGAACATTTATCTTTTGATAACCCTTTGGATTCAAATGCGCGTCCGTAATTTGGTACGCCACTTTCATGTTCGGCTTCGCATGACCTTCGTAGTCTATGAGTGCTTTCCAGTGTTCCTTCTTCACTGTGCCGTCAGGAGTCTACAAAATCGATGTTAATAATTACACTCGACAAAATTAATACGTCGATGAATAAAATGAATGTATATGAACAGCTACCATGATAGTACGATGAGCCAGCATACGTAACATACCACAAAAGATTCGACTTTCGGAGCCATGAGGCCGTTCCGAAAGCATTTGATCAGATGAGGGAAGTCGGACATCATCCATAGGCGTCGATTATCGTCAGAAGGATGTCTGCAGCTAAAGTGACCATCCTGTATACTGTGACGGGACGTTTTTTACCTCAACTCGTCATCGAGAGTTACGAGCAAACGTCCGTTATATCACTCGAGCGGAACGGTGTGACCAACAACCGATATAGGTGATACGGCCGAACCGACGCCGAGTGATATCAAATTAGGATACGCCTTAGCGTCTAATCACTCGCGCTAATCCTAGCGCGAGTTAAGAGCAAATATCCGTTGGCGTTCGAACGCCTGCCCACTCGCTGATCTGGGGATCTCCAGCGGCAAACGGTGACGCTACTTAAGAGCGATTCATCGTTAAACATTTTGAGCTCATTTAAAAATTTAAAAAGATATTTCGGCCACGTGATGAATCTTCCCCCTTCCAGAATTGCATCACGTGATGACCGTCCTCGAGAGTATAAAAGCTCGAACTCCGAGGAATCGAGACCCAACATTTACATCACACTTCTTACAATCATTAGAACGCTTAACGCCTTCTCGTGCTTAGCATTTAGATTTGATAGTCGTGCTCTGCACAAAAATCCTCTGTTATACAGATCCACGAGATTGTGTCTTGCATACGGCATAGCGCTGTCCAAGCCACACGCTCTGCTAGGTAATCCCCGGCCTACTTTCTTTGCTAGGCTTTCCCCGGCCTCCTCGAATATAATTTCGTTATTCAATTATTGTAATTTATTTTTCTGTATCAAATTCGATAGGTTCGTGTTGGTTTCCGTTCATTTTTCTAGAATTATCGATTGTCGGACGCATCGATAATTAAAGTGAATTCCGTCTGAATAAAAATGTCAAATCATTGACGACCTTCGTGTCAAACTTTATATACCACGGGAACGTTCGCGTCGACAATAGACGGATTATCTCGGAATCGAGGATGATAATCCCCGGCGACGCAGAACGGTATAGAAAGAACCGAATATCGGAAATTAGTAAGCAATCTCGAGTAATCCGATTCAATTAACTAAAGCCTTTTTTGAAGAATTACATCTCGAATGAGTCTGTCCCTCGGAGCAAAATAAACTGATAAAGTCATTTTCGCATATTAACGAGATCATCACGAAATTGAGGTACCAATGCTAGAAACGATTTCGAGATTCGCGTACGACAACAAACGGCACGACGCGCGATTATACTCGGCACTTATAAGCGGACTTTGTCAACAAAGCGCTTCGGTAGGCTAGAAACCTTGACTTCCCCGTTCACCCAAGCGGCTATTGCGCAACCGATTATTTCACACGCAATTCGAGCGGTGCCGAAGCAAAAAAAGTTTAAATGGCCAGGGTAGGGAATTCCTCACCTCAGGAGAACATTTAAGCTTCTTGGAAAGCAATCGGTATTTCAAGGAGACGAGTTAATTTCGCAGAAGACGAGAGAATAAAATCCCGCGACACACGTGCGATTGCCGCAGCTGAGTCTAAAAGGATTATCTCTCGGCTTCACAATTCCCGATTCGTCGACGGACAGTTACAAAACACAGCACTGAGCTACCGTCGCGCACACATCCGCAACGAATACGGATTATCAAAAACAGTAAACTCCAATTAAGAGGAAAGGAATGTTTTGACACGATTAACGTAGCAGGTAGTTATGCAATAGGTTTCGATAATCAATTCAATAACACGAACAAGCTGGTGATGAAATCATGATCTCGTTCACTAGACCAAGTGAGAACAGCAAATCTGAAGCTTTATTGCATAAAAATTAAGTTACGCGTGTGGGCCCCGAGCCGAACCCCAGTCGGCAAAATTCAGTATTTCCCAAAAAACAGCGGTATCACGTTGCGGCAACAAAAGGCTACTTTTTGGAAAATCACAATACCGAAGAGCTTCCAGACACCTCGGTTCCATTGAGCTCCATCCATAGTGATGACATCGATATGGAATTCCGATCGCGTCAACTTGAGTAAGCATTCTAGTATAAGCTTGTGCAGAACAGAACTCGTCACGCTGTTTCTGCTCAAAAAGCGACCAAGCACTTGAATCCATACTCCTCGAAAAGGTTGGAACATGAAAACAAGTGCATGATCAGCTCGTGTGTTCTGCAAACTTACTGGAGTATGCTCTCCCAAATCGACGAAGCCGTTGAAGTTCATGGTTTTTGCGATCGGAATTGATTGCTTCAAGGACTCAAGGCTGCTGACTCAAGGACATTTCGTCAATAAGAAGCGCACCTGCACATAATATAAAAACGATACCCAGAACGGGTTAATAAAACTTGTGATGAAGGAAGTTCATCATCAATGAATAAATCAATTGCTATTCATTGTGATGACATTCCTTATATTGTACATCACACAATACATTCGGACGATACACGTTTAAGCGGCAGCGCAACATTACCGATCGTACCATACCACAATATTTAAAAAAGATTGTTGAGAATTGCACTAATAGGATAAGAGAGACTATACTATAAAACTAAACTACAGAATGCACTCAACACAGAAAGCAGAAGAAGTATGAAATATTTGCATGGTGAGTTGTGTTAGAACAGATGTGTCTGTACGTCACATTATAATTTCTATAAAGCTTTCTGAACAGTTGTTACCGAGTTAGAGTGTCTTTGATATTATCGCAAGGATGTTGACACTGTAACTTGATTTGGAGAGAAAATAGTAGTGAAGAGTTCGGCCTTTGTCAACCGAAGATGTTTTGTTGATTGTGCTCATTCGAAGATTGAATGAGAAAGTAAATACTTTCTACTAAGCAACAAACATGGAATACCGAATTACACAAGAAAACATTAAAAGCGGCTGAAGAATAATGAGCACTTCGCTTGATACCCCTTCTTTCGACGGGTTCCATTCTTGAAGCTTTTAATCGCAAACACTCGAAGACAGCTCGTTGAAAACCGTACGAGGTGTCCAATTTTTGAATGTATTTGTTCAACGTGTCTTTACAGGGAAGGGGTAAGATGTTTCGGGATCGCAAATGATCATACAGTTTGCTATTCTTGATACGCATCAACAAGCACTCTTACACCCAATCCATTCTGTATCGTCGCTGATTTGTGCATGTCAGTTTCGCATTGTTGAAGGAAGCTGTGACCGCTTCTTGTTGAGAAGGTGGTTGTAATGTAGTGGAATAAAATAAATGATTGTCTCAGAGGGAACAGTGTGCCATATTTATTGATAACTTAAAAATACGTCTACTCTAGACGACAGCGGCAGTGCGACTGACTGAACGATGAATACATTACAATTCCTCCGTCCTAAAATTGTTAATACATTCGAGCGATTATTTTTACACTCACACATATCAAACATACGCGAAAGCGTAACACATTTTTAAATGAAAATAATACACGCTTATCAACGTTACAAATTCAGTCTTTGCACCGGTTTACTCACTCGTTTTGCTCTCTGATTAACATTCAGATTCTCGTCATGAATTAGATTTCTCATTCTCGGAACTTGAACATTTTTAACAATACTCGCTCTTTTATCACACGGAACATCCGAGATAACATTTTCTCTATTTAATTGAACCGAACCATCCTATAGAAGCGAAAACAAAATTTCTGAAATGTAAAAAACAATACCGTGATACTCTAGGCGCCGCAAAAAAGCAATACTCACAGCAAATTAAAAGTCGTTTTTCAAATCTTAACTGCCCAGCAGACTTTTGGAGCGCGGTGAAAAAATGCAAACAGAAACCGAAATACACGCTTTCACTTCCGATTGAGCGATGGAATTAATTCTACTCAACAATATATGGCCCCAGAAATAACAACAACTTAACCTTCTATGGTCCCGGTTATCCAATTCTAGACGAAGAAATCACTCTCTCAGAGCTTAATATAGCACTGAGTAAAACTAAGCGGGGAAAAGCACCAGGTCCCGACAAAATCTCCTGCGAATTCCTTAAATCCCTGCCTCCATCCTCGCGACAGTACCTCTTAAATCTGTATAATGAAATCCTCAAAAACGAAACCATCCCGCCAGCCTGGGCGAAAGTCTCATTAACGATGATCTTCAAAAAAGGCGAAATAGAAAACCCAGCCAATTACCGGGGAATTGCGCTAGTAAACAACCTAACAAAAATATTCACGGCAATACTACGAGATAGACTATCCGAACTGACCGACAGACTGTAAATCATACCCGACTCTCAAATGGGTTTTAGAAAAGGACGCAGCTGCGTCGACAGTATCTTTACACTGACCGTTGCGATTCAATTACAACTAAGGCTTGGTGATAGAGAAGTGTACGCGATATTCGTAGACTTTAAGCGAGCATTCGATTCTATCCCGCACACGCGTCTCTGGGAGAAACTATACGAGCAAGGCATCAGCCCAAAGTTTATACGGATAGTCAAGTCACTATATGAACAAACAAATATTCAAGTCAAATCCCGAGGCGAGTTTTCGAAAGAGTTCCCAATTTCCGAAGGCGTATTGCAGGGTGAATCACTGAGTCCCGACTTATTTTTACTATATCTTGCCGATTTCGAAACGGTTTTCAGAAACAAAGGTCTCACCGGCCTGAACATTAACGGAATACACGATATCTTAATGATACTATATGCAGACGATACTGTTATACTTGCGCACTCACATATCGACATAAGTAGAAAACTCAACGCTCTCGAAGAATACTGCACACTGAACGGCCTCGAAGTTAATGCCAATAAGACTAAAATTGTCGTATTCAAATCTGGAGGAAAGCCTAAGATGATAGGGAAACACTTCACTAAATACGCCGAAACATTTATCGAAGTTGTCAACAGCTACAATTACCTAGGCGTCCCAATCGCAACCTCCACTCTAGGGCTTAAAGCGGCCCAAGCAGCGATCAACAAAGCGAAAATTGCGACCGGCACAACTCTGCACATTCTCTCAAGATCAAAATGCGACAATTGGGACGCCTACGTAAAACTGTTTGAGAGTATCGTCGCATCTACACTACTCTATGCATTCCCGGCGTGGGGACTAAGATACACCGAACTTCTAGAAACAGCACATGCTTGGTTTTTTAAGAGATTATTATACCTCCCGAAAAACACACCAAATGCGGTACTCAGACTAGAACTCGGTGCAACAAAAATAAAGTACACAGCCATGAAACACACATGGACCTGGTTCATTAAAATCCTCAAAACAGACGAAAACTATCTACCAAAAATATGTATGCGCAGACTAATTTCCCTCGCCGAGAACCTTGATGAAGAGAACAAATATAACTGGGCTACGCAATTTAAAGCATTCCTAAACGAAACTGATGCGCTCGACCTATGGGGAAACTTCGAGCATGACGCCTGGAGGAGAAGAACGACCGATGTGTTTTCCCAATACAAAACAAGCCTAAGAGCGCAAGACTTTGAAACGTGGTTGGCGTCGTCATCTTGCCAGCTTGAAATCCCACGAACAATTGAAGCCACCACAGCAAAACATCTCACATTGCGTATTCCCATAGCTATAAAGCGAACAATAACACAACTCAGATTAGCGAATAAGTTCTACTGCCCGATAAGTTACAAAAACTGCACAGCTAAGTTAGATCCGAACCAAATATGCCAAATATGTAACCTACAAGAAAACGAAACAATTGAACACTTTATACTTAGATGCCCAATACTAGAACCCTACAGAAGCTACTACATAGATAAGACCGCGAACGCAGCAGATCCTAGAGATGCCCTGGTCACACTTTTGAACACGCGAGACCACAAGTCTCAAAAAAGATTGTATAACTTTGTTAGCCGAAGGTTAATGCTCAGAGCCTTCGCACTCAACATATAAGCTTTGGTAATCGACGCTGTAAAAACAAAAAAAAAAAAAAATCTGTAATACTAATGCTACCCCCTTGCTATAGGAGTAACTTTGTACCCCTGATGAGCAATAAACAATACATACATACATACATACTATTTAATTGATCAAAGTTACACGCAGGTAACCCACGCTCGTTCACAACATTTGAACTATCGACACTGGCGCTTATCGACGCACTTTTCTCTTGGTCTTCACGACCGTCACCAACACTTTCTTCTTTTTGCTCGCTTTGAACACTCGGTTCCACGACACTGGAAGATTTTTCTCTTCGTACGAACTCGTCTTTTTTATTCACCGCGTCACTTCCTTCAACCTTCCGCGGCAACACATCGAGTTCACGAAATTCTTGATCGTAGAATTCTCCTCCCTTCACAAGCTGATCGACATGTCTTTTCCAGACCAACTTTTCACTCAAAGTTTTACATAGATACGTTCGCTTTCCTAACTTTTCAATTATTTTAGCTTTTCGCCACACTGGCTTGGACGGATTTTTATAATCACGTGCGTAAACGTTCTCGCCAACGTGAAATTCGATTTCTCGCTTTTCTTTAAAATATTTTATTTGTTTCTCTCTTGCGCTCGCTGCCGCCGACGCATTCATAAAATCTAATCTCGTCCTTACATTTCTACCTAACATTAATTTTGCGGGACTCTTCCCTGTCGTACAATGCGGAACGTTTCGATATGTCAATAAATGTCGGTTAATTAACGTCGTCATTTTAATCGAATCATTACGCAAGTCATGTAAAGCTTACGCGATACCTCTTTTAAACGCACCGACTGCGTTCTCAGCGAGACCACTTGTTGCTGGATGATACGGAGCGGAAGTTCTGTGAATAATACCATTCACCTGACAGAAACGCGCAAATTCCTCAGACGTGAATTGTCTTCCGTTATCCGAAAAAACCATCCGAGGCAAACCAAATCTCGCAAAACATTCTCTTAATTTTTCGATAGTACTTTCAGAATCCGTTTTGGTCATTTCATAAACCTCTGGCCATTTCGAAAAAGCATCGACAATAATTAAGTACACTTTCCCATGGAAAGGACCCAAAAAATCAATATGTACTCTCTCGAACGGAGTGATGCCTCACGAAATTTGATCAGCCTCGCCTTTTGTGGAGCCTTCGATACCGTCAAACACGCGTCACAGTTTTTCACAAAGTTCTCGATTTCAGCATCTAAATCAGGCCACCAAAAGTATTGGCGCGCGACAGCTTTCATTTTCGCCATTCCGAGATGCGAACCGTGAATTTCGTCTAATAAAATTTTTCTCAAACTTTCTGGAATAATTACTCAATAGCCCCACATAAGGACTTTGTTTTCGATACTAATTTCATTCGCTCGACGAGCATAAGCACTTAACTCTGCCTCGAACGACTTCGGCCACCTCTCTCGCGAATACAGATATACTTTTTTTAACAATCTATCGAGACTCGTTTCTATTCTTATTTCATCCGCAGTCACAGGCATACGATCTTCTACCATGAAATGAAAATAATCGTTTTCTACTATATGATCTTTTTTACATTCCACCGGAAGTCTCGACAAACCATCAGCGCCACTGTTCTCTTCCCCTTTCACATATTGGAATTTATATTTGAGCCCACTAAGAAACAGAGCCCATCGTTGCAACCTTCCCGCAGCCATCAGCGGTAACCCTTTATGTTCACCAAACAGCGCTTGCAATGGTTTGTGATCGGAACATAAAATAAACTCCGTTCCGACCAAATACTGATAGAATTTATGTACTGCCCAATAAATAGCCAAAGGTTCACGGTGGATCACTGAATAGTTTTTTTCAGATTTTCGCAACACTCGAGATGCGAAACAAATCGGTTTTTCCGATCCATCCGGTAACACGTGAGCTAATACGGCTCCGATTCCGATACTAGACGCGTCACAGAATAGTTTGATCGGCAAATTCGGATCGAAGTGTGTCAAGAAGCGCTCCTTCGCCATTTCGCGTTTTATCTCTAGGAACGAAGCTTCGCACTCTTCCGACCAACGAAAATCATTTGACTTTACCAAACCGTAAAGAGGCGCTAGGATAGACGCGATTGTCGGTACAAATTCAGCATAATAATTGACCATGCCAACAAACGCCTGTACTTCTTGAACACTCTTCGGTCTTGGAACTTTCAACATTGCCTCGACTTTTTCAGGATCTTTTTTTAGTCCGTCTTTGTTAATAATATGACCTAGATACCGAATTTCCGTCTGAAAAAAACAACATTTTTTCTTATTCAGTCTTAATCCCGCTTCAGATAATCGCTTACAAACTTCTTTTAAATTCGCTAAGTGCTCTGATCGATTTTTTCCTGTGACCACGATGTCATCCAAAAAACATACTACTCCATTCACCCCTTGCAAAACTTTCTCGATTGTTCGCTGGAAAATTGAACACGCCGACTTAATTCCGAATGGCATTCGATTTAACAAAAAGATACCGCGGTGCGTGCTCCATGCTAAAATCTTTTTTGATTCGTCCGTGATCTCTAATTGATTATAAGCTGCAGACAGATCTAATTTCGAATATCTCTCCCCGCCGTTAAGAGTCGCGAAAATCTCTTCAATCCTGGGAAAAGGATGTTTCACGTCCTCTACATGTATCCTCTAAATATCGATTCACCGAGATTTTATAATCGGCACACACCCTTACACTACCATCCGGTTTTAAGATCGGCACTAAAGGCGTTCCCCAAGCATTTACGCTTGTTAGCGAGATCACGCCTTCTCTCACTAATTTATCAATTTGCTCGTCTAATTTTTTCTTTAGAGCCAACGGTACCGGACGAGGTTTAAAAAACTTCGGTTCAACGTCCCCTTGTACCTTAATTTCGATTTTTTCGTATTCATATTTTCCCAGCGAATTGTCAAACAACTCCGAGTACTTTTCGAGAATTTTTTTTACTTCGGTCTCTTCTTTTACAAATTTAATCGACGCGATATAAAATCCGAGAGATTTCATTAGATCTTTCCCCAGTAGTGGTCTATTCCCATTCTCAACTACCACGATCTTTCCTCGAATTTTGTGATCCCCATGACAAATATCGCATTCGACTTCGCCGAGAGGTGTTAACATCGAATCGTCGTACATTCGTAGTCGAACCGTTGTTCTCTCGAGTTTACAATGTGACCAAAGCTCTTTGTATACGCTCTTCGGTACCACGGATCTACCGGCACCCGTATCTATCTCGAAAACAACTTTTTTTCCTTCGACAGTTAACTCGACCATATCATGCGCGACCGCGCTGTTTTCATTTTGTATCTTGTACATATCATAAACTTCGAACGATTCAGACTTTACCCCGATACAGTTATTATTATCGTTCGATTTCGACTGCTCGTTTTTTTTACAAACTCGGGCCAAATGTCCTACTCTCTTACAGATTTTGCATTTATAATTACGATACTTGCAGTCTTTGAAATTATGGCGAGTACCTCCGACGATGTTTCCCTCGACGTTTCCCTCGACATCCGTGACGAACCGCTTGTCGAACCTCGTTGTTTTGATGACTTCTTGTAATCCGTTGAATTTTTTCTGCCAGCCCCCTTGGCCGAGCCAGAAAATATTTTATGAATCTCCGCAGTCGAACCACACGACTTTGCTGCTAACGCTGCCTCCTTATTTCTCGCGCCCTCGAGAATTTCGTTGAGAGAAGCTGAAGGATTCTGCTCGAACACCTTATCAAGGATAGGACCAACCTTCAATCCAGTAATAAAGCCGTCTTTAATTGAACCTTCGAGGAACGCTCCAAATTTACATTTAACTGCCTTGGCCTTCAAACGAGCATACCAATCGTTGACCGTTTCCTTGTCTCCTTGCGTAAGATTGAAGAACTCTCTCCTTTCTTTAAACGCCGCGATCTTTGGTGCAAACTGAACTTTTAATATTTCGCATAGTTCAGCGTACGTTTTTTCTGAAGGCAAAATCGGATCGCACAAATCTTTTAAAATTCTGTAAGCGACCTGCACCACCAAAGTCACGAGCGTCGCAACACGCCGACTCTCGGGCACGTTGTTCGCGACAAAATATTGCCCCAAACGTTCTTCATATAGCTCCCAGTCGTCACCGACTCGAAATTCGGACAAAGAGCCGATCGTGGAAAAAAAACTAACGGACGATACCTGTTGTTGTTGTATCTCAGTCGCGCCACTTGTCCCTGCGTCGAGAATTCTTCGATCCGCCAATACTCGTTCTTTTTCTTGGTTGATCTCCTTCTGCTGAGCGGCCAAAGCTCGTTTCTGCTCCTCCAACGTTCTCCGCAACTGTTCCAGCTCCGAACTCCGTTTCTCCAAGATCCTCTCTCGTTCTACGAACTGATCTGCCAGCCTGCCGTCCTTCGACATCTTCGACGGCGATTTCCGTCAAAATTCACACCGTGTGAAACGTTTCTCCTTTTCGCTCCTTGCGAATTTCCACTTTTTTTTTAAATTTATATTTACGCTCCATTTTTCTCTCTCGTCGCCAATTGTAATGTAGTGGAATAAAATAAATGATTGTCTTAGAGGGAACAGTGTGCCATATTTATCGATAACTTAAAAATACGTCTACTCTAGACGATAGCGGCAGTGCGACTGACTCTTCTCTATTCGGCTAACGGCTCGTCGCTCGAATGATCACGACCAACAATGCTGCCAACTGAACGATGAATACATTACAGTGGTAAATCAGAAATCGCATCTTGCAATGCCTGCTTTCTGATAGAAGCGCATTTTTCGTTAGCTTCGATGATCTGTGCTTGCAAACGTTTTGCCTGTAGGAGAAGTACAAAGTTGTATCATTCCTAAGGTATATCGATCGCAAGTTGCACATACTGTACACTTCCGGAATATTTGCGTATGATACACAGTAGGGTTACGCCACGAGAAAAGAAATGTTTTCAGTACTTGGCATCGAGACCCTACTGCGTCTTTTGAGAGTTATTTTCGTGGTAAAGTCGCAAAAATAAAAATCGCGAGAGCGACGCATTTTTTTGCCCATGCTGCGATTTGAGGGTGGATAAAAATTGCACGAGTATGGTACAGAATTTTATGCTGCAAGCACGGAAAATAGATAGATTCCACAATTAAAATTGAATACATTAGAATCTCATTTTGAAAACCTCATTTTTTGCGAAAGCCACAATGCACTACGCATATCAATAGCGTTGCATAGGATAATGGAAATATTAGCATTGTTGAAAATCCTGACAGATGTGAAGGGCTGGCATGAAAAGATGATGAGGTATACGAAATTGTACGATTGAAGTTTATTGTGCGATTGCATAGTCGCTTCAGCTTTGTCTTGTACAATTCGTGACAAGGATGCTGTAAATACAGCGAAAGTTTAAGGTGAAAATGGTCGTGCACTCCAAATGTTACAATCAAAGTTATCAACATGTTCAATTTTTTACAACAGCATAATTAACTATCCGAAGTAAAAGTATCAGCTGTAAGAGTATGTTGGCAGGCAAAATTTGTATTATTCCGTCTTGGGTACGGGAACCTCGTGTGGCAAGTGATGTCGTTATTCAGAACATAAAAATATTTTCTACTAACGTGCGTAATTAGTAAATCCGACTTCATGGAAGTATATACACCAAAACATAAAAATGTTCCATTCTGCAAACTGCATTGTGCAACTACGGATCGCGTATGCTGTTTTTTGGATCAGCAGTTCGTTTGTTATGAAATTGCATATTTTACTTGTCATCGAAAAAGTATGATATTCAAAAACTTGTTCGCACTATACATTAAGGTAGTCTTTTCATTGTGTCTGACGCCACCTAAGTTCATGAGAAAAATAAAAGATTATAAACACTTCTCGATGGAATACAATTGCGATTTCAAATAAATTTTAACATATAGAGAACGCAATTTTCAAAGATTACATAAAATTTTGATAAAATTCATACATATTCCGAAAAAAATTGGCAAATCATTTTCGTAATAAAAAAAGAACAGTTTGCCAGGTAATTTGTTAAACAATTAATTTTTTCATTGATTTGTTAACAACATTTTTTTATTATTATTATTCAAAAACAATTTTTTCTATACCTTACATGTATTTGAGTTCTTCCCGATTTTTGACCTCATGGGAAGTGTTTTTAATTCTCTCTTTTTTTTTTCTAAACTTAGGCGGCGTCAGACATGACGAAAGGACTGCCTTAAATGAGTTCTTAATATATTTTTATAAAATACGATTTTTTCCAGACTTT
Source organism: Ischnus inquisitorius (assembly GCA_963924025.1). Lineage (NCBI taxonomy): Eukaryota > Metazoa > Arthropoda > Insecta > Hymenoptera > Ichneumonidae > Ischnus > Ischnus inquisitorius. Next base: position 3,222,376 of record OZ001245.1, read on the forward strand.
CACGTAAATATGGTTCGATGAACGAGAGGCTCCAAATAGAGTAACAATATCACATATGTCGATGAAAATGTATTCATAAAAACCTTAACTATGGTCAATAAAATGGAAAATATATTGGATGTGTCACGCGTCACCAATACTTAAAAAGATAATAAGTAAAACGGTAAGCAATAACGTTATAATCCGACAAATATAGTACCACGATTCTAAACGAATGACATTCCGTCGCTTTCGTGCGAATACTTTTTAAATGTATTAAAATTTACCTGTGCTCTTAATCGTCTGCACGCACGCTGTTTCACGCTGGACGTATGTTTGGACCGCGCATACCTAGTCGCCAAATTAGTTTTGCGTATATTGCTGCGATTTTGTAATCGAACCTTTAGCTTCCGACACATTTTGCATCTCGGTGTTACAACATGTTTGCTGTATTCTTCAATCGACACGAACCCGGAACAACTGTCGTGGCGGCTTGTAAAGGAAAACAATATTTTTAACGGTGGTATACGGTGTGGGTGTAATTATACCGTGATTCCGAATACGGTACAAAAACCGTGCACGGTGTGGTCCCAATAGACACTTCCTAAATATAATCGCAGAAACAGCATAACACGTCCTGATCAAAATTCTTGATAATTTGAAAAGATTCTTTTGGTGAACTATAAAAAAAAAATAATATGATACTTGGAATAGCGTAAAAAAAAGCCGAAGTGATTCTGAAACATACGCAATAATTGAAACCTTTTATGCATTGAGTCTTTCATCAACACTCGCTCGGTGCAGACATGTTCTAACGCTCGGAGTTATATCTAGTGAAAACTTGTATATACATAACTATACATAGTAAGAGATGGTATAGCGTCTTTGTGCCAAATACTTTTGTAGAGAGTGTGCGCAACGCAAGTCTGCACGCGTCGTGTTGATATTGTTCTACTATTAATTCTTCTACTACAGTTAATTCTGAAAACACCGTCACGTTCATATCCCGTATAATAAAGCAAGCTCTCACTTCTGTATAATGAAATAGAAGAATCGTATTTCGCAAATCGTTTTCGTTCAATGTACTTCTATGAAATTGACGATAATCGCGGCAAATGAAAAATGTGCATTAATCCAGTAAGATGAATACCATTATGGTTTTTAAAAAATTATGAATTGAATATGGCTATACCTTTTTTCGTTCATCCCAGTTCCATTGCAGGTCCTTCTTTTGCTAACGTCATCGAGAAGCTGTTCCAACGGAGTGACCGATATAATTATCGTATCAAGCTCTATATTGACTTTCTCGTCGGCTGTATGAACCTATAAGATAACATCGGGAGATTGGAATTACAACATTGCTTCCTCATAATGGTCGTTTTTTTTTACTGCGTCATTTTTTTTGGCTTCCCCATGAGGAAGCTGTGTTTTGCTCTTAGTTACAAATGCCACCATTCATTCAACAGTGGGCCAAATTTGATCTCGGTATTGTAAAAAGTGTGAGAGTTAGAGCGAAAACAAGTGCCTCACGAAGGCAATCAATTTCGTCCACACATTAATCATTCTTGATCGTCTATAATAATAAACCATTAATAGTGTTATTCACATGTCGGTGTCGTCTCGCTAATATTTCTTCTGACAAGCTCAGTTCCACGACAGGAATGGTAATAACAGACTGATTGACTCTCGTATAAATAACGTCAGTTAATATAAGCATGTAAGTAAACGAGGGGCAAGTGAAAGAATGTCTGAACAGTCCCGATAATGGACTACTGGACAATAAATAATTACCTGCAATTCCCCATCGTTCTAGTCTTCCTACTCCTACTCCTTCTCCTTTTTCCTTCTTCTACTTTACATTTGCGCCAATTTTCACTATCATATTCGTGTTTAGCAACTCAAAATACGTTAGTACACCAAATTTGAAAGCGATCGGTGGTATGCATCTTTCGGACGTTTATCTCTAATACCTAATTTTCCGCAATAAGTTCCTGACTAACTGAAGTATCTGTTTAAAACAGATCTTTGTGTCACCACAATCAAGAGTTGTTCAGCGCTTTTCAAATCTAATTTCATTGGCTGGCTTGGGTGCTAACTACATTTGATATTTGCGACACAGCCCGTGATTCAGACAAAGGTGATGAATATATTCAAATGCGCCAAGTTTAATTTCTTTTGTTGTTCGTAAAAAAAAAAAAAAAACATTCTAAAAAATCGTAAGCAAGTATTCAAAATTGTCATATACATGTTGATCGCGGAAAACTAAGTACTAGGGCACAACTTGAAAACGAAAATCGGTACAGCGAGTCAGAGTGAGATGTATATTTGAAACGTCGAAAATCAGAGAAATCGTTTTATTATGCGTGGTTCGTTCTGACAAATATGCGCTGGTTTTCATTTATATGTCGTAGAATGCCAGCGATAATGTCGTGTACAAACTCTTTTGGAAGGTCTTCGTTTTTAGGCACTCACTATAAAAATAGGCAAAGTGTGCCTATTGCAATGACCTGCGAAGCCTTCGAGGCACAGCTTTCAATGAAACTCTTCGCAGCGCATGCTCCAAAATTTCAATTTTTTTCAGCATTAACTTCGGTGTACCTTCAACATCATGCGTAGTCAGTTTTAAGTACTTACGATGCCTGGAAATATTTATTTTAGCTTGCGGTTCACAAAAAATAGCTTTTTCCCTGAAATTTTGTTCTCGGACGTCCGTATTAAGTTGTAACTTTGGAAGGTATGAATCAATTCTGCTCTCCTTCGCAGGACACTTTTTTCATACGATGCCAAGTATGCACATCACTTTTCAAACCAATATAAAACATTAAAGTATTTTTTCTAAACAATTATTGCTGAAAATTTTTCTTTTTTCTCCGTCGAATGTCCGTATGGTGTGACCATAATGAACTCGACGAACTAATTTTTTTCTCCTTCGCAGCATCCTTTTGTTTTATCGAAAAGACTATGCACAGCAAATTTGAACACATTCCGACATCTCTAACTATTCTTTACTCCAATTTTCCATTAAAATAACATTTTCCTCATATCCAATGTCCGTACCGCGCTCTAACTAGAAATCCTACGAACCAATTTTTTTCTCTTTCGCAGCATCATTTTGTTTCATCAAGAACACTACGCACAGCAAATTTGGAGACAATCCTACATCTCTAACTATTTTTTCATCACAATTTTCCATAAAAAAATGATTTTTTCACATCTCATGTCCGTACGGTGCGCCAATTAAGAATCCTGGAAACCAATTCTTTTCTCCTTCGCAACAATATTTCATTGCATCGAAAGCACTATGCACAAAAAATTTTGAGTCATTCCGACAAATCTACTTTTAATTACAACATTTTTCAAAAAAACTGGTTACAACTAGCTTTGCTTCAAAGGTTATGTTATTTAGATTTGCGAAAAAAAAATGTTCAATATGTTGAAAAAAAAACTTAGGTTGCGAAAAATAAAACACGAAATATCACACAGAGATTCACAAATATTTGCGTAATTAATTCCAAAAAAATATATTTTCACCGAAAATCATTCACAATACTTTACCATACTTTATTGACATTCGTAATAAAAATGAAAAATTCAACCGAAAAAATTGGTTATAAATTCACAAAAAAGATTCATCGAGTATCCAAAATAATTGCGATTTCCCAAATAGAACTAAAAAAAATCGCGAGTATATAATTTTTCGTTTTGTTCTATCTGGCAAACTTTGGAAGCAGATGACAATTTCATAGCAGACGATACACAGATACTCATACGTCGCGGGGCGCGGACTCTGTGGCGGGATCATTTTCAAATTGAAAAAAAATCGACATCTCGTCTCAATCTTTGTTCGTATTCTACCCAAATACAAATTGATTCTACGCGTTATTGCGCAGATAGAAAGAGTGCAATCATAAAAAAAAGAATTTTCTATCCTTCGACCGTCGAAAATTCATCGCTGTCGGATTTTTTGTCAATTATGTTCACTCGATTTATTCCCTTACAGTTAATAATAAAAACAGCAAATTTTTTTCTAGCAACGTGTTTTCTCCGTTTTAAAACAAGACAAGAAACGAGTCGATATGTTTTTCCGCTGCCGAGATATGATTTTTTTTAAGCAAAGACTAATTTCACAAATTTTCGTCAAAAAAAGAATCGTTTTTTTTTTCAAGTTTCTCGAATTTGCCGTTTCTTAACCTTTCGTCTCATAGAAATCGTGTTTACAAACTGATTCTACGCGTTATTGCGCAGATAAAAAGTGTGCAATCATAAAAAAAAGAATTTTCTATCCTTCGACCGTCGAAGATTCATCGCAGTCGAAATTTTTGTCAATTATGTTCACTCGATTTATTCGTTTACAGTTAATAATAAAAACAGCAAATTTTTTTCTGGCAACGTATTTTCTCCTTTTTAAAACGAGACAAGAAACGAGTCGATATCTTTTTTCGCTGCCGAGATATGATTTTTTTTACTCTACGCGTTACTTACTAGTTTGACTCTACGCGTTATTACTCAGATAAAAGGTGTGCAATGTTCAAAAATTGATTTTTCTATCCTTTGACCGTCGAAGAATTTTGTTCGCTCGATTTATTCGTTTACAAGCTGATAAAAAAAACTGCAAATGTTTATTCTATCCACGTATTTGCAACGTTTTTTTAAATTTTACAAATTTTCGTCGGAAAACGATTTTTTTTCCATATTCTCACATCTTTTAAACAATTTCAAACAATTATTTATCGACAAAGTGAAAAAAAACTGAATTTCGACTTTACAAGTTTTTCCGGACCGAGCAACTTATCCTTGTTTGTAATCAAATACAATTTAAAAAAATATGATATGATACAATAAACATGATGGATGCCAAATTTGATTTTTTTAAGCAACGATAAATATCAATAAAATTTAGGTGAAAAACGAAAAAAAAAAATCGAATTTCTCGAACTTCTCGTCTCCAATACTTGTCTGTTTACAGAGACGATAACTGATTCCATGCTTTATGAGAAAGAAAAAAAATACATCTGAAATGTTAGAAACGAGTTTTTTTATAAGAGGACTGTCAAAGAGCCTTCGCAGTCGAATTTTTCAAGAATTTCATCAATTTGTAAGAAATATTTCGGAGCCATCCAAGACGACAAATTTTTTATTTGACTAACTATACTATTGATTAGTACTATTGAGTACTACTTCCTCTTTAATACAAGACAGGAACCAAGACGACATATTTTTTCGTTCTCGAGATAGCATTTTTTTTGCAGCATCCATAAATATCGACAAATTTCATTGAAAATTACAAACAATGACAAATTTCTTGAACTTCTCTTCTCTAATACTTCGGTCTTCTACAGAGACAATAACGAACTGATTCCATTTATTATGGGGAAGAAAAAAAAAACATTGAAGGGGAAGGATTTAAAGCGGATATTTGATCTGAATGCTAAATGGTAATCGTGTTGGTGTTGGTACATTTTTGTGTGTTTGTTTTATACTTATTTAATCTGGTCATACGTTTCAAGCCAATAAAACAACTTTACTAGACATGACTTTATTCGTTAAATTAATTTGATCAAGTTCTACGCGATGCAATTCGTTATATCTGTCTTGTGTCTCAATATTTGACAGTTTATCGTCAAACAAAATGGAAATATCCGTCGTGAATAATAACAATCAATTTGTATGAAAAAGAAATGTTTTTATCCGTCGAAGGTTCAATACTATGAATCAATTTACATAACCGATAAATGTTTTTCTGTCATACGTACTTTTGAAATGAAACGCAGAGCGCGACGTATAAACATACTACATCCGTAGCGCATAGCGCGAAATACAAATACACTCGATACAGACGCGTAGCGCGACATGTACCCCTGTCAGTGCCTCAAAAAATGTCCCGCAGGGACATTTTTCGGGGGGTTTGGGGAGCGGAGCCCACCAACAAGAGCCTCTGCGCCCGTAGGGCGCTGAGGCGCTTGTTGTACATTTATTTGGCAATTGTTTTTCAATATTAAATTATTGTAATCGTTGTGAATTCTTAAAAATCAAGTTTAGGTTGAGTAAAACTTTCTTATCGTGACAGAGAGATCGTTATAAAGCTTCAAACGCAAACTCGGTAACTGCGTAAACGGATCCAATCGAACAAGAACGATACTTCGACCGGTTCACCGCTTCTTATCCAGCACCAACCTTCCAGCAGCAATGATATAGCCGCCAAACTATTAAATACTTGATCTATTGTGAATGGCAACGGTGAGTCAACACGCCACTCTTCATTTGTATCAACCTGCGAAATGAAATTTTTTTCATTGATACGGCTAACGATGTACGGATAAACGAATAATCATATTACGGCAAACCAACTAGTGAATGAACAAAATCACTATTTTCTTGAATATTAAGAAATCCACCAATCGAAAATAAATACTTCTATGGTGTAAATAAAAGCTAAATTGTGTAACACTATTCATCGAAGACAATATTTTTTACTCGAAAGCAATATAATTTACTGCCTCCAAATGACAGCGCTGAATGAACTGTGCCAAGGTATCGTGCTTTATTTTTTTGTCCTCTAATTGCGAGAATTTCTGTTGTAGATATGCTCTAATGCACGAAACCCCCATTTCTTTCTAAATTTTTACTTATGGATAGAATTTCTTATTCCCGGACCATACCAAAGCATGATGCAGAGACAACAACAAGGACAAGAACAAGTAGAGAATTAAAAAATATTAAGGGTAGATGCAAATTAGAATTGAAATTACCGGAATATCCATAAATGATTCAGAACTAGTGTCCAATAAATGATCAGCGAATCCCCGTGCGTTCAGTTCCAAATCAGCGAGCTCCCGAATAGGTTCCGCCGGTCTTTCGAATGGCACCGTTGCTTCAGGAGGTGTAAAGGTCATATTCTGAGAAATCGAAGGTCCAACTGATCGCCCTCGCTCATTTTCTATTGCGATTTCAGGAATAGATTTCGACAGATTCTGAGGAATCAGTGCGTCAAGAGACGACGGCCGTGTATTATTCCGGTTATTCGGGACAGGATCTTCGGGCATGAGCATGATTTCATTCGGGTCATTTTGAACTTGTAGACAAGGTTCGACATTTTCCTATAAGTGTTAAAACAATGATGTTATCAAAACCAATATAATAAAGACGGAAGTGACATTAAGTTGGAATCACATTATTTATAAAGCGAAAATGAGAGATAACTCGGAGAAAATTGAAATCCTACATTCTATATATATGTGCTATACATATTTGTATAAACATGCAACAACTTTAACGACGAAGATTTTTATGTTGTCAGAATATATCATTTCACAAATTCGACATTTCGAGATAACGAAAAATAACTGGAAGAAGACCGGCTTTTTTTTTAGTCCAAATAGCCAAAAAAAATATTTTTTAAAGACAAATGTATGCTTCAAGTTTTCAAACCGCCACATGGTATAGCGTCACGGATTCGCTTTTCACTTTTCATACTAGAACGGCTCACAACTGTACAACTGTTACTAATCAATACAAAAAATAAACGAAAAATATCAATCACCTTGTTTGCTGGTGCGAAAGGAATTGCATTCGGTATGAGCCTCCGTTTCATACGAGCGAGTACATGGATGCTCCCATCGTGTAACAGTGTTGTATCGTTGTCAATTACAGAGCCTTCGGAGAAGTGGTGTTCGCAAATAAAGTCTGTGGCGGAAAGCTTGCGTCTCAAAGCAATGGACCACTTCTGCAATGCGTTGTTTCGCTAACAAAAAAACAAGATTTCAATTAATATCCATCCACTGATGCTTATATTCTATTTGACAAAAGATATTCATCACTAATAAAAAGATTGGTATTTGTTAACATGTAAAAAAATTGGAACAAAGCAGTCGCTGCTGGCGTTCGGAGTAAAAAAAAATATTCGGGGTATGTAATACAAAACTTTCTCTTTTCCATTCCTTGTATGGGATGAGAAAGTAAAAAATTTGTTCTTACCTTTGGAATCGAGAACAGGGACACAGGAGCGGGTCCTGCAGCTTTTCGTCGAGACACATCGTTGCTCGTACCGCTTTCGCAGCCCTCTACCGCACATGAAAATTCATCACAATAAGAACAATACAAATTACTTAATTACAATAAGTACATCGTTTTTTTCGCGGTTACTTGTAATAAAATTATTTTCGAAAAATAAAAAATCACAGAACAAATGTGCAATTTACACTATTTATTACTTAAATGAACTCTATTTTGCAAAACTAGGTTAACATACAATACTTCATTTTTTGGCTTACCTTTTCCTGCATGAATAACGTTGTTCGCAATTATTTTCACACGTCTCGTTTTGCCTGTTTCCACACAATCAGTACTGGTGGTCACTGCAATATATCGCTTTGCCTTTCTTTATTCTCACTTCAGACTATCACCAAACGACCAAACACTTACTTCACTATAGTTCTCAGCGATTGAAGCGACGCTTTTAGTCGAAACTGTCACTATTTCTATCTCCCGTTTCATAGACCACAATTTCGGAACTTTCACCATAAGCGTTCGGGCTCCTTTACTCTATTCTTCATGCGCCAAACCCTCTCTCCGAACGGGTCCCACCGAGACGAGTGACTCCGAGAATGAGAGAATCGACTCTAAGCAAGGAGATTCTTCTCGAAATACGGGAATCCATACGAGGACTCTCGATGAAAATGGAAGGTCTGGGTCGAGTGGTTGTGGACGTGACTAAACGCTGCAAGACACTCGATTCGAATTTCGCCATACACCGGAAGGAGACTAGTAGAGCGATCGAAAATATGGAAAGGGCACTCGTGGAGGCAGTAGATCATCGATTAGAGACAGTAGAACTTCGAATGGCGGAAAAGATGAAAATCTTCGAAACGCACATTGCCACCGAAGTGTCCTAAGTTACTGCCCCAATCAAGGAGAGAACACGGGATGTCGAGGCAAAAGTCCAGGACAACACCGAAAGACTGAGCCTCCTAGAGGGCAACACGGCTCAGCATCGACTCGCACAACGAGATCTCGAGTCCAAAGTACGAGATCTGGCCGCAAAAATCTCATTGAGAGTCCACGATGAACCGGGTACGGAAAGTACACGTTTCATCACAACAAAACATCGAAAGTCTACGTATTTTCCAGAAGAGGAAACTGAGTCCGAACCGGAAAATGAAAATGCAAAGACTCGTATACGCCGATCTACGAAAAATCATATTCGCCGCACGCCACCGACATTTGACGCATCAAAGAATCAGCGTCCCACAAAATTCCTACGGAAATTTAAACAATACTGTACGGTCATGCAACCTCGAGCAGCCGAACTCAAATATTTAATCGGCCAATGTCTCAAAGGAGAAGCAAAGGAATGGTGGTTTCTTGTCGAAGAAGACGCAAACTCAATAGACCAACTTGAAGCTAGAATCATACAGCGATACTGGAGCAAGGATGTCCAACGTAAAGTACGGAGAAATCTTGAATTCGGCTTTTACAACGACGGAAAAGAAACCAAAGTCGAATATGCGACGCGTATTTTTGGGGGTGCAAGAGATCTCATTCCGTCACCGAGTGACAAAGAGATCGTTAGCTTACTTGCACAACACTTCTCCGAGAAGATACAAGCAACGATCGTGAGTCGCGGTTTCGAAACTCTCGAGGAAATTATGGAGTTTCTCGAGAAGATCGAACAGGGGGGACCCACAAACTCAAAACGGAATGAGGACTCTCCGGAGAAGAATCCGGAAACGGCTTATCAAGGTCCGGGGGGGTGAAAGCCTTTCGGGAACAATCAAAAAAACAAATTCGGATCAGCCACCGCATCGAGAGAATCAGATGATTCACGCGGTTTCCGTGATTCAAGATGAAGCCCATCCGCCCACATCGACTACGGGAAACTAATATCCGTTGTACCCGTGTCGGATACAAGAAGAAGGGGGCATATGCGGTGTACAACGGAAAATCGAAAAGAAAAGCGAAGAAGTAGGATGAAAATGAAAAGGAGACTTCGTAGTCTCGAGAAGAACGAGGATCTAGAAGAAGAAAGTACACAGAGCTACACTTCCACCCAGGAAAATGGGGGGCGGGGGGGGGGGGGGGGGGGAGGGGGCAGGAGGCAACGTACGGTTCTCGGACATCGGAAAAAAATCTTGGGAGGAGCAAACGAAGAGCCACACTACCCATCGTAATGAGGGGGCAGGATGCCACGGAAACTTCTCAGAAGAGAATAATTCTCAACAAGAAACGTCAAGGGGTTCGGGAGCTGACATTACGAAGAGCTACACTACCACCCAAGAAAATGGAAGGACAGGAAGCCACGTACAATCAAAATGTCTTCAACAAATAGACGAACGAAATTCATCAAGAAGTAGGCGAAGCAGCAATACTGCGCAAAAATTCATACCTCTTCTTGAGAACGAAAGCAATGAAATTCACTCTTTAGTTCGGGGGGGCGTTAAGACGATAAGAAATTTCCGCCTCTCACGCTTTCCTCATTCGCACGTTGCATCGATCATTTACCATACATTCTGGTAAATGAGCGCGCAGATTACCGACCGCACGGTCGATCGATACTCGCGGTCGATAAAATTAGCCGCCCAGAGGGTGTCACGTCATACTGACGCGTACCTTGCGTCAGCCGTGTCAGCACACCCCGGGCAAAGATAACACGGGACAGAGAATCTCGGCGTGAGAATTGCATCATCTGACGCAATATTAGCGTCACGCGCTCGGGTATAAAAGGCCCATTCGCAAGCCCTGAAATCACTTCGGTCTCTAACTCCTAAGAGAGTGGAACTCATGCGCGGCTTTAGCTCGTTTGATCTTGAGTCTCCAAAAATATAAAATCTTTGCTAGACGGAATCCTTGCTAGTCACAGCATCGACATTTTGATTTTTTGGATAGAGCGTTGCTCTATTCGACAGAGTCCCGTCGCTAAGAAGAAGCAAGGGAAATATTACCACCGACATTTCCAAGCAAGAAGGAAAAAGTCACTTCGATTGAAATTTCGAATAGAGCGTTGTTTTTGTTGGCGGTGATTTAAATGCACATTCCCCTTTGTGGGGTAATGAAAAGTTCAACCCTTCTGGTAGAAATTTATGCAAAGTGTTAATTAATCTCGATTTAGTACCTTTAAATGATGGATCTCCAACTTTTCTTTCGGCTAGAGGTGCTCAGAGCGTATTGGACGTTTCTTTTGTTACGTCTAATTTAGCGAATTTTTGTGATTGGCGCGTTACAGATGATATGTTAGTCGGTGACCATTTCGTTGTTCAAATTATTATTAATAAATCGATTGAGGACATCAAACCGATTCGGCCATCGATTAACTTGCACAATGTACATTGGGAAAAATTTTCTGACAATTTGAAATTGGACATTGTTCCTAAATGTTGGGCAGGTAAATGAATAAACAAGGTATTTATTCATTGATACGATGGTGGTTATTTATTAATAATTCCGAATATACAAAAGGATTGGCACGACACCGCGTGCGCGTCGAACGATAGCGAATTCAGACTGACTGACCGGAAGGGGTTGAGTTTCGCCAACCGCGAGATCTACCGATCGATATTGTCGTCGTCGATAAGGTAGGCAATACTTTGTATCCTCAACACTCCCCCGCAAAGTACTAGCCTCACTCGCGTAATTCAATCATTCCGAGTTTACTTTGACACAACACATGTTTGGGTCCGGGTAACCCCTTTGTCAAGATGTCTGCCGGCATCTCGTTTGTGGGCATATATTTGAGCTCGATCAAGCCCGACGCACAATGATGTCTGATGAAGTGATGCCGTAGGTCGATGTGCTTCGTCCTTGAGTGATGCACACCGGCGTTGTGGACCAATCGTTGTGCTCCTTGGTTGTCGTTGTACAGCGTGATTTTGCCGCACGGTATATGCATGTCAGATAGTAAGCTTTTGAGGTAGATTGATTCTTTTGATGCCTCAGACATGGCCATATACTCGGCTTCTACGCTGGATAAGGCAACTGTACGTTGTTTTCGTGCCTCCCAGCATACCGCTGCTCCTGCGAGGATGAATGCATATCCGGAATACGATCGTCTGTCGACAATGTTTGCTCCCCAATCTGCGTCGACTGCTCCATACAACTGTCTTTTTGTTTTGCGGTATTGGAGTCCATGGTCAGTGGTACCTCTCAGGTATCTGAGAATTCTTTTGGCTGCCACCCAATGTTCTTCAGAGTAATTGGTGTTGAATTGACTCATGAAGTTTACCGCATAGGCTATATCAGGCCTCGTTGTCACCGCGAGATACATTAGCGCTCCAATAAGGCACTGATATGGGTATTGTTTCATTATCCTCTCGTTTGCTTGTGATGGTTTGGTCAGTTGTACTTTAGTGTCGATCGGAGTTTTTGTTGGTTTGCAATCTTGCATTCCAAAACGTTTCAGGATTGCTTCGGTGTATTGTCGTTGTGTTAGACAAACGCTGTGGTCGGTTTCATCCTGTTGAAACTCGATTCCAAGGCAGTAGTTTACGGGACCGAGGTCCTTCATTTCGAATGATTCCGCTAGCGAAGATTTCGTCTCTTTAAGCCAGTTCGTATCGTTCGTTGCAATCAATATATCGTCGACTAATATTGAGATGATCATCATTCGATCTCCACGTTGCGATATAAACAAGCATGGATCTTGACCTGTTGGTTGCATTCCGAGTTGTTTCAATTTCGTTGTAACTTTGCGATACCATTGAAGTCCTGATTGTCGCAGACCGTAGAGTGCCGTTTTCAGCAGGCATACACAGTCTTGATTCTTTTTCAGGTTCGCCAGCCAGCGCTCGGAGACCTTTATAATGTCGTTTTTACGTATCAGTTCGGCGCTCGAACCGACCCGCTTCCCTGACGTTATCTTCGTTAGGACTTCTCGTAGTTGTTCGGGTATCTCCATATACACGTCTTCTTCCAGTTCTCCGTTGAGATAGCCGCGCTGCCAGAAGTCGAATTGAAGTGGAGCTCGCTACTGGAGAATATGTTTCATGGAAATCTTCTCCTGGCCGTTGAGAGCACCCTCGTGCAACCGGACGCACTTTCTTTTTTGTAGCAAGTCCATTTTCTTTAGTGCAGAAGACAAATCTATTGCTAATTACCTTGCGATTTTTCGGTCTTGGTACGATCTCCCATGTGTTGTTGCGTATTTGTGCGAGGTATTCGTCTTCTAAGGCTGTTCGCCAAGCCTCGACATCGTCGCTTTGTTTTACTTCTTGCCACGTTATTGGATCGTGTGTTGTTGTGAGATTGCACTCCGTGAATACTTCGTCGTCGAGCGCTTCTTCGTTTGGCTCCGGATCATCGGTGTCGTTGTTGTCTTCCTCGTCGTTTTCTCTCTCGTCGCTGTCTTCTTCGTCGTTTTCTCTCTCGTCGCTATCTTCTTCGTCGTTTGCTGCCGGCTGATATATTTTTCTTGGTCTTCCAACCGATCCAGAACGGAGTAACCTTGGCCGTCCTCTACCGCGTTTCGATACTCTAGATGGTTCCGGGATTCCAATGGATATTGCTTTGCGTTTACGCGTTTGCGGCACGGTCGAGGGTTTTTCGTTGTGTTTTGTTTTGTGTTCTCCGTTTGGCTTTTGTTTCGGTTCGGCTTCTTTTGAGTTTATCTCGATGTCTTCGCTCGGTGCTTCGTTGTCTTCGTTATTCTCGTTTTCGAGAAACTCTTGATATTCGCGTTCGAACACCAATTTGTCTACGAATGAGACGTCTCGGCTCGTTACTAATTTACGCGATTTAGGTAGCCACACGCGATAAGCTTTCGATTCGTTCGAATATCCTACGAAAACGCCTTCCTCCGATCGCGACTCGAATTTCCCCTTTTGATTGTTTTTATTCAACACGAAAACCTTTGTACCGAATACCCGAAAATATACCACGGTAGGAGTTTTCCCTTTCCAAAGTTTGTACGGGATTTCTCCATTTAACGACTTTGTTACGCATCGATTTCTCACGTAGCACACTGTGTTTACCGCCTCTGCCCAGAACGTCGAAGGGACGTTTGCTTGACGCATCATACACCTAGCCATTTCGACCAGTGTTCTATTTTTTCTCTCTGCCAGGCCGTTTTGTTGAGGGGTGTACGGTGCCGTGAGTCTTCTCGCGATCCCGTTTTGCTCCAAAAATTGATCAAATTCTTTATTGCAGTATTCCTTACCGTTGTCAGACTGCAGTGCTTTGATCTTTTTACCCGTTAATGTCTCAGCTGCGGCTTTGTATTTTTTAAATGCTCCGAGAACGTCGGTTTTATTTTTCACGAAAAATGTTTCGCACCAACGTGACTTATCGTCGATGAACGTTACAAAATATTTCGCACCGGATAATGACGCTTTTCTCATCGGGCCGCAGACGTCTGTGTGCACGATCTCCAATAGATTTTCTGTTCTATTACCTTTATTTTCCGGGAATGGGAGACGCGTTTGCTTCTCGAGTATGCAAACCTCGCACTTCGACATCTGCTGCTTGTTTTCAAACTTTAACCCGTGCACTACACCGCTCTTCGCCATGCTCCGTAAATCCCGTTCATTTAAACGTCCAAGTCTCTGATGTCACTCGTCTATGTTTTTCTTCGCACTTCTCGCTGACACTGTCGCGTTGTTTGCTTCGCTCACCGGATTGTCTCTCTTGCCGCGTTCCACTGTCTCGCTCTCCTTATGACTCGATATCGTCTCTGCCTTGTTTACATCGTCGGCCGCACTATTTCGCGCATAATAAAGATTTCCGACCCTGTCTGCTCGAAAAATAATCGCTCCGTCTTTATTTTTCACTATCGCATCTTTTTCTCGAAACAGTACCTCGTACCCGCGATCGGTGATTTTTGACACCGATAGTAAATTTGTGCGTAAATCCGAAACGTAATACACTTTCTCGAAATTTATTTTTGTGTCCTTTTTCCCGTTGCTCACTGACAATCTCACGTTACCCGCGCCAGTAATACTTGTAGATTCACTGTTCGCCAAATTCAATGTTTTGTTTACATTCTCGATTTTCTCGAATTTGTCCTTTTCTGTGCACATATGCGCGGTGCATCCACTATCTAAACATCACAGCTCACTGTTCACGTTCTCGCGACTATACATTGCTGTCTCGATTGTGTTTAACATTACCAAATTTCCACTACCATTATCCGAATGCTCCGATTCATTTTCGTCATCTTCCGCCTGTCTTGCACTCATTTGCGAGTTTGACGGGTATCTCGCTTTGCAATATCTCGCTACATGACCGACTTTATCGCATCGGAAACATCGCGGTTTTCTCGATGTTTGTCCTTGAGTTGCATTTTTTTCATCCTTCGGTTTTTCACGATGCTCGTTTGACACACGCCTATTTTGTCGAAATTTCGCGTTCTTCACATACATAGCACTCGTTTCCGCACCGCTCTCAGCCGATTTTCGCGACTGGAATTCTTCGAGTATTTTTATTCGCAATGTTTCGGGTTTTGGTAACTCGTCGCGCGTCTCGATGGCACAACGGAAATTCTCAAACGAGTCAGGCAAACTGTACAGCAGTAAAATTGTCAACACTTCCTCGTTTATTTCCAAACCAATTTCTTTTAATTTCGCGACCGCCTCGAAAAACTCAGTTAAATGAGGTCGCACATTTTCACCTTCTTTTAGCTTCGACAAGATTACCGTTTTTAACAACGTCGCTTTTCGCGCCGGTCCTTTTGACTGAAACGTCGACTCAATTTTCAGCCACACTTCTCTCGATGTTTCACACCCACGAATTATGTTCAACTCCGATGTACTTATCGATAAAATCATATCGGCTTTCGCTTTCGCATCTTTATTCTTCCAAAGTGCAATTTCAGTGTCTCCAGTCGTCGGTTTAACTTTTGAACCATCCACATATGGCCACGTGTCATTTTTCACCAATATTGCCTCCATTTGGAGTTTCCACGTGTCGTAATTTTCCGCGTTTAGCGGCTCGATTTTCATTAACGAATTCATTTCAACACGCTTGTCTATGATATTAATTGTTCGCACTAGTTGAGCCTGATCAAACGGTTTTCCCGTATCTCTCGATTTATTTTCACGCTTCGCTACACGTTGCGGCCACGTTGCCACCGAATTTTTCACTCGCGACTTTAATCCGTATTCTTTCACACAATATTCACTGTCCTGGGCCCATAACCTGTTGGGCAGGTAAATGAATAAACAAGGTATTTATTCATTGATACGATGGTGGTTATTTATTAATAATTCCGAATATACAAAAGGATTCGCACGACATCGCGTGCGCGTCGAACGATAGCGAATTCAGACTGACTGACCGGAAGGGGTTGAGTTTCGCCAACCGCGAGATCTACCGATCGATATTGTCGTCGTCGATAAGGTAGGCAATACTTTGTATCCTCAACACTAAAAATGTTTCTCCGGATAATGTTTTGTTTTTATATAATTCGGTTAGAAGTTCGATTAAAGATTCTTTACTTAAAGCAGGAGCTAAACATATTGATAAATCAGAGATCTCTCATAAGAAAAAGAAAGTCGCTAAAATTTGGTGGAACGAGGCTTGTTCGGAAGCGTTACGTAAACGTAGAGAAGCTTGTATTCTTTTTAAAAATCATAAAAGTAGCGAAAATCTTGACATTTGGATTAAGGCTGATGAGGACGCCAAGGACGTTTTTAAGAAAGAAAAGTCTAATTCTTTTAAACGTTTTGCGGAAAGTATTAATCCAGACATGCCGATAAAAAAAGTTTGGGATACAGTAAAAAATTTTAATGGCGTCAGGAGTTCTTTTAGTTCATCTTCGACTCCGGATAATAAGGCGAAAATTGTAGAGACGATCGATAAGCTGGCTACTCCTCCTCTTGTATGTGAGAATCCTTTAAATAATCCACTGAACTCAGTAATTCGTCCAGGCATGAATAGTGTTTGGATTCCATGCTCCGTTAAAGAAATATTAAGCATAATTAAAAGATTAAAAAGTAATTCTGCAGCTGGAAGGGACTTGATTGGTAATGAGGCGATCAGGAACGTTCCTGAGAATGTATTACAAGTGTTGGTCTCAATTTTTAATAAATTAATGTTTAAGGGGACTGAGTCACCTAAAAAAACGAAAAATAATTTTTTTTTTTCTCAGTATATATAATTTTGAATAAAAATTGAGTTTGACACTCCAAAAGTACATGCGATAGACTATACTTTTGAATTTTTTTGGAGCTCTATAGTGCATTTTTCCTGACGAAGAGACCGACAAACTTTTTTCACTTGTCGCATGTTTCAGACCGAACGAAGCCACGAATCTTCGCTTACGAGGTCTCATTTTGTTCGTTAGACAGTTTATTCCGGAACGAGTGCGGGGATTTTTTTTTAGAGCTTCCCCGGTGGACTTATCGAGTAAAATGTGTTGAAAAATTCCCTTTTTCCACATTTTCACTCGTTGCCAGGTATACAATGGCACGCTGTAAATTCACTTTTCCTCGCATAAAAAATCCCCGCACTCGTTCCGGAACATGGTCCGTTAGGAAGAAAATGAGACGTCAAGAGCTCAAATCGGTGCAGTCGTTGGATCTGAAACATGCGACAAGCGAAGAGACATATACTTGTTGAGAAATGGCTTTTAAAGTTTGGTGAAGCTATTTGACTTTGGTGACTCAAAAAAAAAAACAATTTTTTTTGTTGCATAAAAAACTTTTAAACTTTTTTTTTCACACAATTTTTCACACGAAAAAAAATGATAAAAAAAAAAAAAAGTATTATTTTCAACAAAAAATTGTTTTATCGCGAAATAATCGGTAAAAAAAAAAGAATCACTGACACGCCGAATGACATTCAATGCAAAGTTCCGCGATGCCGTTTCCAAAATAGGTTACTGGTTCGAGGTTTTGTACTTTTCGACCTTGTCACGATACAAATGTTATTTTCACTGTTTCACTGGAAAATATAGTATCTATGACGGTCATTCGCAAAAACTATAACCACCGCGCACATGGATAATCGTAATTTTCCGGATGCCGGTTTTTCACGCGTTTGACAGATCGAGTAAAAAAATCATGGCTGCCGTAGTTCGCCTCGCGTAGACCGCGTAGACTCGACGAAGCGCGGTAGCGGCGGTAATCTAACTCGCATCGATTGGAAGTAACGACCGCAGGGTCGGTAAATCGTTACCGACCAAACGTATTTTTATAAAAAAAAAATTTCTCGGGAACTCAACTTATTTTTTTTATGAAAATGATCTGGTAATTTTTCTGAATGTGTTTCATTTTTTTCCGAGTTCTAAATTGACTGCATTTTTTTTATATGGAAAAAATAGTAAAAAATCATAAAATTCAAAGTCAATCTAAAAATCTAAAAAAATTCAGACATATTCAAGAGAATGAACGAATCATCTTCATAAAACAAAAAGTTGAATTGCCAGAAGATTTGTTCAACTATTTTTTTGTTCATTAATTTGTTAATAACTTTTTGCAATTATTATTGTGCAAAATTAATCTTTTCCATACCTTCAATATGCATGATTTTTTTCAGAATTTTATACCATCGAGAAAACACAATTTTTCAATAATACATGCAATAATTATTAGTTATCTTACTAAAGTGCTTCTAACTTTGGTAATTTTTGGAATTTCGGTCTGAAATTTGGTGTGTAGGTAGTACACAGTATGTACTTTCAGAAAAAAATTTAAAAAAAAATCGATTTTTTTGAAAATTTAGGTGACCCAGCCCCCTTAATGGCTTAGTTCCTCCGGATTGGTCAGATTTCGAGATTTGTCTAATTCCAAAACCTGGTAATAAAGGTTGGAGGCCAATTTCCTTAGCATCATGCTTATCAAAAGTGTTTGAACGATTTATTAAAAATAGACTTGACTATTTTTTTGAAACGGAATTTTGTTTGCCTCGTTCTCAATTTGGTTTTAGGAAATCCCGCTCTTGTGTCGACAATGTAGCTATCTTATCTACTGATATATTGAATTCTTTTGCTAGAGGAGAGGTAGTGGCAGCTTTATTTTTGGATCTAGAGGGAGCCTACGATAACGTGATTCCTCATAAGTTGGTGGAAAATTTATTAGATCTTCGCCTTCCTCTTTTCATTGTTCAGTTGTTATATAATTTAATTAAGGAAAGGAATGCTAATTTTTATGTTAATGGGTCTTTTGTTGCGAATCGTAAAATCACAAGAGGTTTGCCTCAGGGATCAGTACTTAGTCCTTGTTTATTTAATATTTATATTCGTAAGATTAATGATTTCATTGGAAATAGCTGTTTTTCTCTACAATACGCTGATGACATTGTTCTTTATTCGAAAGATAAAAATATTAATACCTGTATTAAGAATTTGGAGTCTGGAGCTCGCGAATTAACTCAGTGGCTGAAAGGTCTTGGACTTAATATTTCGGCTTCAAAATCAAAATTTGTTTTATTTAATAGAAAAAGATTTGTTCCGGAGGATATGTCGATCAGAATTGGTGAGTCTATTATAAACAGGTCACACTCGTGTAAATTCCTTGGCGTTTTCTTGGATTCGAAATTAAACTGGAAATTACAATTAAATAACGTTAAAGCTAATGCTCTCAATTGCGTGAATGTACTCAAGACATTGGCACATAAATCTTGGGGTTCGCATCCAAGTACGTCTCTTTGTATTTATAAAGGTTTGATTAGATCGAGGTTAGAATGGGCTTTCTTTTGCTCTCATTCGGCAAGTTCGTCTTATATTACTAAATTAGAAAAAGTTCAATTTGCGGCTTTAAGATTAATATTGGGGTGTTTTAGATCGACGCCAACTAATATTTTATTAGATTTGGCTAAAGAACCGACGATCTGGTTTAGAGCTAAACATTTAGCGGTAAATTATTTAACAAAGGCATTTTCTTTTAAATCGCATCCTCTAATTCCTAAGCTCAAACTCCTTGCCGAGAGAGTTGAAAGCTTGAAAAAAGTTCCAGGGTATTGCAAATCTTTCCTCTTTACAGTATGGACACAAATCAGTAATAATTTAGACAATGCGTACAGTTTCGATAATTTCCCTTGTTACCAATACCCCTTAAAGCCTCAATTAACAGCTATTTTTTGTGATATTAAAATAGGTGCACTCATTTTGAGTGAAAAAGACAAAGCCTTTCAAATTTTTAGTTTGGAGATTGATAGAATTTGGTCTAATTGGTTAAATGTTTTCACCGACGGTTCTAAGAGCAGAGGGAAAGATTTTGTTGGTTTTGCTTTTTGTATCCCCGAACTAAATGTTAATAAGTCGTTTAAAATAATTTCTTTAGCTAATATTTTTGAAGCTGAAGCTCTGGCAATAATAGAAGCTTTGAATTGGATAAAATATCGTGGTACAAAGAATATTCTGTTATGCTCGGATTCTCTTAGCGTTTTATCTGCTCTGGGTTTTGCTGAAGTAAATGCTAAAACTCATCCCTTAATTTTAGAAATTAAATCTTCGTTTAGTAGAATAACTATGTCTGGAAGGAAAATTAACTTTTTATGGTGCCCGTCTCATTGTGGGATTGTAGGCAACGAGATTGCCGACAGCCTTGCGGTAAGAGGAG
This sequence comes from Ischnus inquisitorius, assembly GCA_963924025.1. Lineage (NCBI taxonomy): Eukaryota > Metazoa > Arthropoda > Insecta > Hymenoptera > Ichneumonidae > Ischnus > Ischnus inquisitorius. Next base: position 3,242,838 of record OZ001245.1, read on the forward strand.
CTGTGTCAGGAGAATTTAGAGATTTTGCGGCCCCTGCTAAATCTATTGCTCGAGAATTGATATGTGATTATAAAAATATAGAAAATTTGCGTACGTTGTCGAGCTTTGAGCATAAGGGATGTATTTATGGCACTCTTAGAAATTATAAGGAAAAACGCCCATGGTTTTCTTCCTTTAACTTTCCGAGGGAGTTGATTACTTTTATTAATAGACTTCGATCTGGTCATATAGGCTCTAATGAGCATTTATTTCGTATAGGATTAGTGGATAGCCGAAGTTGCCCTTGTGGTGAAAACATTCAAAGTATTAACCATATTTTCTGGAATTGCGAAGAAACAAGGGAGTTTTCTGTGATATTAACTGATAAGCTATTTAAATTAGGAGTTTTTCCGCCGTTAGAGGTGGTTAGCCTTTCTTTCTCTGACTCCGCAGAGATTTTCAATTGTTTATTTACTTTTGCGAGGGATATCAAACATTTCTGTCTTTTATCTTATAACTAATTCATAAGTTTGACGATATAAAAAAAAAAAAAATGAAACGAATTTATTATTATTATAATACAATAATCCTGTGATCTTTACGTAACTCGAGGGATTAAGGGCTTAGGTCAATTCAATTCAATTCTCTGTGATAAAAAAAAAAAAAAAAAAAAAAAAAACCAACCTTCTGTGATAAATATTGGGTTTTTGCCCACTGCGCCACCTTTTGGTGGATCGCCTCAGTCGACGCCTGACGGCGACTACATTAATATATATATAAGAAGAAGAAAAGATAGAAGACACGTGAATTTATTTGAGAGTAGGCAGTGACGAAGCCTCTCTTGTATATCCACCTTCATTGAGCGTTGGCCGACACGTGAACTCTGGTGACCATACCGAGCACCTCCTATTCGTACGGAGTGGCTTCGGTAGAATTGAGAAGAAGAAGAAGAAGAAGACTCGGGGACTCTCGTCATAACTTTTGTGTAAGGAAGACGTGTGCTCGAGTGATCGTGATAGCCAGAGGGATGATTTCGCTCCGAATTCTGTGACTAACATCGGTACCGGTTCCGATCGAGATGGGGACAATAGTCGGAGGGTTGGAGGGAAGGTTTTCCGATTATTTCCACGCAACATCTGTCTCTCGCCGGTAAGACTTTCGCTTCTCGATCCTCGGACTCGCGTGACATTTTATTTTCCGTTTTTCTGTGTTAATTGTGAGTGTGCGCGTCACTCGTCGCGGCGATGAGTACCGTCCAGGGCGAATTAAGAATTATTCTTCGAGAGAATCAGCTCAGTGTAGTTTTGACGGGCTCACCCGGATTTTATGTCAAATTAACGTTATTCGAGCTCTTGAGACTGCCTGTTTTATTGTTAACTTTATGCGAGAGATCCATAAGGTCGTGGCGTGCGAGAATCGGTCCCGTTCGCGCCGTCTTATAGCTTTGATTGACTTAGGAAGCGGGATGCGAGCTCGTACGCGCCGGCATTCCACGCCGGTTATTGCATTGTATTTTTGTGTCGTAATTAAATTCGGTACCGACTAGCGAAGACGACTTTAGTAGGGAAATCAGTATTTATTGTGACAATTATTTCTTGATCATTCTTAGTAGTAATTCAACTCGGTGAATCGAGTAGCCGAGGAGAATTTTAGTAGGGTCTTTTCTTTTGTTTGTGTCGAGTCATTCCCGGGTACCGGCCCGAGTTACTAAATTATTTGCTGTCATTTTATTTTACGATGAGTACATTTTTATTGTGATTTTCCCGATTGTCGTGTAGTGAACTGCGTGTTATTTATTTACTTTATTGCCAAGAGGGTCGCTGGACCTCCCCTCTCTCCAAATCCATGCTGTGCCTAGCCGGGGACAATTATTCGTCATTTTGTTAACATCGTTGTTACCGATCGTGTCGGGCATGGGGCTCGGCTGGCGCCCAATAAATAAATAAAAACGATCGGGGCGAATAATTTTGTGGCGCGGAGTTAGATGTTGGGAAAATCGGTCACAGCGCGTGACCTGTTTGCCTTGTGCAAGGGTAAGGAGCCCACTGCGCGATTGCGACAACGTCCGCCAAATGTTCTATATTACATTGAACGTTTGTAATCATGGACACGCGAATCTATACACAAATGCGTCTACGCGCATTCAACGCTTACTTGTCCAAACCCAAATTTGGGGATGCGTTGCCATCTTGTCGAGTAGCATTTTGTGGTACGACTCCAAGGCATATTCGTGCGTCGCAGACGACCAAACACGCTCACGACGTCGGGCGTTACTCTTTGGAGCCACTGCTGTCGGTAGTACTCGAAGTACGGTCGGTAAGCGGCTTCAACGTCGAGGGGAACGTTTCGCGTTATAAAATCGAAAGCGTTCGAGATATTTTCTGACGGCAAAAGGGCGAGAGCCCTTAGTTGGCCTTAAGTTGGCGCAATACTAGCTCTCCTCCAGCGTTTCCGTTTATCGCGGTTAGGAGGCCAGTTTGCTGAGCTCGTCGATATAACGCCTAGATACGATTAATTTACAATATTTATTCAATCTGCATTACTATGGAGGTATGGAGTTAAGTTTCGTACAAGTTTGCTAAAATTGAGAGAGGATTGCACACACTTCTCGACTGTATAAAAGTCTTCAAAAAACCATGCGTATTAAATGCACTGGAAATATTAATTTTGCATAATAATAATTCCAAAATGTCATTAACAAATTGATGAAAACAAATTGTTCAACAAATTTCGCGGCACCTCAACTTTTTCTTTTATTGCAAATGCTCCGTTTGTGTTTCTGAATACGTTGGAATTTTTTTAGATTTTTCAATTCACTTTGAATTTTATAATATTTTACAGATTTTTCCAAAATAAAAAAAATTTAAAGTCAATTTAGAAATACGCTAAAAATTTATGGGCATTCAGCAAAATGAACGAATTTTTATCATCGGAACAAAAATGTAGATTGCGGGGAAATGTGAACAATTTTTTAAAAATTAATTTGTTAATAACATTCTAGAATTACTACTACATAAAAATAATCTTTTTAGTGCCTTTAATAAGCACGATTTTTTTCAGATTTCCATCCCATAAAATGATGTTCGCAATTCTCTCGCAATTTTCGCAAACTCATGCGAAATGAACACTATGCGCAAGGACTAGGGAAGAGCGGGGCAAAATGGCACACCGGGGCAAAATGGTACGAAATGGCCAAATAAAGTCCCCCGTATGATAGAATTAGGGCACAATGGGACAAGAGAAAGTCCCGTCGAAGGAGATTTTTTTGCTGTCCCATTTTGCCCCAATACCATTCTGCCCTGGTCCCATTGTGCGTGAATACCATTTTGCCCCGGTATGCCGTTTTGCCCCGGTCTCCCCTATCGTAACTGCAGTACGGTATATTATGAAAGTGATAAGTTACTTGGCAGTAATGGAAATAACATCCGTGGATCCGAGCTTCGGGAAACGTTTCTCGCAAAACGTTTTGTAAAGTGGGCTCAAAATCGGTAATCACGTGTTCCGGCCGAAATTGCGGAAAACTTTCTTTAAATTTCCGCAGTACGACCGTATACGCGTGCGACGTCTTACTGCCCATGAGAGCCCATACGATAGGATTAGCCTAAAAGAGAAAACGATTGTTGTTTTTCTATTCCAATGAGATCAAATTCCCATAAATCTACAATTCATCGTACGTGGTCATATTTCACCGCCATAATCGTCAATAATTGATATGACCCCGCTAATTGGGGCACAACTTTGTAAGTTGCATCGACCAATAATTCGCGCGTGTCGTTCGCCAAGCCCACGAACGGCGTTTTGCCGGCTCTGGAGGCACTCGAGTAATATCGCCGATTCAACGCCGCGATCGTACTTGATGTATCCGGCTCACTCGTCGTCGCTTATCGTTTCACCGAATTCGCGGAGCGTTTGCGGCATCGGGGCTGGAAATTTCGGGGCCAGCGGCGCATACTACGCTCGACCTCGGGATAGGGCACTTCGACAGCCGCGTCGGGATGGCTATGAGTCATCATTAGATAAATTATGGTGGTTTATCATAATTATTTGATTGAAAGGAAAACAATTTTACGCCACTGCGGCACGGATAGGAAGATTTTCTTTACCTTGTGAAGTAAAATTGTATATGATACTCGGAGGAAACATATTTTTTTCAGCTCGTGTGATTCTAGCACCCACCTTCGGCTCGCGCTGCAAACTCACACTCGCGAAAAAATAGTTTTCCTGTCCTTGTGTCGTAACATACTATGTGATTAAGTTCAATTCTTAATCATAATGTCGATGAACAAAGCTTTAACACACTTGGGCCGAACTTCGTCATATATGTCTTTAGGTCGACCTATCGTCTGTTCGGTTTTCTCGATAAGCTCGACGCGATGATTTTTTTTCACTTCCGCTGTCTCGCTGCTGGCATGGTTGTGCCCATGTGAAAGGGTGAATCGACCATTTACGTTCCGAATACCGCGACCCTTACACCCTCCTTTTTTTTTAACTGCACGAGAGATATCTGGGAATGGAATAAGGATGCAGTAGGGAATTGCAATAAAAAAAATCGTAATCAACGGCGATAAAGCAAACTTATAAATTTAAATCTTTTTAGTTTTCTCTAATTAAAAAGAAAATAAGGCAAGGCACACCTTCAGTACTTTCAGTATTTTCGATTCAAAAAAATGATAAATCAAACGATTTTTGGTGCTCTTTAATGAGACAGAATACTTTTGTCGAGTTTTATTTCTAAGTATTCCACCCGGCGCGGCCGGGGTCAGTGGCTGCCGGGGCTCTCATTTGACGCAAATATCGTCGAGCGCCAGTTAGTTTACGAATTAACAAACGATTTATCTTTTACTTTTGACCAGCCGCGATAATTCGCACGGCCTTCCGCTGGATGACCCGGGGAAGGATTGCAAGGATCAGCGAAGCGAGAATAATTTCAGTAACAAAGTTTGACTTACGTACGTTGCTGTTTTATTGACAATCCAACCACAGCCCACTCGACGTGGCTGTCGAATTCTTTCGATACGTATATGATCGATTCCACAATTGACAAAGTTCTTCCGGATGGTTGACAAATGATGATAAATTATTCACACCGGATTTTAATTACAAAGTAACACAATAAATACACAAATATCGACAAGTAAAGCGAGACTCCTCGGGGTCGTTAATTCTATGACTGCCTTTTACAGAGGTACGATGGCAAGTGTCTCCGCGCTCTCGATCGCGTTCGTTACGCGTTCGCGTAACACGCTTCGGCTCGACCCTTAGCCCTATTGGTCGATATCGGCGATCTATTTCGTCGCGGCGCTGTCGCGGCCGGCGTTCTCGCTGTTACCTATCTGAGTCGAGCGTCTCGAGAGGTTTGACAAATTCGCGCGTCTTATAACTATTTAATTTCTCGCGGAGAATTTCGAGGAGTCAATTCGCGGTTCTGACGTCGAGGCAGAAACCTGAATTTCCTGTCACATTAATAATAACAAATAAAGAAATATAAGCAAGAATATAAATTCAAAATTCACCGGTTTTTTCAACTACAAATAAATATAATTCTACAATTTGTAAACTTCAAGCAAGGGAGTATAGGAAAAAGAGATGGCTCGAGAGAGCGAGAGAACGAGAGAACGAGAGAACGGTAGAGCGAGAGAACGGTAGGGCGAGAGGGCGAGAGGGCGAGAGGGCGAGAGGGCGAAAGAGCGAGAGGGCGAGTGAGCGAGAGATTGATTGATTGATTGATGTGTCTTTATTTAGCTCGTGGCTACTGTGCTTAATTATATTTTCTTACAGCTACTATACTATGCTATTTTCAATTTCGAACATATTCCTCCTTAAGGGGGATGAGTCACCTAAAAGTAAAAAAAAATCGATTTTTTTTCTAAATTTTTTTCTTCAAGTACATACTGTATACTACCTATATACCAATTTTCAGACCAAAATTCCAAAAATTACCAAAGTTAGAAGCATTTTAGTAAGATAACGAATAATTATTGTGTGAATTATTGAAAAATTATGTTTTCTCGATGGTAAAAAAATCTGAAAAAAATCATGCATATTACAGGTACTCAAAAGATTCATTTTGCACAGTAATAATTCCAAAATGTTATTAACAAATTGATAAAAAAAAAATTGTTTAACAATTTTTCTGGTGAGTCATTTTTTTCTTTTATAAAAATGATTCGTTCATTCTTTTGAATACGTATGAATTTTTTCAGATTTTTAAATTCACTTTGAATTTCATGGTTTTTGACAATTTTTTTCAAATAAAAAAAATCAAACTCAATTTAGAAATCCGATAAAATTCATACGTATTCAGAAAAATAAATGGATCATTTTCATAAAAAGAAAAAGTTGGGTTCCCGGGAAATTTGTTGTGTTTTACGAAAACGCGGTTGGTCGGTAACGATTTACCGACCCTGCGGTCGTTACTTCCAATCGATGCGAGTTAGATCGCCGCCGCTACCGCGCTCCGTCGAGTCTACGCTGCACCGGCGTCCTGCGGCAGCCATGATTTTTTTTACTCGATGTGTCAACAGCGTAAAGAGCCGGCATCCGGAAAATTGCAGTTATTCATGTGCGAAGTGCTTATACTTTGTGAACGAATGTCATACATTCTATATTTTTCAGTGATATGAGAATAATATTTGTGCTGTGACAGTGTCGGAAAGCACCGAATCTTGAATCAATAACCTATTGTTGAAACGTCAATGGCGCGACGGTATTTTTTTCCGAATTTCACGATATTTTTCTTTCGTAATAAAAATATGTACGAGCTTATCGGATGGCCAAGTAACATTTTTTTTTTTTTTTCAATTATTTTTACGTAATTTTTTTGACAGTGCTTCCCTTAACAGTTGTGAAAAATCGCGGGCGATTCGCGGGTCGCGGAACTTCTCATTGAACGTCATTCGCCTCGACAGTTTTTTTTCTAATTATTTTTACGATTTTTTTTTGCGTTAAACCAATTTTTTGGTGAAATAAATCATTTTTTTTTTATAAACAATTTTTTTTGTGTGAACGAAAAAAAAACTTTAGTTTTTCATGCGACAAGTGAAATTTTTTTTTATTTGAGTCATCAAAGTTGATTACCTCCACGAAACTTTGAAAATCATTTCCCGACAAGTATATTTCTCTTCGCTTGTCGTCGCTCTCGGACCAGACGAGTCAACGGATCTTGACGTTTGATGTCTCATTTTATTCGCAACAGTAGTCATTCCGGTCCGAATGTGGGATTTTAGGATGCGAGGTAAAGTTAAGTTGTTGCGAGCTTTTTTATAACTTTTTTTTCAAGAAATTAAAAAACATTGTTTATTTTTTCACATTATAGCTTACCATTTCTTCCGGAGAGCATTTAAAGAAAAATCCCACATTCGGACCGGAATGACTACCGGTGCGAACAAAATGAAACGTCGGAATCCAAGATCCATTGATTTTTGTGGCCCGAAAGCTACGACAAGTGATTTTTTTTAAACTTGGTCTCACAGCGTTACAATCCGCTGAAAGACTCCAAAAAAATTCAAAAAGATAGTTAAGTATATGTATTTCAGGTGGGTGGAATCCCGCTTGAATTTAGATTTAAAATCAAGCCGAAAAAAATTGACAAAAAAAATTTTTTTTAGGTGACTCAGCCCCCTTAATATACCTTATTATCCCTCTTTCAAATTCTTTCACGTTCGGCGCGCATTTTCCTTCTGTCGGCAGTTTATTGTATATTTCGTATCCTGCGTACGTTAGGCATTTTTGTCCGGCGCTTGTTTTGCAAAATTTCATATCTATTGTGACGCTACTTTTTAAGTTTCGCCACAGGTCGTCCCGACCATCGTTAAAGTACCATCCGATAGCTAGATTAGGTAGGCGCGAGGTGCATCGTGGATCGGGCCAAGATTTAACGTGTCACCCGGTGTACCGTCGCGATTTCCCTATCCACGCGTCGCGAGGGCTAGTGTAGAAGTCCGAGCGAAATACTCGGCCTTCCAACTATGGGATAGGAGCCAGGAGTTGGTATTTTTCGTTTCACGTCACCCGTTGGGTGAGTTAAGACGTACGTTTCAGGTTCGGATGCAGTTACGTATGGAAGGTCGTCGGCGCTTGGGTTCGCGATCGCCCAAGAGTCGCGAATTGCCGATCGCAAGTTACCGTCGTTCTCGTTAGCCAGAAGTTAAACCCTATCCCCGGAAAATGCAGCTCCGCGATGCTCTCAAGTCAAAAATAAGCAGCACATGTATCGCGCCAGTTAACGAAAAGTTACTGAATTTATTAATTAATTATAGTTCCCGATAGCCGTTAGCTCCCGGAGTTACGACGGCCCTAGCCGACGCGAATTACGTCAGAGGAAGAGGGGATGGGATTTGCCACCGAACGCGTTACATTTTTCGGGTCTCGCGCCGGCTAGCGCTCGGAGAGATCTCCGTTCGGAGACTCTCTCCATTCTGCATTGGTCTCTCATCCCGAGCGGAGCTCTTGCTCTCGATCCGGTGTTCTTGTGCTATCGAACACCCGCTTACCCTATGTCCTGATGCTACCGTACGTTGTGACGTATTTTTCTTGACTCTAAAACGCGAAACTCTAAACTCAAAATCAACAGAACTAAACCGAAAAAAGACGAAATTTTAACTCAAACCAAACGGGAGCAAAACGCGAAAACGAAACTTACGTCACCTTCGGCCGTTTCTCTCGCGGGTGCATCGGCGTCCCGGTGGGCGCCAGTTAATTTTTGTATCGCCGGTATTAACAAACCGGACTAATCTGGAGGTCGATGGAACTCGACCTCCGCAGGGTAGATTTTTGTTTCGCCGGTATCACCAAACCGGACTAAACTGGAGGTCGGTGGAACCCAACCTCCGCAGGGTAGATTTTTGTATCGCCGGTATCACCAAACCGGACTAAACTGGAGGTCGGTGGAACCCAACCTCCGCAGGGTAGATTTTTGTATCGCCGGTATCACCAAACCGGGCTAAACTGGAGGTCGGTGGAACCCGACCTCCGCAAGGACGAAACGAGAACGAGACACAGAACGAGAACTCGACGAGAACTTATCGAGAACTCAACGAGAGCTTATCGAGAACTCAACGATAAACACCGACGCACACACGAGAGCGAACGGTTGCGGAAATGCACGGCTGCTCAGGATGCGGTTTTTGGTAGAAGGGTCGCAATCCGAGGCCGATAGAATAGCAGACGAGATCGCACGCGAGTGCAGCGGGAGGCGCTCAGCCGATCGAACGATCGAGGCGAGCAGCGAGAACGAATTTCTATTCGGGAACGGGAAAATAATCGAAAACGATAAACTCACCGAAAAGCAGAATTTAATCCATGAATTGGCGGGATCCGCATCTTTCGATGCCACGAGAACGTACTCACGGAAACTGCACTTCGAGAGCATTCTTTCGAATACATCTCGATCACAAAATTCGGAAATAATTCGTATCGGAATTATCACGAACTGTCATTCTCAATCGTACGCTGAACGCGACCGAACGAGAGAAGCGACAAGTAACACGAAACCCACGAACACGAGCGAAAACACAGTATCGGAGTACGCAGCAGCGAGAGAGAGCCCACGCTACGCGCGACTCACGACACACACACGACAGGCCGAAGCCAACGATAGCGGGAGCGCGAGAGAGACCCGAGTTACCTCTAGGGCGGCTCTCGGTAGACTGATTTGCCTACGACAATACGCGTAATCGTCATTATCATGATTTCGGGAACTTTAACCGATAGCTACTGCTCTCTCAACTACTTCACTACGGGATCTAGACGGTAATCGATAACTGAACTGTAAGCGGCAATATTTGAGGATCGTTGCGATCGCTACTCTCTGTTCGATGCGTGAAAACAAGGCTCTTCTCTACCCAAACTCCAACTCTTACACAGCACAAGGTGTTCCACCCTTGCCTGGACTACACAAAACCTCCGCCTGTTCTCCAACGCATCGGACCTTACCATAATACTCCACGAGAGTGCCGGGCTTGCACCGGACTGTGGCGTATTCGCAACGAAACCTCGTCGAGTCTCTACGCTATTCGGGTATCTCAGTACTTCGAGATTCGCACCACCGAATAGCGCGGAGATCTCGACTAACGAAACGGTAATTAACTTATTCTGAAACTGAACGTGAAACTAGGCTTGAAAACTGAACGTAAAAACTCAACGAAACTGCATCTAAAATAGCTGAATCGTACTGGAAGTAGCGAGAGACAATAAGCGAGATCTATAGAGCGGTAATTGGCGGTATTAATGTTGTTTCTGGTTCTTGTGTGACGGTGATTCGAAAAATCACGTCACAACGTCTTAACAGCTACTTTCTCGTAATACTATCTAGCGAGCTACCGCAAGGTTACCGTTCGCTCCCGCATCCTTTTTTTTTGTGTTAATTCCTTTTTCTTTTTTTTTGTTATCGATGAGATGTTGGGGAGTGTGTTCCATTACCGTGTTACCGACTTCGGCTATGAGAATGCTATCGTGGTTATCGATTTTTCGCCGTTACAGTATGCTCCCGATTTTAGTTGTGTTTGGGTTCGTTTGCTTCGCTCTCGATATCGAAATGAGTTACGTTCTTGTAAAGGCCGTGTTTGGCTTGATTCGCTCTCGCCGAATAACGTTACGCTCTCGGAAACGCCGTTATGTTTTGTTTAATTCGCTCTCGATACCGGCTGAAGTTGTGCTCTCGAAACCGAATATGTAGCGATTACGGGGTCAGTTTGGCGCCCGCGAATATACCCACGCGACTGAACCATGGCTGCTCTACATCGAATTAAGTTTTTTTTTGGGTTATTACGTTGTTTTGTTATTTCCGAGTTGGAAGCTTCGAGTCCTCGCGAGCCGAACTGCCACCCACGCCCTTCTACCACAACCACACACCGAGCGAATCGGGTATCCGCTACCAATTCCAGTGTCTCATCGCCACCGCGATTCGATCTTCGCGTTATTGTTTTTTTCTGTCGCCCTTTTGTTTATTCGAAATTGTCGTTCTTCCATATCGAGTTCCGTTTGGCGGTTTGTTCGCTCCGCGGTAATTAAAAGGCGAACTGGCGCCCAATAGCTCTCGTGGCGACGAGAGCACTCGGATATGGGCAAAGGTAGCCGGCCTAAAGCATAATCCGGTTATACTATATTATTTCTTTGCCTTGTGTTGTATACATGTCTTTCTCCAACAAATTTCATTTCATCGCTTAGATAGCTGGGCATCGTTCCGGATTTTATTTTATACACAAACACACTTACATTATAAACCATTCTCTGCCTAATATTTAAAAATCCTAGCGTCGCCAGCATGTCTTGCACTCTCGTATAACTACTGCACCTCCATATTGCACGCATTCCTCTGTTTTGAGTCTTCTGTGGTACGTATGTATGTTCTTTATTGTGTCCCCCGCGGGGTTCACAAGTTTTTCTCGAGGTTGTCTCCTCTACATCTCCTTTTCCTCCTTCTCTCTATTTACATTATCCACCCTTCCCCCTTTCTCTCTATTTACACTTTTTACTCTTTTATTTTCCCCTTATTGTCTATATTGCTCATCTCACTTCTCTCTTCTACACTGTTCGCTTTGTCTTCTGGTCTTTCCTTGTTCCTTTTCTTCTTGTCTCTAGCCCTTTTTTTCTTCGTTCTCCTCTTCCCATCTTTCCTCTCTTTCGTTCCATCTCCATCCTTTTCCCTCTACGATTATCCTTCCTTCTTCTATCCACACCTTCTTTCCTTTTCTTCTTTCTTCCATCGCTTTCTCTGATACCATGAACCTCGTTTTTCTCTCCTCCCATGTCAGGTCTTCCTTTACTTCCACTCCCACTCTTCCCATTTCTTTTCTTCTCTTCACTATCTCCTGCTTATCTCTTTCTTTCTTCATTTCCACCACCACCATTACTTCCCTTCCCACTTGCCACTTCTTCAGTATCTTCTTCACCTTCATCTCTCTTCCCAACCCTTTCCATATGCCTTCTTCAATCTCTTCTATGTTGATTTCTTCCAACTCGGCTTCCCCTCTCATCCACACGTTCTTTCGTCTTTTCTTTCTCTCTTCTCGTTCCTCCTTCCACTTCTCCTCTTCCTCCCTCTCTTCCCTCGCTTTTACTCCTTCCCTCCTCTCCTCTTCCTTCTTTCTCACCACCACCTTCCATCCTTTGCGTTCTTTTCTTGCTTCGGCTTTTTCGTCCTCTTCCTCACTCTTCTCTTCACTTCTGTTTTCTCTCTGCTTCTCCTCTCCCCTTCCTCATCCACGATCTCACTCCACTTTCTTGGCTCTCTCCTTTTCTCTCCCTCCGCTTTTTCCTTCAACGCACTCTCCTGCTCTTCTCTTATTTCGTCCTCCTTTTCCATCTCCCTTCCTTTTTCCCCTTCCCCCTCGAGCGTGCCTGTACCTCGTGCCTCTTCTCCCTCGTTGTCGCTGTCCTTTTCCGTCGTGGTACTCTTCCCCTCTTCTCCCTCGCTCGATTCTCCGTCGCTTGTTGTCTCTTCACCGCTGCTTCATTTGTCTCCCGCCCTCCACTTTCTTTCTTTCATCTCGTCCTTTATCCCTTTCAGTTCTTCTTTTATCCCTCTTATCTCTTCTGTCAGCTCCCGTACCGCCTTTACCAGCTCTTTTTCCCATGTTCCTTCTCGCTGTACTTTCTTTCCTTCCTTCGCCATATCTCTCACGTGCACGCTCGACGCTTTCTATGCTCACTCTCCTCTCCACGTGCTCTTCACCACCTGTTCCGTCCCTCGTCGCTGTCCGTCCCACTCCAGCCTTTTCCGCGCCCGCTCGGCTTGTTCGTTTCGCCTCTCGCCGTGCTCGGCGCTGTCGTCTCCGTCCCTCTTGCTGTTTTCGCCGGCTGCGCTCACTACTCGTCTCTCTGCTTGTGCGGCTCCACTGCTCAACGGTGTGCGCGCGCCTCCTCTCTCTCTCTCTTCTTTTTCTTTTCCGTATCATCCATCCTTCTTTCCACCCGCCTGCGCTTCCGGCATTCCCGGTCCATGATTCATTCCCTGCCTCCTCTCTCCTCCTCACCATTCACAGCCTTCTGCCACTCACATTCTGCTTCCTTTCTTCCTGTTCTCCCCTTTTCTTTCTGCTTTCCGCTTTCCTTCTTCTGTTCGGCCCTCTTCCGTCACTCTCCTCACCACTTTCTTTCCATTTTTCTCCACTTCCGGCCTCCTTTTTCCTTACTTTCTTCGGCAGCACTTTTTCCCCTCGATCTTTCCGTCCGCCATCTTTCTATCCTTCGAGTCTTCTGTAGTATATCCAGCCCCCTGACACACGGCGAGAACAGTTGCTCGCTAAATGTCGCCAGCAACTGGAGGCGCTAGTAGTCACCCGCTCGATTAGATATATATGTATACTATACCTACTATACGGAATCGCTCGACGTCGCGCAGAAACCAAGCGCACATTTGTCAATAAATATAAATAGGTAGGAGCGAAAGGGTTGAAGAGCTTTTTATCAATAAAACAAAAACACAGTTTATGAAAATATCAAATTTAATTTTCAACATTAATTCATATCGTATCAATACGCTATAAAACTATACATGAAAATGCTTGATAGCATTCACGTTGTGCAGAACTTTGATGTTTTTTTTTTCAGGCGATTGATTTTTTTCTGATCTGCATTTATTCGCGTACAATATTGCTGCATGCGCATCGAAATGAAATATTGTATTACGTTAAAAATAACATCCGTTGCGTGTTCAGAGCAAGGAAACGCGAGGCGGTCGTATTTGAAGACCTGGTCGAGAACTTCTTCGAAAACATTTGCAGACTTGCAATATTTTTCGAATGCGTTTTCCAAAAAAACAACAAACGTATAAAGTTGTTTGTTCGGATGGACTATCAGAGCTCTTTGCTGCCAGTGCGCAAGTTCCGATTCAGGTAAAATTACACCTTCAGCTTCTGGCCTGATCAGAGCTTCTTTACAAACCATGCACTTAACGGTATTTAAAACACGCTTCGTTAAGTCGGCTGTCAAGCAATACAACGCGCAGTCTGCTACTGCCGGCATGCAATAATCGTGCTCCATGAAATCTTGAAGTTGCCAATTATCATCTTTTCGAACAAGCTGCTCCAATCTTTCTTTGACAGATCTCACAGATTCGGAGCGATCGACCGATGCGTTAGAATCGTTATAGATTGCTTTGAGTTCGGACAGAGATATCAAAGGTACGTGCTCTTGATTAGCAGTGACTGAGCAATTTCCGGTTTTCGGAGGCTTGAGGACACTGAACGTGGATAATATTTTGTAAATATTGAGAAACGTAGGAGTCGCAGGATAATCGTTGCACCCACCAGCTTGGTGGACTGTGCCGAAAAACTTCTACGATAGCAAAAATAAAAAAGAGAATAGTGCATGTTCAGAAAAGTGTAGACCAAGAAACAAATGAAACTAGAAAATCAATTGTCTGAAAACTGAAACACAAGAGATTAAGCAAACACGTGGAAACGCAAGCGAGAAAACTAGTAATTGATTAATAGTAGCAGGCAAAAAAAAATATTCCGTGGAAAAAACCAGTAAAAAATGTACAATAGAATGTGTTAAGTCACAATTTGTATGAGGAAGAATGTTCCTAGAGCAATGAAAGTATTAATTTTTGGCATGTTTTCCAAAAGGGATAATGAGAAAATACTTAATAAGTGTTTTTTTTTTCGTAATTATTTCTTTTCATGATACTCTATAGTCCAATTCCGGGTATTCTTTCCCGATCATCGTTTTCCTGTATTTATTTTTTAGTGTTTTTTTCTGAGGATATTTTCCCTACATACATATACCGGAGATTGGAAGAAATGAAGAAACAGCAATCTCATTAACATCAATAATAAAATATTGCGAAATAGGAAATAAACACAAACAAACCTCTAGAGGATCCTGATTAACGCGGCCTGTCAATACATAATTAAAGTCGCAGTGCTCTGTCAAATACTCAACCAAATCCAGCGTTGACTGTAGAGTAACTCGAAGACCTTCTGCAGTTTGTGTTGTCAAGAACATATCCTTCGATAACTTTTTTTTTTCGACGTTTTCTTCCCAGGCATCAAGTTTTCTTAACGACTCTTCTATCATCTATTGGAAATTAAATTACTTAATTATGGAATGTCAAATAAAGAATTTTATATACAGTTGAAATCTATTAAACTCACGCGGAAATCTCTGTTTCTCGGCTGTACACCGTCAATCGGATGCTTTCGATTTAGGGCGTCGAACAAATCGTTCATCCATTGACAGAATGCTGCCGTGGCTTCAGAATCTACGAATTCCGGACGTCGTTTTTGGAAAAATCGAAGCCCACCAGCTACAGAATTGCTGAAAACCTATTAAAAAAATGTTTATTTTTCGTTACTCTAATGGTATAATCAGAATAAATTTAATGAAACATTATTAAGCATGTACTTGAGTGGCCAACCGAACCCGCATTTTCATAGCGTTCTGCAAATAAACGTGTTGATGTGTCAATTTGGGGCACATTAAAACTTGACCGGGTCCGGCTGACGCCCTGTCCTCCTTTTCGAGGAGTTCGAGATATTCCCACTTGATTTCGGACTCTGCGGGATCCATCTGAGTAACAAAATAGTTGAAAAATCGTTAATTATAGCCTGCTTTTGAAAGTCGGTTCGATTTACTTACCCGTAGGACGCGATTATTGTGAAGCCGATTTCGGATTGTCTTTATTAGATGCGGCGTATCCGAGAAGACAAAAATTTTACGTCCTTCCACCGATGGATGATTGAAGTAGTTTCGAAGGTTTTTTTTCGTGCCATTCACGCCTACTTCCGACCAAAATTTTCGATTTGTGCTGGCTCCATCACTAATGACCGCGTGAATCTTCGCGCCGGCTTCTTCGAGCAAGACGATAGCTTTTACAATGAGCTGGGCAAGCACAGTTCCCTTTACAGGTCCTCTTGACGCGAATACGGCTATCGGCTGAGTGTACGCGTCGTCCAGAGGTTGAAACATAAATACCAAGCCGTGATTGGCTTTATCCGAAAAATCCGACGAACGTGCTCCTTCGTTGCCAAAATCAATGAGTCCTTTGTACGTTAGGTTTTTGGAATCGACGCTGACACTTTCTCTCGTCGACAATTCATCGAATAATAATATTCCATGCCTCTGCTTCTCAGTCTTCTTTTCCAAAGCCAATTTTAGCACTTCGAAGAATTGCTTGTCGAATCCGCAACTCGTTTTAATTTTCGATAAATATCTGAAAGAATCAACCGGTTCATTTTTATAGTTGCATAATATTGTAGATAATGCGCCAAATATCGTGAATTTCATATTTCAAATTGCTGAGAATATATGATTCGATTTGAATTCAGAATATAAGTTTTTTTCGTAAATTCCTGCAAAATGCACGCAAGAATCCGAAGAAAATATTTGCATTGATACAAAAAACTAATTTTTGAATATTATACATACCTTCGAACAGTTCTGATGCAAGGAAGAGGTAAAATTCCGTTCGATCGCAGGAACTCATATCCACACGGTGACCTCATGTGGAGCAGCATACACAGCAACATCCACGCTTCGGAGTAATTTCGTCCTTTCGAATTTTTATGCTTTGCTGCATCTATGATTTGTTTCACAGCGTGAACTTCGTTCTCCGATAAATTGCCGTTTGCCATTTGTTCGTCGAAATCAAAATTTGCGAGGTAAGCCATTTTTTCGCGACATTGGCGCAGCTCGGTTTTCATTTTTTTTACTTTTTCTCGTGCGATTTTTTTAGCTCGAACAGCAGAACGAAACTTCGATTGCAGATTTTGCCACCGTTTCTTTTGCATCGGGACAACGTTTAGAATACGTTTCGTTGTCTGGCTCGATTTCCATCTCCGGAGCTTTGTCGCGAGACTTTTCTTTGCTGTTCGACAGAATTGGCAAATTGTTACTCTCCGGAGCAACAAACGGCACGAATCATGACGCCAGACTCCAGCAGCATCCTTCTTGATGGTGGTACACTTCAACGGGCTCATTTCTGTTTTAACCGAAGGTCCAGTGCATCCAGAGCACACGTTACAATCGTTTATAGTGACCAACAACTCTTCGAGCTGTTCGATATCTTTTATACCGCTGGGGACGTTGAATTCTTCGAGATTTAACGGCCGACCCAATACCGATATTCCGATCGACAAATCGTCTTTGATGACCAGCGCCTTAAGTATAAAAGGCACAGGCATCTCGTTGACTTCAATGATTTTGTTCGTGAATACTACCATCATCCTCTTCTGTTCGCTCAATTTCTTCTCGAGTATCCATCCTGGAGGCAATGATATTTTCGCTGTTGACAATTCGCTGAATGTCACTGGCGGTCTCGAATCGGAATTTTGCACAGTCGGCTCCTCTGCAACCACAGTAACGTCCATTGCATCCCTCGCTCCGGCTATACAAATTTCTTGTCGAGAATCCGTGGCAATCTGAACCATCGGCGATTCGTTTTCATCAATACCAGGTGACAATTTTTGACGTTTTGCATCTGGTAATGAATCGTCATCCTTCTCTGGAGTAGTAGATTTCGTGTTGATGTGTCCCGTGAAAGAAGGTTCGCCAAGTTCGCTCCACGGAAATAGCGACGGTATCGAACCTTTTCGCAAACGCGGAATTTTATACTGCGTCTACGAGAATAGGAATATTTGATGAAGGGAGAGCAATTATACAAATTGAAAAAAAAATTCTATACGGAGACTCGATATCCATAAGTATAACTTACTACTCCAAGAACTTTTCCATCTGGACCGAGCAACTGACGTTGCCAAAGAATTTCGTCCTTTCGGAAATGATTGTCACAGACCGATCTTCCACTTTTTACAGCGATGTCATCACGTTTTATTGCTGCTTTCCAGCACGCAGCGGCGGTCGGGTTTTTGGGAATATCAAAAAAATGAAATTTCCCCGGATTCGACGCGTACCCCGACGTACAGCCGGGCACGATACACGTCGGCATCGTAAATTACGACGATTTAAATCATTCCGATTCAAACAGATTTTTCACGAGCACACACGCGCTACCGGATTACCGTAGGAAAATATTTCGAGAAAATCAATATGAACAATCTGTAATAAAAAGAAAAAAAACCCCTCGAACGGGTATTTATAGGTTATCGCAGTACTGTCGGAACCGTCGCACAGTATATATAGATAACCGAGCAGGTTACCGTCAGCGCCACACCGTGGAGTAATATCCGCGGCAACAAAACGCGAGCAGGATTCTTATATGAGGAAATCATCCAGTGTCATAGGGCTGAGTATATCCATCCATTGCTTATTTACATTCAGTAACAACGTACTGCAATATTCGAAGTGTGGTGCTACAATAGTTTTTCATATCGTTACCAACGTATTGGCCGACACATATTTGTTTATTCGGTACATGAAGTTTACTTTCTTTGCTACTTTTTTGACTATATATGATGCCATTTTATCGAATCTTAAGTGCTTATCAATCACTACACCTAGATATTTAAATTCTTCTACCTCTTCAATCAATTTACCTTCAATCGTTATATCACAGCTATTTGCTTGATCAAGAGACGCGGTAGCGTCTCGACGCCAAGTACATAAAAAAAAATTTTTTTGTACGAGGCTGGCCGAGGCGCTGCCGCTTCTTAGTATACGCGAATATGCCGGAAGTAAAACTTTCGGTCGATGATTCTCGGAAGATTTACTTCGAATCAAATTTTTGGCAAGTCTTTCATATAATTCGGCCATCAGCTTTCGAATGCGCCTAGTTGCGATTGAATCGGTGCAGCAGTTGCTGAGATATCGATGCCGTGACCCAAAAGGTGTCCGATCAGCGAGACTTGAAAGAAACGAATGTGTAGATGAGAAACAGAATGGCAGGATCGCGCACCGTTTTACGTGTCGAATAGTAAAAGATACGCCTTTCTGTTTCTCATCTAGAACGGGTCGGGCATCGCGAAGCATCGGGCATCGCGGAAGATTGTGAAATTGCGGCGCTTCGTGCGTGTTCGGTGTTCGCTCGACCCGTCGGCCGTGCCGGCCCGCGTCGGTCCGTCGGCTGTTGACAGCCGGCTGACTTAACCTACGCAAGAGCCCCGGGATTAAATAAATCTGTGAAAAACTACTTTTTTTCATCAAAAAAAGTAAAAAAACGTACGCCAAGTACATAAATGTTACAGAAATATTCAGATCTAGAAAACTGCATTTAAAAAAAATCCAAAATAAAGGTAAATCACACGAGCCAAGTTTCAACAAATACTTTTGAATATCCAACGTCAATGATAATGATTAAAAAATTGTATGATAACTGAAAAATAAAATTAAAAATATACTTGGCACGTTCCTCGAATACAAATGAAACACTTCATGCCTAAAAGAAAGGACGTGCCAAGTATTTTTTTAATTTTATTTTTCAGTTATCATACAATTTTTTAATCATTATCATTGACGTTGGATATTCAAAAGTATTTGTTGAAACTTGGCTCGTGTGATTTACCTTTATTTTGGATTTTTTTTTTAATGCAGGTTCTTAGATCTGAATATTTCTGTAACATTCATGTACTTGGCGTACGTTTTTTTACTTTTTTTGAGAAAAAAAGTCGTTTTTCACATACGGTTTTCTTTGGACGTATAACATCATAAACTTTGTCGTATTTATATTTAGTCTTAACGCATTATTTCCCAACCACCTTACTATATTTCGTATGTCATGATTGAATTTTCTTTCCACTTCACAGATATTTTTGTCACTTATGTATATTACCGTGTCATCTGCGAACATTTTACATGAGCAATACTCTAACTATTCTACAATGTCGTTTATGTACTGTTACGTCCGGGTAAAACGTATCATTTTGCTATTTTTCACTATATTTGTCTCACCACCATCAGCGGTCTCACGCTGATGATGGTGGTTTCATGTTCGACAACACGCTTATCAGCGCTTTTCTCGACGATGGGATGCTGAGCAAAGTCAGCAATCCCACGGTAGAAGACAGGGCGCAGCACACCTCCAAAATGTGCTACGCCCTGCGCGAAATTTATAAAAAAAGATTACACGGTGACCACGGCATCGGCTAATCAAGTAGTCTAAGACCGGAGCTCGACCAGCGAGGTCGAGTCCGGGAAAACCGTTAAGTTCAGACTGCAACAGTAAGTTGCACTCGCGAGCAAAGTACGATCGCGGGGCTCGACCAGCATGGTCGAGCCCCCGAATAAAAAACCACAATATTCGAATTCGTATAGCGGGTCTCGACAAACCGAGATCGAGCCCGCCTCATAAATAATTTACAATAATATTTCGGGACTCGACAACGCGAGATCGAGCCCGACAAATAAACAAGCAAACGAACATTCGTGTAACTGCAAGACTTTCAATCAATCGAGCTCGAGTAAACAAAATACCGATAAACTAATCGAGACTCTATTTAATAAACTTTGTTATTGTTTGAAAAAAATAAACAACTGTTCATTTTCCATTAAAACTATTCGCCAAAAATTCCTATAAGGAGCCATCCGACGGTCTCCGATCCCAGAGTGGCTCGTCCGCTCTAAAACGGAGAAACTTAAATAATTTTAACATGCGTTACACCCCATGCCGGGACGTAACACGTATTTTTGGTGGCAGCGGTGGGATACGTGTCGGATGTGCGCGGGTATTGGAAAACAAACTTCGGCTTTCGGGGTTCACCGCGTCGAAGAACGCCAGTGAACGAAAAGCACGAAACAAAACACTTTAAAATTCGGTACGGCGTCGAACGCGATCGAATAATAACTAAAATATTTCAAAAATTTACCGAGTCGAAGAATCCGAGTGATAAATCAAGTGTGCAACAAACTAAATGGCCACCTTAGGTTTTATTATTTAAAAAAATGCGGTTATAAAACATAATAGTTGTCAAACAATCATTAATTAAAGGTGGCGCTCCAAATTAGCGAACTCGTTCCGAACTGGAATACACAAAAAATACAAATCCGATTAATTTTCGGAAAATATCAAGTTAATAAAATTAGGTGGACCGAGGGTACCTACGTGATCACCCCCAAAGCTCCTCCTCATCCTCTTCTTCGTCGGGGAATAGGCGCGCGAGGCACGGCTCCTCCTCGACCTGCCGTTGCAGGCGGGCACGCTGCTTCATCAGCTGCCGTTTATCCCCCTCGAGTCGACGGAGAAAGAATAGGACGGGTGCTAGCACCCGTCGACAAGACACCTCCAGTCGTCAAGATTCGGAGTTGACACTGAAAAAAAACCAAAATAAATAAATAAATAAATAAGTAAGTGATATATAACTTTCTGCAAAAATTCGTCGCGTCAAAGAACGCGAACGGACAAGTAAATAAATTAAAATTCAAAAATTTGCCGCGACAATAAACGCGAGTGAATATCCAATTTAATAAAATGCTCGAAATTCGCGCGTCGGGGTACGCGCACGGACTATAGAAAGCAAACGCGAAGCATATGCTCCGGAGCGTCTGTCTCGCTCCGCCGAGAGCGCAGATCGCGTTATCTCGATCTCACTCGTGCGCGCCTCATACAGCCGCAAAATAAATCTCTTTAAAAATTGCCGCGGCAACAAATGCGCGCGAATATTTAAATAAATAAAAATAAATAAATCGAAAATTCGACGGATCGCGAGTATTCGAACAGAAACTAAGAATCAAAGAAAAAAAAAATACATAATATACGCCACGTCAATGAACGCAAGCGAATATTTAAATAAATAAAATTGAGTCGAATATTCGACTCATCGCAAGTGAGCAAACTAATGAAATAAAAACCAATTCACGGAATTCGCCGCGACAAGGAACGAGGACGGAACGAGCGAATCATTTTAACAAAATCTCCAACACATTTCGACACGTCCCGACCACGATCGAATAATAAACAAATTCGAAATCCGAAAGAAAATTAGCCGCGTCGACGAACGCAACCAAATAAATAAATTAAAATCCATAAAATTTACTCGGCGATGAAGAACGCTAGTGAATAGACAAATAAATAATAAGTACTCACATTCCGTGCGCAGCCGTCCGTTTGCCTTCTCGCGTGCCAATTGATTCGGTACCGGGTGATAGCCCAATTGTAAGCGGCGTCTCTCGAATCGCACATTGTTCACGAATGATTTTTTTTTAATAAACAAAAAAAACACACACAAAAACGCACGAGGTGTATTTTTTTTCACGAGCACTCTTGATTCCGTGATTTACGGTTGCACGACTGACTGTTCGTCTCGACGAGTTAGCTACGACTGAATAAAGGGTCTCAACAAGGACCCGAACGCCGAGAGAAATCCTCGGCGTCAGCAAAAATAAATCGCTATCGACTTCTCGCGAGGGTCCAGCGCGCCTTATCGATACGGCAAGGTGCGAGTAATTGTCGTGCCGCTAAACGCGCGCGTAAATATATGCGACAAAGCACCGGTGCTCGTACGCACCACGTGCGAGAGAACGCACGGCGGTACAGTCCGCAGCGAATACAAATTTCTTCGAAATTCACCCGTCGAAGAATACGGGCGAATAATAATACAAAATTACTAACGGTCGAATAATTCCGCTTGTCAACGATGACAACCGGATGAAAATAATCGGAATAATTCCTGAAAATTCGGCTCAGCGCGAACGCGAGCAAACAAATAGGAAATTTAACCCATGTGTCTAACTCGTCGATAATCGTGAGTAAATAATCGGAAAATAAAAGTCGCAAAGTTCGGCACGCTACAGAACGTAGCCGAATAAATAAACTAATATTTTCAGATAATTCACCGGTCCAATGAACGCGGCTGAATAAGTGAATAAAACATCGAAAATTCGGCGCGTCAAAACAAAGTAAAGACCGTACGCACCACGTGCCAGTGAATACACGGTGCTACAGTCTGCGTCAAAAATAAATCGAACTCTCGAAAATTCACCGAGTCTTAGAACGCGAGTGAATCGACGAGCGAACTCTCTCGAAAATTATGAGTGAATAAATAAATTTAATTAAAATTCGGCATCGGAGAATGCGCGAAAATTAAATCAAAATCCAGGAAATTCGCCGTAACAAATCACGAGCGAATGGATAAATTCAATAAAATTCGGCCGTCATTGAACGCAACCGAATAAATTTATACGTGAACTTGGACAATCGAATCGACGAATAAATCGTGAGTGAATTGATAAGTGAACTTTAAAAGTAGTGTACTGTAACGGAACAGAGACCCACCCTGTCGACATACGTGGAATCCCCGTCGAGGCACCGAAGCCGCGAGACACCGAAACCGGCGAAGAGAGATATCGCGCGCGAGTGTAAGCCCCGCCCACCGATAATCGGCGGCGAACCGAATTCGAATATAAGAAGTATTAGCCGTTGCAGCGCGATCCTCAAATTGAAAGCTAAGCATAATCGCCGTTGCAACAACGTCACCGATCATGCGATCGATGACGAGAAATAGGGGAACCGACTAGCTATAAAAGCCAGCACAATGCGAACCGAGTTCTCAGTATAATTATCCGACTACCTACCTACACTCCTTGTAAGAAGCGAGCTCTGGACATCTCCGGCCTTCGTGGAATACTCCCTGACAAAGAGACCTGTCTCCTGTAACAGGTAGCCAGTCGCGGAAATAAATGAATTCGTTTTATTTATCGGGTAAAAAAAGAAGTCAAGTTTATTAGTCGCAGCGATAATTAATGAATTGACGGGGAGCGTACCGTCTTACAATTGGGGCTGGTGATCGTAGACTGATCGTTCGGAGCGTCGAGGCAAAGGGTCTCGACGCTCTTTGTTACGCGCGAGAGGTAATCCTCCGCGCTGATAACGGCCACCGCGCGGATGCTGGGCGCGCGGCGGCTTGACCGTTGCCGTGAGACGACGGTAACATCGTCGCTCTCACGGCAAATTTTGCTGAATGTGCACAAGTTTTCAGAACGAGAACTTGATGCACAATAAAACATTTGAAACATTAAAAAAGACTATGGGACCGTTACACTCCCCCCCTTGGAAAATTTCTCGATGCTCCTGCATCGTTTTACAAAAAATTTGTGTTTGTGTGTCTCTATACAATTAGCAAATTTTGAATTTTTTTTTTTTTTTTTAAATACTGTCATTTCGTGTAAATTTCAGTGCAGTGTATTTAAAATGTTCCGGGTTTTTTTTCCAGGTTATTGATTCGGTTCCTTTTTTCGTTTTTTTAATTTTCGGATAATGTGGATTCCTGTAACAGTCTAAAAAAAAACGTTTAGTTGTTCAGGTTAGTAGGGGTAGTTTTGTTATTTTGGATAGGTTAGGATGGATCGAAATTTAAAATTTTTTTTTTTTTTTTTTTTTTTTTTTTTTGAACCATTGTTGCCTTTTCTGCCTTTTGGTTGACATTACTCGGTTTTAGTTGTACTTCCATCCTCCCCTTTTTTTTTTTTTTATACTCTTTTCCTTTTGTTCGCTTCTCTTCTATTGGTTTTTGTTTCATTTTTTTTGATTCCACATTTTTTCCTTTATAGATTGTGTTGGCCTGAAACATTCTCGATTCTAATTAGTGTTAGGTTAGTGGGTTGGACATGTTATCCAGGAGTTGGTTCGCTTGGTATAGCGTTTCTGGAAAAGAAAGGATGTAATAAGGTTTTTTTTTTTCAAAAAAAACGAGTTTCGATTACTTGAAGGAAAAGAGAGAAGAGAAAAAAAAATTCTCTCTCTTTTTTTTTTATTTATTTGAGATAATATGTTTTAATAATAGTATATATATAAAAAAAAAAATTAGAAAAAGTAAATATAAAAAAAAGGTAATAATAACAAAATGTCTGATTATTTATAAATGTGTTACGGAGTATGTGTGTTTGAGTGAGTTAGTCCGTTCGTTTGTGTTTACAAGTTTTCTGTCCTAGTTTCTCGGTCAGAAAGATTTTCGTCCGTACGTGATTCGAAATCCGTCGGAGTGTTTCGATCGGTTGCTGATGAATCCACTCAGCAACCGTCTCTTCTGTTAGTTCAGTCTGCGTTTGTGCGTCGACTGCTTTTGTTATTGGTTCGTTCAGTAGTGTTTCGGCCGACGCATTTGAGTGGGAGTACGTTTCGGGGTCTGTCTTTGGTTCTGTCTTTATTAGGGGTGGAGGAGTTCCGGGAGGTGTTGTCGGTAAGTTAGTTTTTTCGAGAGAGGATGAGTCCTTGGTTTCGGTCGTCTCGTCTGTATCGTCCGAATCCTCGTCCTCTGTTTCGTCCTGGTCCATTGGTTCGGGTATCGTGTTTGTGTTTGTATGTAGACCGAGTTTTTGTTGAAATTCCCATATGGGGAAGTGCGGCAAAATTTCGCCATTTTCTCGGTTCGTAAAGTACTTTAAGCACCAATTAAAATGTTCAACCATTGTTTCCTTCTCCTTCATGGTTTTGCACAGTGGACAAAGTTGTTCGGCTGTGCTTGCAATGCCGAACGCACTAACGCTCGTGGTTAGTGTTTCGGGGCAGTTTACAATGTGGTCTCGGCATTGCTCCGGAACTTCGTTTTGCGCTCCACAGATCGGGCAGTTATACATGGGATTCATGATGTTATTGGCTGTTTTAGAAAGGTGCGATTTTGTTAGTATTATTTTGAATGTAATTATTACTATGACCCTTGTTAATACGATTGTTTTGCGTGTGCATGCACGTGTATCCGTGGCTTTGTTAGTAATTATTCCCAACATGTATATAGGAGTATAGATTAGCAGTATATTTATATTTATGAGATTATTATCATATATTTTCGTATGAATGTGCCTTTATGGCAATTCGTCTCTGTTAAGGTAGGTCAACGCGTAAACTGGTCTGCGTTCTATTTGCGGGGGCCCTTCGGTTATAACCGCTACTTCTCTAGTAGTCGCAACTGCTGGCCTAGGTGTTTCTACCAGTTCTACGGGTTGTCGATAGTACGAAACGACTTTGTTTTGTGCGTCATCAATTAGTTTCGGGTGTTTCCGTTTTCTAAGTTTTCCTGCGCACGACAGCAATTTTCCCAAGGTTGAAATTTTGCCAAACAATGAGAATTTCCAAGCAAAGCCTAGTATTGCCAAGACTGCGCCGATGGAGATTCCCCCGAATTTAAGTATCGATTCCAAAGTTGAGACTCTATAATTCAAGTAATGGGATTTTGACAGCTCCTTAGCTTTGGTTATTACAGTTTTTAGCGCTACCTCGTTCTGAGTTAAATCATCGCGAAATGAATCTAAATTTGAGAGTCCTGTGAGTGTTTCTGTTTCGGCTAGAATTTCTGTTATGTTAACGTTCGCTATGTTTGTTATCGATTTTTCGATCATCCCGGTAATATTCAGTACGGGAGTGTGTGGAAAATCTAGATCGATTGATGACGTTATTTCCATCGTCGGTGTTAACATAGTAGATCGTGTTTTGACTTGGCATGATGATTCGATTTGGACAATTCCGGAGTTGCGTACTGTTTGTATTACTGAGTCCTGATTATTGCAGAGGAAATACAGTGTTTCGGGTCTCGGTGCGGCAAACAGCCATGCGTTGGCGTTGCGCAGTTTTACCCAGTAAGTTTGTTTTAGGGTCTTTAGTCGAATGTCACACGTCTCGAAGTTATCGAACTGAGGATTGATTAGTAATTGGACTTCGCACTCAGATTCGTCGTTGATCTGTCTTATCGGATATGTTTGCTTACAAATATATTGATTTCGAGTGAGTATGCATTCGTTTAGGCTTTCCATGTTGAAATATTTGTCGAAGTTTTTGGAAATTGCTGTAAATTGAGTTGCCGGTTTGATATATGCGAATTTCGAATTGTTAGTAGTTGAGATCTGGCGAGTTGGTAACGATAGGTGTTGATATAGTTTATACGTCGTCAGGTCTAACAACGGGATCTTGATAACGTATACCAGCCTTTCGCCGTTATGGAATACACTCAACTTGGTTGTTTCCATCAATTCGGGTGTATGTTCCGCGTTAATTGGGACCGGGAATTCCGTGTTCGGGGAAGATTTTTTAATTGCTTCGGCACTCAATAAGATTTTCTTTGTTGTTAATAGTTTTGGATGGATTTGACCAATTTTTGCGAAAAGAATTGCGTTAGTAAGTGTTTCTATATCGAGTTCTAGTTCGGTCAAATTCTCTTCGATTTGTGTTATGTACTGAGTAGCCCTTTGATTCATTTCGATGACATGAACTTCTTCTCCGAGTGCAATGACTACTGTGTTTAATTTACGTGTTTCTGTTTTTAACGATTTGGAAAGAGAGTTGATGTTTTTCTCTACTATTTCGAAACCTGATTTTATTATGTGAGTTTGATTTTGCAGTATCTCTGTGATTTCCAGAGTCGTGTTTCCTAGAGTTTCGATTTGTGAGTTTATTCTGTCAGCATCTTCACTGTCCATTGTTCCGAAAAGAATTTTGTTGATTTTAGCTACGAACTCGAAAGGTGCTCGTTTTTCGCGGTTAACCGTTTGAGTTTGCGAAGAAGGGATTAATTCCTCTAAAATTGTTTCGGTACTTTCGAGAGTGTCCATTCGCGAGAGCATGGATGATAATTGTCCTTTTATGTGGCATCGCGTTCCTAGCGCGGAGCAGAACTGAGCTGCTGCCAATATGTTCTCTCGAATTTGTAGACGCCTAGTTGAGAGTCCGTGTGTGTTGATGTACGTTACTAGTGTCCATGTTGTATGATATGAACGGAGTCTACCCAATGGTTCCGAGTATAGGCCGGCACTTTCCGTAAATGGGGTGATCCTGAAAGCATCGTTCGGGATCGCCCTCACGATAGTGGCGTGACATCTGCAACATATGCCATTTTGATCTTATCTACATGAACTGTCTTACGTTTTTTACCGATTTGCAGTGTGACATTACGGTTGTTTTCATGTATATCTATGATTTTGTATGGGCCTAACCAGTCTTTATCGAATTTACCTTCTTTGTGCTCGTTTTGTATGAATACAAGCTGGCCTATCTCGTAAGTAGGTTCCGTAACCCGTTTATCGTAATATTTTTTGTTACGTTCTTTCGCTTTTATAGCTTTTTCGAAAGCTAGTTGACTCGCGTCTTTCATGTTTCGATTTAGATCGATCATGTAGTCGTCGTATGTTATGGTTTTCTCGAGTGGTGGGAACTCTGATGGTGTGCGAGCTTTCCTACCAAAAACTAGTTCGTACGGAGTAAATCCTGTACTTTCGTGAACGGTTGTGTTGTATGAGAATGTTGCGAGAGCTATTACCTCGTCCCATTCTCGGTTTGTTGTTACGAAATGTTTTATGTACTCTTTGAGCGTGTGATGGCTACGTTCAATGGCACCATTAGATTGCGGGTGATACGCAGTTGTTCTCTGTTGTTCGATTTGGAAGAGCTGTGCGACGTTTTTAATGGTATCTGACATAAAGTTAGTACCTTGATCCGTCAGTATAGCGCGCGGTGCACCGAATGTTGATATTAGTGATGATGTAAGCGCTTTAGCTACGTCTACGGATGTTTGATGTTTTAGCGGAACTGCGATACTGAATTTACTGAACAAATCGATCATTGTTAGTAAATATACGTTTTCGTTTTTCGTAGGATGCAGCGGTCCTACTACGTCGATAGCTACCTTGTCGAACGGCATCGCGGGTGTGTCCGTGATGATCATTGGTGCTTTGTTCCTTACTCTAACGAGTTTGTCCCTTTGGCAAACGATACAGTACTTGATATGGTCTTTCACGTCGTTTCTCAATCCTCGCCAGAAGTATTGTGTTAGTATGCGTTTGTATGTTTTTGTTACGCCCATGTGACCTCCTACTGCTGATCCGTGGAGTTCTTTTATGATCTGCTTTCGCTGATCGATTGGCGGGACTGTCACCGTACCTTCGCATAGAGTGATTGTTATATCGGAATTGAACGTTAATGAACGTATGTATGTTTTGATGCTGCTCCATTGGAGTGCATCGATGATTCCTGGATCCTTCGAGATCGTGCAGGATTTTATTTTCCGCTGTTGCAGAATTTTTATGAGTGCTTTCAAACACTTCGCGATCATGTTCGCATTTGTCGTGTCCGACTGTTTCTGTTTGCAAAACATGGTAATACAACATTCCGCTCCGATTTCGGATATTAATATGTTTCCGACACGCGGTTGTTGTTGCAGAAACATATTTTTGTTGATTTTGTTCTGCTCGACCAGTATTTTGGCAACCATTGTGTCCATAGCGCAGTCGGCTGACAAGAAATGTGCCAAAGTATCCTTCCTTGCCATGATGTTATTCTGTGTTACTGTGATGTTGTTTTCCAGTAATATGTCTTCTGTTATTATCGGGCCTCTACCTTTTGATGTTAACTGCTTCCTGTAATACCCTGATGGTTGATAGGCTGAATCGCTGTCAGATTCTGAATCGAAAGACTTTGACGAGTCGCTGCCTCGTACGTCTAACGGTTGAGTATTTTGAGCAATCGGCGGGCATCCGAAGTCGTAGAACTCCTGAGTATTGTCAGGCAAGGTTTGAGCGACGGGCGGTTGACTTACCGGAATCGTCGGCTCAATTACTTGCTCTGAAACGTTTACTGCAGGTGGTGGATTTTTTTGTTTGCAGATTTCTTGTCGTATTTTCGATTTTTTGTTTTGGCTTGCGCGTTGCTGTTTTGGACGTTTTGCAATTTTTGATTTATTACCTTTGGAGGTTGAAGCTAAAGGTGGTTTTTTCGATTCGGACTTTGATGTTTTTACTGCGGGATTTTGATCTGGAATTATTACGGTTTCGATCGGAGGGTTTGTGACCGTTCTCGAAGTTTCCGAATCCGAAATTACTAAGATTTCGGGTCCCGTTTTTTCCGATGTTTTTTCTGCAATTCTCTTGCTGCGTCTAGTTGGTTCGCAATGTACCTTCGGTTTCCTGGTACGTTTAACGATTTTTTGTGGAGTGTTTTTTGTTGGAGATCTGAACGTTGGAGTCACTTCGTCGTTTTTACTTGCTCTTCCTGCTATCTCCGATGTTTGCGGTTGAGCAACCTCGCGAAAACCCGATGTTGATGGTTGAGGACTTTGTTGTCGATCCTGTTGAGAACGTGAAGGTGATCTGAACGTTGGTTCCGGTGGCGGTTCACCATCGTCCTCGTTGTCGGTTGAGTTTTGAATGCTCATTGGCAACGGTTCAGCTTCACGTTCCATCGGAGTTTCGTCGTTTGTTTCCATTTCGATAATCAATTCGTTTTCCGTAATTTGTTCCATTTCGTTATCTTTTTTATCGAGATCGATGTGCCTTTTCGGGCTACCATCTTTATGTTGCCTGCTTGGGCTATTTTCCTTATGTTGCCTACTTGGGCTATTTTCCTTATGTTGCCTACTTGGGCTATCTTTATGTTGCCTGCTTGGGCTATTTTCCTTATGTTGCCTACTTGGGCTATCTTTATGTTGCCTATTTTGGCGATCGCTAGCTTTTTCGTCCTCTTCTAGCTCCGTCGAGCTATCCTCTTCCACCGTTAGGAAATATCGGCCGGTTATTCCCTCGGTCTTCCAAGTGCGTTTTTTGGTCTTATCGTTCTTGGATGCACTTTTGGTCTGTTCTTTAGTGAGCCTGTCCTTTGGTCGCAATCTTCGCGTCCAAAGTTCCAGTTTTTTGCGTTTTACAAAACTTTTGAGTCCTTGCCCTATGTCGTTGTCGGTTGTTTCTGATGTTGGTGAGTCGTCATCGATGGATGAGTCAATTAAAGGTTCGCTCCCCTTTATTTCTATGTCTGTCGGTACTTGTTCGGTTTCCTGTGTAGTTTCTTCCGGTTGTTGCAAAGTCTCTTTCAGCTCAGTCTCCGTCGGAACAGTTTTTGGTTGTTCTGGAGTTTCTGACCGTTCTGTCTGTTGATGTGTGGCTTGATTGCCATCTGAGTTGTCTAAAGTCTCCTGTGTAATTGTTTTTTTTCGAGGAGCTGGATTGCCAGAACCTTCGTCCGTCGATGAACGATATCTCGGCTGATGTGTTTTGTCCGCTATGATTTTTGGTTTTTTCGAGTCAGGCTTTTCGCAGTCTTCCGACGAATTTTCACGAGGTCTGATCGGCATTATATCAGTGGGGTTTCTCGACAATGCGTCGGCGACTACGTTTTGTTTGCCAGCTTTGTGACGAACTTCGAAGTCGTACCCACTGAGCCTGATCAGCCATCGCTGCAGTTGTTGTGGCGGGTTTGGTTTGTTGACGACATATGTTAAGGCTCTATTGTCCGTTACTAGCGTAAAACGTTTTCCGTATAGATACGTGTTGAAGTGCTCTATGGCGCCGACTATCGCGAGCAGTTCCTTTTTCATCGTATCGTATGCGATTTCGGTACGTCTAAGGGCTCTCGAGAAAAATCCTACTGGGTGGTCGTAACCGTTTTTGTTTTGGCTAAGGACCGCGCCTATCGCGTAATCCGAGGCATCGGTCGTCAGCGTGTAAGGTTTCTCGAAATCTGGATAAACGAGGATTGGACGTTCTGCGATTTTTTGTTGTAAAGTCTCGAACGCGTGTTGGCATTCGTCTGTCCAGCTGAACTCCTCATTCATCCGTAGCTGCTTTGTTAGTGGAATCGCGATTTTCGCGAAGTCGCGAATAAATCGGCGATAATAACCCGCAAGCGCTACGAACTGCTTTATTGCTTTTTTGTTTTTTGGTTGCGGAAACCATAGCACTGCGGTTACGTTCTTTTGATTTGGTCGTATTCCGTCTTCGGAAATTATGTGACCTAAGTACGTCACTTCTCGGTTGAGGAAGTGGCACTTTTCGGTTTGAAGTGTTAGTCCGGCCGCGGTAAGTCGCTTCGCTAAGCCACTGAATTTTTTACGATGGTCCTCGATATCAGTAGCGTAGATCACTATATCGTCTACATAAACGAATAGATCTGTGCCTTGGAGTCCAGAAAGCACTACGTCCATTAATCGCTGGAACGTTGCTGGTGCGTTTCGGAGTCCAAAAGGCATACGCTGATACTCATAGTGCCCGTGAGGTGTAGAAAAAGCTGTTTTGTGTTGATCTTCCGGGTGCATTGGTATTTGATGGAAACCAGATGCTAGATCGAAAGTCGAGAAGTATTTCGCGTTGCCCAACTGGTCCAGAATATCTATGATGTTCGGCAGTGGGTACGCGTCTGGCGTCGTTTTTTCATTCAGTTTCCTGAAATCGATAACCATGCGCCATTGTTTGTTGCCTTTAGCGTCTTCTCTCTTCGGTACTATCCAAACTGGGGAATTGTACGGGGAGAGAGACGGTTTGATTATGCCCTTGTCGAGCAAGTTTCGAACTTGTTTTTGAATTTCGAGTTTGTGAGGTTGAGGGAAGCGATATTGCTTCGTATTTACCGGTCTATCATCTGTTGTGGGAATTCTGTGTGAAACTACCGTTGTGGATCCAAGGGTGTTTCCTGGAAGACAGAACAGATGTTGGTATTCCTCTATCAACTGATGTACGTGTTCTCTTTCTGCGTCGTTAAGGTGGTCGAGTTGTAGCAGTTTTTTCAACTCCTCGATCCTACCTTTGCTGTCGATTTCGACAGAGCAGATTTCTGCGCTGTGAATTTCCGAGGCGATGTCGTATGGGAAATCTGAGATTTCCTCAAACGGATGTAAGTGTAGTGGTTGGAGGATGAGATTAACCTCCTTTACGTTTGAATTTATTACGCAGAGGTACGCTAGACCGTTGTTATTTCGGACTACTGCGTTTCCCATGTATATGTTTTTTCCTGCATCGATTTGGGATATGTACCCTTCCTCGAGATCTGTCGGCCTTAACCGAACCGGTATGACGACTTTTGATCGAGGGGGTAGCGTTACTCGTTCGAAAGTTTCGGACGGTACCGTGTGATTTGCGAATTTTATACATGCCTCGCTATAGAGGAGATCCGCGGGAGTGTCTCTAAAGAACACATCACCGAGGATTGCGTCCTGCATAATCGGAAAATTGTCGTCGATTGCATGGAATTCGATTGTGAACTCCTCTATGCGGATGTAGCACCGTCCCAGCGTGCGCGCTTTCCCAGAGGTGATGCCAGAGAGAACGTATAACATTGTCTCATCTACCTCGGTACTTTCCGCAAGGCTGGACCTCTTCACGAGATTTATCTCGGCTCCGGTATCTACGAGGAACAGAGTTTCCTTCGTGCGTAGATCGGGCGAGAGGATTGCCACGGTTGGTGGCTTATGCCGTTTCGTTAAACCTAAACTTATTCTAGCTGCCTTAACTATTATTTCTACATTATTTACATGTTTTGCAGTCGTTTCGACTTGCAAAGTTTCTCTCAACTCAAGGTCTTTTGGCGCGCTTAACTCTGGCCTCCCGTCGCGCTGTTCCGAGAGGTGGAGTTCGGGTTTTTTTTCAAAATATTGAGAAGCGCTTGCTCGATGGTTGCGAGACTGAGATCGTTGTTTTGTGCGTTACGGTTATCACTTGAATTGTCACGATTATCCCGATTTTGAGAGGGGTCGTGTGAATCGTTTCCGTCTCTCGGATTTTGTGAATCGCTTCCGTTATTTCGACCTTGAGAATTATTACGATTGCCTCTACCGCGCCTATTATCTCGGCTGTTACGCGAGTTCGACCGATTACGACCCCGCGAGTTTCCGTTTCCGGATTGCTGGTTTCTTCGGCGATTTTCGACATAGTCGCGAGCGCGTTTTACTTGATTACAATCCGAAGTCCGGTGAGTACGGTTGTTACCGTGAATTTCGCAAAATTTTAACTCAGGATTGTCGATGATGTCGACGATCTCGTCAGATACTGTTGCGAATCTAACTTTAGCCTGCGGCGGTGTTTCGACTCTCTTTGCTTGATGGACTTCCTGCCTGCGGAGCAGTTCCATTTCGACCGATTCTGCTGCTGCTATGGCTTCGTCGATCGATTGCCAAGTTTTGTGCATAAGTAAATTACCTATCTGGTCGAAAAGTCCGCGGATATACGATTTTATGACTGTTTTGTTTACTTCGTTTAGTCGATTGGTTAAATACTGCGCTTGAGCGGGGGTCTTGTAGACCTCGGCTAAACGCTCATGAATGCGTTTCGCGATTTTACGTGTACGCGCAGAGTATGTTTTTACCGGTTCGCTGTATTTTTGGACGTTAGTTCGCAACTCAAGTTCTAAATCGGATAATTCGATTGGTTTTTCGAAATAGTCCTTAAGATCTTTAAGGAGTGTTTCGATGTCGTTGTATGTTTTCGTATCTACTACGTCGGCTGCTTCGCCTGAAAGTTTCAGGTGAAGCATATCCAGGAAGGATTCCATGTTTTCCGGTGGAACCATTCTTGCTGCGTGCCTACAAGGCCGCGCGAATTGTTCCAGCGGTATATTCTTTCCGTTAAATGCCGGTATGTTGTTAAAAACATCTCGGAACGTTAAGAAACCCGGAATCTCGAGATTTCGATGCGTTTGGGTTCCGTCGGCGGTCGTCATTGTGACACCGTTTGACGGCGGACGCGCTGATCGTGCGTCGCTTGTTAGCAACAGTCGGTAATAGTTGTTGGTTTTTGTGAGATTCCGTTTATGTGGCGAAATTTTTGTAAGCTTATTTTGTATTCCCGAGTTAGTTTTTTGTATTATTTTTCGTATAGTTGTTTGGTAAGTTTGTTGTGCATTTTTTTTTTTTTTTTTTTTTTTTTTTTTTTTAATTCAAATGTTGTGAACTGGGTTTTTTTTTTTTCTTACTCAAGTGGTTGAGTAAACGTTGTAATTGTTCAAACGTGAAGGGTTTTTTTTTTTTTTGCAAAAATTTAAATTATTGTTTAATTGTAAAAGAAAAAAAACAAAATTATAAAATTATTGCCTAGATGACAAAAATAATTTTTTGTGAAATTTTAAATTATTGTTTGATTGTAAAAGAAAAAAAAACAAAATTACAAAATTATTGCCTAGATGACAAAAATAATTTTTTGTAAAATTTTAAATTATTGTTTGATTGTAAAAGAAAAAAAAACAAAATTATAAAATTATTGCCTAGATGACAAAAATAATTTTTTGTAAAATTTTAAATTATTGTTTGATTGTAAAAGAAAAAAAACAAAATTATAAAATTATTGCCTAGATGACAAAAATAATTTTTTGTAAAATTTTAAATTATTGCCTTAATGGCAAAAATAATTTTTTATAAATTTTAAATTATTGCCTAAATGGCAAAAAATAATTTTTGTAAATTTTTTAATTATTGCCTAAATGGCAAAAATAATTTTTTATAAATTTTGAATTATTGCCTAAATGGCAAAAATAATTTTTGTAAATTTTTTAATTATTGCCTAAATGGCAAAAATAATTTTTTATAAATTTCGAATTATTGCCTAAATGGCAAAAATAATTTTTGTAAATTTTTTAATTATTGCCTAAATGGCAAAAATAATTTTTTATAAATTTTGAATTATTGCCTAAATGGCAAAAATAATTTTTGTAAGTTTTTTAATTATTGCCTAAATGGCAAAAATAATTTTTGTAAGTTTTTTAATTATTGCCTAAATGGCAAAAATAATTTTTGTAAATTTTTTAATTATTGCCTAAATGGCAAAAATAATTTTTTATAAATTTTGAATTATTGCCTAAATGGCAAGAAATAATTTCTGTAAAATTTTAAATTATTGCCTTAATGGCAAAAATAATTTTTTTTATAAATTTTGAATTATTGCCTAAATGGCAAAAAATAATTTCTGTAAAATTTTAAATTATTGCCTTAATGGCAAAAATAATTTTTTATAAATTTTGAATTATTGTTCAAAAATATTTGGAAACTGAATGAAGTTTCCAAAGTTTTTCGCAGAGAGGCGAAATCGTGCCGAGAAAAGAAAACTTGCTGGACGAAACGAGCGAAAAAGCAAAGCGTACCTGTCGCGTGCACGGTCGTACGTTTCCTATAAAGGCGCCTCTATACGCCCATGCGGAACACGCTCGGTTCCCGTTTTTTCGAAGCTCGTTTTTTTTCACATATAGGGAATTAAATTTGAAGGTACTTACGTTGTCACGATGAGGAGGAGAACGAATTTTTGCATGTAATTGCGGGTTTTTGTTGTTTTAAATGGCTCTTCCTTCCTTCCTGTCGTTTCGTTTCGCTTGGATTTTTTTTTTCTCTCTCTCTCTCGTCCTTCCTTCGTTTGGGGCTTTGCTTTCCTCTCGACGTAATCCTCTTTTTTTTTTTTTTTTGCACTTTGGCGCTGATGATTTTTTTTTTCTTCACGCTTTCACTGTTTTTTTTTTTCACGCTTTCACTGTTTTTTTTTGTTGTGTTTTCACGCTTTCACTGTGTTTTTTTTTTTTGTGTCGCGATGATTGCGTCGATTGAGGAGTGTAAAAAATTTTTTTTTCGAGAAAGAGCGCTAGATTTCGAGTAACTATTATTTTTTCCAAATCTAAAACACAATAAAAAAACGATTTTAATCAAATTTCGCGGACGCGGCTTTTAGTTCGGAACTTCTGACACCATGTAACAGGTAGCCAGTCGCGGAAATAAATGAATTCGTTTTATTTATCGGGTAAAAAAAGAAGTTAAGTTTATTAGTCGCAGCGATAATTAATGAATTGACGGGGAGCGTACCGTCTTACAATTGGGGCTGGTGATCGTAGACTGATCGTTCGGAGCGTCGAGGCAAAGGGTCTCGACGCTCTTTGTTACGCGCGAGAGGTAATCCTCCGCGCTGATAACGGCCACCGCGCGGATGCTGGGCGCGCGGCGGCTTGACCGTTGCCGTGAGACGACGGTAACATCGTCGCTCTCACGGCAAATTTTGCTGAATGTGCACAAGTTCTCAGAACGAGAACTTGATGCACAATAAAACATTTGAAACATTAAAAAAGACTATGGGACCGTTACACTCCCTGCGTTTGAAGGATTTTTCGAGAAAGTTAATTTAAGAGATAGCCCAACTCAGATAGTTAGCCGATCGAAATCAAGGCGCAGCTCGTGCAAGCCCAGCACCGTGAATCATAGCTCAACATTCATGTACTTTCGTTTAGATTATAGAGATTTCCGTGCCGTATCAGAAGGAGGTTTGAAGTTTCGAGACTTATTCGCACAATATCAGAATATCGAACGGATAGGGACGCGTTAAAGCAAACAGTTTTCTGTCGAGTGCTCGATCCTCGGACACGTGAGCCGCCGATCGAGTTCAAAAGAAAATTGCAAATATTACATTTGTCGTTCCTCGGTACTTTAGGCGCTGAACGACCAATGTAGCTTTTAAGTTTATTAAAATTCAAATCTCATTATTCGAATTAGTATCCTTGAGCCAGGTTAACGATACGAATAAGTGACAAAATTTCAGTTTAAACATTATTTAAATTACTTCATCGGAGTTATTTCCGCATAGTCGGGGCGAATCGATGGATATTCGCGAATACTCCCAAGGGAGTATTCATAGTATACACGCGCGATCTCGACGAGCTCCGCGAGCCGAAGAGACGCGTTTTTCCCGTGCCTTATTTTCACACATAAAACCACAATAGAGCAATAGATCCGGATCAAATTAGTCATAGAATTCAGAATATCATAACACCTTTCCATTTCCTCGCCGAGAACTCGTGATGAACATCTCAAGTCCTCGGACGTGTTAGAGAAAAAATCTGAAGTTCTATCCCAAATCATAAATTCCCTGACAGCCCGTACGACTGCCTCGAGCACAAACTCACATTTAGATTGGAATATAATAAATTAGAACGGGAAAAATCACAGTACTCGACAAATAAATTGTGAGCAAACGCGAGCAAAACTCGGCGCTCATAGAACGCATCAAATGAATCGATACGCGAACTTCAAAAATTCGACTCAACGAATATATCGCGTGTGAGTGCGTGTGAAACAAAACATTCGAAATTCGGCCCGCCACAGAAGGTGTCTCTGAGCCTCTGTCAAACACGTCGGAAATTCGACCTCTGAGTTGACAGAAGGACACGCGATTTAAGGGCCTCTAAGACATCGTCGCGGCGATCAAAACACTTTAAAAATTTGACTCGTCAATCATCGCGAGTAAAAGTGTAAGGTAAAAATGTCGGCCGTAACCGAACGAGACCGAATAAACAAAATGAATTCAAACTACTCACCGGGTCAATGAACGCGAGTGAGAATAAAATAAAAAATAAACAAAATATTAAAAGACGTGTAACAAGTGTACACGTCGAGTTACCTCTGAGCCCTTGTTGAACACGTTGAACGCTCAACCTCTGAGTCAGCAAGAGGACACGTGATGACGAGCCCCTGAGACAACGTTAATGCGCGAAACGAACAAAATATCGAAATTCACCGCGCCGAACAAACGCGTGTGAATGGATAACAATAAAATATGTTCAAGATTCGTGAAGTAGTAAATCGACAAAGTGCGAAAACTTCACTGCGGTAAACGAAACGCGAGTGACAAACATGGCAAGGTTCTCCGTGCCTCGAACGCGAGTGAACGAACAAAATAAAATGTCTTTTCGGCTCGTCACTGAGCGTGACCGAATAAATTAATAAAATTCATGTGTTTACGAGAATTCACCGCGCCGAACAGAAACGCGAGTGAATGTGTAAAATAAAATTTTGTTCGGAAATTCGGCTCGTCTATGAGCGAGTCCGAATAGATAAAACAAATGAACAGTTATATTCGGCAAATAAATAGCGAGAAAATCAATATCAATTTTCTTCGCGCCGAAAAACGAGTGCAATGCTCTGTCAATTAAGTCAGAATAATCAACCTGACACCCGAAAAATAAAAAATCGGAATAAAAACGTCAGGCACACGCAGTCGTGTCTGTCGTTATCATCATGTCATCAAAGTCATCTTGACGGCGTGGGAATAACACTCGAATATAGGACTCAACTAGAGAAGCCAACTGCGACCCATTCCGAGTCATCGTCGCATCGAGGGAAAATGAGATTTTCACCATCGAGCCAACGAGACCTCTACAGACAAAGTGCATCATGGACACCGGTTATACCGCCGGAGCCCGGGTGATCAGTCCGTGCTCGGCGGGTGAGATATTATCTCCGAAGATTTTGGGATGTTACCAGTACGGGGTTGGAACCTCAGTGAGGACCACAACTTGAAGGTGCAATAACAATTTATTGACGAAATAGAAAACAGAGTAATAAACAATTTCACTTTACAAATCAACTTCAATACTTAATTCCGCACTCGGGATCCAGGTCCGTCGCTCCAGATTCCGTACGTCCACGGAATATGGAGGCTCCGCGCTACTTAAACTGCTGACGTGCTGCTCTACTTATCCACGGTCGAGAATCGCTCGATGCGTCGATTGCTCAATCGCCCGCGTTGCGCAATACATCTTGCGACAACAAACGGCGTTCCCGGGGTACAACAACACACTAGTGCTAAGTAGCTCATAAACTTTAGCTTTAGCCGCGGTAAACGCGAGAAAAATTCGACCGAATTCGAACGAACGAGGATTCCGAATAAATACATTTTTGGTTCAAAATAAATTCAAATTAAATTCGGAAAATACTCGTACACAGTCGAATTCGATAAATAATCAATTTAATTCGAGTAAATCAGAAATTCGGTCAATAGCGAATAAAATTCCAAATAAACTTTAATCGTTAAAATAAAACCGAAAAATACAGATCCGAGTAAGTAGAGGTCAGTACCTATAGACAATATTTCAAAATGGCGGCCGTCAGTGGAGGGGAGCTGGCTCGGCGGAGCCTCGCCTGTGCCTCGTGCTCGCTTGCTTCCCCCCTCCCTCGAAGGTGCGTTGGGGAGTCCTAGGTGGCTGTGCTAGGGTGGCTGAAGAGTGGGTGGTTGGGTGGGTGGTCAGGTGCGTGGTTGGGAGGGTGGGTAGGTGGGTGGATGGGAGGGTGGTCAGGTGGGTGGTTGGGTGGAGGGTAGTCAGGAGCTGTTGCTCCGTCGACGTCTGAGTCCCAACCACCCACCCTAGGTCAGGGACTTGGGCAGCTAGACGCGTGGCTTGGTGGGGATGCGCTGTAGTGGAGAGGGACGCTCGGGGAAGGGAGAGCGCATGGATGGAGGGGAGGGGTGCGCTCGAGAAGCGCGAGCGTGTGGAAGCTGTCGAGCGCTCGGAGCGCTGAGGCCCATTGCGGCAAGGACGGTAACTAAACCCGGCAGAAGAGCGCCGCAGGCCGTCGGCCGAAGGCCGACGAGATCTCGCTGGCCGAAGGCCAGTGTTGGTGCCGCTGACAAGCGGCTCGTGGGCGCGGCGCTGGCCGTAGGCCAGCGCTGCAGCGCACAATACGCACTGTATGTTTATAAATGATTTTATTTTCCAGGACAACAAAATTTCTGAAATTTAAAAAAAATTGCAAAAAAAAAAATTCTCAAATTTTTTACAAAAAAAATTTTTTGCAAAGTGAAAAAATATCGAGAGCAAAAATAAAAATAGTTGGTGTTACGTCGCGAATCGTGAGTTTACATGAGGAGCCGCCTCATCTCGGTCAATCAATTCAATGAATTTACTCGTTATCGAAGCAGCTACGATTCGTGGATGCCTCGTTTTGAGCCTAACCTCGCGGAAACTGCTCGGGAAGAGGCTAGAGCACATTCGCGTATTGAAATTTAGATAAGTTCACGCAACCTCACCGAGGGGGTGGGTGTCTTGACAATAAGGACAAAAATATTCCGTTGGCTCGATTGGACTTTCGGATTCGAGCTCAGGAATCGACGGAAGAGTTACACGACGGAAAAAGTTCAAAAATTGAATGTATAAAATGGTAGCAACTACCAAACAGACTATGAGACAAAACACGAGAAAGAACAAAACGATCAGAAGACTATTCATCTTTAAGCCGATTGTAATCTATTTATACTCGTCGGGGTCCCGAACGCGAAAGGGGTAGTTCGACGCGCGTTACGATATTCGGGACTACCGAGATCGATCTATTGTTCACCGTCCGGATGTGATATTCCGAAATCCGAATAAAGAGAATTACAACAATCG
The DNA here is from genome assembly GCA_963924025.1 of Ischnus inquisitorius. Classification (NCBI taxonomy): domain Eukaryota; kingdom Metazoa; phylum Arthropoda; class Insecta; order Hymenoptera; family Ichneumonidae; genus Ischnus; species Ischnus inquisitorius. The sequence goes on from OZ001245.1 coordinate 3,283,519, forward strand.
CGAAGAAACAAAAATTGAAAAACACGATGATAGCAATTATTTTGCTTGAATCCGGTGACTCGAACATTTTAATTAACACGCACAGAAAAATTAACTAAACACGGGAATAGCTTGATCACGATTAATTAAACTTTTCCCCGGGAAAAATTAATGGGATCGACGGCATAGCTCACAACGAGTTGGGCTGTCGATAGCTTGAACACTCGCGATAATCCGAATCGATTGGAGGGAACGCGTAACTCGACTAATGAATATAGGAAAAATTATACCGAACACGAGGGTGAAAAGGATAAAGAGATATCCGTACATGTCAAAATAGGATAGGGATCACTTGCACAAGGGAAGGAAATTGCAATTAAGGCGGAAAAACAAAATATTTGACTTGCCGAAAAAGAAATAACTATCCGGAGAATATAAAAACTGAAGAGGTTGCTGGTGTTGCGGCTGGTCGGTGGATCGCTGGTCGATACTACCCTCGGCGTGACGAGGAAATTTGCCGAGCGGTCGAAGGGTTTTTCAAATAATTATCGAAGAACACACAAACTTTCACAGTAGTTGGCTTTTTATTTAAAGCACAAACGCAGAACTCCAAAGCACAATACAATTTTGAAAGAACTAAACAAAAGTTCAACTTCACAAAAATAACCTTTTCGAAGACAAACTTTTTAAGGAAAATCAGAAAAACTGTCAAAGGTTCGTCGTCGGTGAACTCTGGAGAGGTAATAACCCTGACCGGAAAAAATGTTGAGTACTGTGTGTGTTCCAGCACCGAGAGGGCTCCTTTTTATACCTTTGACTTAAGATGACACATGGGCCATGGGAGGGGGCAGCGTCTTAGTCTAGGCGTGATTTTCCCCGCCTCCCTTGTTCTCTCTATCGATCCATCGATTTTTCGTTACAATTTTTATTTAACGATCTCGGTGCGGATTTTTGGTTTGTTAGTTAATAATTTACTTCCTGGATCAATACTAAGGTGTCTCGAATTTGAATGAACTCTCTAAGGGCAAATTTACGCAAATTAGAATTTTAATTAGTGAAAATATTCCCGGAAAAATAGTAATTAATTAACAAAACCAAAAATAATTATAAAAATAATCTTATCATTACTGTACTATATATTAACGTTCCCATTCTTGCATTTCCAACTAATTTTTCAACATAATTATTGATTCTTGATTGCTGTCGATCTTGACAGATCGATATATAAATGAATTTAAATTTCGCATAAAAGAACAGAAAATTCACCGATTTCTTTCATAACTGATTTTGTTGATGTTTTTAAATCTTTCCTGATAATTTCCGAATTTAATTAATTAATTAATTAATTTATTTATACAAGCCTTTCCATTTGACAGAGAACTATCAAACTTCGGGCTATAGTTTTTCAACATTCATAACGTTTCAGTATTGTCGTTACTGATTTTATAATAATTTCCGGATTATTTAATAATTTTTAATTGTTCAAGCTTTGTTCTTTCTCTATCCCTACCCTAGCTGGGAGAGTATCTTCGTGCCTCTTGGTTTTTTCGGCTTGCCTCCTATTGGTCTAGATAATTCATTTATTGCCATAGGGTGGGCCTTCCCGGTCGCCTCGGGCGTCAAGTGGGTGGCGGGTCCCTTTCCTACTCGCCTGGCGTGATCACGTGCGCAGCGCTGACCCGCGAGCCCAAGCCCAAGCCATCCGCTACCCCTCCAGGGGTGAGTCTTGGCGTTCCTTGTTCTCGGGGGCCACACGCACACGATCGCCTTTCTCTGTCTTTTCTCTTTTTCTTTACCACGAAGACTATGCTGATACAAAGGTTCCCTCCGTCGTTGCTGAATAGCAACCACGTGTACTCCTCTGTTCTTTTTCTCAGCGTAGCGATTTCGTCAGCCATGAATCGGCGACGCAATACGATCTCTCTCTGTTTCGACCCGGAGACCACTTGACTTTATTTATTCCAACTCAAATGTTTAGAAGAGTCTCTCCGAGCTAGTTTGGGTGAACATTTCCTGTGCAATGCGATATTCTTTTTGAACGCTAAAATTTTATCATCTCCTGTTTATCCTAACTGCTCAATGACTTCCTGGAGCTCAATGTTTAAAAGAAATCGAATCTTTCGAGGCGTGAGATCTTTTGGCTAGATGTTTAGTCTATGAGTAATACGAAGATAAATTTTTAAGGAACAATATGCCTTGCGATTCGATTTTTCGAATTGTAATTTTTATGACGGGAAAAGACCAGAAGGGTTCTCGGATAATACCCAGGTAGTTCGCAGGTACCGGGCATTTTTGGCTATAAATCGCAAAAAATGGGAAATTACGCGGAAAAATATAAAAAATATAATAAAAAAAATAATGTAAAGGATGACCTGACCCAAGATTTTCGTACATACGTGATTTTACGTTAATCAGTTAATTCGCGAGCTATCGGGAATCTCTTTAATCGGACGTTTTCGGGGCTGTAAGGGTTGTCCAGGAGGTGCTGCACTCGTCGGAGGAAGTAGGAAGTTTTTCGGCATCAATGGGCCTGAAGCATATAGTTGACCCGAGGCGTCGGTATCGTCGCTCGGGGTGTTGATTTTCTCGCTGTGAAGTCATCGGGCGCTCGTGTATGAGCGTCGACGCCTCGTAGTATTGGTGGGCTCCGGCGGGCACAAGCGCGCCGAGCCTTAGCAACAGTCACATCCCTTGGTAGTCGGCTGGCCCCTTGTACGTGAGCCGGCACTTCTTGATAGTGTTGGCGCCTTTCTTTCTTGGCGTTACTGCCACGCGCTCGGTGTTCATGATCGAGCCGTGGTTTCTCGCTCTCAGATAAGGGCCTCTTGGAATGCTCGAGCAACTCGAGCGGGTGGATGTTGTTGATTTTTCTCGGTCTTGTCGAACGATGACAGAATTATTTTAATGGCTTCGGTGGGGCGGGTCTCGAAGAATTTTAAACAATTCTCGATTTTCGAGTCTCCCTCGAAATTTCCCCCACCCACACAGCATTATGAGACATTTTTCCTCAGTCTTCTTTTTCCTCTCCGCGAGTGTGCAGCTGAGCTCCTTTCTCGGTTCGGTCGAGGAGCCGCGCGAAAATCCGTAAAGAGATCCCGAAAGTGCGTGACGTAACATTGGATAGGAATAAAGGTAAGTAAGTAATGATAAAACATTTTTTACAAAATATTTTTTTTATTTTTAAACCTAGATATACATTTTTTCGTTCTTATATTTAAAAATTATTTAGTTTCGGGCAGCACTTCTGAACATATTTTCGTGTATAGACACCTCGGCCCGTAAGCGATTTTTCAGAAAGTTTATTCACAGTTCTCACTCGGGCAGGTAGACGTTTCATTAATTGTTTGTAAAAATTTGCTGCGATTCGGTCGTTACGTTTGAGGTCGGTGGTAAAAAGATTCCCGAGTTGTAGTAGAGATCCCCCGCGAGACATATGATAAAGAAACATAATACAAAACTGGCCACACACATCTGAAGAGAAGCTTTGAATTTGTTTCGTATTCCATCGGTAGAATTTACAGTTTTTTCGCAGGCGGTGGATATGATTTGGTATAAGCGGCGGAATACCGTAACTGTCAAAATACGATCCACGTCCTCGGCCATCAATGTAGATGGCGACCCAATGTGTGCCTGGGCGCGTGTGGTCATCGGTGTTAACAACAAGAGCTGTCGGTCTCGTCAGCAGAGTTGGTATCTGATCCGCAGCGTGAACGCTTGATGATACTGTTGAGGGCACACTCTTCAATGCCTGGCCAATTTGGGTCGTATTCATTACTTGATACGACTGGAGAGAAACGACCGGCTGGTCTGTTTTGAGCTGGTACTCCAGGTGAGAAGTGTAATGATGCGAGCCGGGTAGGAGGCTCGTCACGGAGAATCCACTCTTTTAGTCTTGTGGCATTCTCTAAAGCACAAGATAAATGATGATATCTTTGCAAAAGGCCGTGATGGAGACAGACTTGTGCCGTGGACGAAGGAAGATCGCCGAATGAAGGACAGTCGCTCTCTTCAAGGTTTTTTATCTCTCGTGCAGTAACATTCTGCAAATATTTTGCTTTTTCACCGCCACGAGTGTATATGATGCCAGCCGTCCGAGTGATCTGACGAAGATTTGCGTGTAGGGTTCTCAGCGGTACATCTCCTTCGAACCACTCGATACCGTGATGGTGGCGTGTTACCCAATTATTCTTAGCTCGGACTGATTTTGGAAGCTCAACGAAAACGTGTGGAGGAGCGGCTATCCAATGGCCGGTGTGGGGCTTGTCGAGGGCAATAACGGCTATTTCTTTTGCGATAAAGCAATTTTCTTTGTCGTAGAAACCTTGAACGTCGATAACGTAGTCCATTTTGTATTTGACTTTTACAGGGGCGCAGAGAATAAACACTTTCGTCCTCGCTGAAATCTCGCAGCGTACTGAAGACTGACGCTGGAGATGTATCTTCGTGGGAGGGGATGTGTAAAGGGATCATCCCCTCTTGAGCCTACAACTGTGACGTAAGCGGAGGCCCAAATATCCTCTTCCCTCCCGCTATTTCCGACGTGTCATCGTACCGTAGTGTAAGAGTTAATGAAAGCATTGGGACGGGTTGTAATAGACTGATAAATAAAAAAATTAATAAAACAATTCTTGTGTTAACATTTTTTATTCCAACTTAAAAGACCTTATTATAACATACACGTTAGCATACAAAATATATTTTAGAGAAAAAAAAGGTAAACTTATCCAGAAAAATCTACTACGACTTGACGTGAAGCGTCAATCTCTATTACATTATCGAATTCAGAGTACACTATACAATTCAAAGTGTTCGCCAAAGCGGTCGCAAAACGTACTTCTATGCGTACACTACCGTGTCGTACAAGATTCCAATGTCCAGATCTGCCCGCAGACATATCTGGCGTTAGATCAAAACAGTATAGGCAATTGCCATACGGGTACGCCTGTCGGGTTATGCCGCAACTATCGTCATCCCAGAGTATTCCGGTACCCGAAATCAGCGTATGGTATGCTTGAGTGTACAAATCCGCGTAATAATTAGGTTGCAATGGTTTGCTGGGTACTTGTACACCATCTATATAGAGAGACAAGAAATTCACTCAAGAATGATAGAAATTGAAGGGGTTCAAACTTCTATCTCCGTTGAATGCGCGATTGTCAACAAAGCCAATGACCATACGCTTAGGCAGCTGACCGAGAATAACATTGTCTAGCGTTTCACCGTGAACACCTGCGTGGATGGTAAACGGTTTTACTTCGACACGCGTAAATGGGTATTTAGCAGTTCCTCTGCTTAAAGCCTTGGCATGAGCTACTAAAACACCAGGGCTAATTTTCACTCGTCGAACTATGAGGCTGGCGTCGATAATATTTAGACTATAATCTTTTCCTGATGCATCCATGATGCAAAAAGCATCTCTCGAACGTACAAGGCGAAGACGTAGCTCGACGCCATTGAGTAAAAACTTCTCTTGATTGAATATGTCAGAATGTAGATATCCAACAAGGTCGACAGATTTTCCATTAGCCATCATGGCCTGACGAGCCTCTAGGCCTTTATTCTTCTGAACTGGAGCAGCTTCTCCGGCAGGCGGAGGCGCAGTTGAAACAGGTGCAGCATCGAATTCTGGTGCTGTATCGTCAATCCACATAGCGGCTTCCAATTGGTTTGTTTTTGTTGACGATTTGTAATTTAGCAGTGTTTCTATGTATGCTCGATATGCGTAGGCATTATTCGAGGGTGACACGAGTTTTTGATTAAAGGAAACGTCAAGTTGATTGAATAGCGAATGTAGCAAATTGTTGATGGGTGCTACTCTGTCGTGTTCGGACAGCTCGCCACTTCGAGGTTGTAGCTTAACACGTAAGCTGAGCATCGTATGTGCTAGATCAATGTATTCATCGCCATGCCCCGGTACAACGAATTCAATGGGCGCTTCATCGGTTAGCGATGAAATAGGTTTATAATGTATTGCCTGAGCGGTTTCTATACTGGTTTGAGTTGGAGGTAGAGCAAATAAATCCAACTCTGACTTCAAGCACTCACAAGAGTGTGCGTGTAGAAAAGACATTTTCACAGAAAATTATCCAAATATATCGGCAACGGTGCGTTTTTTGCGTTTAACAATTTTCCTATTTTTAGTTTTGCCGGTGGATTTTTTCTTCGATTTTCCTCCTTTTTTACGACGGTTGGTAGTCGAAGCCTTTTTCTTCTTTCTCCTCGAAGATTTCTTGGGCTTACGAATTTTAGGGTATTCCAAAGCTTTGAGCGCGGGAGGAGCGATGTGCGAGCTCGAGTGACCAAACAGCGAATGATGCTGGGGCATGCGACCGTGTACTTTATATCCCGAGCCTTTCATGAGGTTTTCCAAAGTTTCTTCAGCCTTTCGTTTAAGATTTCTCCCACTTTCAACTATACGCGTTTTAAATGACTCTTTGAAAGGAGTATTGTGAGCAACGTCGTCTAATATATTCATGCCCGTGTGCAGAGCCTCTTTTCCGACAGCTCGGGCTCCACGAGTCAGCAAGGGTAACGCACGACGGAATAAGCCACTTAAGAAGCTTCCTAGACCATGGCCTCTCTGATACGGTGCGCCCATGAAAACGCGATCCACCCCGCCGCCAACTTGGCGCGAATAATGATCGATATAGCGATCCATAAGTATACATTTTTTAGCGCACACGCTTAAAGTGTAATGTAGCAGTCAGCGTCCCGCTCTGGAATGGTACTGGCTTACCGGTGTCAGTCCTTATATCTATTTCAATTGTGTTGAATTCCGTGCGCAATAAGGGTATGTAAATTGGCGGCGAGAAAGATTTCGTTTGTATGGAGCCGTAAATGTAATTTGTGTTGTCAACAGGCACAATTCGCAAAAGCGGTGTTTGAACGTCACCTGTTATGTAATTCTCACATATGTCTGTGTACACAAATAATTTATCCGGAAGAGTTAGCGATAAACTGGCTGGATAGTTTGCTACAAATTTTGATTGTTTATGTATATCCAATGGTGATCCGGGCACAAAACCTAAGGCTTTGGAGAGTTTATCGTTTAGGTGTATTAAATGCGGCTTGTCACATTCCCCCACAATACAGTTTTTCGGTACTCGTCTTATGCTGACTATTCCACCAATACTTTCATTATATTCAAAACGAATATGATTTTTGAATATTTCTGCTTCGTTGAGCGTGTCAATTAGAGCTTTGACAGAAGTGTACAAGCCCGATGGAATTGCAGCATCGTGAATTTTATAAGGCTTGCCGAGCCCATAATAATAATAATCATGTGGCAGTACTCGCTTGTTTTCTTTACTGGCGTTTTCCGATGATACAGTAAGTAATAGAGGCTTACGCTTACTCTTAGGAGGAATTAAATTATCAGTAGTATACGCTGTGATGGAGCGAGGCGCACGAATAGATTCATTTGAATCATCTACATGAAGAAATGTGCGAGGGAATTGAATCTCTGTTAAAGCCACGACCCATTCTCCAGTTATTTTTAGAGGTTTTGGTAGCTGCGTAATGTAGTGGGTAACGGTATTTTCGGGATAGTATTTCATACTACTATTACTCGGTAAGACGAGATAAAATTGGTCTCTCATTTTTGAGCCGCTATATCAGACGCTGAAACCCACGAGTTAAATTTTTCTGGATATCCACGCCAGCTAACAAAATGTCGTTTGTTACGGCCTCTCCCTTTAGTCTTGAGGATCTTTTCGATTACAAATTCTTCTGAGGCAATATTTTTGGAAACAATGCTCAATTCTTCCTCGTAGAAAAAACCGTCAATTTCTTCGTCCTCCAAATCAACTAGCTCGTAAATGGGTGGTTGTCTGTTTGTAAGAATCTTGTGAATTTTGAATATCTCATCGGTCCAGCGAGATTCGTAACCTTTCTCGAACGCTGACTTCGCTTTACTGATGCGAACAAACTCGCCGACCTTGTATTTAGGCACTTTGTGAAGCGGTGTGTAACGGTTCACCATATTTGCATGTGCTAAACTTGCATTGTATCGTGTCACGGCGGCTGGAGGCATCTTTATCGTAGAGTGTTTTGTATCGTTATAAGCTTGTACGATAGACTGTAATACATCGATATAGCGGCGTGTATTCCTGTGAGTGAAATATCGCCACATTCGCTCCTTTAATGTTCTGTTGAATCGTTCTACAATCGCAGCTTTGGTATCGGGATTGCGAGCAACGCGAAAGCGTATTCCACGAGTCTTGAGAAATTTCTGTAAAACACTGCCAACAAATTCTTTGCCTCGATCTGTCTGTAGCCATACAGGCGTTCTGCCGCCACTCTTGGAAAGTATTTTCTTGAACCCTTCCGTAGTTTCGGTACATGTTTTATCGCGCAATGGCTCGACCCACGCATATTTGCTAAGGACATCAATAACGACCAGAAGATAAACAACACTATCGTTGTCGTCTTTCAGAGCTCGTAGATCGACGAGATCAGCTTCCCATACATCATCAATATTATCCACTGAATAGTGTCGTCGCGGAAATCTTCGCCGTATCGGACGGTGTAGCGTATACGCATCTTGTGCTCTCAACCAGCTGATTATATCATCATGAGGGATTTTTTCTTTTTCGGCCGCGTGCAGTAAATTTGTTGCACCTGCATATCCAGCAGGGTGCGAAGGGTCGTAATAATATTTTTTCAACAACAGAGTCATTAGATTTTCAATTTTTTCCACGATTTATTTAGTGATTCACTGGTGGGTGTTCGACGCCTACCGTTACTGGCGCCACTGCTACCAGACAAATTCAAGACAAATTGACTCGTGTTTGGCGTATGAACATTTGACGTCGAAGATAGATTAATGTTAGAGTTTGCAGGAGAATTCAACGACAGATTCTCGTACAATAAACTTGAATTACCGATGACATCACGAGGGATACCCATTCGACGGAGTTCAGCACCAAACTGTTCACGGCCACTCGCGCGTACCGTTTTTCTATTGCGCATAGCGTCATTCACAAGATCTGCTATGTTCGAGTTGTTTATTGGCTCTCCATTAATTCGAACCAAGCCCGATTTATCCCATGTTAAACGATTATTGGCACTCGTGTGGAGATGTTTAAGTAGCTGCTCTGCCTGTTTCTTCCATGTCTTTGGTACATTGGATAAAATAGCATCATCGGTCATGCTTGCCGGTTCCTCGGTTACTTGTTCCGCTTGTTCCACGGATAAAGATTTTTCGGCTGGTTTATCGTTGACCGTCGTAGTGATTTTAGGGCGACGCTCCTCATCAGTGAAGAACTGATAACGCTGCAAAACTTGTTGATAAAGCTTCCATTTCTCGCGTTCATTTGAAGGTGTTACCGAGCGGAGTATATCATCCATTTCCGCATCGAGTCGAGTAAGCGTCGTGCCAGGGGTTTGAACGCTCTTTGGCGCTTCTACAGTGTCTTCGGGCATTAAAACCATTTTCTTTGCGTGTTGCATCGTTTCTTTTTTTCTTTTTTAATTACGCGTGAAAACACTGGAAAGGACACTGCTTATAATTGGCAGAAGAAGAGGTAGCAAAAAACCGCTGCCTTTCTGTACAATTACGCGCTTCTTCGATTTCCAGCAGCCGGCTTTCTTCACTAGGTGACGTAAAACTTTTTTATGCTTAGCTAATCGCAATCGTTCACTCTTCTTCAGTGGTACCACGCCGTTCAGTGTATTTAGCGCACACTCGCAGATCGTTTGTACACCTTTTCTATCGATAGTACGCAATAATGCGGCACGCTGCTCCTTATCTAGATGACATAGAGCGTGAAGCAATACTATGTTCTTCTTTCCAATACAAGTCTTGATCGCTGCTGCTGTTGTTGTTGTTGTTGTTGTTGGCGGAGCCATAGCAAATATTCGAATGAATCTCGCGATTTCGAAACGGCTATTTATACGCGAGCGCCTCTACAGCGTTTCGGAACGTATACAAAATTGCGCGCGTCGTCCGGAAAAATACACGTTCTGAAGCGACAATTATCAGGTGTCGATTGTTTGAGATCAAGAAGTAAGTAGCCGTGGGGTATTGACGTGGCATCGAAATAAGCTTCTTGCAAAAACTTTGGATCTTCCGGATATACTTGACGCGCGAGGTGAGATATTTGGGCGCGATCGCGAGGATTTTTAAAAGCTACAATGTAATTTGTGTTTAGAGAAATGTCACGTTGACCACGGCCTTGGTGAAAAATATTTTGCGTTATGAAAATTACGCTGATATTTTTGTGGTGACTGACTTTAGTAAACAAGTCTACAATTTCGCCGTTTGAAGATTCGCGCATTAAGTCGTCAATAATTATAAGCTTTGGACGAGAATCCCCAGCAATATCTGAATTTTGAGGCAGGCCTTCTAAAAATTCTATTTTTTCCCCGTAATCTTTATATCCGCTCTGCCATTCCGAATAGTAAAAAAGTATTCGCGCAAACTCTGTATCGGACATACATGATAAGTATTGTAAAAATTTTTTCACGAAGCACGTTTTTCCACAGCCGGTTGGACCAGCGATTATTGACGTCCAGGGATGTTTCCAACGCGGATCCATATTGATTAATGATAGGAGAGGGACTATGAGGGTTGTATATAAAAGAAAAAATGTCCTATTGCAAATTTTTTATTTTACAAGAAAGAATATACATACACATTTAACACTTGCAAAGAATATTTTTAATTTATTTATTTAATAAGTTTTTCATAAAGTTATAAAGTTATAAAATATTTATTGAAAAAATATATATATTTACAGCTACAATTTTTTTTTTTTTTTTTTCACCACGGGCTCGTGACATAGCCCGAGTCTTGTAACGCTGTATACAATACTTCCGCTACGCTATCACTAAATAAACGTAGCGAGAGATCCGGATCTGAAACAAGATTTAAAAAAATTAGTTTAAGCAGATGCAGAGGCCATTGCAGCCGCCGCAGCCGCCGCAGCCGCCGCCGCCGCGTTCGCGGCTACATACAAGATAAGCTTATATGTATGTAGCTCCGGTCTATCACTGTGAATGAGCTCATCTCCACAGTGTAGCGCGGTTATCCATACGCACAGAAGCTCATTGGTGCGTATGATAGGGAGGGACGCTAGGAGGTTAGGGTGAAAAAAATACAAAATAATTTACAATAAAAAAGAAAACGGATATTTATTTGATATTTACAAATCTTAACTTAACTTATTGTTAATAATAATAATACACCTATTATGAACCTAATAATAAATCCCACAAAATCCCGGCACCTAAAATTAAACATAAATATTGTTAATAAAAAAAAAAAAAAAAAAAAAAAAAAGAGACTACATATATATATATATACACGACGCTTATTCCAAGTAGCCATACGGCAGTGAATCGTATGCGCCCCATCGACGTCTCTTGATGAGAACCGGCTTGCAAGTTTTCGATTCCTGCCGCGTGACTACCTGGTGAAATTCGTCTCGACGGATGGCCGCAAATCTGACGGTTATGTTTGTGTTTGGCTCGTGAATTAGCCGGCAAATTGAATTAAAATTAATTTTTTCGGCATTTTTATAGTTTAGCCCGTTTCCCTTCACCTTACATGTGGCAACTTCGCTACCATCGGCCTTTTGCACGATATAACCGTAAAATTTGGGGCCACCTGAAACGAAGCGTTTGATAAAACTTCCGCGGCCGTAACTTTTCAGCTCATCGGTCATGTCGCCGAGTAAGTTACCAAGCCGCGGCTCGTACGCAGTTACATCGTTCTCGTCGCTTATGTATATGCACGAATCTGTATCGTAGTAGAGGACGCGCTTATCTAAACTTTCAAGATACGAATACAGCTTTAACCTCGCTTGTGCTGTCGTATATGCCGCGATGACTACGTTCACGTGAGGATTAACGTCAACGCTTTCGGTTGTTTTCTGCCATGCTACGTACATCAACTCTTCGTTAATGTTGATTATTTTTGTAACCTCGCACGACTGGTCAGTCAACAGCTCCAAAAGGCGTTGACGGGTGGTTACGACCTCTGTCTTCGGCAGATTTTCACGCTGTCCAAATTTTCCCCAGAACGAGTTGAGGCAAAGTTTTGCGACCGATCTCAACCCCGGATTTTCCTCGATACGAGACCTATCTAACGCTATACCCTCCGCGTCGCGAAAACTCTTGAGGTACGCGACTTTGCTGCCTTCCGTGGTGCATTCAGCCGGCCACCCGCTTGCCTCTTGCTTAATTTGGAGCCACAAGTTAATATAACTGCCAAAGAGCCCCGTAGCCTAGCCGTCTCTATCGTACCGTTCTACCCGGTACTGCCAGATCTCGTGGATACCTAGAACGCGATATCCTTTTTCAACCGCTTTCTTTAGCTCACACGAGACCCACGTACCCTCGAATGCTCGCTCACCCACGTCGTGGTTGCACACATCCTGTCGCATGTCTTCGCAGCATGTCCGACACAAGGCAAACATTAAGCGATTGTGCATGCGTACAGGAAGCACTGGGTGGTACAGATCTCGAGGAGGCAGAACAGTGCACTTTACGACGCCTTCAACGTTCGTCAAATCGTTGTGCGGTCCGACTATCTGGTGACACGTATCAGCAGTATATACTGTGGGGTGACCGACAGGAAACTGGCCGTACTTACAAACATACGGATATAACGAGCATACGTCGATGTAGCGTATTTTTTCGTTATCCCGTGCCTCGCAATAACTTCGCGTGTTTCCCGTGCGGCCTCCAAAAAATGCGTCGCGAGGATTTAGCGGAGCGTTTGACAAAATCGCGTGCCCGTTAACGTGTGCGGTGATCGCAGGATTTTCGTTCTTTAAACGCCTATATTCGCACTCCCAAATCTCGTGCAGTGCGTAACCTAGAGATTTGATACGAGCGGAAATATTCAATGTTCTCGAGAGACGATCATTGAACGTGCTGCCGTTCCAGTCTTCGCTACGCTTACGCGGGTCAGTGTAACATTTATCGCAGCCGTGATAAAAGCAGCCGTGAAATTGAAGGACGTGCTCGATGCCATCGTCCGTTTTAAAATAACCATCGACGCGCGTACCGTCGAGTAGTTTATACTCGCGTCCTCGACCCGCGTGAGCGATTTCGCGACCGTATTGCAGCTCGCACCACAATAGCCATTCGACAGCTACGTCCGACTGTCTATCACCGCGGCGGTAGCCATTTCGCGGGAGTACCGAGATTTTGTTTTTTTTCAAAAAGTTTCGCCGGAAAACTTTGTTGCAGGCTGAAGCTATCGTTACCGCCTCGGTGAACGGACAGACGCTACCGCGAGCCTCGAAAATCCTACGAAACGCCGCACACGCCTGACGGAGAATTGTCACATCTGTTTTGCAGTATGCAACAATCTCCTTCCTAAAATCAAAAACGTAGCCCGATTCGACCGTTTCCGCATGCCATTTCATGAGCGCGTCTCTATCCGCTGGCGACATCGTGTCGGGAGAGTAAGCCTCGAGAGGTGGTAACGGTCCTACATAAAATTGGTTTTCTGCGCGATTGAAAAGATGAGGGAAAGTCCCTTTAAAAACATTTTCTCCTAAGCCAAAGGCTTTTGGGAATTTGCTAAGCCCCATGTGAAAATAATTTAAGCTATCGAGAAACTTTACAGTACCGACTTTCATCTCCATGATGTTTGTGCCGTTTGTTATCAGTTGTGGCACAGCGCGTTTTTGCTCGACAATATAACGCAGGATGAACTGCGCGTCGAAGCCTTTCGCGTTATGAGCAATACATATAACGCGTGCAACGTCTGTTCTTGGGGTCAAAACGTAATCGACAAAACCGGCTACAGGATTGTCGATAAAAATCTTTTCGCGATCCACCTCGCACAGCTGACACTCCCACACGTCATCCGCCCGGTTAATGCACATGGTGCAGCGCTGTTGGCTAACGCACAAATTTGGCTCGTGCAGAAAGGTCCCCGCCGCGCCTTCGACCTCGAGTTCTTGCCGCGTCTCGAAATCATAAAAGACGAATAAGTCGGGCTTATCAGCTTTTTTCACCGGTTTCAGAGGTGCCATGAAACATTGGTGATTTTCCGGCTTCACCTCGTTGCACGTTTTGCAGAAAAACATTCCGCACACATGCTTACAGGCGTCTTTCTTGTAGACCTGCTTCAAACATGTTTTATATGTTTGAAGCATGTCACATAAACGCGTCTGCTGCCCGTGTGAGCCGATCGCTTTATGCCGAATAAAGCATGCGTCACCTTGAAAGAAACGCAAGCAATCTTCGCAGCGTATCTTTTCAGTCACAGGCTCACATGGCGGACTATTTTTGCAACACGCGCACGTTTGCTGACACCGATGCCCGGTTATTCTATTGTACGCCGCACCGCATGGCACACAGAAAAAAGCAGATCCGGCTGCTTGAGCTATATTCAAAATTAAGCCATAATGGCTCTCCCGGCGGTCATACAATAAATAAATACTATGCTCAACTCGGTGTACACGCTCGAGTACGCTATTCGTACCATCGAATATCGCCGGTTCGCTGCTGCCGAATGACTCGAGATCGAATAATACAAGGGCTATGCCTTCACGAGCGAGCACACGTTGAAATGCCAGCAACTCTGGCATTCCGCAACCTGCAGGCGGAATCTCGATGGCAGCATCAGCAACTAACTCGAGAGCCAAGTCTGTCTGAAGCCCGCGATCTCGCTGCACGCATACGTTTTTCCAACGCTGCTGGAGCTCTCCCTGTCGTACATTACCACGTTGCGCGAAAACGATGCCTGACACGATACTCCGCGGAAGACAGAGATTGTCTCTATTTTCAAAACGAAGAACCGATTTTTTCTTCCAAAAATCTACACCTTTAACTTTTTTCACACGGCCGGCTCCGATCGGCATAGATACGATGTTACTCGTTACTACGAACGAGTCGTCTATAGAGAAACCCGCGGCACTTTGCGCAACACTACTTATCACGGAGAAAAGATTTTCAAAGTTAAAATCGGCTACGGGTCGATACGAGATCCCACATGGTCCTCGTGTGAACGCGCGTGAACTAAATTCTATGCCAACCATATCCGTTGGCTCACTTCCACTAACGATTAATACGTGTAATTCGCGCATGGCGTCCTCTAGCCACTCTACAAGATTCGCGTCCGCGGGCGGTTCGCGGATTTTAACGGTCATCACTGTTCCCGCCGTCTTAAATCTATCGAACCATCGTCTGGCCTCTACGCGGTGAATAATTTTGGACTCACCGGAGACGTCGATGGGTGGCAGGGGGATAACCACGTTTTGTTCGGCCGGGTCAGCAGCTACTTCGACCTCCGCAGTATCGCCTTCAGGCTCCATTGCTGCTGTTGACCGCTCTTCATGTTGCTGCTGCTGCTCCTGCTGCTGTGTCGCGGGTGCGATTTCCTCAATCGACACCTCGTCCATATGGGCCACATTCGTCACTACGACCTTCGGATACAAGGTCGGTGGCGACGGCTGCGGGTGTACGGATAGTCCCATACGTTGGGCTAGCGGCATATCGTCGAGGTCGTCGTCATCGTCGCCGCTGACGGTTTCCATCTCCACGATCGGCGATAAGCCCCGCGTCATGCCCATAGCTCTGTCTAGCCCTTCACCGATCTGTGAAGATTGAGCCAGCGGCTGTCCAATCTCTTCCTCCTCAAGGATTGAGAGGTTCGCCGTTATATTGGCGAGAACCTCTTCTTCCGCTGGTAGCAGAATCGAGCCTGAAAAAAAAAAAAAAAAAGACATTTTTATTTTATTGATAATTGATGATTTTTTTTTATTTTTGTGATTACATTTTTTTTTAAATAATACTTACTCTCATTGTTCCAATCGATGCCTTGTAGTTCCGTGGCCGCTTCGGCATTTACGGGCTCCGCGAGGTGGCCGTACAGCGTGGCCAGTCTCATCAGTTCGGCCTCACGGGCTGCAAGAGCCTCTTCTTGCGCGACCCTTTGCGCCTCCAACGCAGCCGCCTGGTCGCGAATTCTCGCCTCCCACGATTGTAGGTCGGCCTCGTGCTGATTTTCTGAAAAAAAAATGTATACAATTTTTTTTTTAGCCGACTCAGCCCCCGCCGTTAATAATAATATTACCAAAAAACTGTTTGCTTGTACTTACCAAGCTCGGCAATTTCATCTCGAAGGATTTGGGCATCTCTCGATTGCCTGAGAGACGACCCCTCGATGACACTGCCCACATGTTTTAATATTCCGCGATGACCGCGAAATTTACCGGCACTATACAATTTTAGCACCCTCGCGGGTGTAAAGCAGTCCACGATTTTGCGGGCTCTCTTCACCAGCGCTTGTCCGTTGATAGCCTTGAGCAGGGAGCCCGACGACGCAGCGACAAGACGCTGCGCTCCACACGCAAGGGCCTGCGACTGCAGCACTTTCACCAACTCGCAGATTATCTCACGCACAAGCTGGTCAGCCATTTTTTTTTTTAATATTCTTTCTTCGCGAACTGAACAACAAAAGTCAAGTCAACTTGTCACTCGACGGGTAGCACACAAATACAAAAACTGTCACCAGAATAAACACACGAACACGTTGCTGGAGTACGAGTGTTAACTGCACGAGTGACCAGGAAGGAATAATTTTCTTGTTTGGAAGTAATAAGGTTTGCAATTTCTCGCTTCACTCCCACCCCCTGGTGAAAAGCTAGTCTTAAAGATTGTCATTGGATAGTCAAGCAGCCAATCCTTTACGCGACTCTTTTTTCTTTTTCTGGAAAAACCGAAATTCTCATCCTCTGCATTTAAGGCACCCGAAAACAATAAACGCATTGGCGGCGAATCCCTTCAGGTAAACAGCGTATAGGCGGTACCGCGCGTCGAGACTTTTTATGACGGTCAGTCAGCAACTCGTTGCTCAGCTGCTTGTTGTAAAAGTCCTTGAGCACTAAGTGAACTATTGCTAGTTTATACATTTTATTCTTCATATCTCGGATCTTACTTTGATTTTCCTTCTTACACATTTTTAAAATTTTTATAGAATATTTTTGTCACGAATTTTGAAAGTTAAATTAAATGCTAACAAAAAAAAACACCAAGAATCAGTATTATCTACACCAATGCTTCGTGGGTGGGCCTCCAAAATTTGTAAGACCCAATCTCCACTGTCCACCCCCACTTCACGACGTAACGCGCGTTACGGGGCGTGTTTTACCCCTTCTCCTCCAGAAAATTGCATCACTGCACTGTTGACAACCCCGAGGAATCTTGAACTATTCAAGCTCAGCATCTCGAGCTGTACAGTCTTCCTTTTACAAGTGCTCTCCAAAAAAAAACATATACAAAAATGGAAAATTTCACGGCCGTTGTGAATAACACGCTACCTGCGAAGCGTCCCCGCGAGACTGGGGATGAAGACAATCAGTCGCCCGCAATAAACGCACAAACTCTCCTGGACAAAGGGCTGCTATCAGCCACGGCATACAACCTAAATGCGTCTTGTACAAAAACGGTGACTGTCGGTCTCGGATTAACCACGGATGGAAACTTCGCTGTGTCAATAAAATTCTCCGGCCGTTATACCAGCGGTATCTCATTGACTGAAACTGAGTGGAAGGAACTGTGCTCGCAGAAAAGCATAATTACGAGTTGGTTCAACGAACAACAAACAGGCACCGATAATGGCGCACCAACTATTCTATGGCATGGTCGCCAAAGAATAAATTTTACAACTGCTTACAACGAGAAAGCAATTGTTCTTATGGTTAAAGATCCTGAAGATATCGCCCAACTAAAAAAGACGAAGAAAACATTTTCATCTGACATCGTCATGCAGAAGAAAACATACGAAGGACTGATGACTCTCACACCATGCATCGGTTATAAAATCGATCTACTTCGCGAGGATCTTAAACTCGTCAAGCAGCTTAATGATACACTGGTAGAAGGAATCAGTGTAGAAATTTCGGAAAATGATTGTCGTGATCCAACGAGAGAACAAATTCGCTCTGTGGGTCTTAAAATGCTAGAAGAAGAATATATGAGCGATGTATGGAGACGCGTCACTGGGCGAACTTTTTACAGCCCGAGGGATGACGATGAGATAAACGATAAACACCGGTTAATCGGCTTAGAGTTAATCGGCATTCATCACGCCTACATTCTTCGACAAGTGAAAAATACATGCAAAAAAAGTTCGAGTGAATAGATTGTGCGCATATATATATATAAACATAATAATATTTAAGAACAAGAAAAATGTATATTTAGGTTTAGGAAATAAAAAAATATTTTGTAAAAAATGTTTAATCATCATTACTTACCTTTATTCCCATCCACCTATTTTTTATATTGTTCTTAATATTTTCGTAAAAATTTTTGTCAAATTTTTTTGTAAAAATTTTTTATAAAAATTTAAGAAATTTTATTTTACATCAAATTTTCGCTGTCCTGGAAAATCATTTATAAGCATTGCGGTGTGTTTTATGCGCTGCAACGCTGGCCTTCGGTCAGCGTCGCTCCCGCGAGCCGCTTTTCAGCGGCACCAACACTGGCCTTCGGCCAGCAAGATCTCGTCAGCCTTCGACCGACGGCCTGCGACGCTCTTCTGCCAGGTTTAGTTACCGCCCTTGTCGCAATGGGCCTCAGCGCTCCGAGCGCTCGACAGCTCCCACACGCTCACGCTTCTCGAGCGCACCCCTCCACTCCATCCATGCGCTCTCTCTTCTCGAGCGTCCCTCTCCACTACGCTTCATCCCCACCAAGCCACGCGTCTAGCTGCCCAAGTCCCTGACCTAGAGTGGGTGGTTGGGACTCAGACGTCGACGGAGCAACAGCTCCTGACTACCCTCCACCCAACCACCCACCTGACCACCCACCTGACCACCCTCCCATCCACCCACCTACCCACCCTCCCAACCACGCACCTGACCACCCACCCAACCACCCACTCTTCAGCCACCCCCTAGTAAAGCCATCTAGGAGCCCCAACGCACCCTTGAGGGAGGGGGAAGCAAGCGAGCACGAGGCGCAGTCGAGGCTCCGCCGAGCCAGCTCCCCTCCACTGACGGCCGCCATTTTGAAATATTGTCTATAGAACTGTGCTGTGCATGACGAATAGAGCTGTTAAAGACTTTTAACAGAATCGGCGAAACTAGAGGAAGAGCTTGATTTAAACAAAACAATGATATCCCGTCTGAACCTGATGAAAGCGAGCTCAGTGGTGATGATTTCATAGCGGAGATCAAATCGCTATAGCTAACTTCATTTAGCGTAAACTTGTGCGGTGATTCAGGGACTCTAGATAAAGCAGATGCACACTCATCGAAAGAACAAGCCGGTAAAGAATTTGTGACCGAAGAGTAGAACCGATTCAATTCGTCAGCAGAGAAAAAGCGTAGAGGAGAAATAAGCGTTGACTTGATGAGACCGAGACGTTCCAACTCCTTCCACATTTTTTTCGCGTATACTATGTTTTCGAGTGTACTAAAGTGAAAATTACTTTTTGCCATTTTTATATCGTTATTTAATTTGTTTCTAACATCTCTATAGATTGCATACGCCAGTATATCATTGTTTCGTTTCGCTTGTTTGTACAGTGTGTTTCGTTGCCGAATTCGAATTTTGAGTTCTTCGGTGAGCCAAGCAGACGGCGGCTTTTTAGCCACGAACGTACGCATCGGCGCATGAATGTCAAATGCACTTCTAAGAGAATGAGTCATCGCTTCAGTCACCTCATCTACATTATTGCTCGAGAAAAAGTTGACCGTCGATTCGATTTCACTAACTGTCACGCGGAGAGAGTCGAGAAATTCCGATTGAACGAATTTTTTCAGATTTCGGCGTGTGATTGCCCTTTGTTCCATCGGTAGAACTTCATACTTAAAAGTAAATTCTAGTAGATCATGCCCAGCTATAAACGGACCATCGGATTTACAGAATGTGTCGAGTTTTTCGGAACTATCAATAATAATCACATCGAGCCACGAGTCCGAGTGCGCCGTGTGAAACGTCGCTTCCGAATTAACAAGATACAATGACTGGGAAAAGATCCATTCACGCAAGTAGTTTGATTCAAAATTTTCATTCAGTAGATTACAGTTCAAATCTCCAGTTACAACAATATTTTGATATGCGTGAGAAAAACGAGAAAATGAAGCAGAGAAATCGTGCAATAGCTGCCCATTTCGGGCGTCTGTAAATCGAAGCAAGCAATAACGGCGGCGCATTTCGATAATGTAAATCTATAAACATATATTCCGGTGCATTCGTGAACACGCCCGGAGAAGAAGCAATAACATGAGCTTTCACCGACTCGTGTATGTAACATGCCACTCCACCCCCGTCTTTTCCCTCGCGATCGTTACGTAATAAGTAATAATTTTCAATAGCTAGCAGATCGTTCGAAATGTGCGCGTGCAGCCAAGTTTCTGAGATCGAAATCACGTGAAAAAAATGAGAAGTAAAATAGAGGCGGATGAAGTCGATGTGCCCCAGTAACGAATTCGCGTTGAACTGCGCTATCTTTAAAAACGAACTTTCGTTACTTTCGTTAACCACAGCTTGCGATGCTACAACTGACGGGAGTCAGACGAGAAGCGAGAGATCAGCATCAGTGTTCACGTGAATTATTGGAGAGCCGTCACTCTTCCTCACTAAGATGCGACCCGGTCGCACCCATACATATTTGTAACCGTGTGCTTTCGCCTTATCCTTAGTGCGTCTCAGCAGATTGTACTTATCGGCGGGTAACAATTCGTTTACGTACACGTAACCTTCTCGCTCAATATCAAAAACTTCTTTGATGAGTAGATTGCGTTTGACCCGTTTCTTATTGATTATGAAATCTCTGACTTGCGTTGACTTGAGAGATTCAACTAGCGATTGAGTTGGCGACTTCGCCCCTGATTCCGGTATTTGCTGACGACTACCCGCCTGAACACTTGCATGAGGCTTGCGCGTCATAGCACGCACACCCAAGACATCGGTTAGTAAGTTTTCAACCCCAAGAGCCGTAAACACCTTGGTTGTCAATTGCTGCGGATCACCCACGATTTCGCGTGGGATCCCCGCTAGAACTAATTCAGTCGTAATCGACAGTGATTGACTCTCAGTACCTAACGTTCTCATACTCTTGATTTCCCGTTTTAAATTAGCATTCTGTTCAGTTAGTTGCTTGAGAAGTGCATCGTGCTCTTCGACTTTTTCAACTAAATTCGGTAAGCAGCTAACTTTGCTCGCGATATCTTTGTCAGTCTCATGTTGTTCTTTGATGAATATGTCCATCTTCGCATCAGACGCGTAAAGCTTAGTGATAATTTCTTGCAGTAGATTACTCATGCCGCTCGTGCTGCCTCCCTCCCCTCCACACGGAGTAGACGGCGACGAAAACATAGTGGGGACAGTCACGGGATCGTCAGCAGTTAATAAATGATTCAACTCGCTTTTACAACAGACACTAGCAGTCTTATACTTTAGATATGTCTTGCAGCAGCCCGGATGAAAAAATTTAAAGCAGCCAGAGCACGATAAGCTCTCCCCGGCAATATTTTTCGAGCACTCATAACACCGCGACGTCGGCATGCAGAATTCTTACTTAGCAGAGCAAAAGTGTAGCAGAGATGTTCTTGACCGATGATCGATGGTAAGCGTTAGTAGTAGTGTGACGTTAAGACACAAGCGGCAATGGCAGCACGGAGATGGGAGCGCATAAGCTGATCGATAGAGATCCAGAACAAATTTCCTTCGAGGCAATGTTCCAGGAAATGAGGTTAGAACCGAACACCGTTTTACATCCAGATTTCTCAATAACTCGTCCAGCAATCCAATGAACAATATATTCGAGATGTAAAACGGCTTTTTAGCTAGCCTTTCCCTATAACAAAGCGGCCCGAAGGCAGATAGCAGCAGTAAATGGTTCAGAGATAGAGCAGCGATAAAGTGGAGCGTCTGTCATACAGAGAGAGAGAGAGAGAGATTTGATTTGATTTGATGTGTTTATTATACCCAAGTTTAACTATAGGGCAAATTTGGTACTTCGGTGAACAATAGTTTTACATTATTTGATCAATTGGTGCGGGTACTTGCAGTAGTATAACATGATATAGGATATAACAGAAAATAATGGTAGATAGTAAGTTTCGTATTTTTTTTTTTTTTTTTTTTTTTTTTTTCTTATAGAATATAGTAGAAAATAATAGTAATAATAAAGTTTCTTTTTCCATGTGCGACGCCAGCATGGATAACATAGAGAAATGTGAGAGATGTGACTCGAGCTAATGGACTGAGACTGAGTCGGATGATAGACGATTCTAACGAGTTGAGCTTATTGTTGAGGAGTTCCGAGCAAGCTAAGCGATCACTAATACTAGGGCAAGCGTGTTTGAGCCACTTCGAGTTCAAATAGGTGGTCGAACTGGCGACTTTTGAAGATTGCAAGACTAGGAGACGATGTGATGAAGAGCGGAAGCGAGTGCCATAGGTAGACTGCGGATAGATGAAAGGCGTTGTGATAAGCTGCTGTTCGGTGAAGTGGAATGGTGAAAGTGATAGTTGCTTGTGGGAATCGAGAGGGGCGAGGGGCACTTACTGGTCGAGTGATAAAGATCTCGTTAATGTAGGATGGTGATTTTAGCTTGAGAATTCGATAAACAAGGATGCCTAGGAAATAATCGCGGCGACTTTTCACTGATAGCCACCGCAGTTGATGACGACAGGGTGTTATGTGAAGGTCTCGTCGGAGATTGAAGATGAAGCGAATACACATGTTGACGAGACGTTGTAGTTTGGTGTTGAGCTCGTCGGATAGATTGTGGTAGACTGCGCAGCAATAGTCGAGGTGAGGAAAGATGAGGGTGCTCACGAGTTTAAATCGGAGACCCTGCGAGAGGCTGTTTTTATGGTATTTGAGCTTGTGCAGGGAGGCGTGTATTTTCTGAGAAATGAACGAGACGTGTTTGTTCCACGAGAGATTCGAGGATAGATATACTCCCAGGTTGCAAGCTTCGTGGACGAAAGGGATTACATCGTTACCGATCGTTACAGATGGCAGGGTCTCGACATCAAGTGACCGAACATAGGCATTGCTGCCGATGATCATAATTTTGGATTTTCGAGTGTTGAGTGAGAGACCACTGGCCGTTGCATAGTCTGCAATGGCTCGAACGTCACGACTCACAAGAGCCAGGGCACCCTGAAGATCAGACGGAGAACATTGAAGGTAAATCTGTGTGTCGTCGGCGAAGATCATGTGGTCACAGTACTGTAGTCCGTTGGCGATGTCGTTGATGAAGAGAGAAAAAAGGAGAGGGCCTAGGACAGAGCCTTGGGGGACTCCAGCCGAGGTTGAAAGCCAATCGGAGTTCGAGCCGTCTTCACATACTACTGACTGGGATCGCCCGGTCAGATATGAGAAGAGCCATTTAAGGACAGACGGAGAGAAGCCGAGACGTTGCAGTTTGGTGAGAAGAAGAAGATGTGAGACTGTGTCGAAGGCTTTGCTGAAGTCGAAGAGAACTAGAATTGTGACTTTTCGCTGATCTATTCCGCGGCTGATATCGTTTGTGATTCTAAGAAGAGCTGACTGAGTACTGTGCGCCTATCGAAATCCGGATTGTCGAGGATCGTAGATGTTGTTGGCCTCGATATGGGATGACATTTGAGCGTGAATCACTCGCTCAAACAGCTTGGACAGTTCGCTAAGATTGGCGATCGGGCGTGTGTCGGATGGTGAGAGCGGAGTTTTAATCTTCGAGAGAGGACGGATGAGTGCGCGCTTCCAGGAAGATGGGTAATGGGATGATTGTAGACAGCAGTTAAAGAAGGAAGAGAGAGTAGGTGCAATGGTAGGTAGAGCGTTGTAGATTGCGAATTGTGACAACCCGTCTGGACCGGGAATGAGATACTGGGATGATAGTGAATACGAGAGATTTAATATGTCGTCAGTTGTTATTGGGTGGAAAGAGAAGGTCGGGCCGGGGGGAGGGGGAGTACCGAGTAAGTGGAGAATAGCTTGAAAGTTTAGGGGAGCGGTGGGGCTAGAGATAGATGCATAATAAGTGTTCAGTTGGTCAGCAGAGAAGAAGTGAAGTGGAGAGGAAAAACTTGTCTTAATCAGTCCAAGATTCCCGAGCTCTTTCCATAGTCTCGAGGGATCTTCAATGGAGCTTAACCGGTTGAGATGAAATTGCTGCCGTGCCGCACGCAAATCGATCGTTAGCCTATCGCGAAAATTTCGATAGATCGCGAGCCCTAGGAGATTATTAGATCTTTTAGCTTGCTTGTATAATCGGTTACGTTCACGAATTCGTGATTTGAGAGCGCTCGTGATCCACGGCGACGGGGGTTTACGAACGGGAAAAGTGCGTTGTGGTGCATGAATGTCTAGGGCTTCGACGATGGTTTGTGAGAATGACTGACAGTAAAAATCAAGAGTATGGGGCGAATTCGACATGAATGGCTACAGGGAAATGTTGCTGGAATTAAGGGACTGTAGACTGGCAGAATAGTTAACTGAGTTAAACTCGCTGAGATTGCGTCGAGTGATTGTTCGAGGCTCGACGTGCCCGGGGTCGAATGCGTAGATCAATTCGAGCAGATCGTGACCGCCGATAAAGGGAGTGTCTGACTTTTTGAACGAGAGGAGTTTGTCTTCGTTATCGATTATGATAACGTCAAGCCATGAATCAGAGGTAGCCGTATGGAAGGTTGGTTGCGATGGAACTAGGAAGAGAGACGATGAGTAGATGAAGTTACGTAGGTAAAGGGCCTCAGCGTTTTGGGTTAGAAGATTACAATTCATGTCGCCTGCAATAATTATATTTTTATAAGCATGACTAAATCTAGAAATATCAGTAGCAAAATCGTGAACGAGTTGCGCCTTCGGACGACGGTAGACCGAGGCAAATAATATTGATTCGGCGTTCTTACAATGTATGCTTAAAATTAAATATTCGGGCGAATTCTAATATGCGTTCGGTGAGGCACAAAGGACTTGGGCCGAGAGCGACTTGTGTACGTAGCATGCAACCCCACCGCCTTCCTTTCCCTCGCGATCGTTTCGGATGAGAAAATACTCGCTTATGTTAGCAAGGGAATCTTGGATATGTGAGTGTAGCCACGTTTCGGATACAGAAATAATATGAATAAAATTGTCCGCGAAATAAAGTCGGACATCGTCGATGTGTGCGAGAAGTGATGTAGCGTTGAATTGAGCGATCCGTAAATTTCATCGACGGGGCAAGGGTTCGAGAGAAGGTGGTGGGGTAGAGTTTGAACCATTTTCGGGGGAAAGTCAAACGAGCTTCTCGAGATCGGCGTGACAATAGATATCGATAGTCGGGAATCCATTGTCTTTGCGCGCGTGAATGGCACCACTGCGAACCCAGACGTGTTTGTAGTTCGTTTGAGACGCGCGATTTTGAGTGTCACGGAGTAACTTATACACTTCGGTCGGAAGCATTTCGTTGATGAAGATATTGCCGTTTGCTTGGATACCGAGAACCTCGCTGACTTTTAGATCGCGTTTTGCTCTTTTAGCACTGATGATAGCGTCGCATACGGAGTTCGAGGTAAGTACGACTACAAGAGAAGCGGTTGCGTGAGCTGTGTTACCAGATATGTAATTTTTTTTTGCTAATACGCGGACCATGAGCACATGGTTAACAGGGGAGTTAAGGCCTAACGCGGTGAGGGCTTTTTTCGCGAGCTCGACGGGAGGATCGGGAAGATAGGGGGGGAAGCCGGACATAACTAGTTCGCTTTTTGGCAGTATCGGTTGGCGAGCGAGTCGAGTTTGTAATGACTGAACGTCTTGCCGAAGTTGAGTGCTAGCCTGTTCTAGATGCGCAATTCGATTAGAGTTAGCATTAACAGCGTGGACAAGCCCTGGCAGATCTTTAAGCTGGTGCCGTAGGTCGGTAATTACTTGGTTCTGCGCGGCAATGGAAGCGGACATACGAGCATCAGAATCTTTGATAAAGGCGAAAACTGACTCGAGTGTGACTGTTTGAGGAGCTTGCGAGAATGGGCCCGTTGGCAAGTTGAAATTGTTGGGATTAGTGCTTGCCATTTCATTAGATGCTAATTGCCGGCAGCAGGGTGAGGCAGACCTGTACGCGAGATAATGTTTCACATACCCGGGGTGAAATTTACGTTGACAATCGGAGCAACAAACGATATCGCCACCTACAATCTTTTTACACTTGGTGCAGCGAGTGGACATGCAGTTAGTAATTACCACAAGAGTGAAGATAGGCGATTGTACGGTGGTCGATAAGGCAGCGATTGATTGATCGAGGATCGATGAGGGTTTGAGTCGTCGTTTGATCGATGAACGGCCGGGGTCGCTGTCGACGTAGATGGAGAAGAGGCCGCGGTGAGTCGCTGGAAGCGTTGTAGGTGGCGGGACGATGCTAGTGGTGCCACGAGCGAATCAGCGCATGCGCAGTACGAGCGTGTTGAGATGTTGTAGATGGCGAAGCGGTGGCGAAAGATTCCAGTTAGGCTGGTGTAGCGCATGCGCAGGAAAGTGACGTCAGAGCCCAACAAGGATAGAAGATGATGCGACAGTTGAGGTTATGCGAGTAACAGCAATTTCAACGAGAAATATAAGAGCAGGCCAGAGAAGCCCGACTGAACCGATTCGTTGTCGTTGAAAAGCAGTTTTAGGTTTGCTTGGATCTGGAAAGATATCGCCCGAAGGCAGGCTCAAGCAGTAAAAAATCCAAGCGATAGTCAGAGCAACTAGCAGAGACGTGTCATAGTACTCACAGAGAGAGAGAGAGAGAGTTGAGTTGAGTTGAGGATTTTTATTATGCCCTAGCATGAGCTATAGGGCGAAGGTTATAATAGTACAATGTAGAGTATGAGTAGATAAGTTTTACAGTGTGAGTATTTACATAAGTTGGGAAAAGCAGGATATAAGATGAGAATTTGCTTAACGCTACACGATTCTTAAA
Organism: Ischnus inquisitorius; assembly: GCA_963924025.1. Lineage (NCBI taxonomy): Eukaryota > Metazoa > Arthropoda > Insecta > Hymenoptera > Ichneumonidae > Ischnus > Ischnus inquisitorius. The sequence continues at coordinate 3,310,353 of OZ001245.1, forward strand.
ACTAACTTCGGATTTAAGCGCAAGAAAGAGAAAAGAAGTGAGAAAAGTATGTAATAGGATACCAAAAATAAAAATATTGTTGTTAACACGCGGACGTAACTAGTTAAGGGATCAGACCCAGGGCTGGCCAGTTTGAATTGTTTCGGATAACAGTAAATGATCAAAGAGACGACCTTTGAATATTTCAAGTGAGGGAGAGGAAACTACGGCGAGTGGGAGGGAGTGCCAGAAGTAAATCGCAGACAGGTGAAAAGCGTTGCGGTAGGCGGCTGTTCGATGGAGTGGAATTTGGAAAGTAAGGGAGGGTAGGGGTTGCCGAGAGGGTCGTGGAACACCCACTTCTCGTCTGACAAAGAGTTGGCTGAGGTAGGGAGGAGATTTGAGATAGAGAATCCGGTAGACTTGGATGCCGATGTAGTAGTAACGGCGGTTTTGCACTGAGAGCCAATTCAATTGGAGTCGGTAGGGAGTGATATGGACGTCACGACGAAGGTTGAAGATGAAGCGGATACATGTATTGACAAGGCGTTGCAAAACAGTGTTAAGCTCATTCGATAATCCGTGGTAAACGATCGAGCAATAATCGAGATGTGGGAATATCAGGGTGGAGACAAGTTTTATTCGGAGAGCGGTGGATAGAGAATTCTTGTGATATTTAAGTTTATGTGAGGACGCGTGGACTTTTTGAGATACGTGAGAGATATGTCTATTCCAAGAGGGATTCGAAGAGAAATAAACCCCAAGGTTACAGGCTTCCTGCACATAAGGAATCACGGACCCTGCAATGTTAACCGGTGGCAGCGCTGTAAGGTCGAGGCTCCGTGTTGTGGGTGAATGTTCGAGTTAATAATTGTACTAATGCTGGTTATTCTTTATGCTCTTTATTGATACTGTGCATGCTTCCCGCTCGGCAGGCCAACATGCACTGCCCTCCCAGCCTTTCACGCTCAGCACTCCCGCTCGCCACTCGGCTCGTACCGTGCTGCCCTTTCGGCTCGCACGATGCTGCCACAACATCCCTCTTATTTTATAAAAATGTAATACAAACGAAATAAAACATATGTATGATTTAATAGGATATAAACTGAAGATAAGTAAAGTAGATACAGACAAAGTAACTTAAACCTAGAGATAGTACTAGATTACATCACGTAGTCTCGAGTCCACGCCGGTGGGTTCCTTTCGCGACGCGGTCTGTCGCCCCCCGACTCTTTGATTTCGGGTTGAGGAATCCCGGGTTCAACCCCCCCCTCCGGACTCTCTGCTTCGCCTTCCTCTGCTGTCTCCCTAGTCTCAGGAACTCTAATTAATCCGCAGGGCGGATTTGCTTTTTGGCTCGGCACATGAACTAAGTGCCACCTGTTTCTACGCAGAATCCCTAGCTCTGTTTCTACCAGATACGAGTTTGGATACTCGGTCGGACGCACGACCTTGCCATACCTTTTTATATCCGTTATCCACACCTTATCGTCTTTCTGGAGCGGCGGGAGATCTTTAGCTCGATGTCTCTCATTATAATTCGCTTCCTGTTTTCTCTTACGCTCTTCTTCTTTTACCACTATCTTTTTATGCTCTCGAAATGTGCCCAGCTGACTAGATAGCGTTGGAACTGTCGTTCTAATACGCCTGGAAAACATTAGCTCCGCAGGCGAGAACCCGTTCTCTAACGGTGTCGCCCTGTACGACATAAATGCTAGATGGACGTCGTCCGATTTTTTCATGAGATTTTTTGCGATTTTTACTGCCGCCTCGGCTTCTCCGTTGCTCTGTGGATAGTGCGGTGAGCTAGTAATATGGGTAAACCCGTAGGAACGCGCGAATTCTCTGAACTTCGACTTGAACTGCGAGCCATTGTCGCTACGTACTATTTCTGGGATACCGTACCTAGCGAACACTGCTTTACATTTCTCGATTACTTCGCTCTCTGTCAACGAGTTTAACCCGATCACCTCAAAGAATCTCGAGTAATAGTCGACAATGACAATGTACCACTTCGTAAGCTTAAATAAGTCCATCGCAACTTTCTGCGAGGGTCTCGTTGGGAAGTCCTCTCCTACCCACTTCTCCTTCGCATTTACTCTCTCGTGAATGCACTCTTTGCACGCTGTGACGAGATTTTGTAACTGTGAGCTCAAGCCGTACCACCAAACTGATTGGCTGGCCCTAGCTCGGCATTTGTTTATTCCCAGGTGTCCCGTATGTATTTTAGCCAACATTTCCGCTTGGAGCGCCCTTGGGATAATCAGTCTGACGTTGTATAGCAAAAGTCCCTCCACCACGGAGATGTTATCTTTGTACGCGGAATAAAGCCGAATTTCCTCTGGAAGTTTATTCTTGTCAGGCCACCCGTGTGGGCAATACTCTTTTAGTTTCCTACACACGATGTCTGATTCTTGTTCCGTACGGATCTTTTCCAACATTTCGTCCGTGGCAGGAAGTTGCTTCACCATGAACTGTACATAACTTTCAGTTTCAATTTCGAATTCTCCCCGCCTCCCTTCCTTACTTGACCTCGGGTTTCGGGACAGGGCATCCGCGAGTATTAACTGCTTTCCCGGGATGTACTCTACTTTGTAATTATATCTCATGAGTCTTAATCGAATCCTTTGCAGTCTCGGGGTGAGGTCATCCAGTGACTTCGTTTGCAAAATCTGTAGCAACGGTTTATGATCTGTTTCTAGTTTTACCTCGATCCCTGTTATATAATCTTTGAACTTATCGGTCGCAAACGCGAGACTCAACGCCTCCTTTTCGATCTGACTGTATCGCTGTTCTGCTTTTGAGAGCGTCTTTGACGCGTATGCCACAATTTGTTTTTCGTTGTCCTTCTCCTGTAGGAGTACCCCTCCAATCCCATAGCTCGAGGCATCCGCTTGAACAATAATTCTTTTACGAAAATCGAAGTGCGCCAATACCGGTGCTTTATCCAGTAACCCTTTTACGTCTTGGAACGCCCTCTCTTGTGCCTCGAACCATGAGAAGGGAACGCCATCCCCCAGGAGTGAGTACAGTGGTTCCAGCACGTGCGACCGATTCGGAATGTATTTTCCCGCGAAGTTTACCATTCCCAGGAACTGGATTAACGACGCTTTCGTTTTAGGACTCGGAAACTCAGCGATTGCGGCTACCCGTTCCGGAGCTACCCCGATGCCCTCTCTTGAAACCACATGGCCCAGGAAATCAATCGACTGCACGCCAAACACACACTTTTCTTTGTTCAACGTTACACCCTCGTTTTCTAACCTCTTCAGAACTTGTCTCAGAATCTTGTCGTGCTCCTCGACCGTCGAGGCGAATATCAACACATCATCTACGTGAATTAATACGTTCTGCACATCGACAAGAACATCCGCAAACATTTTCGAGAAATAATCCGGGGCACAATTTATACCGAAGGGTAGTCACGTATACATAAATCTTCCAAACGGGGTAATAAACGTTGTCAGCGCTTGACATTCCTTCGACAGTCTTATTTGATGAAACCCCGAGTTAGCATCTAGCCGTGAAAATATTTTCGCGTCTCTTAGCCTGGCTAAAGTTACGTCCACCTTTGGGATCGGATAAACCGCTCGTTTAACGTTTCTGTTCAACTCTGTGTAGTCACAGCACAGTCTAATTCCCTGACCTTTATTTTTCGGGACACAAACTATCGGGCTGCACCAGTCGGTGGGTTTGTCCGCAGGCACAATCACCCCCTCCACCAGAAGTCTGTCTAGCTCTCCTTTTAACTTACTCAATAGTGGTATCGGGACTACTCTAGGAACCGACACTGCCTTTGGAACAGCTCCGCTCTTGAGCTCTATCAATAACTCTCTTTTGAACTGGCCTAGACCCCTGAAGGTATCCGCAAATTCTTTCTCCGGCTCGACCTTCGTTAGACGCTCAGCTCGCTTTGTAACTGTTGTATTCGCGATGCGTTTTTCGCGTTTTTCCCCTCCCGTGTTCAACCGAATCAAATCAAACGAGAGCAATTCGCTACGTCCTAACAAAGGCGTTCTCAAATTTTGTATCACAAAGACTTTAACCTTGCGAGTCAGATTTCCCACTTTGAGTTTTAAAGGAATGTATCCTAGAACGTTCAGTTTTTCGTCGACCGAAGGTCCGTACGCTACGTGATTCGTTTTTTGAATTTTCTTTGCACAACCCGGTGGTACTAACCTCGCCGGGATACATGTTACGTCCGCGCCGGAGTCCAACAGGAAATCTATTCCGAAATCGAAATCAACAACGTCCATCCTAACCTCAAATTCTGATTTGGCACAACGCCGAGCGCTGACGTTACCCAGAAACAAAAGTTCGGCGTTTTCTTCGTCTGCTTCTTCTTCGACGTCGACTCGGCGGACGTTCTTCGCGAAACATGCCTTCGCCCAGTGTCCCACTCGTCCGCAGTTCCTGCATTCCGAATTGCTCGCTGGGCACGATCTGCCCTCTGAGTGCCGTGGCAGAGCACATCGTGTACAGCGACCTGACTTCTTCGACGATGCCTCTCCTTTCGCATCGTTCTGTTGACCCTTACGATCTCGTTGGTTGCCCCGGTACGATGATCCGATGCGACAAAGCTCGCTTGACTCGCCGGACTCTGCTCGTAATAACTTATTTTGCTTCGCCTGGGTTTCAGCTTGTCGGACCATTGTGACTGCTTGATTTAGATTGAGATCCGATATTAATTGCAGCCTCTCTGAAGCTCGCTTGTCGGCAATCCCGATGACGATGCGGTCTCGTATCAATTCGTCGTTAAGCGTGCCAAACTCGCACGAAATCGCCAGCGTGTGTAAAGCCGTGATAAACATGTCGACCGTCTCGTCCGGTTGCTGTATTCTCGAGTTAAAGTTGAATCGCTCGAAAATCACATTTTTCTTCGGTGCAAAATACGTCTCGAATTTTCCCTTGACTGTCGCGTACGTCGTCGCTTCCGGAATGTCGGGCATCACTTGCAGCAAAATGTCCTCGGACTGAGGTCCCATCGTATAGCACAGCAGATCAATGAGCTCTTTCCCTGGCTTCGCCGTGAGGTTCGCCACCGAAATATACCGATCGAACCTTTTTATCCATGCTCGCCAACTCTCTGGCTTAGCGAAGTCCATTTGTTCTGGTGGCTGGACGCCTACGTAATTCGTTGAAGTCGCCATTTTGTGTGATCACCCGAATCTTTTACTCGTATCACCCGCGGCTCACTGTATTTTATCTACTGCCCAAGCCTAGGTTCGTTCTGTTCAGAGTCGAACTTCTGACACCATGTTGTGGGTGAATGTTCGAGTTAATAATTGTACTAATGCTGGTTATTCTTTATGCTCTTTATTTATACTGTGCATGCTTCCCGCTCGGCAGGCCAACATGCACTGCCCTCCCAGCCTTTCACGCTCAGCACTCCCGCTCGCCACTCGGCTCGTACCGTGCTGCCCTCTCGGCTCGCACGATGCTGCCACAACACTCCGCACATACGAGTTACTACCGAGTATTATGATTTCAGATTTCTGTATGTTAAGGGTGAGACCGTTTACTGTTGCGTAGTTTGCGATGGTGCTAATATCGTGGCTAACGAGAGTCATGGCATTTTCTAGTTCCGGAGGCGAGCATTGATAGTAAATTTGCGTATCGTCAGCAAAGATCAGATGGTCACAGTATCTCAGTCCTTCGGCGATGTCGTTAATAAAGAGAGAGAAGAGAAGAGGGCCTAGGACTGAACCCTGAGGGACATCTGCGGTTGTTGGGAGCCACTGAGAACAGGAACCGTCGTCATCGATCACTGATTGATAACGACCTGTTAGGTAGGAATAGAACCACTTTAGGACGGAGGGGGCGAAGCCAAGGCGATGAAGTTTAGTTAGTAGGTGAAGGTGCGGGACGGTGTCGAAGGCCTTGCTGAAATCAAATAGGACTAATATGGTGATTTTACGTTGGTCGATTCCTAGATTGATGTTGTTAGTTAATCTGAGAAGAGCGGACTGAGTACTGTGATTCGAACGAAAGCCTGATTGCCGGGGGTCAAAAATATTGTTAGATTCGATAAAGGTCATGATTTGATCGTGCACTATTCTTTCAAATAATTTAGACATTTCGCTGAGGTTGGCAATTGGACGAGTGTCAGACGGTGAGAGTGGAGTTTTGATTTTTGATACAGGACGAATAAATGCACGTTTCCATAGGGATGGGAAATGAGATAATTGTAGACAGTGGTTGAAGAGTGAGGCAATGGAAGTTGAGATAGCGGGAAGTGCATTGTACATGGCGAATTGGGACAGGCCGTCCGGGCCTGGTGAGAGAGATTGTGTCGATAAGACCGATGCGAACCGCAAAATGTCTTCTGCCGTGATCGGGTGAATGTGAAATGAAAAATTTGTTGCGGAGGGACGGGATAAGAGGGGAAGAAAATCGTTGAGTTGTAGGGGAGGGGTAGGACTGGAGATAGAAGCGAAGTGGGAATTCAGTTGGCTTGGTGAGAAGAAGTGAAGAGGAGAGGAGTAAGTATTTTTTACAAGTCCTAGATTTCCGAGTTCTTTCCAAAGTCGAGAGGGATCAATCATAGAATTCAGGCGGTCGAGATGATATTGCTGCCACGCGATTCGCAAGTCAGCTGTTAGTTGATCGCGGAAGTTTCGATAGACGGCCAGCCCAAGGAGATTATTGGATCGCTTAGCTTGTTTGTACAGACCATTTCGCTCTCTCATTCTTGCTTTCAGTGTTTCGGTGATCCATGGGGCCGGGGGCTTTCGAACCGGAAAGGTTCTCGCAGGTGCGTGCATGTCGAGAGATTCAGAGAGTTTCTGTGTGAACAGTTCGCAAAAAGAGTCGAGATTTTCCGACAAAGCAGTAGCAGTTGCAGCTGAGAGCGGACTTTCAGATAGGGAGGATGTTATCGTTGCAGAGTATCTATCGGAGTTGAAATTTCTCAAGTTGCGCCGGCGGATAGTACGAGATACGGCTTGTCCAGTATCGAATGAGTATGACAACTGAAGGAGATCGTGACCGCAAATAAAAGGGACGTCAGATTTAGCGAATGAAAGAAGTTTGTCTTCACTATCGATTATCAAGACATCGAGCCACGACTCCGAAGTTGACGTATGAAAAGTAGCCGCTGATTGCACAAGAAAGAGAGACGACGAAAATATGAAGTTACAAAGGTATTGAGATTCTGGGTTATTTGCGAGAAGATTACAGTTTAGATCACCGGCGAGAATTATATTTTTATAAGAATGGCTAAATCTAGAAAGATCTGAAATAAAATCGTGGAACAGAAGAGTCTTCGGACGTCTATAGATAGAGGCTAATAATAATGAATGCCCATTTTTGCATTCAATTCTTAATATTAGGTATTCGGGCGAATTCGAGTAATTATTCGGTGACGCAGCTGAGATTTGTGCCGACAGTGTCTTATGAATGTTGCATGCTACCCCGCCTCCCTCCTTTCCCTCGCGGTCGTTACGAACTAGGAAATAATCATCGAGTTTTACGAGCGAGTCGTGAATGTGACCGTGAAGCCACGTTTCAGAGATAGAGATTATATGATAAAAGTTGTTACTAAAATAATGACGAACTTGGTCGAGATGAGCAAGGAGGGAGTTTGCATTAAATTGAGCAATGCGAAGACACGGGTCTGGCAATGATACAGTAGACAGCGAGGGGGGGGGGGGGAGGCCGGATTGCGAGTAACCGGGGAAAGTCAGACAAGTTTCGAGAGATCAGAGACGTTGTTGATTTCGAGAGTCGGGTGCCCGTTATCTTTTCTAACGCGAATAGTTCCATTGCGGAACCAGACGTGTTTATCCCCGGTTTGGGAAGCCCGAGTTTTAGTCTGACGAAGAAGATTATACAATTCTAAGGGAAGCATTTCGTTGACAAAGATATTTCCGTTCGCTTGAAAACCGAGCACTTCGCTGGCTTTGAGGTCGCGTTTCGCACGTTTAGCATTGATAACGACTTCGCAGACCGAGTTAGAAGTTAAAACTACCACGAGGGAGGTCGATGTGCGAGGCGCGGTTTGGGGAACATTTTTTTTTTCGAGAACGCGAGCGGCAAGAATATGATCAACGAGTGATCCGAGACCCAGAGCAGCGAGTACTTTTTTTGCTAAATCAACTGGAGGATATGGAAGATTCGCGGGAAATCCGGACATAACAAGCTCGCTTTTAAGGACAAGCGGCTGGCGATTGCGAAGAGAATGAAGCGAAGAGAGTTCGTGACGAAGTTGCTCGTTAGCTTGCTCGAGATTAGCAATGCGCGTGGTATTAGCATTGACCGTTTGGATAAGCTCAGGGATGTCTTTGAGTTTATATGAGAGATCATTGCTAACTTGTTGTTGAGAGGCGATAAACGCTGACAGACGAGCGTCAGAGTCTTTGATGTAATTGAAGACAGTCTCAAGGGTGACAGATTGAGCAGTCTGGGGGAATGGGCTCGTTGGTATGTTGAAATTGCTAGGATTTGCCATTTCGGTACTGAGCGATTGGCGGCAACACTGTAGCGCCGATCTATGTCCAAGGTAATGTTTGACACAGCCGGGGTGGAAGTTACGTTTACACTCGTGACAATTAACGGATTCTCCGGCAATGGATTTAGAGCATTTGAAGCAATTAGTCGACATGCAAGTGCAATATGTCAGTATAACGAAAGGATATGCAGCGGCCGGTAGAAATTTATCGTGGGCGATAGTCGATAAGGTAGGCAGCACGCGAAGATCGATGATAGGAAGATAGCGGTGATCAATCGATGCGTTGTAGATGGCGCTCAAGGCGTTCAAGGTCAGCAGTACCAAATTTGCGCAGGCGCAGCAGTGGCTTGGCAAGATGTTGCAGGTGGCGCACCGGCAGTTCGGTACACGTTGAAGATGGCGTGCGTGTAGTTGTTGAAGCGTTGAAGGTGGCGCAGTAGTAGATGATAGCCGGCTTTGCAGTCTCAGCGCATGCGCAGAAGAATGACAGCAAGATCCGAGAGAGATGGAGATATGCGTGCAGATTGAGGTTATGAAGGAAGATTGAGCTTCCAGTGTAGATTTACTGCTAATGCTAGCACAATCAGCAAGAGTAAATGCGTAGGATAGTAGGATAGCAGTAAAAGACTCGCTCGATCTGAAAGAAAATTTCCGCCCGAGGGCAGGATCGAGCAGTGAAAAGTTCAAGTAAAGGCAGAGCGATGTGTCAAGCGTTAAGCTATACTCACAGAGAGAGAGAGAGAGAGAGAGAGAATATGTTCATTTAGCAATTTGCTACTTTGGTTACACTTCATATTGAGCATCACATTTGTTGCTTCACATTGCATATCACATCGTGTTTCATAACGTTCATATCACATCGCCGGTCTTTCCTTATACTCTACTCGACAAATAAATATAATAAATATAACAGCTGCAATAACTAACTACGTTGTTTACAATTCATATATTATTAGCTTTTTTTTTTTCCCCTGTTTACGCCAGCTTTTCACACGGTGACATATTACCTTAATGAAGTCGGTTTGGGGTATTTCTTTCGATCCAACTACGGTCTTTTATTTTTATTGATAGTTCCCTTCTGAACATTTCGATACTCCTCGCTTTCTTTATTTCGTCCGGTAGACCATTGAATATTTGTAACCCTTCATAATACAGATCTTTTTGTCCGGCTTTTGTCTTTCTTCTTTCAACCCGTAATTGTCCTCTTTGTCTTGTGTTGTAGTTACATTCTTCTCCTATTTCGCTTATTGCTGCGGCCAAGTAGCTGGGTACTAAATTATTTACGATCTTATATACTAAAATACATATATTAAATACTATTCTCTGCTTCACAGACATGAACCCTAACACATTCAACATTTCTTCAATCGCTGTGTACCTATTACATCTTAAAATTGCTCTCATGGCGCGATTCTGCGCTTTCTGTAGAACATCTAGTTCTTTTTTATTCATGTAGATACCTAACGTATTGCAGTACTCAAGGTGGGGTGCTATTATTGCTTTATATATCGTCGTCCTCGTGTACGATGACAACTCCTTACCCATCCTATACAAATAGCTTGCTTTTTTACCAACTTTTTTTACTACTGTTTCGACGTGTTTATCGAATTTCAATTTATTATCTACCACTACTCCTAAATATTTAAAGCTGTCGACTTCTTCTACTTCTTGTCCATTTATGAGAACTTTTGTATTTACCTTCTCAACCACAGCCCTGATCCCTCTCACAAACATACATTTAGTTTTTTTGATATTTATTTTTAATTTATGCATACAGAACCACGCACTCAGTCTTTCTAGTTCACTATTTAGTTTATTGATTATTTCACGTTTAGATTTTCCTTTTATGTATATTGCCATGTCATCTGCAAAAAGTTTGGCTTTACTGTATTTGAGTACTTTCTCTATATCATTTATGAAGACTATAAATAGGAACGGTCCGAGGGCTGTTCCTTGTGGTACACCGATTTTTATCGGTTTCTTCTCCGATGTATTATTATCGTATTTAACTTTCTGTTTTCTTTCGGATAGATAATTCTCGAACGACTCTAGGACTATGCCTCCAACTCCATACATTTTCAATTTGTCTATCAATAATTTCCTATCTAACGTCTCAAAGGCTCGCGTTAAGTCAATGAAAACTGCTCCTACGAGTCGTCCGTCATCGCAGTCTTGTTTCCATTTTGATATCACATATTGTAATGCAGTCTCACAAGAATGATTGCTCCTGAACCCGGATTGCCGATCACTTACCAAGTTATTGCACTCAAAATACTCGACAATTTGTTTTTTTATGACAGTTTCTAGTAATTTTTCATACACCGGTAATACATTTATCGGACGCAGTTCTTCTGCCTTTTTTGTGTTCTTAACTTTAGGAATAGGTACAACTATACATACTTTCCACTTTGTAGAAATCTTACCGGTTCTTATTGATTCATTAATTAGATATGTCATCTCTGTTCCTAATTCCTTCAGAGCTTCTCTTAAGATATTTGTACTTATTCCGTCAGAGCTGTCAGATTTATTGTCCATGTTTCCTATTATTTCATTCATTTCTGATATGTTAATTTCTTTAAACTGTTCTATTCTACCATTAACCGTTATGTCCAGCACTACGTTTGTTTGGCTTCCGTCTGTTTGTATTTCGTTAGCAATCTCTGTTATACTGTCAATAAAATAATCATTCAGTGTTCTTGCAATCTTTGTTCCACTTTCAATCTGTATTCCTCTACATGTGATAGAACTTGGGACAATGCTCGTAGCTTTGCGTTTGCCATTTACAATTTCTTTGAGTGTTTTCCACATTTTTTCCGGTTTATTTTTGTTATCGTCAATTTTTTTTTCATAATATGTTCGTCTGTTCTGTCTGATAACGTTTACGGCAAAGTTTCTTGCTGTTTTAAACCTGCACCAATCGTCACTATCTTGTTAAGATGTACAGAGAGAGAGAGTATACGCAAATGATAACGTTGGTCGAGGAAGAGAGAGACCCGTCGATCATCGATACATATCCTACCTCCCGAGCTGTCGATCATCTATATATATCACACCTCACGAGCGTCAGTCAAGCGTGAAGCGTCGTCATGCGAATTTGGGCAAACATACCCGAGAGCAGAACTGGACGACGAGAGAAAAATCAGCAAAGGCACTTCTGCGGCACCCGTCGAACAAGCGAGACCTACTCACCACCATTCCACTCCGAAACACGGCATTCAAGGAAAATCGGAATCGCGGCTGGCCAGCGCGATTCCCATATAAATCGACTGATCATATACTGGAATCTCTGGGTCTACGCCCGTGTCATCCACCTGACGTAATTGGAAGAACGGCAAGAGGAGACGGTGCCGTACGAAGGCCTCATCAAATCATCAAGCTCTAAAAGGTCGTAATTTTGATAATCTCTCTCTCTCTCTTCGAACCAACTCGCGAATCCGTTATATGTATATATATATGTAGCGAACCTCCGTCGTGTTCTAACTTATTTGTAATTTTGTTTCGATTTACTCCGTATCCGCGCCACGAATCTCCGTCATATTTTAACTTATTTGTAATTTTGTTTCGATTTACTCTGTGTGCGCGCTGACGCAAATCTAACGGGATTTTTGTCAATGTTGAAATTTATTTAATTGTCTCGTGTTTGCTTCCGTACGAATATATTTGTCGTCATTTTAAATTTATTTTCTTTATTATTGAAATCACCCGTTACAATCTTTTGTTTGCTTCGCTTTTTTGTACATCTCATCCCTGATGTCTGTTGCTTTTTTAATCTCTTCAGAGTACCACGGTGATTTATTCCAATTTTCTTTCCGATCAACGAGCTTCCACGGTGCACTGAGAAATAGCGCTTCTCTAATCATACCGATAGTTTGTAACGCTACGGTGTCTATGTCAGTATTGTATGTCAATGTATCTTGTGTTCTGCTTTTAATGATTCGAATGTTCTCTCTAAATTTGTCATTGGTGAAATCTTTAAAATTGCGTGCCCGAAATTCGGTTGTCTTTTTCTTTTCCTCTGGTCCTTCAAATAAAATTTCTATTAGCGAGTGATCTGTGATTTTTGGTGTATGTTTAATTTCAACGTCAATGCTTATGTTTGTAAATACTAAATCAATGAGGGTTTCCGATCTTTCCACTATCCTAGTTGGCTCTTTTACACGTTGTTTTAAGCCTAAGATCGCCAGAGTCTCGCACATTTTCCTTGCATAGAACTCGTCACTAAGTACGTTCAAGTTAAAGTCACCGGTTATAATACATTCATATTCATTACTGAATTGTTCAAGCTCGTTTTCTAGTATTTCTACAAATGTTGCATCACTCGTGCTGGGAGAGTGATATATACCGGCTATAATACCGTCATACCATTTTTCTTTGATCCCAATAATGATTATCCACACGTTTTGTTCAAAGTTATTATTTAGTATTACCGAAAATTTTATGCTATTCTGTATGTGGGGCATTCCATACCGATTCAACAGGCCCGTGACCGTCGCATTTGTCTTTGTTATTTTTTTTTTATTATGTCGCAGGCCGGTATGAAAAACGACACTATAGCAATTTTTTAAATTTTTCGAATATTTATTTAATTAGAAATATTATAAATAGTTATAACTCAAAAACTACGTTGTCGATAATTTTGAAAATTTTACAGTAAATTCTGTGTTCAAAAACAAAAATTTTGGGCCTACTCCAAAAATGGGCGTGAACAAAAAAATCGAATAAAAGCGAAAAGAAATATGGGATATCATAAAGAATATTTTTAAAATATCGGCCTCTTAAAAAGTTGGTGGATTATCTCGCAATATCTCGCGCATTCGAGATTCGACTATCGAAACGCGAGATTTATATTGTTGTCGGTTTATTCGTGCCGTGATTGGTCGACGATGACGACGAAGAGACGCGCGATGCGCGAACGGTCGTGGGCGCTGTTTCGATCTTTTTCTGGCTCTGTCAGTTTGACAGTTGGCGAATTTCGATCCGTTCTCGAGTACGCCGAGAGTCGTGGTTATGGTTTTGCGAACCTTCCGAATTCGGTAAAGTCTCGTTCGCGGCCGCGGTCTCGCGAGTGTCTTCGATACGGCTTCGCGCGCCTCTCGGTCTCCGAAGAAAATTTTAACGTCGACCGGAGTACAGAGTACCCGAAGAAATGTGAGATTCAGAGAATACGGAAGGTGTTCGAAAGATTAATTTCGCGTAATAATTATTTCAAAAAGGTATTAATGAATTGACGAAAAAAAATTGTTTAACGAATTATCCAGCAACCTAACTTTTTTTTGTGATGAAAATTATTAGTTAATTTTTCTTGATACGGATGAATTTTTTCAAAACATTCAGAAATGCGAACTTGGATTCACTCGGAGTTTCGGTTGTAGCGAGCGCTACAGTCCGAGGAAATGTGCAATTGAGAGAAGACTTTCAAGATTTTCCGAAATTCGGAAATTGGACTCGAACTCACTCGAACTTTTCGTAGTCCGAGCGGTATAGTCTGAAGAAATGTGAGATTCAGAGAGAATGCAGAGAGAATTCCGAACGTTTCCCGACGGGATAAAAATCTGAAAAATATCGAACACATGGAAGGGGCTTGAAAGATTAATTTTGCGTGATTTTATTTTCCTTAAGTTATCTACAAATTGATGGAAAAGAACTTGTTTAACAAACTACACGATCACGGAACTTTTTTTCCCTTGAAAATTATTAGTAAATTTTTCTTGATACCTATGAATTATCTCAGAATATCATCCAGGCTTTGAAATTTCTTCAATATCGCTTTTTTTTTCAAAGTTCGAGCTGTATTTGCGAATCTACTTGATTCCTCATTCAGCAACTTCTTGAGAATAATGGGCGGTCATATGAGAAAAACGTATAAAAAATGCGTGGCTATCCAAACATTTTTCAAAATAAAAAAAAATGTTATAAGTTTTGAAAAAATTGAAAAAAAAAATCGTACGTATTAAGAAAAATTAAGAAATTGTTTTCAGCAGAAAAAGGTTGAGTTGCCAGGTAATTTATTAAACAAGTTTTTTTTTTGTTTAATTTGTTGATAACTGTTATGAGTTATTATTACGCAATATCAAACTTCCGAACAGACCCGAGCGCGCGTAAGCGCGCGTGATCGTCCCTAGTCTGAAAATAAAAGCGAGTATGATTTAAGGTAATAAAATATCCAAGAGATGTTTAGAAACTACAAAAAAATGAGACACTAAAAGAAAATCGCATCGACACTACTATTTTTAGATTATTCGTTCAGGTCACATTAAAAAATGGACAGATAAATTTACGACAATAGTTTAGTGTTGTTCTTTTATATATTCATGGTTTTCGGACTGAACAGTTTCGTTTAATGATATTGTGAACTTTGCATTCTCGTCAAGAATGAAACAGCTTAGTGATCGTGCCTTCATTAGACGGTATGATGCTCTCAATTTTTCTTCGTTTCCACGAGTTCATCTTTGTTCAATCGCCTGTTTATTTATATACATCAATTACTCGGGGACTCGATGTAACACGTGCTTTTTCACTTCCTAGTGAGTCACGCGCTGTGGCTAGTCATAGCGCGAACTAGTGAGACGGCGCGTAGTACAACTAGTCCCCGAGTAATTGATGTATGTAAATAATTATTACCTTAAATCATACTCGTTTTTACTTTCAGATATTTTAAAAATATTCTTTATGATATCCCATTTTTCTTTTCGCTTTTATTCGATTTTTTTGTTCAAGCCCATTTTTGGAGTAGGCCCAACATTTTTGTTTTTGAACACAGAATTTACTGTAAAATTTTCAAAATTATCGACAACGTAGTTTTTGAGTTATAAATATTTATAATATTTCTAATTAAATAAAAATTCGAAAAAGTTAAAAAATCGCTATAGTGTCGTTTTTCATACCGGCCTGCGACATAATTTTAAAAAAATAACAAAAAAAAAATACGGCGGTCACGGGCCCGTTGAATCGGTATGGAATGCCCCATGTACATCAATACTCCTCCCGTTTTGCTATTATTTGAATCACACCTTATACAATTGTAATTTTCAATGTGAATCTCACTATCTTCTATTTCATTCGTTGTATGTGTTTCCGTGAATATTGCAATAGTCGGTTTCATTTCGCTCATAATTCGATTTTCTATCTCTGGTTTATGATATAAAAAACCTTGTGCGTTTAGACATAGTAGTTGCTATTCCGTTATTTTGTAGTCGGTAATACGTTGTTTTCTTTCTATTGCTCTACGAGTACACGGACATTTCTTATCTCGCGCTGAATGATTCATATCTATGGTACTCACATTGTCGGGCCTTTCATCACGCTGACTTTGCATTTGTTTCATACAATTTATGCATTTTTGTTGATCACTGTCGCAGTTTTCGGATTTGAGTTCTCCCGCGCATTTACTACATGCCGTTTTGTTCTTGCAGTCTCTCGCGAAATGATTTAGTCCTTGACACTTGAAGCAGCGTACTAAATCGATGTGTTCAACTACTTTGCAAATCTGAAATCCGATTTTTATTCTATTGTTCACTGACCATTTTCCGAGCGTTGCCGCGTTCACCGAGAGTATGATTGCGAAACTCTGACGCTTCCTGTCCTTGTAGTTCCGTACAACACGGATGTCGTCCCTTGCTACGTTGTTTTGCTTGGCGATGATTTCCTCGATGTCCGCGTTCTCCTTCTCCGCCTCTTCTCCCTGCCCGCCGATTATCTTCATCTGCGGTCTTCTTCCTTTTGGTACTTCTACTTGAAAGTCACTCATCTGGGAATTTACTGCTGCTCGTAGTATATTGCTTTCCTCACTGTCCGCACACGACACTGCTATTCCTCCATTTCGAATTTTTTGGATTCTCGATATTCCAATACCTAAGTTGACTGGATCGATTTTTGACTTCAAGGCCGTTTTGGTTCGCTCACTTTGTACCTCTTGCTCGTCTCTAGTTAATTGTTGTCTCGTCCCCTCCGATGTAGTCTTATTTCCTCGTTCCTGATCGCTTCCCTCGTTTCCTCTCGTGTCTATCTTCGATTTCGGTTTTATCAGTACCGTTGTTTCTGTTTTTCGTTGTTTGACAATAGTCGCAAATGTTTGTTTATTTACTTCATTGTCTCCTTTACCCGTTCTTTCCGATTTATCTTTTTCTAGCTTTACCACTTTTTCTTTAATCTCCTTGAGCTCGTTCATCAATATCGCTGTGGCCTTTTGTACTTCTATTCGAATTATATCTCTCAACATTATCTTTATTTCCTCGAATGACATTTCTCTCTCCTCGCCGCCTATGTGTGTCTCTTCTTCGAACTCGTCCTCGTTCTCATCATCGTTTTCTTCCCTCCTCCTTTTGTTGGACCTTGGTGTAAAATTCTCTTCATTTCGGGCAACAGTTCTTGTTTGGCCTCCACACGGCACTAATTTGTTGTGCTGATTCCTCATTTTATGATATTTTGCACATCTCGAATGGAATTTCTTACCACATTTATCGCGTATGGCTGCCACACGTGCAATCTCTTCCTCGCAATTCTCACATATGTATTCATTTTCATTCATGTTTTTCTTTTCGTGTGCGTTCCGTGTATTCTGTTTTTTCTATTGACCGTAACTGACGGTAACTGACCAGTCTATTCCGGGCCTGAGTTGAGCACCGTTTACCGGGCCACCCGTGTCGCCGCGGAATGAGCGCCGCTCGGGGCCAGTCCAATATGGCTGACCCCACTATTTGACAGCTCTGTATTTTCGCAGAGTTTCGGCACCGAATCTGCTTTCAATGTCGATTTCCTCCCGAGTAGATCATAGATCGATCAAACCACACTATTTTCCCGCACACTTTCGACACACGCTTGCAATTTTTAGTGTCTTATAGTCCAACTTATTATACGTAAGCCGGCAACAGTTCTCAATCACGACTACACACACACACACACACACACACACACAGAGAGAGAGAGAGAGAGAGAGAGGGCGAGAGGGAGAGAGGGAGAGAGGGGGAGAGAGATTGATTGATAGTGGTTTATTTAGCCTTTGGCTACTTCGTATAATATACAAAAATACTTAAATCATATATCAAATTTACATCATTCTCAATTTATATATTTGCACCTGCTAAGTTTCTTCCATTCATTTCACACATTTCCTTCTGCTTTTACAAATTCTTTCAGCATTTCTTTGAAGTCCTTTAATCGGCCAGCTGTTTTGATTTCCGTCGGTAATTTATTGAACATTTCAAATCCTGTGTATGTTATGCATTTCTGAGCTGCACTTGTTTTGCGATAACCTATCCTCAATTCATTCCTTTGCCTGGTGTTATATGCATGTCTTTCTCCTACTAATTGTACTTCGTTACTCAGGTACCTTGGCAGCATTCCATTTTTTACTTTATAAACAAAGAGACACACATTGAATTTCATCCGCTGTCTTATGTTTAGGAAGCATAGCGCATTTAACATGTCATTTATTCTCGTATAACGATCACATCTCAAGATAGCTCTCATTGCTCGATTTTGTGTTTTCTGCAATATATCCATCCAGTATTCGTTAATGTTTAACAGAAGAGTATTACAATAATCGAAATGCGGCGCCACTATTGATTTATATATAGTCACTAATGTGTTTGCCGATACATATTTATTTATTCTATACATATATGAGAGAGAGATTTGATTGATTGGTTGATTTATTATGCCTTAGTAAAAACTTTTAGGCAAATCGTGAAACGTAATCAGTATACAAACTTAAAAATTAGATAACATAAGATACTCCGTGAATATTTTCGAATAGAATAAACATATTTTGAGTACGAAGAAATAATAATCAAAACGCAAAATATAATAATCGAGAAAACAAGTAGAATAAACTAAAAATAAAAAATAATAGTCGAAAATCACCATACCATAATGAACCATAAGTACATGTGTTTTCGCTACTGTCGTTCGAAATCGGCTAGCTCAGACTGCAGTAGGTAATCGAAAAGCTTACACTTAAATGCCTCACATGTCGCCACGTTGGTGAGCAGTGGCGGCAACGAATGCCAAAAGTAGACCGCAGAAAGATGAAAAGAGTTTCGATAACAAGCCGTGCGATGAATAGGGATGTGAAAGTATTCCGGCATACACGTTCTTCTTTGTGAGGCGCGCAGTGAAGCATTCTTTACAGTGAAGAGTTCGCTTAAATATTCGATGCTATCCCCGTGCCTGACTCGATAGGCGTATGTACCAAGGAATAAGAGCCTCCGATTTCGTACCGATAGCCAGTTTAACCTAAGCCTAAATGAAGTAATATGCACGTCCCGTCTCAGATCGAATATGAAGCGAATCGTGCAGTTAACTAGTTTTTGAAGTTTGCGATCGAGCTCATTTGTTAGGTCGTGGTAAACTAGGCAACAATAATCAATAAGCGGAAATATAAGGGTTGCAACTAACCTAATTCTAAGGTCCAGAGAAAGCGAAAGCTTGTGAAATTTTAATTTATGTAGTGAATAATGGATTTTCTGCGATATTGATGCTACGTGATTGTGCCAAGATAAGTTCACGCTCATGATAACACCGAGGTTTCGCGCCTCGGTAGCGTACGGAATAACTTGACCGTTAACGACAATCCGTGGAAGATTATTGAGGTCGACCGATCTAACGCATGCATTACTACCAAGGATCATTACTTTCGATTTGGCGAGATTGAGTTTTAGTCTGTTGGATTGAGCGTAATTCAAGATGGCAGAGGCATCTTGCGCAATTCTCTCGAGACCCTAGTGAAGTAACCGAGGGAAACAGCTCAGGTAGATCTGCGTATCGTCAGCAAAGATCATGTGATTGGAATATTGAAGACTAGGGCCGATGTCATTAATGAAAAGTGAGAAGAGGAGTGGTCCCAACACCGACCCCTGTGGCACTCCTGTCGTCACAGCTAGCCAATTCGAAGGTGAATTTTCTTCGTCTAAGACTGCCTGAGATCTGCCTGTAAGATAGGAGTAGAACCAGCGCAACGTGGATTGAGAGAAGCCAAAGGTCTTTAGTTTACTAAGCAATAGTGCATGAGACACGGTGTCGAAGGCTTTACTGAAATCGAACAGTATAAGAATGGTAACTTTCTTCTCATCGACGCCCTTGCGTATGTCGTCCGTTACTCATAGTAAAGCCGTTTGGGTTCTAAAACCCGCTCTGTAGCCAGATTGTCTTGAATCGAAGAGATCGTTTTCATCGATGAAACGTGAAATCTGCTTGTGCACAATACGTTCTAAGATTTTAGAGAGTTCGGGAAGATTAGCTATGGGGCGAGTGTCAGAAGGAGAAAGAGGAGTCCGTATTTTTGACAGCGGTCTTATAAAAGCCCGCTTCCAAGATGGAGGGAAATGGGACAGATCTAAGGAACTATTGAAGAACGTTAGGAGTAGTGACGAGACACATGGAAGTGCTTGGTTGATGCAGAAGAGAGAGACTTTGTCGACACCGGAAGAGTGAGAGCTGGAAGGAGATCGTTTTATAGCTTCGAGAAGATCGCTGCAGGTAATTGGATTAAATGAAAAAGAGAGTGGGGGGTCGGGAACTAGAGACAGAGTGGTATCGAACTGATTTATGGAGCAAGCCGGGGAGGAATTAGAGACGGACGCATAGAACGTATAGAGCGTATCAGCTGAGAAAAATTGAAGAGGAGATGCTAACGACGATTTGACAAGACCCATCCGCGTAAGCTCTCTCCACAACTTGTTAGGATCGTTAATATTGCGTAAACTTTGAAATTGGAATTGACTCTTGGCGGTTTTGATCGCGTCGTTGAGTTCATTTCTTGCTTGACGATAGATAGCGAGATCTAGTAGACTATTGGACCTTTTGGCTCGTTTGTATAATACGTTTCGGTTTTTAATTCTATTCCTGAGTTCATCTGTTAGCCACGGTGCCGGAGGCCTCTTCACAGAAAAAGAGCGAAACGGTGCGTGTTGATCGAGAGCATCCAGCATCGACTGCGATATGTCGAGAGTGAGCGAGTCTAAATCGTTCGTCGACCGAACAGCACCGCGCGATTTCAGATTGTGGAGAACATCGTTGAGAGAAGCATGAAAGTTACTTGCGTTAAATCGTCGAAAGTCTCGTCTTACGAGCTGGCGCGGTTCAAGAGACGGAGCATCGAATTCATAGGAAATTGAAAGCAAATCGTGACCGGCGATGAATGGTGCATCGGTTTTAGAGGACGCACAGAGTTTATCCGCTGAATCGACAATAATGACGTCAAGCCACGAGTCGCAGGTCGCTGTGTGGAACGTAGATTCAAAGGCAACAAGGTGCAGGGAGAGAGAACAAACCCAGCTTCTCAGATACTTCGATTCGAAAGAATTACTTAAAAGATTGCAATTAATATCACCTCCGATAATGATATTTTGATACGCATGAGAGAATTGCGCAAGACGATCAGAGAATTCATCGAGCAAGAGGCCCTTCGGACGTCGGTAAATCGATGCTAACAGCAAGGGTGGCGAATAATTAGATCGAAAGTCAATGATTAGGAACTCGGGGGAGTTAGTGAACTCACTAGGGGAAGAAGCTAGGACGGTCGCTTTGAGTGATTCATGAACATAGCAAGCTACACCACCCCTTTCCTTCCCTTCACGATCATTACGAATTATAAAGTAGTTGTTTAATTTTACAAGGTCATCCGAGATATGGGAGTGCAGCCAAGTTTCCGATATAGATATCACATGAAAAAAGTTCTCTGAAAAGTACAATCGAATGAAATCAATGTGACCAAGAAGTGAGTTAGCATTGAATTGCGCAATTTTTAAACGTTTATTGTTATTAGCCATCATCGTAGTTGAAGTGTGCTCGATCGGAACTGCCGGTCAACCGAGGAGTGCGAGATCAGAGTCAGAGTGAATAGTTATAATCGGGCCACCGTCGAGGCGGCGAACAAGATTGCGCCCCGATCTAACCCACACATACTTGTGTCCCGTGTTTTTCGCTTTATCTTTAGTGCGACGCAAGAGACTGTACTTTTCAGCTGACAATAACTCGTTAACGTAAACGAATCCCGCGTGCGAAGAGCCAAATACGTCCGAGATTGAAATATTACGTTTAGCTCTCTTCTTATCAATAATATAATCTCTGACCTGCGCCGATTTCAACGAGACAACGAACGATTGCTTAGCATTGGATGAGGTTTGCGGCACAGATTGTTGATTTCCTCCGATTGCTTTACGATTCATTAGACGCACTCCGAGAACATCGCTGAGCAAATGGGAAACTTCGAGAGTGTTGAAAACTTTGGTAATGATTTGGACCTGATCAAAGTTAATGTCGCACGGGACACCGGTGACAATTAGCTCGCTGGAAGAAGGTGCGGCGGAGCCAGTTGCTTTTAGTTGATCAACTTCTCGTTTTAAGTATTCGTTTTGTCTGGACAACTGGTTTAGCAAAGCATCGTGTTCTTCGAATTTTTTGATGAGATTAGGTAGTCCGCTGACTTTCTCGGCAATATCTCTATTAGTCTGGAGTTGCTCGTTAATGAACTTGTCCATCTTTTCGTCTGACGCTGTGAGTTTATCATAAATCTGTTTCAATAGATCATTCGAACCTCCATGGGCAGATATGCCACCCACAGATTGAGTAAAGCTCATGTTCGAAGGGCGCGGAGAAGAATTTGGCAGAAGATACTTAAAACTTTCGACGCAACAAGTATTAGCTGTTCGATATAGTATATGGGTCTTGCAGCAGCCCGGATGAAATTTTTTATCGCAGATAGAGCAGATGAGAGAATCACCGGCGATGGTCTTCGTGCACTTGTCGCACTTGATGGTCGGCATGCGGGGGTTTGAGTCTACGCTGAGGAATTCCGGTTGGATCCGGAAATGTTACCTTATCGACCGCTAATCGGAGTAAGATGAGCAGTAGATCGATGTTATCGATCACGACGTCAAGCAGCAGATCGATTATCCGGTGAGGAGGGCAGCGATTTGTCGACGACAGATGGCGCAGAGAGATAGGCGAGAGATAGGCGATAGATCGAACGGCGTCTCCAAGCGTAAGGCACATGCGCACACCAGCTTACGTCAGCCGATAGGCGTTCAAGGCCACCGTCCCAGAAAGTGAGGTTAGCAAAGCGAGTTGCAATTCGTCCAGATATCACTCTCCAGATTAGAGGAAAAGCGGAATTTATACGTTCAGGATGAAAATGCAACTTTCAGCATGCGATAGCCTGCAACAAAACGGCCCGAGGGCACCAGGCGGCAGAGAAAAGATCGATAGACGAAATAGCGTTTAGAAGAAGCTGTTGAGTACTCACGAGAGAGAGAGAGAGAGAAAGCGATATTTATTATGCGCTCTGGGACAAGTCCCCTAAAAGCGCAAGGCACATATTTACAGATGTTAACAATACAATATACAATGAGTAACAGTCTGTTCGTAACAATAACATAGATATAACAAAGTATTCACAGTAGGTTTCAAGAATTATAGAAGTAGTGAAGAGATAGTTATAGTGAAGATATAGTGAAGATATAGTGAAGATATATAAATATAGTTAAGAGACTAGAACTTCACATTAGCCTTAGCTAAAAGCTTTCGTATCATTTCGTGCTCACCAGGTCCCCTAACACATCAACGGGCTACTCAGTCCACCCGTCTAGTGGTACAGGAAGGCGGATACACGTTACAGAAATAATTACAGGCGCGTCAAAAATAAAAATACATGAATAAGCAGTAAAACGTGCTGCAGAGAGTGGAAAAGCTCGTCGAAAATCGGAACAGTTATATCAGCGCTAATAAATGTTCGTGGAGTCTTCTCTCGAACACCTCCATAGTGGCCGCTTCTCGTACTGCAGATGGCAATCCGTTCCAGAATGCAGGGGCAGCGCCTGCGAAAGAGCATTTGTACAGTTCGGTTCTGCACCTCGGGGGTTGTAGCCAGTCCTTGGGCCGCCGAGAGTTCCTTTGTCGGTCACCTTCGAGTGTAGCTAGCCTGTCAAACAGAAACTTAGGGGTCTTTGTAGCGAGTACGCGATATGTGAGACAGCCTAAAAAGTACAGTCTTCTTTCCTTGGTTTTCAGCCACTTTAGCTGACGATAGTATTCAGTTATATGTGCGTCACGTCTTATGTCGAGCGAAAACCGAACACCGGCGTTGAGTGTACGACTAAGAATGAGATCTAATTCCTTCGTGAGATCGAGATATACTAGGCAGCAGTAATCGATGTGCGGAAAGACGAGCGTGGAAATCAACTGTATACGAAGCGAGTGGGGAAGAAGATTTCTGCAATGCTTAAGTTGATAGACTATGCCGTTAATTTTTTTCGCGATCCTCGTAGTATTCGGTATCCAAGAGAGGGTGTTGCTAATAGTAACACCCAGACATGTTACTTCGGTTGACAACGGTATATTTACGTTCCCGACAGCGACCGCGGGAAGATTTTCGAACGGGATATTAGCAATGAATCGCCGAGTTCCGATAACTATGGCTTTCGTTTTTTCTTTGTTAAGAAGTAGCCTTAAGCTCACCGCCCAGTTGAATATTGCTTCGATGTCTTCATTTACTGCTCTAATAGCCTCTGTAAGATGCTCTGGACTAGAGTGCAGGTATATTTGCAGATCGTCGGCGTAGAAATTGTAGCGACAGTGTCTGAGCAAATCTTTGAAACCGTGCAAGTACAGGACGAATAGAAGAGGCCCTAGAACTGAGCCTTGAGGGACCCCGTTTGCGATGTTAATTCTTTCAGAAACCACGCCGGTTTGGTTATTGCGTATGGATTGCGTACGACCAGTGAGGTACGAGCACAGCCAACGCAGTGTCGATTGCGAACAATTTAAGACTCGAAGTTTTTCGATCAAATCGGCGTGTCGTACGCGATCAAAGGCTTTTGAAAAATCAAATAGCACTAGGACGGTCACCTTACGCGAATCAGCGCCGTGGCGAATATCGTCCAATATTCGCAAAAGAGCTGTCTGGGTATTATGCCCGGCTCGATACGCTGATTGACAAGGGTCTAAAAGGTCACTACTACGAAGATAGGCCATCATTTGGTTGGCCACAATCTTTTCCAGACACTTCGAGAGAGCGCAGAGGATTGAAATAGGTCGATAGTCATTCGCAGAGGACGGTTGTTTCGTTTTCGGAAGAGGACAAACGAGAGCGTATTTCCATTCGGTCGGAAAAGTGCCGGACATCAGAGAAAAAGAGAAAAGGTGGTGGATCATAGGTCTAATACATGGCATAGCGAGTTTAATAAGAGCAATCGACAAACCGTCGGCACCAACGGCAGAGGATTTCGAATGTCTGAAGATTTCATCGAGTGTTTCGTAGCTCAAGTTTTGAAAGTAAAATTTATCATCGCTATAAACTGCTTCTCCGAGATAATACGCCTCCGGAGGCACGTAGGTTGGATCGACACCAGCGGCTGCGAAATGATTGTTTAGATCCGTGATAGAAGTGACCAGCGGCATGACACTGTTCCGCGATTTTATTAGGCCTAGGCTCCGAAGCTCTTTCCACGTTGAGGTCGCGCTCGTTTGCGTGGAAAATACTCGATTATAATAGTCGGTTTTCGCAGTTTTGATCAAGATTTGGACGGAGTTTCTCAGTCGTTTGAATCTATTATGCGCTTCAACAGTGCGTCTTCTGCGCCATTCTCTCCGAGCTCTGTCGCGAGCTTTCATATGTCCTTTTATTTCCTGACTTAGCCAAGGCGCCGGGGCCTTCTTAGATCTCACTCGGATCATCGGTGCATGAGTATCAAGACAGGATAAGAGATAGTCATTTAAAAGCGATACCTTCACATCGATGCTATCACTATTATAAAAAGCCGCCCAGTTCATCGCGTTTAGGTGCCCTAAAAAGGCAGTACCATTGAAATTACGAAAATCCCGGCATGTAAACACGCGCTCCGGAAGTCTATCTACCGTTAATCTATATTTGACGAATATTAAATCATGTGCCGGGTGAAAGGGAACCTCGAATTGGCCAAACTCGATCAGTTTCTCGGCATCGTCGGTGATGCACAGATCAAGCAGCGTAGACGCATCGCGAACGTGATGTGTCGAACCGTACGGGACTAGATATAAATTCGTCATGTCGATAAAGTTACGAAGGTGCGTGCTATCATGCGTTACAACGTTCATATCGGAATTAAAATCACCCATGATAGTGCAATGCGGATATAGAGTGCTATGCTGAAGAAAGAGATCCTCGAATTCAGTAAGATACCCAACATGCGGCGGTCGGTAGACTACGCAGACGAGCATTTTCGAGTTGTTTGGAATCGTAACTTCGGCAATGATAAACTCGGGCTTACCGCAGTATGTCCCTCCAGAGTCCGTGAGCACGCAGACTCGTAGAGAAGCATGCACGTATAAGCCGACACCTCCTCCTCCGCACCCAATCCGATCGCATCTCAAAAGGCAATATCCATGCAAGCTTACAACGTCATCGGGGGTCTGCGGAGTCAACCAGGTTTCCGACATGCAAATTATATGAAAGAAGTTCTCGCCGAAGAAATGCCGAAATTCGTCTAGATGCCCTTTCAATGATTGACAATTAACGTGGCAAATTTTCATGGCGTCCTGCGTGCGACTTTCGGTATAGTTAGCCATAATCGGTGTTTCGAGCCTTGTCCGCTATACGTCTTGCTAGAACTGGACAGTTTTTCCCGTCCAGAGCGCTGTGTTCGCAGTCTGCATCAGTATAAATCGTTCTACAGTTATAACAGATCGGGTCTCTCGAGCGATGTCTGCAAGACGCGGACTCGTGGTCACCCGAACAGTGAGCACAGTGGGTGGAGTTTGTGCAATCTTTGGCTATGTGGCCGAAGCCCAGGCACTTGAAGCACTGTAGGACCCTGACGTGATCGTCGAAGCGACAGGAAGTGTATCGCAGATAAATTTTTTGTCTACTCCTAAAAATGTCCCTGATTTTCGCGGGAACTTCGATGATGCAGGCACGAGTGTTTCGATTTACACGCGACATGTAGATGACCTTGACAGTAGGGTTACTGTAATCCGACAGATTCAACTTTATTATGTCAGCCTGCACGTCTTCGGCGGAGAGATCGGCTGGTACACCGTGCACAATCAAGCGAGGATCGAGTTTAGAAAATTCGCAGACTTGAAGCCCAAGCTTTTCCAAAGCAGGCAACGAACGAATTTTGTCAAGGTCAGCCTCTTTTGCGTCGATACGAATACCATTGTTTTTCGCCCGTGTGACACGATCAACTCGCATGCCTATTTCCGCGGGATCAACGTTTTTGATTACCGCCTCTTTGGTCAGCTGAGAAGACGAGTATTTGGAGGCCATGTTTTCACACGGCGTGATAAAGAAGCTAGTCGTTTTATCGATCGAAACGGTCGGTCCGCGTGAGATATGCACTTTGCTGTTTTTTGCGTTTGAGCCCTGAGAAGCTATGCTGGCGTACGATGTCGAAGTAATGGGCTTGATCGTTGAGGAAACGACCTCTTTTACACCAGCCGAGCAGGCATCGGTGATTTGAGTCCGGACAGCTGAGTCTAACGAGCTCCTGAAAGTCTCCTGGATAGTGGCAGAGCATGTTCGCGCCATATCGTTCCGTACTAGACTAATGTCGTTCCGTACTTGATTCATAGCTTGTATGCAACGATCGTTTGCAAGCACTTCGCCGGCTAGGGTAGAGTACACAGCGAAAACGGTGTTAAACGCGGTTTGGTAGTACTGAAAAGCCTCCTCCAGGAAACCTTTTTTTTCTACCGATTCTTTTGACGCGCGAATGAACTTAGCAATATCAGTGTCATAACTAAACAGCTTGCTGCGCATAGCTTTCGTATCAGCTGACGAGAGAGGCAGTTCGCGTGTGACAGCAGGCGAGCCTATAGCTGACGACTGCCGAGGGGTCCCGAACGATAGCGAGAGTGGGGGGACGCGCGGCGTGTGCGGCGACGTCATCGCTCACACACACCGAGCGCCCGGTGTCCACTGAAACGCGCCCGTACGCCTCACCGCGCAGGGCTGCGTTTACCGGAGATCGATCAACCGATCAATCGAAACAATCGATTCTCGCAGAAGAAAAGTCGATGGTCGCGGTTTACCGTAGAGACGAAGAACGATAGGTTAGAAAAGATAGGTTAGAGAGTAAGAAAAGATAATGAGAAAAGATGCGAAGAAGAGAGAAATGAAACACCTACCGGAATACTCCTTCGAAAGCTGAGACGGCGGAGAAAGCCCAGGTCTAGCGAAAAAGCCAATTTGATAGGTATGATCCACCAGAAATTACGAAAAACCGAGGAGCAGCGACAGACACTCCCGCTCAACTCAAGAGAGAGAGAGAGAGAGGGAGGGAGAGAGGGAGAGATTGATTTATTAATTGATTGATTGATTCATTGGTTTTATTTAGCTTTTTTAGCTACTTCTGCTCTGCAGCTTAGTACATTACATTTTGTTGCATTACATACGTTCTTCGTTCTTATTGCCATATTTTTACATTTCATTCATATTTACTCCTTCTTTCATCTCTCATCATCTGTTGCAGGCAGTTCTTAAATCTTTCGACATTGTCAGCATTCCTTATGTTCCATGGGAGCTCATTAAACATTTTAAATCCTTCATTACCTAGTGTCTTTTTAGCGGTTGTCGTTCTCGCCGCACTCAGTCTTAGGTCATCTTTATTTCGTGTATTGTATTGATGTATTTCACTACCTTTTTTCGTTTTATTGCACAGATATTCTGGGACCAGCCCTTTTTCCATCTTGTAAACTAACACACACACATTGTACTTCCTTATTTCTCTTACGCTCATAAAATCTAAAACGTACAACATTGATCTCACTGAAGTATATATATTTGCCATCAGGATCGCGCGCATTGCTCTGTTTTGCGTTCTTTGTAATAGTGTCATGTTTTCTTCACTGTAGTTTACCATTATGGAGCTGCAGAATTCGTAATGTGGTCCTATTATTGCTCTGTATATCGTTACTCTTGTGTCTATGCTTAGGAATCTTTTTATTCTATTTAGAAAACCTATCTTTTTTCCCACCTTTTTCGCAGTATACCAAGCGTGACTTCCAAATAGCAGATGTTTGTCTATTATTATTCTTAGATATTTTGTCTCCTTTACTTCTTGTATATTTTCGTCGTCTATTTTTATTATACATTTGTTCGAGATATTCAGTTGTTACGTCCCAGGGCGTTATTGGGCTCTCAAGTGAACCCCTTCGTATGAAGTACGAAGGGTTTATATTTAATTTTGTTTTTGGGATCTTTTCCGGACGTCCTATACAGGGCGTTTCTTGAGGATGATTGGGTTTTCTTTAAAGGATGACGAGATTTGATTCCAAATTTTGAAGATTAACAAAGTAAAGATTTATTGAAAATATTTTAGTTTGATTATTCTAGACTGATGATTCGCTCTACTCTTTTCATTCATTCCATTCTCTCATGCCAGTCCTTATATTCTACTTACAATATTATTAAGATCGCAGTCACTTTTCTTCCTCCTTCTACACTTTCGGGTGGCTGCGATCACTTAAATTCTACACGACTGTTACTTTAGAGTTCGTGGCACAAGGTGTAACACTTAACCTAGCACGTGAAGACTGACCGTCGCGGTGCAGATACTAGTCAAAGCTCCCTTCGGCCCTATTGACTTTATGAACAATTTCTATGGACCGCGGATCTCTATTGACAGATTGACAATGCTATGCAAGAGCTTCTACGAGGAGTTTTTCCGATGACAAGCTTTCGCTTCTCGTGTCAAAACGGGACTGATCTCCCCGGCGAGCTCATCCGCCGAGCTCATCTCGCAATCGGCGGCTGGCAAGCCGGGGAGGATTTTTGCAATCTTCGCGTTTTTATTGTTTGACGGACTCGGCGACGGAAAACGCCATCGCGATATCCATTACCGAGTCACGCGCGACGGTCAGTCTTCTTAGAAAACTTATTGTCTAGCAGGATATTTAGTTTCGACGTCTTCGCGCGACGGCGGCAACAGCAGAATTCTATCGCTGCAGCCCTCGTCAGCGCGAAGACGATCTATCCGCGCGTATCGGGGTTTCGAATCGCGCCGCGCAATTTGGATCCGCAGGCAGCGGATCCTCTCGCAACGCGATCGTAACAACCCTCCCCCCTTGGAGTCGACGTCCCCGTCGACCCGATCATTCGGATGATCGGATGGTCAGGCACGCAAACCCCTCTAGTTCGATTATGATTATTTCTAATTCAAAAAATATTATTTAGAAGCAATAAAATTCGCCGTAATATATATATAAAATGGGATGTTAAAACTATCATTGAATTTAAGCGTAATTCCCCGAGTTAACAAAATAAACTCCAAAATAAAAAAAATAAAATAATCGTAGCGGAAAAAGTACAAGATAAGGAAAGAGGGGGGAAAAAGGAAAAACACCATAAATTTAAAATAATAAATTTCCGGGTTCTAACGATACCCTTCGTAGTTAGCATGGGATCGGTGTGCCAGTATTGAGGTGGATTGTAGCGTTCCGACGGCCGTGTATCCCGCGCCGTCGACTCGTTCCGACGGCTGTGAGTCCCTCGACGTCGTCGCGTTCCGACGGCCGTGAGTCCCTCGACGTCGACGCGTTCCGACGGCCGTGAGTCCCTCGCCGTCTACTCGTTCAAGATCTTTCGGCTCAGATCTATTGGCAGGTCATTTTCTCCATCTATTATGGAGGTGGTGACAGTGCCATGCGAGGAAGCATCTTCGGGATCCCCGTAGTCTATGAATGTTGGGACGATCCGGTATATAGCATCCGGATCGCTTGTGTCTTCCGGGATCTCGGCTTCGCCTTCCGAGGCTTCGGTCGGCTCGGCCGAGCCCACTGGCACTTCCTCCGATTTGTCTTCTGTATGTTCACTATCAACCGGTATAACTTCCGGGGTCTTGGCGGTGCCTTCCGCCTTCCTATCGTCGCCGATTCTTCCGCTGCATTTTCCACCGGTTCCTCACCTTCACTCACCGCGACTGTCTTTTCCTTCGACATCTCTGGCGGCGCAGGAAGCTTTGCCGCTTCGCTACTCTCTGCCTCGTACATCAACGAGTGCACTTCTCCCCACAGGATGTCGAAGGCCTTCTCCAGCCGGTCCTTATCGGCTTGTAGGAGCGGGCGGCCGAAATGTATGGGGCCCACCCATTGTACGAAAGGGTAGTATACCCCTGGCATGAGGCTCATGGGCGTAGTTCCAGTGCCTTTGCTTTTCGTCGACGTTTCTGTTTGAATCCCCTTGTCCTTTACGGTGATTGTAGTTGGTCGTCGTAGCGGAGCTCCCGGTCTCGCGGACGGCCAAATCGTACGCGAAGGCCGCGTCCCCGTGCTTGTTGATGGAAATGGCTGAGGTTGACTGGTGGTAGTCACCGAGTTTCCCGTCGCCACGGATTTTCTTGCTGCCGCTGTTATTTCGTTGCCACGCATACCGGCCGGCATGGTGACAGGTCGACCCTTCAGGTGGTCAACACATCGCGCGTAGCGTGAAACGCACATACCCGCGTGTCGCGCCAAGTCTTTGCTGGCCAGGTATGCGCAGCAGAGAACGCATAGGCGATTCTCGCTACCCCTGCCTGACCGCATTACGAATTGTTCGTAACATTTTTCCCAATCGGGACACCGCGTCGTCGCTTTACCACAGCTCACACACTGCCCCTGTAGGGTTGTCGCAATCGCCCGTTGTTCCATTTTCCGTGCGCTAATTCTGGATCGCGCACTAGCTTGTTATTCAAGCGTGACGATTGTAATGTCCGCGGTCACTCGCGCACTTAATTGCTGACCGAGGGGCACTGTCCCCGGAGGTGGAGCGATGCCTGTCGGTCCCGGTCGCGGTTGTCCTGTTGAGGCCCCACTCGCACTCGCGTTCGCACTCGTGTTCGCGCTCGCGTCCGCACTTGTGCTCGCGTTCGCGCTTACACTCGTGTTCGTGTCTGCGGCTTGTCTCGCGGGTTCGCGCACTCGTTCCGCGGGCTCGCGCACTCGTTCCGCGGGTTCGGGCACTCGTTCCGCGGGTTCGCGCACTCGTTCCGCGGGTTCGCGCACTCGTTCCGCGGGTTCGATAGCCGGTACGGCGACTGTTTCCCGCGCTGGCTCGATCCTGTCAAGCGCGACTGCCGGGACTCGGGTGACCGTGCGGTGTCGCGATGACAATGGCCCGGGTCGTCTTCGTGGTGGCGGTGGGTCGATCAGCGGTCCTGCTGGCTCGTTCGCCGTTTGCAGCAACGCTGGTGGCTGATCCGCTGCAGGCTCGGTGTTGGCGGTTCGGCGTCTGCTCCGACGTGGCTCTTCCACCGTCGGGTCTCGTTCAGCCGAACGTCGCCTTCTCCTCCTTGGCTCCCTTGGTTCCCTATCCGCGGATCGTCGTCTCGCGGGTCTGGTCTCCGGTCGGCGTCTCCTCGGCTCCGCGGCGGGCTCGTTCACGGCCGGCTCGTTAGCGGCCACGGGTTCGGTCGCGGCTGGCTCTCCTGCCGGTCGGAATCCCGGCGGCGGTGGCTCTGGCACCACGTAGAGGATGTCTACCTTCCACGGTGGTACCACAGCCACGGGTTTTTCCGCTGGTGTCGCTCCGGTGGTGCTAGCAACCGGGAATTGATTCTCGGTGCTGGCGGTGACCGGATGCTGGTCTTCGGATGGCGTTTCTGGAGTGTCGCTCGTCGATGGCTGGTCTTCGTTGCTGGTGGATGGCTGTGGCTGGGCGGTGATCACCGCAGCGGTCGGCTCCTCGCGTCCTTGACCGGGCGTGGAACCCTGCCCTGCGACTATTGTCTTCTCCTGCTGGAACCGATGTTTTGTTCCTGCACGTCGCCCCATTTGAATTCCGCGCCTCCCCCCGGCCCTGCCGACTGACGAAGGTGAGAGGAAGAGAAGAGGGTTGGGTGCCCGCGCGGTTGTACGCTCGGGAGTATTCGAGCGAGACAATCTCGAGCGAGAGTCCGCTCAGAAAAAGTTCGCTCAGAATACTCCGAGTACGCTCAGAGGTATTCGAGCGAGGCAACCTCGAGCGAGAGCCCGCTCAGAGAAAGCCCGCTCAGAATACTCCGAGCGAGTATTTGCGCGAAGCGGGACACACACAATAACGCTACACGCCCGCGCGGTTGTACGCTCGGGAGTATTCGAGCGAGACAATCTCGAGCGAGAGTCCGCTCAGAAAAAGTCCGCTCAGAATACTCCGAGTACGCCCAGAGGTATTCGAGCGAGGCAATCTCGAGCGAGAGTCCGCTCAGAGGAAGCCCGCTCAGAATACTCCGAGCGAGCATTCGCGCGAAGCGGGAAACACACAATAATGCTACACGCCCGCGCGGTTGTACGCTCGGGAGTATTCGAGCGAGACAATCTCGAGCGAGAGTCCGCTCAGAAAAAGTCCGCTCAGAATACTCCGAGTACGCCCAGAGGTATTCGAGCGAGACAATCTCGAGCGAGAGTCCGCTCAGAGAAAGTCCGCTCAGAATACTCCGTGCGAGTACTCGCGCGAAGCGGGAAGCTCCAGAGCGCTTGGCAACAGGGAGGTTTGTCGGAAGGCCGTGACAAGGCGCGAAAGTCACAGAGGCGCACGCACAGAATTCGACGAACTAATACGCACCGATAACTCTCTAACGTCCAGGCTCACTCGGGTGAATTCACAAGTGAAGCTAAGTATAATTCGTTTATGATATGATTTGATATCTCCGCACTCGTGACGAAGTCCGAATAATTATTAAGAACGCGTGACTGTTCGGCTCGGTTGACAGTTTGGTAATGACTGACCGCTCTGCATCTCGAAGTCGCCGATTCCTTTTTCCGGTGCCCCTTGTTGGTCGTGGTGGGGGGCACAAAGGTTCGAGGCGACTAGGCCCTGCCTAATCTACCACGGCGTCTTGCCGGGGTAAGGAGCATAGCGGTGTTTTGTTTCGTCGCTCGGCACCACTTGAGATTACGGCGTCTTCGCTTTCCGCGTGAAACGTTGCTGACGCTGCTTTTCCTCGTATTGCGCTGGGAGACCGATAGCCCTTCTTTGTACGCAGCCTCGCACGCAGATTTCGTCCAGAGTCGTTATCGTTCTCTGGTTTATAATTTCTTTCTTCGAGACTGCTGCGGTGACGACGTCTCGTGTTGCACAGGCACGTTAGAGCTCTCAATATCCTCGGGCCACAGCAATATGATATTAATGAGGCGATAATCAGCCCCTGGCACGAGAAGCCAGCGAGAAATAAATAACTTCGCTGTTGTTTCTCGCGTCGGTGCGTGCCTATTTCGGCGATCCGTCGTTCGATTTCAAACAACGACTCACCGTCCTCTTGCAACTTCCAAGTCTCCGGATTTTTCGCCGACGTTGCTTCTTCGGTTGATTCAGTGGGCAACGCAAGATTCGTAGCATCGAGACGTTCGAGAAGCCTCGGCACAACGATGGTCACGTTGAGGGAAATGTCCGGAGTATAGAAGTATTGTTCTCGGCTATTGTAAGTCCTTATGCCGGTGAGCGCCGTCGTACGCGTTCGCCCCACGCAGTTGGGGCTGAGATGGAACACCCCGGCTCCCTGCAGCGTGGTCGTAATTTCGTCAAGTCCCGGACAAAGAATGTGTATCTGTTCTTTTTCGTTTAGCGAGAACAGCCACCCGCCTTGAGACGGCAAATGTATCCACGAGGCCCTGTGTTGAGTTCGGACTCTCACGTTACAGTTGCGATACGCCTGTACGGACGGTCTCGTAAGCATCGTGATCTCACACTGCTCCGATGTCGATACCTCATGCAGCGGCGTCTCCATGGTGCAGATGTACTTTTTCTCTAACCGATTGCAACCGGCAACGTAAATATCGTCCGCCAGAAAATAACTTCGGCGATCGTATGATACTGCGATATAATTGGTTACCGGAGTCACGTGAGCCGATCCTGTCGAATTAACTCCTGTCTGCGGAACCGGCCACGGATGCATTCGATAAAGATTGTAACTCATTCGGTCCAGCAGCGGAATATGTGCGATGATCAATAGCCTTCCCGAATGATAAATCAGGTCAGCGCGTGCCACACGCGCCAATAGCTCGCCTCGAAGATATTCACCGGACAACGGGAATTCGAACTCGGACGCGCGTTCTCTTATCTCGCGAGAGATGGCCGATAGCTGTGCCGTAGTAAGCACGGAGGGATGGTAACGCCCATCTCTGGCCAGTGTGATGACGCGTAAATACTGCTCACACGCGTCGATATAACGATCGATTTTTATTTCGACACGCCTCGCATAGTTTACGAGTTCTACGCGGAAGATCAATTCAGCAGTATCTTTTGTGATTCCGCCTATCGTTTTCCACATTTCGTTTAACCGATGATCCATGCTCTTGACTCTTCTGGTTTCCGCGAGATGTTCTTCGTGCAGCTCCTGGAGGATGGAGCGAGTGAGATGCATCTGTGTTCCAATGAGCCGTGTGATGTTCGCTTGATCAGAGAACAAACGATCGATTTGCGAATTTATGTATTCCGCATCTTCTGCGTTCATCGTCCCGAAAAGCGACTTGCTTAAGGAGCCTATGAATCCCAAAGGGATGGATCGTTTCTTCATCGTCCGGAGATTTACACTTCCTGAGTCGCGAATTGGCGCCGAATCGTGAGCTATTCTCGACAGCTCGTTCGCCAGTTCTTTTGCACGCGCGACGCGGCTGGCAAGATGGTTTGAGTTTAAAAGTTCCTGACACTTGCCTCGCGAAAAATTAGTGCCGTAGAACATTGTCCGCGTTACTTCGTAGCACTTCTCCAACGCTACCATCAAACTCGCGTGCTCTTCCGGGAAGCTCGAGATAAATTTTTCCAAATCGATGAACACTGCCACTCTCCAATCGACGTGTTGCAATCGGAGTGTAACCACGCGTTCGTAATACAGACCTGGTCGATCCGTCATTGTTGTCACGTGATAGGCATTATTTCGGTTGAGTTCACCGAAAACGTAACCCATCAGGCACCCGAATAACACCCACAGCTTCATTGTTTTCCTCCGGTTACTTTGGCCGCGAAAGTTCGGTCAACTTATTATCGCGCACCGGCAATCCGTGTCTGTAACACAACACAAGTCTCAGCTCGCGCTCACTCACACGCCTACCTTCTCGCACACACCGTTCTACAGTCTTTCTCATTCCTTGGTCGGGAAGGCTCGGCGACGCGTGGCGTTCGCAGAGCGACGAAGACAGGTAGCGCTCAGACGGAGCGCGTGCATAGTCCGTCTCTCTCGCTCGCCCGGTCTAGCTCCATCCGGCGTACATAGCACGTTACGCCGAGCGGCGCTCAAGCCCTCCGGACTTACACAGTATATATTTCTGTATTACATTACATTTTGTGTATATGATTATTTTATTCACTCGTATGCCAACTTTACCTTGTCAACATGCTTGCGAATTCTCTGTCCATTTATTGTCTCTAGGATTACATTACTTCGATCCGAGATCTCTACGATTTTATATGGTCCGTGATATTGACAATCGAATTTCCCCTTTTTCGGTTCTTTCAGGACATAAACGCTATCTCCGACTTTACCTTCGAAGGGGCGGATCTTCCGATCATAGTAACCCTTTGACTTTTCTTTTGCTTTGTTTAAGTTATCTCCCGCCATCGCTCCAATTTCCGACAGTCGCTTGATTAGCTCGATGGTGTAAGAGTTATATGTTTCTAGTTTATTGTCGACGGGGAACTCACTCGGTAATCGAGCCAGTTTCCCGTATACAATTTCATATGGTGTGAAATTTGTTGCCTCATGAACGCACGTATTGTACGATAGTTCCGCGTACGGCAACAGTCTATCCCAATCATCGTATTGGGTGGCATACTGTTTAATATATTCCACCAATACAATGTGACTTCTCTCTAGAGCCCCGTTCGTTTGCGGGCGATATCCAGAGGTTGTAGTTTGTTTAATGTTAAATATCTCTGATATTTCCTGCAATAGTCCGCTAATAAAAGCCGCTCCTCGATCGGTGAGGATAGCTCGCGGGGCACCGAATTGCGTAAACAATCGGCGCGCCACAGCTTCGGCGATCGTTGTAGCTTTTAAATCCGGTATAGGCTCGACTAGACAATACTTCGACAAATGGTCCTGCATGGTGAGGATATGTTTATTACCATGTGGAGTAGTGGGCAGAGGACCCACTGTGTCAAGAGACACTTTGTCGAAAGTATCAGCGGGCGTATCTGTTAACAGCATGGGCTCACGGGTCTTAGCCCGTACAAGCTTACGCTCTTGACAGCCCTTACAACGCCTAACAAAGTTTTGTACCTCGTTGCGGAGAGCGGGCCAAAAAAACCGTTCTCGGATTTTCCGATAGGTTTTTGTTACGCCTTTGTGTCCGCCAACGAGACTGCAGTGAAATTCGTTTATTATCTTTGCTCTCGACTCTTCCGGCGGCAACAATAGTTTGCCGTAGCAAACCGTTACGGCCACGCCGGACTTATCGAAGAGCTCGTGTAGTTTTTCTACCAGACGTCCGCTCGGTAGGACGTCGGAGAAATCTCCCGAACGTGAAATTCGAAACGAGTTAATGCCGGAATTTATGACAATTTTTTTCAAATTTTCCAGACCCAGCAATAAGTCGTCTTCGAGTGTTCTGTCGAAGTAACGGTCTTTTATGACGACGCTGTACACGTTGCGTTCGCCATGTGGTGTTACTGCTATCTGACCGGCCCGTAACCCTTGGGTTTTTATGGCCTGTGGATTTATTTTTCCCAAGTCGGCTAACAGTCTCCCAATAGGGGTAGACAATTCGCCGTCGGCAGAAATAAAATGCACGTAATTATCAGCTCGATAGGTAAGACACTCGCGAGTGCCTACTACCGGCTTACCTTTCATTTCTATAGCCGAGGACTCGCCTTTGAGTTCACGATCGGAGTCGATCTCTGAATCGCTATCCGACGACACGGCAATGAATACATCCGATGGACAATTGATTCCGGATTTCGATTGTACATTCGGTATAGTTGTCGAATGTAATATCGTATCGTCCTCAACTATTGTCCTCGGGACTCGTTTAGGATGCGGCGTCGAGCGGGCTATAGGATTATGGTCGACGGGAGGCAGCGACCATCGAACCGATCGCCGCGGCACCGCCGGCACGGTACAGGCTGCCGATTCCGAGGCGACGGGCGAGGCTGTTTTATTTTCCTCAATTACATCGCTCTCGTCATCTGCATCACCGCCGTCTTCTTTTTGTGACTGCGGCAATCCCATAACGCTCACACGTCGTAATAGTTCGGCCTCGCTCACCCCCCTTTCTCGCTCGGCGATTTTCTCCAACCGTCGCGATAATTCGAGGTCGAGTCCGGTGTCATCGTAGGGGTCCAATGTATGAAGAATTTCGTGTGCCTCCGGCTGTATCCCGTTTCCTTCGGACACGAAATCGGGCCAATCAAATTCGCCTATCTCAGGCGCGTTTGACTCCGTGATTGTGTCATCGCCCTTCGTATATCGGCTTTCCAATAAGCGTAGCGACTCATCAAACCACTGAAGAGACTCTTGTAAAGATTTCGTAGGACAATCTTTAGTCTGTCGTTCGGGTTGCATAATTTCATCAGCCCGAACATCATCTTCGTCATCGGTTTCGTCCATTGGCGGCCTGACAACCACCGCAATGCTTGAGCGATCGTGGGGCGCCATTTCGCCTTTTGTTTGCTCGGTTGCGGCATCGGTATCCTTTTCAGGTTCTTCCGCGGGCTCAACCTCCGGCTGAGCCACAACCGGCGGGTCTTTTATCGGTCTCTTCGGAGGCAATAATTCCGCAGGTAGCATACTTCTATGCAACCGTTGAATCGGGGGATCGGAAGCCTCCGAACTCGAGCTTACTTCCTTGTATACAGGCGCGGCGGCCGGCGCGGATTGTAATCTTGCGCGCGTGCGGCCTGCTATCGCGTCTGTACTCGGTGGCAAGGTCACTCGAGATGACTTTTTAACGCGCGATCCCGAAGGAGGTTTGAGGATCGATTTTGGCTTCGGTATAGCTCCTTTGCTAGGACCGGCGCCGGAAGAAATCGGCAATACCGTCAAACTTATTTGGCTATTTTTTCCCTTAGCTTCCTCCTCGCTATCGCTCGAGCTTGAAAGCTCGCGAGCGACCGGATTGCGCGAGAGCGCATCGGCATTCACATTCAGCTTTCCCGGTTTATATACGAAGTCGTAATCATACTTACGCAATCGCATTTTCCACCGGTTAAGCCTTTTACCTGGATCGAGCGTCGTTTGCATCCACTTTAGTGGCTCGTGATCGCTTACGAGAGTGAATTTCTTCCCATAAAGGTATGTTGCAAATTGTTCAATTGAATCAATTATTGCTAAACATTCCTTCTCTGTGGTCGCGTAATTCACCTCGGCTGGCGACAAGATGCGTGAATGATACGCAACCGGCAGATCGAAACCGTCGTGCTCTTGAGACAGTACCGAGCCGAGCGCGAGATCTGACGCATCGGTTGTCAAGGTGAATGGTTTTTCGAGATCCGGGTATCGTAAAATAGGCTCACTACATAGAGCCTTCCTCAATGCCCGGAAACTCCTTTTCTGCTCGGGCCCCCATACAAAGGGTTGTCCCTTTTTTAACAGGTCCGAGAGTGGCTTGGACATTGCTGCGAAGTCGAGTATAAACCGACGATAATAACCGCAGAGGCCGAGGAATTGACGCACATTTTTCTGCGTCTTCGGCACCGGG
Source organism: Ischnus inquisitorius (assembly GCA_963924025.1). Taxonomy (NCBI): domain Eukaryota; kingdom Metazoa; phylum Arthropoda; class Insecta; order Hymenoptera; family Ichneumonidae; genus Ischnus; species Ischnus inquisitorius. The sequence goes on from OZ001245.1 coordinate 3,349,342, forward strand.
AAATGTCGAACCGACTCGAGCTTTTTGGGGTCCATGCGGAGCCCATCGCAGCTAACTATATGACCGAGATAAGCTACCTCTCTACGCAAAAAGGAGCATTTGTCCGGTTCCAAGCTCAGGTTCGCATCCTCTAGACGCATCATGAGTCTGCGAACCTTTTTCTCGTGTTCTTCGAGGGATGCTGCGAATACTACTATGTCGTCCAGGTACACGAATAATTCCGTGCCCTGTAATCGCAATAGTACGCGATCCATTAGGCGCTGAAATGTTGCAGGCGCATTCTTCAATCCTTCCGGCATTCGAGAATATTCGTAATGGCCGTTCAGAGTGGAAAATGCGGTCTTTTGACTATCTCGCGGGTCCATCGGTACCTGTTGAAATCCGCTCGCCAGATCGAATGTCGAAAAATATTTCGCTTGACCGAGCTGTTCCAGGATTTCAATCATGTTTGGCAGAGGATAGCCGTCCGAGATAGTCTTTTCATTCAATTTGCGGAAGTCTATAACCATCCGCATCCTCGGTCGTCCCTGTGAATCAGCCTTCTTTGGCACGATCCACACGGGAGAGTTGTACGGGGAGCAGGAATGGATTATGACTCCGTCGTTCAGTTTCTTCAATACCTGTCGATCCATTTCCTCTTTATAGACGACGGGAAATCGGTATTGTTTTGTATTTACCGGGAGATCATCGATCGTCGGAATCCGATGATACACCAGATCCGTTCGCTGTAATTTGTCTCCCGGTAGTTTGTATCGGTAAGGAAATTCTTCAACGAGTCGCCGAACGTGTCGACGCTCCTCCTCGTTGAGATCGTCTAGCCGCAGAGCGGCCATTATCGCCGAGACTCTATCGACGGGTGGAGAAATTTCTTCTTCCGTAGAATCGGTATCTGAGAACTCTGAATCGACATCTTCCGGGTTTCTTAACTCGAATGATTCGATTTGTTGTGGACCCAACTCTATCTCAACGTCTTCGAAACGCGTATTAATCGCGAGGACTTGGCAAACGCCCTCGTTCTGCGTCACGATCGCGTTACCCACGTACACGCCCTTTGAAGTTTCTACCCGCGGCAAATAACCCTCGCTCAGATTCGTATTCGCGATCGGCAACGCAATTTGCTGTCGCATTCGCGCGCGTAGCTTGAATTTAGTCTTCGCGGGGTTCGATTTCGCGAATAATACTTCTGCCGTTCGATTGGCGTCTTCCGAACGAATCTCGATAAACGGCTTCGGACGGATAGGGTCGCTACGTGTTATCAGAGCTTTGTGATGAAAAGAAATTTCTGCTCCCTCATCATAGAAGAATGGTTTGCCAATTAGCGCGTCGCTAGTTAGTGGCAAACTGCGAACTACGTAAAATTTACTCGGCTTTTCGTTGAAATGTAGATTAACGGAGCCCAGAGTAGGAATTTTTGTTTCTTCCAAGCCCGTTATCGAAATTATGTCATGTACATTTACTCGCAGATCTTCGTTAAGCGAATCTAGCTTTATTAGACTGGTCGCGGAGCCCGTGTCAAGAAAGAATCGTCCCTTCTTGTTGCGTAACTCCGGTGCAGCCAGTTCGACTACTGGGTTCTCGACGGGAGTTGGGCTCCAGAGGACGAGGCATTGTTTCCCAGGAACCTCACTGAGGGTAGCCCGTCGGGCGATCGCGCCCTGTTCGCCGGTGAATTCGTTCGCGCTCGGCTCGCCGCCGTTTCCGCGGGACGAGCCGATTGCGAGTTTAAAGGAGCCTCGACATGCGGTAGCCGAGCTTCGGACGGGCGTCGTCGATTCCATGGGCAACAAGGACAGCCTCTACCCAAGGACCAACAATATTCGTGCCCGCAACCCTCTGGAAAGCGTTCCGAGGCACCCATGTCTCTTTTCGTAAGGGTCGGATCGGGTTGTGATTGCGCTGCACCGTTTCGCCCATCTCTTGCCTGCCAATTCGGGCTAGGCGAGCGGTGTGTGGATTGTTGACTTTGCCAATTTGTTCGCGGATCCGGTGATCGGCCGCGCGATTCGCCGTAGTTGGAGTATCGCGGTTCCGGTGATCGACCGCGCGAATCTCCGCAATTTCGATATCGTGGATCAGGCGATCGTCCACGCGGGTCGCCGTAGTTATTATAGCGTGGGTCGGGCGATCGCCCTCGCGAATCGCCGTAAGTACCATAAAGTACTTGCGCGGTGAACCCATCGCGGCGCGATCGACGTTCTTCATTGTCGATATATTCGGCCGCGATTTCGTACGCGTCTTCTAACGTTTTTGGCGCTCGAGGCCACACGGCTTGAGCGATATTTGTCGGCAAACCGTCCATGAACCCGGCCAACGCGAGATCGTAAATGGGATCTGTTGCCCTATCCGGCGGGTCTTGGCCGTTGTGTTGTGTTCGGTATGCCGAACGACTTCCGCTGATAAGAATTCGTATCCTATCGTAAAAATCGTCGACTGTTTCCCCCTTTTTCATCCGTATGGATGAAATTTGTTGACTATAATACGCGTATGTTTTTCCACGCGCGAGCCGTTTCTTTAATAATTTTGTTAATGCGACGACTGTGTTTACGGTTTCTCCGTACACGCAATTGCGCACACTTCCGCGTAATTTGGAAATTACCGCCGCGACGAATTCCGGTTCGTTTTCGGCTGGCACGAACGTCGCCACATTTTGGAGATCCTGGAGGAAATCCCTTAGCGACATATTCTTCCCGTCGAAAACGGGCAAGTTCGCGTACCGATTATATAATGTCATGTTTTGCATCGCGGTGCTGACGTTCTGCAGCGCTTGCGTCGACAAGTCGAGCGCGGCTGGCGCTTCGTTTGCCATCGCGAGCGATTGATTAAACTTTAGTGAGCTGACACCAGTTTACTACCAGTTTATTTATTTAGAATATTGATTCCGATTCGGGTTGTAATATAACGAATCGGTTACGCAACGCTAAATCCGTTACTGGTTTATTCTCCCGGTGCTTGAATTACCGCGAGGTATTCGTACGTGAGCGGGTTATAATTACCCCAACACCCAAGAACCCCCGCGTATGGCCCGGGGAAAGTCTCCGCGATATAAAACAAATAGGTCGATAATTCCGGACCCCCAACCCCTTCCGTTGATGTTATCAGGATAGTACCGATGAGTTCGATTTGTTCAACGTTCATCAAAAGGATGGACGGCAATGCAGAGTGTATTTCTGCGGTTGGCCTTAGTTCGGAAGCCCTGACGATATTTATACCGTAATTAGGGTTCGGCTCGAATATTGCTAAACCGCCCCACAATACTTCGGAAAATACCTCCTGTTCGGGGTAACCTGGTACCAAGGGACCGCGAGACAGTTGAACCATTGGTAACGCAGAGATTGGATTGTCAAATATCACGGGTATATATATATATATATGAATGAATAAATAAAGATTTAAATTTTTGAAAATAAAATAAAAATTTGAATTTTGGAATTTGTTTGAAAAGTATTAAATTTTAAATATGTTGACAAGGTCGCACAACCAATCTCAAGAATATTACCGGTATCCCACTTCTGACACCAGTTTACTTGTTACGTCCCAGGGCGTTATTGGGCTCTCAAGTGAACCCCTTCGTATGAAGTACGAAGGGTTTATATTTAATTTTGTTTTTGGGATCTTTTCCGGACGTCCTATACAGGGCGTTTCTTGAGGATGATTGGGTTTTCTTTAAAGGATGACGAGATTTGATTCCAAATTTTGAAGATTAACAAAGTAAAGATTTATTGAAAATATTTTAGTTTGATTATTCTAGACTGATGATTCGCTCTACTCTTTTCATTCATTCCATTCTCTCATGCCAGTCCTTATATTCTACTTACAATATTATTAAGATCGCAGTCACTTTTCTTCCTCCTTCTACACTTTCGGGTGGCTGCGATCACTTAAATTCTACACGACTGTTACTTTAGAGTTCGTGGCACAAGGTGTAACACTTAACCTAGCACGTGAAGACTGACCGTCGCGGTGCAGATACTAGTCAAAGCTCCCTTCGGCCCTATTGACTTTATGAACAATTTCTATGGACCGCGGATCTCTATTGACAGATTGACAATGCTATGCAAGAGCTTCTACGAGGAGTTTTTCCGATGACAAGCTTTCGCTTCTCGTGTCAAAACGGGACTGATCTCCCCGGCGAGCTCATCCGCCGAGCTCATCTCGCAATCGGCGGCTGGCAAGCCGGGGAGGATTTTTGCAATCTTCGCGTTTTTATTGTTTGACGGACTCGGCGACGGAAAACGCCATCGCGATATCCATTACCGAGTCACGCGCGACGGTCAGTCTTCTTAGAAAACTTATTGTCTAGCAGGATATTTAGTTTCGACGTCTTCGCGCGACGGCGGCAACAGCAGAATTCTATCGCTGCAGCCCTCGTCAGCGCGAAGACGATCTATCCGCGCGTATCGGGGTTTCGAATCGCGCCGCGCAATTTGGATCCGCAGGCAGCGGATCCTCTCGCAACGCGATCGTAACAAGTTTTCTTGGGTCATGTATCGGCATAAACACTGTCTTCTTTACGTTTATCTTTAAAGAGTTACTTTTTAACCATTTCGATAAGATTTTTAGACCTTCATTTCATACATCTTCAATATTTTTTAATTTCTCATCGCATACATACAGCATCATGTCATCGGCGAATAATTTACAGCGACATCCACATTGTTTAAGTTTCTCTGCTACGTCATTTATATAGATTATGAATAGTATTGGTCCTAGTTTTGAGCCTTGGGGTACGCCATATTTAACTTCTATCTCATCGGAAAGAATATCACCATATTGTACTCGTTGTGTCCTATTGTTTAGGTAAGATTTAAACCAATTCAATACTGTTCCTCCGATTTTGTAGTGTTCTAGCTTTCTTATCATCATGTCTCGGCTTACTGTTTCGAACGCTCGTTTGAAATCTATGAATACAACTCCTATTATTTTGCTCTCATCAAATTTTATTCTCCATTCAGTAAGCGTATCCTGTATTGCAGTTTCGCAAGAGTATCCTGTTCCGAAGCCTGATTGTTCGTTTATTAAGATTTTTTTTTTCTATGTATGTGAGTAGTTGTTCTTTCACTATTTCTTCGAGAATTTTTTCATATAATGGAAGTGTATTTATTGGCCTATAGTCCTCTGCTTTTTTACTATTATTTACTTTCAATTTTGGTATGATAATTGATGTTTTCCATGTTTCTGGTGCTTTTCCTTCTTTTACTGAGCAGTTCATTAGATCTAGTAATACTTCTTTGTTTTTCTTCCAAATTATTTTTATTATTTGTGCATTTACTTCTTCTTTCATTCCTTTCTTATTATCTAATTTATTTATTATACTATTCAATTCACTGGCTTGCATTTCTCGGAATATGTCCATTTTATCGTTATCTTCTCTATCAATGTTTATATTTAGATCAACTATTTCCTGCCTTTCATCCGTATTATCTATTCCATTCACAATTTCTTCTATGCTTTCTATTTCCAACGCTTCAATAAATGCTCGAGTGTTATAATTAAAATTAATTTGTCAGGTTCTTTTCGTTAAGCGGTTCGGAGCACGTGGGGGAATAAGTTGGAGTAGGAAGCCAGATAATAATTCTTACCAAAAACACGCACTTTGTCTCTTATTATTTCAATTGTATTATATTTCTTTAATTAGTTGAACTTATTTTAATTGAGCGGGTCTGCTCGATTCTTACTAATTTTCCTTTTACACGTTTTCTTTCAATCGATAAAATCTGAACTCAAAACGGCGGCCGTTACCGTGTACGAGTCGCGTCTCTCGGCTTTTCGACCGCACATACTCCCGTGCTCTCTCACGCTCGTTACGACGACGACTCCTGTCTCTTCACGCGCGTAAAATGTCGCGCTCTCATGTTGTACAGGGCGACAACCTTGCAAAGTTAACTTTTATATATCGTCGCGGATTTATCGCTAACATTCGGCTGTCCTGATTATTATTTTGGACCCTCAAAATTAGTTTTTTTTTTTTTTTTTTGTATCTTTAACACTCGTATGAGTTATTCTTTTATTATTTATTATCCAACGATATAATCGCGTAGATAGTTAGGCGGACGACGCTCTCGTTTCTTATTAGCTCTAATATCACTTTTCCTCGACTCGACGTCACAGTCTTTCGTTTTTCTTTTATTATCTCGGAGTTCTTTGTTATATTTGGATTGTTTCTCTGACTCCGAATCGGCGTTACTCTGTAATATCACAGTATTGTCATTTTGGTCGATATCACCGACCTCGTCGATAACAACTTCTTGTTCGATACAATCGTCGTTCTTATTTACTAGTTCTTGAGACTCGCTCGTCTCGTCTTTCTCGATCGATTCGTCGTTCTTATTTTCTAATTCTTGAGAGTCGTTCGACTCGTCTTTCTCGATCGATTCGTCGTTCTTATTTTCTAATTCTTGAGAGTCGTTCGACTCGTCTTTCTCGATCGACGAATACAGATCTCGTGCTCGCCAAAGCTTCAACTGCGACACGTGTGCCGTTATTGGTCGATTTACTTTCCTTTTCCCGACTAAATGAGTTATTACGTAAGTATCGCTCGGATATTTCTCGGCTACCACATACGGCCCACGATATCGTCGCTGCAGCTTTGTGCTCTCACCCGTCGATACATGATTTATTTGTACATATACTATATCTCCTACTTCGTATTTCACTCGTAATCGACGATGCTCGTCGTATCGCTCTTTATACTTTCTTTGCGCGGCTTCAATATTCATTTTATTTTCGTTGCGAATCTCAATCGGATCCCGATACGCTTCGCAATGTTGTGTGAGTTCTCTCACTCGTCCGTCTCCGAAGCGATGCTGATATCCTAATAAACTCTTTAACGGCGTTTTACCCGTCGCTTTACTTACGCTCGAATTTACATCGCGTTCGATGTTTTTCACCTCGACATCCCAGTCGTTTCGTTCGCCCTGCTCCGTTCGAACAATCATCGCCGGTAACAAAGTTCGATTCATTCGTTCGATAAGCCCATTAGCTTGTGGATGTCTACTCGAATTCAGCGTATGCCGTATGCTATGACGCGTACAGAATTCTTCGAAACTCTTCGCGGTAAAACTTGTTCCTCGGTCGCTGATTATTCGATCGGGAGCTCCGTATTGTTTCACGATATTTTCGAGCTTCTTTATCGTCAGCGCAGCGCTGGTATTTCTGACCGGTTCAAAGATCACGAATTTTGTTAGAGTGTCGATCATACCTAGAATGTATTTACTTCCTTTCGTCGAAGTAATAAACGGACCGACGTGATCGACATGTATCACAGAAAACGGACGTTTTCCCGGTGGGATTGGATGTAATTCCCCGGCTCGCGGTCCCGATTTCGTTTTGCTAAGAATGCATTCAAGACACTGTGAAACGTGCCTCCTCACGTACGATCTCATTTTCGGAAAATAATAATACATCTGTATCTTTGCTAAAGTTTTATCGACGCCAAAGTGACTACTCAAATCGTGATATTTGATTGCGATCGCCTTTCGCATCGAATCCGGAACTACGTACAAGTCTACTTCTCTCTCTCCGCGTTTGATTGTTTTGTACAACATTCCATCGCGAAGTTTATAATCGCGTACCGAATCGAGTTCCGATTTCGTTACTTCGTTTTTCGGTTTCCGCAAGATGTCGATCTTTCTTTTCAGCGAACTATCTTGATACTGGTGAATGAGTATCTCGTCTTCTCTTAACACGATTTGAAAAATTTGTGCTCTTTCCGCAATTTCTTCTCCCTTCGGTTCTTCGACCGGAGCCCGAGATAAAGCATCGACATGTTGCATCGCCGTTCCCTTTCTGTGTCTAATTTCGAACTCGTACTCGGAGAGCGAAGCGGACCATCGCACGACTTGAGGATTTATTGTCTTATTCGCGTTCAAATAAACAAGTGCCTGACAGTCGGTCAAGATCGTAAACTTCAAGGGAAGCAGAAATACTCTCAATCTTTCTACGGACCATACGATTGCCATAAGTTCCAACTTACTCGAGTGGTAGCTTCGCTCAACGGACGACGTTCTCCTGCTCACGGCAAAAATCGGATGCAATTCGTTCTTCTCGTTCGATTGGAATAGTATCGCGCCTAATCCTTCGCAACTCGCGTCGGTATGTAGTTCGGTCCTACTCGCGTTTGGATTGTAAATACCGAGGACCGGCTTCGTCGAAAACAATTCTTTTACTCGCACGAACGCTCGATTTTCCCGTTCCGTCCACTTGAAGTCTACCAACTTCCGCGTTAGTTCCGTTAATGGAGCAATGATGCTCGCAAAATTTGGAACGAACCTTCGGAAGAAGCTCGCCATTCCGATGAATCGGCGAACTTCGTGTACATTTTGAGGAATGGGAAATTTCGTAATCGCGTCTATCTTTACCGGTCCCGGTTCGATTCCGTTGCTCGTTACAACAAATCCCAAATACTCTACTCGATCCATACCGAACTTACATTTTGAGAGTCTCATCGTCAAACCAGCTCTCTGCAACGCCTCGAATGTTGCTCGAAGACGTTCCATCAACTCAGACCAGTCTTTTGCTAATACCAGAACGTCATCTAGATAGAAAAGAAGGAACTTGTTTCTCAAAGGTCCCAACGCCAACTCCATCATTTTAGAAAAATAAAACGGAGCGTTCATAAGACCGAACATCGTTCTAGTAAATTCCCCTGTCTCGTCTGGTGTTATGAAAGCCGTCTTCGCGCAAGCTTCCTCTTTAAGGGGCAGTTGCAAATAGCCGTGTGCCAAGTCCAGTATCGCGAAAAGTTTCGCGCCGTTTAAAACTTCCAAATATTCGTCGATATTTGGCAACGGATAATTTATTCTCTCCGTTTGCGCGTTCAATTTTCTGTAATCAACGACTAATCGTGATTCTCCGGATTTCTTTTGGACAAGCAACACGGGACTGGCATAGGGCGATGATGTTTCTCTTACCAATCCTGCATCCTTCCATTCTTTTACAATTTCTTTGATTTTATCTCGCTCTTGACGATTCGTGCGATACGGTTTTACGCTCACTGGTACACTACCCGGTTTCACTTGAATATCCATCTCGATCAGGCTCGTTTTTCCGATTTCGAAAATATTTTGAGCCACACAAACACGAAATTCATTCAACATATTCACCAATTCTTGTCGTTGACTCGGTGTCACCGCTGTATCCGTGAATACTTCTTCTTCGTCGATCGGCTCTCGTCGAGGTTGAAGTTCAGGAACTCGACGATCAATTCTCATCACCTCGGCAGAGATTTCGGTCCCTTTCTTCAGCTCTCTGGCTTGTCGATCGTAGTTGAGCACCGGTATCGGCAACGACTCGTTCTCGGTTTCCATGTTGATGAAATTTATCGACCCGGGAGGAAGTTTTTCATCACGTACTAAGATAGGTGCACTATCTTTTCCGTTCGTAATCTCCGGCATTATCTTCGACAACTCCAACGTCGATCGTTCGACGAAAATAAGACGATCGTCGACCTTCAAATATGCGACATGTTCCAACTCTGTAAACGTCCTTCCGATAAGTACATCCTGGACTTGAACATCATCCGGAACGATGCGTAGCAACACTCCATTGCCTTCGACACCGTCGACGTTTATTTTGGCTTCTATTACGCCGCAAGATCTGACGACTCGATCTTGTTTACCAAAGCCACTCAATGTACTAGGTATTCGGATCACGGTAAAATCGTTGCACAAAACAGCAGATGCTTTTATCGTGCAGTCCGAACTACTCGGGTCGATCATAGCTTGAAACTCGCAGTCGTTTACTTTAATCGATTTTAAATATTTCGCGAGTTTCTCGGTCAACGCAGAGCTATCACGTTCACCTTCGTTACACATCTCGTCTTGATTACTATCCGTTACGAGTCGCACGTCCCCTTTATCCAATGGCGTCGGTTTACTGCAGATCTTAGCATGATGCCCCGTTTCACCGCAACGCGAACACACTATAGCTCTCTTCTCTTCGGGACATTTACTCGAATAATGACCAAAATTTTGGCAGTTGAAACATTTAATTTGGTCGGTTGTCTTTTTCTCACCTCCTTTCAATCCTTTCGACGTCGAACCTGTCGTCTCCGCCTTCGACGATGTTGCTACGGTGTTTTTCGATTTAAACGACGCCGACTCCTTCGGTTTTCGTTGTTTGTGTTGATCGAACACTCTGAGAGATCGCTCAAACGTCACTAATCCGTGGAACAGTTCATCTACATCTCGGTACACTGATGACAACGCGTGAACCGCCGAATCTCTCGAAAATAACCCCGAAGACACTTGCCTCCTCGTTTCTTCAAACGATAACCCAAGAGTTTTACACCATTTTACTTTTTCATGAAAATAATCCGAAAAATTCTCAGACTCACGTTGTCTACGGTTCTGCATTTTCTCCCACAACTGAGCTCGATCCAATGGAGGAATCCACGTTTTCTTAAAAGTTTCTCGAAAATGCTGCCAGCTCTGAAAACCTCCGCTGAATGCTTGAAACCAAGACTTCGCCGCTTGTTTCAAATGCATCGTAGCTGTCTCGTATAGAAAAGCTTCAGGCCAGTTATGCACTCTCGCGGTCGATTCGATTTTATTTAACCACTGCCTTGCCTCCACCGGCGTCTCGTGTCCAAGAAAATCGCCAACCGCTTTCGAAAGATCCGGCATCACATGAAAACTCGGTAATCCTTGAGGCATCGTTCGACTTTGCTGTAGAATCGTAGCATTCTGTTGTAACAGTTGGGTCATCAACTCAAGAATTTGATCGGTGTTATTTCTTCGGTGTAACGACGACGCGTCGTTCCTCGCTCCTTCGTCGGACGATTCGTCTCGATCGTTCAATATATTGTGATTTTGTTGACTAACACGCAACAACCGCGGAATCGCACCTCTATGTTCGCTCATAGTGGCGTTCAAGCCGTTCGCCTGCGTTACCGGTTGTTGTTGAACGGTATTACCCAGTACTGGGGGACGAAGAATATTATTACCTTGCATTATCGACGGTCGAATCGTATTCGAAGCACCGACCGGTTGCTGTATCGATAATTGTGGCGGTCCCGTTCTCTCGTGAACCGTTGGTAAAATAGGAGACGGTAGCCTCGCAAACTGAAGCGATCGTCTCGTCGAGTGATGATTCGAAGTAGTGAGACCGCGTCGAAACTCGTCGAAACTGTTACCCGGTTGCGTCATTACACTTGTTTGTCTCACACTCGCGAACCGTGAAAATCAAAATGGCGGCTTGCCGGTTACTCGCATGTCGAATACGCCGCGTCACTCACACACAAGAAGAAAAAAAAAATGTCACGATAACTCGGATTCTCCTTTTTATTATTATTATTTTTTTTTTTTAAAGTAACGTGATACGTAAATTATTAACAAGCTTTTTCCATTCAATCCCACTTCTGATTGTTATAATTAAAATTAATTTGTCAGGTTCTTTTCGTTAAGCGGTTCGGAGCACGTGGGGGAATAAGTTGGAGTAGGAAGCCAGATAATAATTCTTACCAAAAACACGCACTTTGTCTCTTATTATTTCAATTGTATTATATTTCTTTAATTAGTTGAACTTATTTTAATTGAGCGGGTCTGCTCGATTCTTACTAATTTTCCTTTTACACGTTTTCTTTCTATCGATAAAATCTAAACTCAAAACGGCGGCCGTTACCGTGTACGAGTCGCGTCTCTCGGCTTTTCGACCGCACGTACTCCCGTGCTCTCTCACGCTCGTTACGACGACGACGCCTGTCCCTTCACGCGCGTAAAATGTCGCGCTCTCATGTTGTACAGGGCGACAGCCTTGCAAAGTTAACTTTTATATATCGTCGCGGATTTATCGCTAACACGAGTTTTATTAATTTTTCGCGGCGGTCTTTCGGCGATTGAGAATTCAGGTGGTCACCCAATTCCTTTAAAAATGTATCCGTCGCTGTTTCGTCGGGCTGATGATCATTGTCTATATCTGGACTTTTTCTCGTTAGAGGAGTTGAACGATTCGCTCATCTCGCGCCGGGGCTTACGAGCTACCGACCGGATAGACGAACGCGCGATCCATGAGACAGGCCGGGGCCAGAATCACATGATTCTGGTACCTGGCCATATCTCGTTAGCGACTTTGGATGGTCTGCGCCGTCTCGATCTGTGATCTTCGGATTACCGGACGGACGGCGGGTAAATCTTGTTGCTTTCGGATCGCGGGCGAGGCCAGAGTCAAAGACTTCTGACCTCGCCGTTTTTCTCGTTAGAGAAGTCGAACGATGTGTCCACCACGTGTCGGGGTTTACGAACTACCGACTGGATGGATACAGGCGGGACAGAGCGAATGCTCTGGACCGCGCTCTTTTTCTCGTTAGAGGAGTTGAACGATGTGTCCATCACGTGTCGGGGCTTACGAGCTACCGACTGGATGGATACAGGCGGGGCCAGAGTCTCACATTCTGGACCGCAACATGTCTTGCAAAAGACATTTCGAATAGCCGGCGAACGGGCTCGTCCCAATTTCGCCTCGCCTTGTAAAAGGCAAACGAAGCGCTCCGTCTCACGCCGGGGTCTGCGGGCTACCGGCTGGACGGCAGATACTAATGAGACGTTTGCTTTTCAGGATTACTAATCCATATCTTGCTTAAGTTGCAGGTACATACTAATGCGATTCATGGTTCCTTTAGACCAAGCTTGATCTACGTGGCGAGGGTCTCATGGCAGGAGGGGCGAGTCCTGTCTCAAGCGTGGCGGTGAGGACGGTTGGTGGCCTCCGAAGCTGTACCAAATTCACCCGGGCGGGCTAAGCGGCTCTGGACCGCCGTGTGAATTTTAATTCCGCAAATACTCGTGGGAACAAAATGAGAGGTCTGAAAACATTGAATGAATGTGTACGTGCGAATGTGAGGAGGAGTGCACGCCTAGCAGAGCCCAGGCAGCTAGGTGCGGCACTTCAAGTGGGAGTTGCTGACCCAGTTGCGAGGTCGTGCTTCCCCGCGGCGGCGAGAAGGTTGGCGGCTTCTCAACCTGCGTCCTCTACTTCTGCACACTCTCGTCAGCCCACGGGTAGCACTGGCTGTGGAGACATCTAGGGTCAGTGTGAGGTTCTCGGCCTTCGTGCCGTCGGTGTCGATGCGGAGAGAATAGTCAGGAACACGAATGTAAACCAGCCACTTGTGGCTGGTCGCGAAAATGTAGGCTTGCAGGCAATGCGCGTAGACCGCGAAGAAGTTAGAGCCGCGATTGAACCCCCAATCGATAACTTCGACTCAATTAGTACCACGGGTATTAGGGTGCTTCAACTGAACATGAGACGTTCAGAGGCAGTGACAGGCGAGGTGCGTTCGCTTATTCGCCAAAAGCACTTGGACATCCTGCTTTTGCAGGAACCATATGTCCAAAGGCCAGACGAAAGGCACACCTTTTTCGGACTAGGAACCTCTGTGCAGGTTGCGGCGGTACGACAGGGGAATCCTTGGGCTTCCATTGCTGTCTGTAATCCCGCTTTTAAAATGATTTTCGTCTCTCAGCTCAGCACAGCGCACTGTGTTTGTGCGGAAGTGCTGGCACCCGGTTTCTCGTTCTACGTCGTCTCTCACTATTTCCAGTTCAGAGACGATATCGAGGAACACCTCAGGCACCTCGCTATGGTGCTTCGTACCCTGAGGGGGAAGAGAGTATTAGTGACGCTAGATGCAAATGCCAGGTCGTCCCTGTGGGGTCCACAGGAAACCAACGACCGTGGGGCACAACTAGAGGAACTTATCCAAGACTTTGGTCTGGATATTCTCAATGTAGCTGGTCAACCAGCGACCTTCTGGACAACGCGTGGTGAGTCGTTCATCGACGTCACCCTAGGTACCCAATCAATTTCGAGGTACGTCCGAGATTGGAAGGTTCGCACGAATTGGTCCACCAGTGATCATAGAGCGATAGATATCAGGCTGCGAGTGCCAAAGGTAGCAGGAAATGAACGGGGCGTTGGAACCAGTCGATTCAACACTCGTCGGGCCGACTGGGACCAATTCTCTGAGATCCTCAGTGCTCTCTCGAGAGCCAGCCTGGAGGGCCTCGAACTGAACTCGGTTGAAAATGTAGAAGTTATGGCTGTGTTATGTTCGGCTCGATGCGAGATCGAGAGCGGACGTTTATTTTATTATTATTTATGGGGATCTTTTCTGTCTGAAAGGAGTTGGAACTCCAACACCAAGACTAATGTTGTTCAATTACTAGGTTTATTAGAATATTGGTTACAGATGAGTTTTACAAGAGGAGTCTACGTTGTCTCTTCGGAGACAACCTCTCAGTTCGGTCGATGGAATTAGACTGATTGGTGTTCGATTCGCAGTCGGGGACTGTGAATCGAAATATTCGCATTTTTCGCAATCGCGGAAGAGCCCGGCGATTGCCTCTTGCTGCGCTCGCGCTTCCGTATGCGTTCGCACTTTTCGTTGCTGCGTGCATCGGAGTGCGAGTTCATTCGCCTTTGCTGCGTTTGCACATTCTTGCGAGTTCGTTGCTCGCTTTTAATCGCTCGATTGGACTTCACTCGAAATATTCTATGCGAATATTTCGACTCTTCGTTTTATCGCTCGAATTTTGAATATGCCCTTTTTGCGGCATAACATCCCTCCCCCCTTAAGAAGAAAAAATCTTGAATTCAAGTTTCTTCTCATTCAAAATTTGACTTGTTTCTAAGTTTAGTCCCTTTTCTAGTTTTAATCCCTTTTTCTAGTTCCCTTTATTGATTTATTTATTTTCTTTGAATACTCCCATTACTTGAATTTATTAGCTTTTATTCTGGCGTATCTTTTCCACGGTGTCGGGTTGCATCCCGCGCGTGGACGTCTGCCTACGTCGGCACTTTGCGCGTCTCGCTGTTCCTACCTACACTGATAACTGTCTTACTTGTATGTATGTATGTTGTCAAATAATTTGTACTCGCCGTACTGTCTCTATTTTTTTGTCCAATTTCACATTCACTGAATTTCGCGCACTTCTCGTGGGTTTTTTTTTTTTCTTTCTTTCACTCTCACTGTTTGCGGTGCACTTTTCGCGGGTTTTATTCTTATTTGATTTCGCTATCCTACTAAAGCCAGTGTACCTGTTCTTTGCTGGTATAGGGTTACGCTCGCTACTTATCGTTCGCTCTGTTCGCGGGTTTATTTCTAGTTTGTTGCGCATTTGTGAGTCTCGTGTGTTTCCTGTGCAACGTGTTTCCGGTCTGTTGATGTCTCGTTTGTCGTCTCTCTTCCGTCGGCAGTCCTTTTTCGTCGATCATGCATATTTCTTCTTATAAATTCTGGCGTTTTGGTCACTTTTTCCCATTCTTGTTCGACGTCTTTCATCGTTCCTGCGTCCCGTACAGTCCTCGAGTTTCTCTTCCGTTGGCGATGTGTCCTCCGGCCAAGGTTCGTGCAGTCATTCTCTTGATCTATTTGGTTCGATTTTGTTTCCTTCTTGCCCTGGCTTGCGGGTTGTCTGAACTTTTCTCGTCTCGGATTTTTTTAGCGGTTCTGCCCTGATGGTGCCCGCGTCGGTGTCTCTCCGCCGGTTCCGGTTTTTGATGACCGGGCGTACCCTCGTGGTACCTCGAGGCCTCGGCCTCCGCCGATTTCCGGGCGAACTGAGCCGTTGCGGGTTCAGCCATCTCGTGTCCGAATTCTCACACCTCTTGAGATCAACTTCCGGTGGAGTCGTGCAGAGCTTTCGTCGTCACGTCCGCTGCCGGCGATTCGTTACCCTCCTTCCACCGAAGGGCGCTGGATTGGACGCACTTGGGTGCCGGCTGGCACCGTAGTTCGCCCCGCTGGGGCTTCTGATAGTGAGGAGGAGGAGGATGACACGTGGGACTATGTTTCCCCCGTGTCCGATTCTTAATTTGACTTTGTTGGTCTTGTTTTTAAGGAAGCTCGTTATATTTTGCCTCTCGGGGCCCTTGAGATTTTTTTGTTTGAATAAATAGCTCGGGTACATTTTGCTATTTAATTAATCGTTTTGCGTTCTCTCTCTCTTTTTTTTTTGTTAGGCGCTTCCTTCGCGTTCCCGGTCTCCCTCTCCCTTGGTGTCGTGTTTCGTTGCTGTTGCTCGCTTCGCTTCTCCGACGGCTTGCCGTCGATTCGCCGTGGGTCTCGGATTCCTATCCGTCGTGGTGCTGCGACGTCAGATACTTCGTCGCGTTTGCTTTAGTGTTCGATGTAATGGAGTAGCCGATTGGCGTGGACTTTTACTGTCTTCCGTCCTTTCTTGATCGAGTAGTTCACTTCCGAGTGTTTCTCTACTATTTCGTAAGGGCCTATCCATTTCGAGGTTAGTTTTGCTACGTTCCCCCGTGCTACCGTGTCGTCACGTAGCAACACTTTGTCCCCTACCCGGTACTGCACCTCGCGCGCGGTTTTGTCGTATTGCAGTTTCGACTTCTCTTTTGCCGCCTTCAGGTTCTCTTGCGCTATCGCCCAGGATGCGCGCAGCCTTTCACGTGACTCGTGTGCGTAGTCGTCGTAGTTGTAGATCGTCCGCGGCTTCTGCTTCAATGACGTTGGCAATTCGGCTGTTTTTCCGAATACCAGTTCGAATGGCGTGTACCCGGTTGCCGTGTGGGGTGTGGTATTGTACATGAACATGGCGTGGGGCAGCCATTCGTCCCAGTCACTCTGGTCGTTGTTTACGTAGTTTTTCAGGTATGCTGCTAGGGTCCGATGCGACCTCTCGAGTGCCCCATTCGACTCGGGCTGATACGCCGTGGTTTGTATCTTCTCGATTCTCAGGAGTTTGCACATGTTTTTGAACGTCGCGCTGAGGAAGTTGGTTCCCTGGTCGGTGAGGATGGTTTCGGGTGTCCCGTATCGGCATACTCTGTCCCCCACAAGCACCCTTGCTATCTCGTTCGCCTCCTGGCTCGGCATGGCGCTTGCTATGCTGTACTTTGTCAGCAGATCTTGGAACGTCAGTATATATTTGTTCCCTTGTGTGGTGATGGGCATCGGTCCTACGATGTCCATGGCGCATTTTTGGAAGGCTTTCGTCGGGGTGTCGGTGATTGCCATGGGTGCCTTGCCCGTCGGCCGGGTCTTATTCTTTTGGCACCTGTCGCAGGCCGCGATGTATTTTTCGACATCTTTCCTCATGCCGGGCCAGTCGTACTTGATGCGTATCTTCTCGAGGGTTCTGGTGACCCCCTGGTGTCCGCCTAGTGGTGCATCGTGGTACTTCCGTAGTATTGTCGCCCGCTCCTCAGGATCCGGGCAAGTTTTTCCGGATTCTGCTTCCTCCGTCGTCGCTTCATTTTCTTCCCCTTCGGCACATGGCTCTGCTTCCGTTGTTGCGGCGTCGCTTTCGTCGCCGTCGTCGTCTTCGTCGCTCCGTTCAACGCTGCCTTCGTTTGGCTTCTCTTGCGTTTTCGCCTGCGCCCGCGTTAGGGCGCATATTCGGCTGAGGGCGTCGGCGTTTGTATTCTTTTTCCCTGCCTTGTACTCGACGGTGAATTCGTGCTCTGCCAGTTTTATCTTCCATTTCATCAGTCTGGAACCTGGGTCCTTTACGTTGAAAAGCCATGTCAACGGTTTATGGTCCGTAACTACCGTGAATTGGGTACCGTAGACGTACGGTCGGAATTGTGCCACTGCCCATACAATGGCAAGCAATTCCTTCTCAGTCGTTGAGTAGTTTAGCTCGGCCTTGTTCAACGTTCGGCTGGCGTAGCATATCGGTAGGTCCTCCCCGATTCTTCCTTGCGACAATATCGCCCCTACTGCTTTGTTGGAGGCATCCGTCGTGATTACGAATGGCCGTGTGAAGTCGGGATATTGCAGTATCGGTGCCGTTGTGAGCGCGGTTTTGAGTTGCTCAAATGCTGCCGCGTGTTGCCCCGTCCACGCGAACTCGCTGTCCTTTTTCGTGAGGGGTTTCGCCGTTTTCGCGAAGTTTTCGATGAACCTCCTGTAGTATCCCGCCAATCCTAGGAACGACTGCACGTCCTTGACCCTCTTTGGTGTCGGGAAGTTCCTTACTGCTTCCGTCTTCGCCGGATCCGGCCTTATCCCTTCGTCCGAGATCACGTGTCCTAGGTATTGCGTTTCCTTCCGTAGGAAATGGCACTTTCCTGGCTGTATGGCCAATTTCGCCTCTCTCAGGCGGGTGAATATTTCTCGTAGACGTTGGTTGTGCTCGCCGAGGGTTGCGCCCGTCACCACGATGTCGTCAAGGTACACGAAGCACTTCGTGCCTTGTATTCCAGCTAATACCGTGTTCATTAGTCTCTGGAACGTCGGTGGCGCGTTTTTTAGTCCAAAGGGCATTCGGTTATACTCGAAGTGTCCTTGTGGCGTTGAAAATGCTGTTTTTTCCTTGTCCTCCTCTCTCATCGGGATTTGATGGAATCCGGAGGCAAGGTCGAGCGTGGTGAAATATTTGGCTTTTCCCAACTGGTCCAATATTTCCGAAATATTCGGCAGTGGGTACGAATCTCCGACAGTGGCTTCGTTCAGTCTCCTGAAGTCCACTACGACTCGCATTTTTACCCTTCCCTGCGCGTCGGGTTTCTTCGCCACGACTACCAATGGCGCGTTCCACTGGCTCCGGCTTGGCTTTATGATCCCCTCCCGTAGCATCTTCTCGGCCTGCTCGGTTACCTCACGCTTGTGGGCCTCTGGCAGACGGTATGGGTTAACCTTTATGGGTCGGGTTCCCTCCCTCAGTGGGATCTCGTGCTCGACTTGGTCCGTGCAAGGGAGTTTGTCTCCCTCCAGGTGGAAAATATCGTTGAACTCCTCGCAGGTTTCCTTTAACGTGGTTTTTTCCTCGTCGTTCAGATGCCCGTAGTGGACCACTTCGTGCATTCGCTCCGTCCGCGATGCTGGGTCGTTCCTCTCGACCGTGTTTATTTCCATGGTCCCGACCTGGGCGGCGTCCCGCGTCACCGCTGACGCCAGTGGCTCGAGCGTCACCGTCGGGCGACTCACCGCTGCTTCCGTCTCGCCTGTGTTCACCATGCTTATGACACAGGTGCTTCCCCGTGGCGGCGTGACGCTCGACCCGATGATGATGTCGTCCCCGAGTCTTCGTTTTTCCACGAGGCCTACCCTCTTGCTTCCCGTTTTCGCGTGCACTAGCGACTCGCTTCTCGGCGGTAACTTCACCACGCGGGGTGCCTCGATTAGCGGCATGTCGTGCCCGTATATTTTTATTACTCTCCCCCCGAGTATGTCCACGTTGTGCTTCTTCATGAATTCCATTCCGAGTATTCCGTCCGTGCTCAGGGGTATGTCATCCGACACCACGTGGAACCAATGTTTCACCTTCACTGCCGGCACGGCGAGCGTCAACTCGGCCATGCACGGGGTGGTGATCCTCTTCCCCCCTACTCCCTCGACGTCGATGGTGTTTCCCGTGATCGCCGTATCTGGTCGCAAGGTTCCTTTCCTCACGAGGCTGCATTGTGCTCCAGTGTCGGCCTTCAGGGTCACTATTTTCTCCTTTGACTCTTCCGCCTCGATGTGGAAGTCGTTGCTGACGTCGTTTTCCTCGGGTCTCTGGAGGCTGTTGATGCGCAACACCCTGCGCCGGTGCGGGGCGGCTACGACCGTCGGCCGTTCCCCCGCATCGTCTAACATCCCCAGGGTTCTTCTCGTTACCCTGCCCTCGCTTTCCCGGATGTCCTTGGGGTCCGTGGTAACCGTGACCACGTTTACCCCCAGCATTCCGAGAGTCTTTACGGGTCTCTCCTCGTTTTCGGGAGCCTTGGGTCCTTCCTTCTTCTTCTTCTGGTCGCTGATCCTCTTCTTGCACTTACTTTTGTAGTGCCCAGCCTCGCCGCAGTAGTAGCAGGTCACCTCGACCTGACCCACCTTTTTCTCTGCTGCCGGTAGGCTCTGGCGCCCCGAGGATCGGCGGCAGTCCCTGGCTCGGTGCCCTGGGATCCCGCAATTGAAGCATTTCCCGCCCCCTCCGTTCCCCTGGGAGCGCCGGGGTGCGTGATTCCCCTGTTTCGGCAGTCGGTAGTTCCCTCTCGTCATTCCCTCGATTTCTGTCGCTCCCACCACGGACTCGTGGAGGCTGCGGTAGTTCCTTGCCCGCACGAGCATCCGCAGCTCGTCCTTCAATCCGTTCTCGAACGACATTTGCGCGCTCTTCCTCTGCGCCTGCTCTATGTAATGCGCGCCATTCGCATCTATGCCTTCGCAGAGCTTCTCTATGACCTCCAGTGTCAATTTCTCGGTTCTGGTGGCGTAAGTGCCCACCGGCTCGTCCTGGCCCTGCCTGAGGGTACTGAACTGGTACTGCAAGACGGCCAGCGACTTCCGCTTGCCGTACAGTCCCTCAAGCTCCGCTTTTAGATCGGCAAACGTGTACACCGTCTTGTGCTTCATCTCACTTGTCGCACGTCCCTCGAGTTTGCTTGCCATCACCAGGGCTAGCAGGACCTCGTGGTTGCGCGGGTGTACCCTCGGGAACACGATATCGCAGGATTGCAAGAATCCGTCGAGCTCGTCGGGATCGTTCCCGTTGAATCGCTTGATGTTCTTCAACGCCAAGTCCAGACTCAGGTACTCGGCTTCCCTGTACTCTCCTGATGAACGACGATGGTTACCGGCCCTCACGTCACGCCCTAGTCTGCCCAGCGACGCCTCGACCGCCTCGAGTTGTCGCTGTATTTCGTCCGCCCGGGCGCCGAGGCGCTCCTCGCGACTTCCGCGCTCGTTGACAGCGTCGGGCGCCTGCCCGTCGTTCGCGTTGCCCCCCCTCGGTCGTTCCCTACGCCCGTTCTCTTCTAACGCGTCCGGCTGTTCACTGACGGTCCTTCTCACCGCCCCCAGACCCACGGCTTGCCTATTCCCGCCGAGGTCTCTTCTCCCTGTCGCGTGTGCTGGCAGGTTCACCCCCTGTGCAAACGGGGGTAGGCTCCCGGCGACCTCGCCAGAAGTCTCCGCTCGTACGCGGTTCTGCTCCCGCCCGAGATTCGCACTCTCGCCGCGGAGTTGCCGCAGCGTATCCCTTAACCCTTCTATTTCCGCGTCGACTAGCTCATCCGCAGTCGAATGTTCCCCAACTGGCATGATTGTCGCGTGGGGCTCGAACAAGCTATAATCTAAGGAGTCTATCGAGTCGTAGGAGCTCTGTCTCCCTACGTTGACGTTACCGCGACCCTCGCGCGTCTCAGACAGCCCTAGA
The DNA here is from genome assembly GCA_963924025.1 of Ischnus inquisitorius. Taxonomy (NCBI): domain Eukaryota; kingdom Metazoa; phylum Arthropoda; class Insecta; order Hymenoptera; family Ichneumonidae; genus Ischnus; species Ischnus inquisitorius. The sequence continues at coordinate 3,370,440 of OZ001245.1, forward strand.
CTCTGTCGCGTCCTTGCCGTGATCTCCTGGAGAGCGTTCTGTAGGCTATCTACCGCGCTTATCGCCTGCGCTGGCAATACCGACTCTAACGTCCTCGCTCGCCTCAACGGGTTGGTAGCCCTTTCCGCCCCGTCGCTCATGTGAAACTCTTACGGCCTACGCCCTAAATCTGCCCTAACTGGCTTTAGTTACAAGGTAGCTGATTCCCTTTCCACTTACAGTACGGTGGACCGCACGACGATAACCCCTGACGAACCTCGCGACGCCGATCCAGCTTCCACGTGCCTCCGTCGATCCCTGACGACGATGCCCCTCGTCGTGCCTCGATGACGGTGCCCCTCCGCTGACCCTCCGGCGGCGATGCCCCTCGTCGGCGATTCCCCTCGTCCTTCCCCGATGACGTTGGCACCCTCCAACGGCTCGGTCGTCGGTCCCCACTGGCAAGGCCTGACCGTCGACAACCCGATTATCGGGCCTTGAAGCCACCGTTCCTCAGCTTCCGCGTGCTGGGTCGGTTCTATCCCTCGTTAACGTCTGCGTGTCAACGGGGTCCCGCGCGCACTTCTCACGTCGTGCGCGGCACTCGTTTCGACAAACTCACTGTACTCGTTTGCCTGCCTGGTAACTGAACGTCCTATCTCTGGTGTGACAGATCCCACCGCTGCCACCAATGTTATGTTCGGCTCGATGCGAGATCGAGAGCGAACGTTTATTTTATTATTATTTATGGGGATCTTTTCTGTCTGAAAGGAGTTGGAACTCCAACACCAAGAATAATGTTGTTCAATTACTAGGTTTATTAGAATATTGGTTACAGATGAGTTTTACAAGAGGAGTCTACGTTGTCTCTTCGGAGACAACCTCTCAGTTCGGTCGATGGAATTAGACTGATTGGTGTTCGATTCGCAGTCGGGGACTGTGAATCGAAATATTCGCATTTTTCGCAATCGCGGAAGAGCCCGGCGATTGCCTCTTGCTGCGCTCGCGCTTCCGTATGCGTTCGCACTTTTCGTTGCTGCGTGCATCGGAGTGCGAGTTCATTCGCCTTTGCTGCGTTTGCACATTCTTGCGAGTTCGTTGCTCGCTTTTAATCGCTCGATTGGACTTCGCTCGAAATATTCTATGCGAATATTTCGACTCTTCGTTTTATCGCTCGAATTTTGAATATGCCCTTTTTGCGGCATAACAGCTGGTACTCTTACCGACGTTCTCACGACGGCTTGCACGGAGACCATGCCGCGCACAAAGCGCTTTAGAAAGTCCAACCCGTGGTGGACAGTCGAACTGACAAACCTAAAGAAAACCGTATATAGGATGAGGCGAGCGTATCAGAGGGAAAGAGCGGAACCTGTACGCCTCGAAAAGTTGCGTGAGTACCGCACATCTGTGCGTACTTACGGAAAGAGGGTAAAGAAGGTGAAACGCGAGAGCTGGGAGAAGTTTGTCACGTCGCACGGCAACTCGGAGCCCTGGGGCTTCGTTTATAAGCACCAAGCGGAAAAACTTCGAGTTGAGAAAGTGCTAAGCACGATCCGGCTTGGCGAACACTCGACACTGAGCATGAGAGAAACGGCCAGCGGCCTTCTCGATACGCACGTCCCCGATGACCGGGAGGACGAGGATACTGTTGAGCAAAGGGAAACGAGGGAACAAGCAAAAGTAGTGCCGAATACCGAAGACGCCGACCTTATAGTAGAGTGCGAGGTAAAGAGGGCCGTAAGAACCATGAAGAACGGTAAGGCCCCGGGGCCAGATATGATTGAAGTTGGGGTTTTGAAGGCGGCGTGCGCGATAATCCCCGGTCAAATCGTAAGATTGTTTAATGGGTGCCTTCAGTGGGGCGTCTTTCCTGCAGCTTGGAAGGAGGGCTCTCTAAGAGTTCTCCTAAAGGGCGAGGATAAGGACGAGAAGGACCCAAAATCGTATAGGCCGATTTGTCTTCTCTCCGTTATAGGAAAGCTTTTCGAGAAATTAATTAGGCAAAAACTCGTACCGTCCATCGAGGGCGAGAATGGCATTTCGCGTAGGCAGTTCGGTTTTATGAGGGGGAAATCGACGGACGATGCGATCGTCCAATTTCGAAATATGGTGCGTGCCTCTGCGGCAAAATACACCATCGCGTTGCTGTTTGATATTGCTGGTGCGTTTGACAATGTCTGGTAGCCTCTTGTTTTCAAGCGCCTCCAAGAAAGACAGTGTCCCGCCAATGTCTTCAAAGTGCTTCAAAGCTACTTTGAAGATCGTAAAGTAAAGATAGTGTGGGGGGATGAGTCGGTCTCCAAGCGCGCCACTAAGGGCTGTCCTCAAGGCTCTGTCCTGGGCCCGGCGTGCAGGAATTTAATGTTTAATCTTTTGCTTACAAAGCTAAATGAGCAATTTCCGGATTGCTCCGTCGCGTATGCCGACGATTTGTTGGTTCTCGTCAAAGGCGAGTCTCGAAGGGAATTGGAGATCAACGGCCAGAGAGTCGTTGATTTCATCGTTAATTGGTGCAGCTCGGCGAAGCTTCAGCTCTCCGCTCGTAAGACGGAGGCTATACTTGTTAAGACGAATTGGATTAGGGAAGTTCCGGACGTTCGACGTCCAGACCGCATGAGGCGGCAGCCAGTTAGGCCGAATTTGGCACAAAGATACCCGCGTATAACGATAGGCGACGTTAATATTCCGTTTAAAGATAGCGTTAGGTATCTTGGCGTTCACTTTGACAAAGAGTTGCGGGTAAAAACTCACTGCGCGTACCTCCGCGATAAAGTTGTTTCTCTATTCAAGAGACTAGGTAGAATGGCGAAAGCAGGATGGGGATTGCACTATAAGGCGCTTAAGACGATTTACCAGGGGGTATTTCTTCCGGTCTTAACCTATGCTGCGGCAGCATGGTTCGATCTTTGCATTTCGCACGACATAAGGACGCTCCGCGCGGCACAGCGTCTGGCGCTGATACCGGTCAGCGCGGCCTACCGAACGGCCTCTTTTCAATCGTTGTGCGTAGTCGCCGGGGCTATGCCAATCGATATTTTGTTCGAGCAGCGAGTCTGCACTTACGGCATCAGGGTGGGTCGTGACGCCAGGATAAACAATGTAGTTATACCGAGGGGAGAACAAGACGCGATTAAGAGAGTAAAAGAGCAGGCGGTTAACTTGTGGCAGGCTGAGTGGGCAGCCTCGGATAAAGGGCGTACTACCTTCGCTTTCTTTGCGGTCGTTAGGGACAGGATTGCATCGAGCTGGTTCCAGCCAGACCATTACAGTACGCAAGTCCTCACCGGTCACGGTGATTTCAGAGCGCGTCTTGCTCAACTCGGACTCGCCGACGGTGCGAACTGTGACTGTGGTCTGCTCGATACGGCAGAGCATTTCCTTCTTAGGTGCGAAAACTTCGATCCACAGAGGGCGGCTCTGATGGACATTGTTGGGGAACGTGTATGGCCAGAAGCGGCGCACCAATTGGTGGCGTCTGCAGAAGCCTACACCGTCTTTCGTGCGTTTTGTCGCGAAGCCTTCTGGCTTAGAAGTCAAGAAAGACTCGCTGAACTCGAGCGATAGAGAGACTCGGTCTCATGGCATGTTTCGTTTTCGTCTTGTTTCATTTGTCATTTTATTTTATTTTATGTTATTTTATTTTATTTTATTTTATTTTTGCTTTTTGCTTTGTTGTAGTTTCAAAGTCAGGGACCGCCACCGGGAGCGGAATTGTCGGACAAGCCGGAGTACTCATCGGAACTCCGGTGATGAGTGGGAGGAGCCCGTAATCTTCGCGGATACTCCTCTTGCTCGGACGACACAAGGTGTAGGATAACGTGTATTAATGAAATATTTCTTTTCAGCTTAACAAATACCTTCCTCTCTACCCATCCTTAACAAGCTGGATTTGTGTCTGGCGTGACACAGGGAGCAGGCCTTCCCGAGGTTCCCCGTGAGTGTGGCGAAGAAGCGGCGATGCACCCGGCCCGAGGCATGTCTCGCTCTTGTTGCGCGCCGATGCTTCGTCATAGCCAAACTGCTCTCTCCGCAAAACGCCTGCGGAAGTCAAAGGATTTTTCTATCGCCCGGTCGTTTGGTAGTCGCTGGAAAGTGGTGTTAACGGGAAACTGTTGTGTGTACCCGTTCTGGGTGAGGAAACTCGGCCTAGCACCTTCCGGGTGTGCGGTCTTACAATAAATGTCTATATCTGGAATAATAAATAAACGATTAAGTAAGAAACAATAAGACTACGCACACGCGGGGATTTTTGGCGAACTGGAAAAATAATCTCTTTACAATGTAGTTTTGTACCTGAATCATAAGCGTCGGCAGACGGAGGAAGATGATGGTTGTGCGATGAGTTGATTGATTTTACGATGAGCTGCTTTTTGTTTTGCACCCCAAATCGTACGTGCGCCTTACACTTTGTGCTGAAATTTGAATGAAAATGCATTACGTATTGTACATTCTGTTCCTTACATACGGAGAGGTTTCTATGCACATGTTTACATCGCTAAGTGTGTACAACCAATGCAAGGTATACCGTGCGCGGTTTGTCGGATGCTGTTATATGGTGTACCACTTTTTCGCGCGATGTTATACACCGCATGCAGGTGCATTCATTTTTGGAATACATTTTTTTTCATACAAAAATCAATTGCTTTACAATTTCGTAAAGTCTCTATGCATACGTTTCTATAGCTTCGAGTATAACCAATCCACGGTATAACGCGATTTGTCAGATGCTATTATATCGTGTATCACTTTTCCGCGCGGTGTTCACCATATACAGCTGCATTGATATTATTTCCAAAAAACACAATCGACACAAAACCGTCACAGTTAGCACAATATTTGCACTATTTACAACACGGTGTACTGGCTGTAAATATTGCGCTAGCTGAGATCTTTCAGTGTCGATGGTCTTTCTGGGCTCATCGCACGAGATGTTATTCTTTATTTGCTTCGTATATTAGGTGTATACTGTGTAAAATCTGATAGGACAAAATTAACATATTGCGTACCTTTTTTCACGTTCACACTTGTAGATACCTTCGTAAAAGAGTAGCTCTTCTTTGTAGCCCATTGTTGTTATATCTTTTTTTTCGCCATTGCGCCAGTAGTTTTTCAACGTTTTGCTGTTACACCGCTCGTACACATAATTTTCGTTCATCATATACGAATCCATTGCCGATTCGAAATCTTTGAAGGTGTCAAATAGAGCACCTTGTTTTATCACATTTGTCATCGCGAGTTGTACGATTTTACCGCGTACGTAGTTTTCGCGTTCGTTCCCGCTTATTCTCGTTGCAACACGTGGAACAGCCGGTCAGACGTACCGACGATGATAAAGATGCCCTCTGGTTATGTGCCTATATTGGGTGCTGCTTCTTCTTCGTCGGGATTGGTTGAAGGGTAGCGCATGCGCGCGTTCAGCCGTTCCACCAGCACCAAATATTGTGTGCTGCACTATGTAGCGTTCATCAGTGTAACTCACTCCCTGTATAGTATGCGCCGCCAATAGATGGCGATAGCTCGTCAAGCTCGCTCTTACCGACGAGCAATGCCCAACAAAGACAGATCGAAAAAACGAAGCGTTCCCGCGGTAAAAATATTTGCGCGTTCGATGTAGCCATTTCGGAAAGTATTGTAGAGGTTACGCATGTCTCAATGGTGGCTATCGTTAAGAAACTCGAAGTTCCCAGTGTTGGCTCAAAGTTTAACAGTTATTCGGACGTACAAAAGTATGTCGACGATTATGGCGCATCAGTACGTCAGCTCTTTGTTGTGAAAAGGAATTCGCGCATGACTTCACACTTGCAACGACCCGGCAACGAAAAACTAGTTTATTTTCACATCGAATATGGATGCAAGTACGGAGGCTCGTACAAAAATAAATCAAGTGGGAAACGAGCAACGAGGTGAGATGGAATCTAATATATTTTTGCGAATCATTATTAGCTTCGCATGATTAGTGTGGACATATATGTGTATGTACATATATTTATTATATCAAACGTTATTACAGCACGTACAAGATCGAATGTAAAGCCGTTATAGTGTTCCACATTTCGCGGGACAAACAACATTTGGAAATTAAAAAAGTGGACTTATCGCACGCAAATCACGATGATGCAACAGTATGTATATTCGTTATTGTAATGTTTTATAAAGCTTAAAACGTTTATCGGCCACTGCATAGTTCCCAATTACTATTTTATATTTTTTATTAAGGCCTTCTACGAACTGTTGCCCGAAGTCCGAAGATTGGAACCGCAGCAAAAAGAAGAAGTAACCGACTTGCTTCGACTTAGGTGCGATAAGAAAATCCTGCGAGCTAGGCTGGAGAAAGAGCACGGAAAAAAAGTAACGATGAAAGACTTGTCGAATATTCAAAGTACTCTGCGAGAAGAGGATGATCTAACCGAAATGGTAGAACGCTTGCGGCAAAAAGGTAGATACATCAATAGTAAATATAAAGCTTTGCAAGCTAATAATAAAAATGAAACTATTAAAAAATATATTTAATAATAAAAATGTATTTATATCAATAATCAAATTTGCGTGTGCGTGTCTGGTATACACTCGAGCTTCGACAGTTGTAAGAATCAAGATATTGCCGGGGGAAGAAAAGTGGCTCGGTTGGTCAAAAAAAAACGCAAAGCATAATCGTTCATACTTGACAGTAGGAAAGTAAAAAAAAAAATTAGGACTGAGAACTGCTCTGGAATCACGATGAAACAATTGAAAACTCAACTACGGCTTTCCACGTTTGTCCATAAAATTAAAAAAAAAACCTTTTGAAACTTTCGACAAACTCACCTAAAAAGATCTACAGATTCTTCCTCGAAAAGTGTTCTCCTTTTTTTAAATTTCTGTTATTTGCGCAAAACGTGAAGGAAAACTATTTTGTTTCAGGTGCTACGTCACATGTTTTAACGAAGGATTGTCATTTCAAAGGGTTATATTTTTCGACGCCGGATATGAAAAATTCGATGCAAACGTGGCCGCAAGTACTATTCATCGACGGCACTTATAAACTTCTGAAAAAAAACCTGACGGTGATGATCTTGTTGGTAGAAGATTCAAATGCTTCGAGCGAGATTGTTGGCGTTGGGTTGCTGGCGAGAGAGGATTACGGAACATTTAAATGGTTCCTCGAAACGTTTAAAAAAGAGAATTTATCGGCTTGCCAGGAAATCAGGTGTATAATGGGGGACAAGGATCTCTTGGAACGTGAAGTCCTGAAAGAAGTAATTCCCGGAGTACCCGTGCACGGAGAAAAGATAATCATAATATTTACTATAAAATAGGTACTGATTGCTATATTAATAGTACCGCGCGGACACATCCCCCCCCCCCCCCCCCCCCCTTGTAACGGTTAATACATCTATAGAAATTGTAGCGATACTTATAGAAATGATACCAATAGGTATAGTAATTATTGCTACAAGTATCGCTACAATTTCTATAGATGTATTAACCGTTACAAGGGGGAGGGATGTGTCCCCGCGGTACTGTTAATATAGCAATCAGTACCAGTTTTATAGTAAATATTATGATTATCTTTTCTCCTTGTGTATATATGCCTGTTTCATACGCTAAAAACGTTCTCACGCGAAATCTCTAGAGAGAAAATGAACATGTCGATAAAAAAACGAGAGCAGTGTTTAAAAGTGCTCGAGAAACTCGTATACAGCGCATCGGAGGTTGAGTATAACAAACATTATTCGACACTGAATACAACGGCTCCGCAGTCGGTCCTCGATTATTTTAACAAAAATTGGCATAGCAACAAAGAAGAATGGACGTGCTATAGTATGGTCTCCGGTAATTTGCATAATCGCACAAACAATCGACTTGAATCGATAAGCTCGTTGGTCGACTTCGTTGAGTCATTCTTCGCTTTTTTGGAGTCTCACGAGCATCACGTGAACCTCAAAACTTCAAACAGTTTTACAAGGAAACCGACGATATTCTATCCGACGGATAGTGCGGAACACAAGTACATAGAGTTCCTAACGAAAGAAGCGTTCGCCTATGTTTTAGTCGAAATTAACGAATGCGATTCGATAAGGATTGTAGAACGAAGCGACGAAGGATATTTCGTCAAAACAGTTGACGCGACGTTCCGCGTTACAATGACTGCTTGCGTATGTGGCATCTTAAAATCATCACTTTTGCCGCGTCGGCACGTTTTCGCTCTGCGCAAGCAGTGTGGAGTTTCGCTTTTTTCCGAAACTCTGTGCCACGAACGATGGACCAAAACTTATTGCCTCGAGCATCAACGATCGTTTAAGCCGATTACGAACGTTCGGGGTCAAGTTCCCATTATCACGAGTGACGAGTTCGACGAGAATGCGACAGAAAAAACGAGGAAAAAATGCTTGGTTTCAGTGCTGAACGATTTAAAATCCACTTGTAGTCAATCGTGCGGTTCCGACTTCAATCGCAGATTTGAAATCATCAAGAAACTCGAAACTTCTTGGAACACGGGTTCCCAACTATCGATTCGACAAGTGACAAGAGAAGAGGCGAAAGAATTTGACCGTGCTAAATACACCACGACTTTCAAGAAGCAGACGGTTCCCGAAAAAAGACAACTTCTAGATCCTGTCATGATCTCACTACAAGAACTGGGACTTAAATTCTCGAAAGTCGAATTCGAAAACCGTATGGACGCCGTAAAAAAAATCGAAAATTTTTGGCGTCGCCAACTGGACGTTTTCGTCGAAGAAATCGCCGTCAATCAGAATGAGTTGGTAACGTATCGGGTTAATATCGTATGAAACTTGGGTAATAAACGAGGAATAATGTTGAATCAATTTTCAGTTGCATCGCGCCGAAAACGTTTTCAATCCATCAACGGGTCCAAGTACAAACGAGAATTGTTTAGTCATCCATGACTCTATCGTAGAACGTTTTCACCAGTTGCTTAATGTAAACGCAACGTCCAACGCGGTATCAAGAATCGAAATGCCTGTGGCCGTGAAAGTCAAAGGTCGACCTAGTCGGAATCTGGATACGTGGATCAACACGAGAAGCCGATCGCCCACTAAACCGAAGGATGTAAAATGGTAGTATAGCACGGAATCTTGACCGTCCACGGTAGACCGTCCACGGTAGACCGTCCACGGTAGACCGTCGACGGTAGACCGTCAGCATCATTGAATCTTTGAATGGCGAAGAGCCCAATGACCATTTTTTACTTATTATCGCGAAGTTTTTTTTTTGCTTTTTCTCGTGAGATGCCATTCGTAAATTTTAACCTCGTTTACCCCGTCAAATGATAATTACGTGATGAAGTGAAAATGATAAAGTTCACTGTTTTACAGTTATCGATCGAATGACTTTTTCTTTTATCCGGCGGAGGTGAAATGTTTTTCTCGTAATGTTTTTCTGTAAATCGGCGAAGCGGGTAATGTTTCTTCATTTAAATGTAATTGTAGAGAACGCGATATAGCGTCCACGTTAAATACGTAGATAACCATTATCGCGATTAAGATCGATACGAATCTCGGACAATTGGCCTTCGACAAAAGAAAAGAAAGAAGCGAAAAGAAATTGAGAAAAGGCGAGGCTAATGTTTGCTCGGTGCTTCCCGAACTCGAGGATCATACACGTAAGAGGGATCGTTAACAATCGGTAAATTGTTCGCTGACGTCGCGCGAGAATCTAAATAATTCCGAATGCTCAATATTAATGTTTGTGTTAACACTTTAAATGTTTATGTTGCTTATGTTTATGTTTATGTTGAATATAAAACTGTTCATATTCCTCAGAATTTTAAATAAAAAAAGTGGATCTTAATCGGCTGAAGAATCGACGATTGTCGCGTTTGGACATTTCTTTACAACATGTTCATAACCTAACGCTCGAAAGTTCACTGTTGCACAGTTATCGATTGAATGGTTTTTCCTTTAATCCAGCGGAGGTGAAATATTTTTCTCGCAATGTTTTTCTGTATACCGGCAAAGCCGGAAACGCGGACGTGCGGAACGGTGTTTGTTTTTCACAACAAGTGGCAAAGCGGTATTTTTTAAAACAAATGCTCTTCCCTATACCGTCCACGGTGTACCGTCCACGGTGTACTGTAAAGTGGGATGGCAACACAATTCTTAACATGCCGTGGAACACTACATACCGTGCACGGCATTCACGGTATATTTGCGCTGAAGTACACTTACACCGTGTACCGTGTGACGTTATATACCATCCCACGGGATGGTGTCGATAGACACGTCCTTAGAATATAACCCGAGACAGTTAGCTGCTGAGACTCAGATCGAAATAGATAATCAAACAAGCGCATTTTTAAAGATAGATAGAGCCGGAGAACCGACAACATCGCTAGGTAGAGAATGCCATTGGTAGATTCCTGACACATGAAACCCATTTCGACATGAGGCAGTTCAGTGGAGCGGGATTTTAAAAGTAGGAGGGGTTTGCCCAAGACGTGTTGGTCGACCGCCCCCCGCGTTTCGCCTGACGAAAAGTTCACTGATGACCGACGGTGAGTGAAGCTTAAGAACTTTCTGGACTTGTATCGCCAAAAAATACCAACGCCGGTTATAAACAGAAAGCCATCCTACTCGATGCCGGTAATGAGTAATATGTTCGTCTCGGCGGAGATTGAAAATTAACCGAATACAGCAGTTTACGAGACGTTGCAGTTTAGTGTTTAGTTCGTCGGTTAGGTCGTAGTACACAAGGCAGCAGTAATCCAAGTGCTGTAAGATGAGAGTCGTGACCAATTCAATTCTCAGATCCGTAGACAGAGCGTTTCTATGGAACTTTAGCTTATGCAGAGAGGCATGCATTTTTTGAGATACATGCGAGACGTGTTTATTCCATGAAAGATTGCCATCCAGATGCACACCTAGATTACACGTACGCCTCTCGAACGAAGGGAATGGGGACGTCGTTGAAAGTGACCCGAGGTACACCGTCTAAATCGAGTTCCCGAACGTAAGCATTGCTACCAAGGATGAGGATTTTTGTTTTCATTATGTTGAGGGTGAGTCCGTTCGAGGCCGCGAAGTCCGCGACTACCCCAATATCGTACTTCATCTTGGCCATAGCAACATTGAGTTCAGATATATGACATTGAGAGTAGATCTGAGTATCGTCGGCAAAGATCATATGCTCACAGTACCGAAGGTCTTTTGCTATGTCATTGATGAAAAGTGCGAATAAGAAAGGGCCAAGCACTGAACCTTGTGGCACTCCTTCGGTTGTTTGCAGCCACTGCAAACAAGTCCCTTTTTCATCAACTACCGCTTGCGACCGTCCAATTAGATATGAGAAGACCCACGACAGCGCAGAGTCCGAAAAGCCGATCAATTTTAGTTTGCGCAGGAGATGCAGATGGGATACTGTGTCGAACGCTTTACTAAAATCAAATAGGACCAGAATGGTAAGCTTCCGGTCATCGATACTCCTATCGATGTCATTGACGATTCTGAGTAATGCAGCTTGGGGGTTAAGCTGCCCGACTCCCGGCTTTGCTATTGTCGAATAGAGAATTCGATTCGACAAAGGATGTTATTTGAGCGTGAGTAACTTTCTCGAAGAGCTTGGGGAGTTCGCACAAATTAGCGATAGGTATCGTGTCAGACGGAATAAGAGGCGTTTTTACCTTTGAGAGAGGACAAATAAAAGCTTGCGTCCACTGAGCCGGGAAAACAGATCGTTCGATACATAAGTTGAAGAATGAAGCAAGGATCGTTGCGATTACAGGAAGAACGTTATAGATACCGAAGGGTGTGAGACCATCCGGGCCCGGAGAGAGAAAAAGCGACCAGGAATCCTTGCCGAAACGCAGAATATTTGCGAAATATTGCGAATATATGTGCGAAAAAAGAATAGCGGATTGTCTGTCTCGAGCAGTGTACAAGTAGAATTGAATTCAGCATAAGCGACAGGGGCTGAACGACTCGAGGTAGCTGCATAGTGCGAATCAAGCAAATCGGCGGAAAATAAGTGCAGCGGAGAAGAATCGCTGACCTTGACCAAACCGAGGTTGCCCAGTTCATGCCAGAGTCCCTTCGGGTCATTAATTGCGTTTAAGCGGTTCGATAGATAGCGTTGGCGAGCTAGGCGCATGTCCGTGGTAAGTTGATTCCGGAATTGCCGAAATATAGCGTAACCTTATAGACTGCCCGAACGTTTCGCCTGTTTGTAGAGACGAGTGCTGTGCTCGATACGATCTTTTAGCGATGAGTCGAGCCAGGGTGCCGGAGGTTTACGGACACGAAACGATCGCAACGGAGCATGCAAATCCAATTGATTTACTAGGAGATTTGATATTGATGTCAGAGCTTGGTCTACATCGAGAGCCAACGCCGATGAGTCAACAAACGAAAAACTTTCGTTCGACGTTAGCGCGGAGTCAATCGAATTTTTGTACCTATCCGAGGAGAAATCACGTAAGCATCGGTGCGTTATAGTTCGAGGTAAATTACAGTCCGTACCAAGGTTATACGAAAGATGAAGGAGATCGTGACCGCCTATGAACGGTGTATCGGATTTAGTGTATGAGCCTAGCTTTTCTTCACTATCAAGTATGGCGATATCGAGCCAGGAATCAGAAGTAGCCGTGTGAAAAGTGGGAGGAGATTGAACTAGGTACAATGCCGAAGAAAATATGAAATCGCGAAGGTATTGTGATTCGAAGTTAGTAGACATTCAGTTGCAGTTGAGGTCTCCGGTAATTATAATATTATTATACGAGTGTGCACATTTATTGAAGTCTAAGATGAAATCGTGTAGTGAGAGACCTCTCGGACGTCTGTAGATCGACGCAAATAAGAGCGGTTGCATATTTTTACATTCTACCTTGAGTAACAGGTACTCAGGGTTGTTAGAGAAAGCAGACGGCTAAGTAGCGATAACATCGGCTTTTAATGAGTTGTGTATGTAGCAGGCGACTCCCCCACCTTCTTTACCCTCACGATCGTTTCTTATTATGAAATAATAATCAAGCTTAATCAGACTATCGTGGATGTGCGAATGAAGCCACGTTTCCGATATCGAGATTATATGAAAGAAATTAGACGCGAAAAAAAACCTTATATAGTCGATGTGCCCAAGTAGCGAGTTCGCGTTAAAAATAGCAATACGCTGTGACAGGAATTCTCGTCCTCGTCAACATGAGCATTCCTAAATACTTTAAATGTCGAAATTAACTACAAAACATTGTTTAAAGGTACATCGTCAAAATTATCTCATTTCTATGTTGAATATTATGTAAATTTACCGCGGCCCCGGACCAATTACTTTGACGCCTAAATCGAACTAATAGGTGAAAGATCTCGAAAAGAGGAGAGGTTACCGTCGTCGAGAGATAGCGTGAGGCGAACGACGACGGGGAGACACTCCCCGATTGCTCGTGTGAGAGCAAGGAGTCGTCGGCTTTCGAGACTGCGCCTATTCGTCCTATTTCTAATACTTATTCCGTCGATTTTAATCTGTTTAATGTTTGTGAAGAAATATTATTTGTCAAGGAAAACTTAATAATTGTGAACTGCGTGGAATCGCATGAAAATTATATCTATTCGTCAACTAAAGAAGTTGTCAAATTATTCTGAAATTATTGTGCAATTGTGTCAAACTGTGAAGAATTCGTCAGAAGGTTTTGGTCGAGAATTAAAACGTGAGTAGACTCATAATTTGTCGAAATTCTTTTATCGAATTCCTCACCTGGGTCCTCCAACTGAACCTTTCCCACTTCTCTGTCAAAAGCTAGTCGACTAAATTCAATAAAATTATTAAGTGTCGGTTTCTTCCAACTGACTGGCGCCCAACATTGGTAAAATTGTCAAATAAATAACTAAATTCAGAGCTCTGGCAGCCGTAGACCCGGGCCGCGCCAGGTGGGATATTTGGTCAAAAATATATTCTGTCTCAACGCAGACGGTTAGTCAAGACGGCATCAGGCGATGCCTGGATGCGGTTCCGAGGAGTGTCCGGGTGAAGTCACACGAGCTTCGCTAGATCGCTGGGGGTTAAGATATCGATGGCGGGCGCTCCCGTGTCTTTGCGAGCATGAATGATTTGATTACGAACCCACACATATTTGTAGTGCTGTTCAGCAGCGCGAGAATTAGTTTGGCGAAGTAGAGTGTACATGTCCGAGGGTAACATTTCATTTACAAAGATATTACCGGTGAAGTTGTTGCCGAACACTTCAGAATTCGTCAAATCGCGTTTCGTTCTCTTCGCATTAAGAACCGCCTCGCATGCAGAGTTTGAAGTCAGAACAACAACAAATGACACCGAGGTACGCTGCGTATTTGCAGTGCCATTGCTCTTACCCAGAGGGCGAACCGCGATAATATAATTTACTAAATCCAAAAGACCGAGTGCAATTAAAGCGCGTTGAATTAAAGCCAAAGGCGTGGTAGTGGGGTTTACAATAGCAGCGGGTATACCAGAGAAAACGAGCTCACTTTTCGGTATTAGCGACCGTGATAATTGCGTACGTAGCATGGATACTTCGTGTTGAAGTTGGGCATTCGTTTGCTCAAGATTGGCAATTCGAGACGAGTTGTTCGTGACTTGCTGAAGTAGTTTCGGAAGATCGTTGAGTTTAGCATTAATTTCATTGTTAGTTTGGTGTTGAGAGTTTATGAAAGCTGACATACGAGAATCTGAGTCTTTCATGTAAGCAAAGATGCTGTCAAGCGTGGCCGGTTGTTGTGTCTGTGGAAATGAGCTTGACGGCATGCCAATGTTCGTAGGCATGCCAATGTTCGTAGTTACTGGCCATGGCGAGTGGAAATGAAGCTTTACAACACTGGAGCACTGATTTGTATAATAGATAATCGTTGGCGCTGCCCGGATGGAAGTGCTGATTGCACACTGTACACGAGATTGAGGATCCAGCAATCGATTTTTTGCACTTTCGGCAAAACTGAGGCATACAGATAGCTTATACGCGACGATGAGTAAGAACTAGTTAGATACCGAGTTAAACGGCCGTTGATAATGTAGGCCCAATCGATGATGATGATGGTGAATAGCGCCGCTAGATGGCTAGTGTTGGAGTTACAGATGGCAGCAGTGTAGTTCAAGGTCAAGCGCAGTCGACATACGCATGCGCTGGAATGAAGAAGTGATAGATCCCGCTAGATGGCGATAGTCGTGCGTTACGTAGCAGATGGCAGCTGAGTAGTTGAAGGTCAGCACTGAAGAAAAAGCGCATGCGCACTGCCTCAGCAACACGAGAAACCCACACAATGGAAGCGATGTTGAATAAGTAGGGTTATGTCGAATCCAACTTTCCAACAAATAATTACGCACAACCAACCAAGGGAGGCCGAAATTAATTATCTAAGATTGGAAAGCAATAGGGTGTTTGCTCCACTCTGAAACAAAGCCACCCGTAGGCAGAGTACAGCAGACGGATGTCAAGAAAAAGATAGAGCGAAGTGACAGGCGATGTTTCGTACTGACAGAGAGATTGATTGATTGATTGTTTTTTATTAATGCCCTAGTTTCCTATGGGGCAATTTCATAAAGTAAGGTATAATACGATTAACAAAATAATAAAGTGATGTGTTGTGAGTATGATTCGGCTCTTCACCATTGAGTTCCTTAGCTTAGGTAACTGCGTAATAACAAGAAATAGAAATAATGGATAACAAAAAATAGAAATAATAATAAAATTAAAAACAAACAAAAAAAATAACAAACTCAAAATTAAAGTTAGAGTTAAAGATGGCGATGAGAAAATGAAGTAAATTAGTTAGTAAATTGATTAGTAATTAGTTGAAGTAATTAGAGAAGTAAATTAGTGTAGAATCAACAGTCGCTGATTCACCCAGCCTAACAATACCGCGGAATTCCATCCATACGCGTCTAGCTACCTTGAATCACACACCTAATTCTAGTTGCTCTTACTTAAACAAATGCTGGAATAAGCTACGCTTGAATGCACTAAGAGAGGTCTGTGTTGTAACTGATTCCGGAAGCGAGTGCCAGAGGTAAACAGCAGACAGATGAAAGGAGTTCCGGAGACAAGTAGTGCGATGAAGGGGTACGTGAAAACGTGACGCTGAGTTCAGTCTTGCAGAGCTTCTGACTTCAGGATCTCTTCTAGGGAATAATTCCTGGATGTATTGAATCGACTCATTATGATAGATGCGGTAGACGTAAGTGCCGAGAAGTAGAGGCGCTGATTGTTTACCGACAGCCACCCAAGCTGATGTCAAGCTATTCAATTCGCTTGTGAGATCGTGGTAGACTAGGCAACAATAGTCAATAAGGGAAAATATCAGAGCTACTACGTTCTTCGATCGCAGTTGTGTAGAGAGAGATTACTTGTGAAATTTCGATTTGTGTAACGTGAAGTGTACTCTCTGAGAGATCTGGGAAATGTGGCTATTCCACGAGAGATTTGATGTCATGAGTACTCCGAAATTTCGAGCTTCACTCACGAGTGGTAGCGCCGTACCATTTATCAGGACAGGCGGGAGAGCTACTAAGTCCAGGAAACGAACGTACGCATCACTGCCTAAGATCATGAGTTTTGACTTAGTTAAGTTTAATTTGAGACCATTCGAGTTTGCAAAGTTGAATATCATGGATGCGTCGCTACTTATCTTCGCGAGGCCGTCGTCTAACATTGACGGATAACAGTGCAGATAGATTTGGGTGTCATCAGCAAAAATCATGAGGTTAGAAAACCTCAGAGCGGAGCCAATATCATTAATAAAAAGCGAGAAGAGAAGAGGTCCTAGCACAGAACCCTGTGGTACCCCTGCGATCACAGATTTCCATTGCGAAGGTTTGTTGTCATCGTCAACTACTGCTTGCGATCTTCCAGATAGGAGTAGAACCATTTCAGTGTCGAATCGGAGAAACCAAAAGTTTTGAGTTTACACAGGAGGTGTACGTGAAAAATTGTGTAAAAAGCTTTGCTGAAGTCGAACAGAATTAACAACGTGACTTTTCGTTGATCAACAGCTCTTCTAATATCCTCGCCCACTCTTAAAAAAGCGGATTGAGTGCTAAAGCCTGATCGATAGCCGGATTGTCGGAGATCAATTAGATCATTTTCATCGATGAACCTCGTGATTTGTTCATGAATAATCCTCTCAAAGACTTTCGATAATTCTGAGAGATTAGCAATTGGACGTGTTTCCGACGGAGAGAGGTGTGCGGATCTAAGACAGCGGCCTGATGAAAGCTCTCTTCCATTCGTTTGGAAAGTGAGAGAGGCGAATCGAGTTGTTAAATATAATTAACAATTCGCGCGCGATTTCCAGAAGAGCATGATTAATGCAGTACGACGAAATACCGTCTGCACCTGCCGATAGCGAGTTCCTTTGTGAAACCTT
This sequence comes from Ischnus inquisitorius, assembly GCA_963924025.1. Lineage (NCBI taxonomy): Eukaryota > Metazoa > Arthropoda > Insecta > Hymenoptera > Ichneumonidae > Ischnus > Ischnus inquisitorius. The sequence goes on from OZ001245.1 coordinate 3,387,743, forward strand.
CAATGCCTTAGTGAGATCAAGGTGATTGATTTCGCTCAACGAGAACTGATGGAGTAATTCCGCAACTCGTGTGAGGGCCGAAGAACATTCGTCGAATGTTGAGGCCGGAGAAGGATTGGTGACAGAGGCGTAAAAATTATTGAGTTCATCGGCGGTACAAAAATGCAGTGGAGAGATTAGTGTTGTCTTGACAAGACCGAGGCGCTCGAGCTCTTTCCACATCCTTTTTGAGTCGACGATATCTACTAGTGCGTTGTAGTGATAATCTCGTTTGGCTCGTTTTATGTCTTCATTGAGTTCATTCCTTATGTGCCTATATATCTCGTAACTTCGAATATCGTTTTATCGCTTGGCTAATTTATAGACGGAATTATGGTCGTTAATACGACGTTTTAACTCATCCGTAAGCCACGGCACTGAGGGTTTTTTGGCTACGAAGGAGCATATTGGTGCGTGCCTGTCGAATGCGCTCCGTACGGCCTGCAAGAGTGCTGACGTCGACAGCTCGACGTCTTTGGCTGCGGAAATAGTCTGAGTCAAGCTGAGTTCAGTTACCAAAGCAAGAAGAGAATTTTGAAATTCAGATACTACGAAATTTTTGAGGTTGCGTCTCGTGATTCATTTCTGTTCAATAGGTGCAACATCGTACTTGTATGTTAATTCTAACAGATCATGACCCGCAATGAATGGACCGTCTGACTTAGTAAATGAATGTAGCTTATCCGGACCATCGATAATAATTACGTCTAAGCAAGAATCAGAGTGCGAGGTATGGAAAGTGGCTTCGGAATTGACTAAGTGAAACGACAGGGTACAAATCCACTCTCTCAGATATCTGGCTTCAAAGTTGTCTTTTAATATGTCACAATTTAAGTCTCCAGCAACGACGATGTTCTGATAAGCGTGAGAAAAGCGGGAAAGTGATTCGGAAAAATCATGCAGCAGGAGACCTTTAGGACGCCGATAAATAGAAGCCAGTAATAGAGGCGAACTATGACCGAAAATTAGATCAATAAGTAAGTACTCGGGTGAATCTGTGAAGTTATTTGTAGAAGCGGCTACCAACTTCGCTTTTAGTAACTCGTATATATAACACGCAACACCGCCGCCTTCCTTTCCCTCTCGATCATTTCGTATAAGATAATAATTTTCTAACGCCACTCGGTCGCTTGAAATATGCGCATGAAGCCAAGTTTCGGAAATCGTGATAACGTGAAAGAAATGAGACGTAAAGAAAAGGCGGATAAAATCGATATGGCCGAGCAGTGAATTGGCGTTGAAAGAAGCTATCTTCAAGAGCGAACAATCGTTTGCCCTCACTTCGCGTGTCGTTACCGGTGAAAGTCAGATTAAAAGCCCAAGATCGGTGTTGACGTTAACTCGTATTAATGGTGACCCATCGCTGCGTCGCACCATGATACGCCCGGATCTTACCCAGACGTACTTGTAACCGTTAGCTTTGGCTTTGTCTTTTGTTCTACGCAGAAGATTGTATTTCTCGGTCGGCAGTAACTCGTTAACAAATACGTTTACATCGCGCCGGATAGCAAAGACGTCCCTGATCGAGAGGTTACGTTTAATTCGCTTTTTGCTGATGATAAAGTCTCGTATTTGAGACGACTTGAGTGACACTACTACGACTGCGATTGAGGGGTCAAAGCTGATGTTGATGGTTGCTGGGCGTTGTCCAGTGCCAATTTCCGTGTCATAAAGCGTACACCCAAAAGATCCGTTAATAAATTGCCTACTCCGAGACATGAAAAAACTTTGGAAGTGATTTACTGAGGATCGTCGCTAATATCACGTGGTATACCTGTCACGTGGTTGACCTGTACTGTTCGAAGATCTCAACGTTTGGATCTCTTGACCAAGCTGGCGTTTTGATCTCGCTAATTGTTTCAACAGCGCGTCGTGTGCTTCTACTTTTTTTTACCAAACTTGGAATGCTGCTAACTTTTTGCGCGATTTCTCTGTTTGTATTTTGTTGTTCTTTTATGAAATTGTTCATTTTCTTGTCGGAAACATTAAGTTTAGCAATAATTTCTTGTAGAAGGCTCGCTGTGTTGCCTACACCGCTCGGAGTTGCCGGAGATAAATTCATTTCGGGAGCTGTATTACTGCATGCAGGTCAGAAGCAGTTAATGCGATCAAGATGAAAAGCAGCTTATATGCTTGCCACCACCCTGGAACAATGCGGCCCAAAGGCAAATAGTGGCAGAGTAATGTTCTAGACCAGAGGAGCAAGACAACAAGCAGCTTTCATACTCACATACAGAGAGAGAGAGAGAGAGAGAGAGAGAGAGGGAGAGGGAGAGAGAGAGAGAGAGATGTCGATTTATTAGCTTTCTCAGCTACATTTTTAAAAAATTGCGGTTTTCCGCTACAATTTGTTCCTTACTTACTACATTTCGCTACTACATCGTTACTACTGCTTACTACTAACTTATTTCATATATTTCATATTATTAATCCATTTCGATTCGTTCCACTCCTTACAAACTCAATCACTTTCCGTTTGAATACATTCATATTCCTAATGCCTCTAATATCTTGAGGAACTTTATTGTATAACTTGACACCTTCGTATCGCATATCCTTTTGGCCTAGTGTTCTTTTCGTAAATTCCACTCTCACATCGTTCGCTCTTCTCGTTCGCATACCTTCTCTGTCCCCTACTAGTCGTACCCATTCGTTACTCGCATTTACATCTCTACTTAACATCAATTCATGAATAAACAATATTACTTTGTATTGCATTCGCTCCCTTACACTTAAAAAGCAGAGCGCATTTAACATATCTACTACTCTAGTTTGCTTGTTACATTGCAATATGGTGCGCATCGCTCGATTTTGCATTCTCTGTATGACGTCTACGTCAGTCTTAGTCATGTTTAACAAGACGGTATTGCAATATTCTATATGTGGTGCTATAATGCTCTTGTATATCGTGCACCTTGTAGCCGATGACAGAAACTGACCCAATCTGTTCAAAAAGCTAATTTTCTTGGCTACTTTTTTTACAACAAATTCCCTGTGCGCCGTGAAATTTAACTTATAATCTAACATTATTCCCAGATATTTAAATTCAAACACTCTTTCTAATTCGACACCATTTTCGCATTTAATTGTTATTTTATCCCCTTTCTTTTCTTGTGGGCCTTTCATTATCATAAATTTCGTTTTACTAACATTCATTTTGAGTTTGTTCTTGCACAGCCATTTCTCAGTTTTGCTCAGTTGCGCGTTCATCTTTTTTTCCAACTCCTCAGAGCTCCCCCCTGCCGTATAAATTATCATATCATCCGCGAAGAGAACTATTTTAAACCCTTAACACATTTCATTTACGATATCATTAATATATATTATAAACAAAAGAGGTCCCAGTACCGATCCTTGCGGGACTCCGTATTTCGTTTCTCTTTCTTTCGATGTTTCATTTTCGATTATAACTACTTGTGAGCGATTTTTTAAGTACGATTCGACTCATTGCCATACATTTTCTTTTAATCCATATCTTTTCAATTTAGCTAAGAGTAATTTGCGATCTATTGTCTCGAAGGCCCTTTTCAGATCGATAAAAATCGCCCCGATCAGTTTCCCTGTGCTAATTTCTTTTTTCCAGTCGGATATAGATTCTTGTACCGCATCTTCGCAGGATTTCCCCGCTCGGAACCCGTATTGATATCGACTTAGTAGTTTGTTACTTTCAAAATAATCTGCAAGTTGCTCTTTGACAATCAATTCCAGTACTTTCTCGTATTGCGGCAGTTTATTTATTGGCCGAAATTCGTCTGCACGTTTTGTCTTATTTATTTTTGGTATCGGCATAATCTCGGATCTTTTCCATGTTATCGGGAAGACCCCATTTCTCAACGATTCGTTTATGCCCCAAGTAAATTGTTCTTTCATCCCCTTGTATGCTATTTTAAGTATTTTTGTCGTTATTCCCTCTTGCGTCCCTCCTTTATTCGGTAGCATCATAATAATCTTTCCTATCTTTTCACTAGTTATTTCTTTAAATTTTGGCCATGTTAAGTTCGTGAAATTGTTACCCTCGGTTCTTTCTTTAATATTTTCTATACTTAAAATTATGTCCTCTATGCTCTCAATATAATAATCATTAAATCCATTTGCAATTTCGCTCAGTTTCTTTACAGATTGACCGTTAAAGTATATCCCTTCCTTATAGTCTGTTTCTTGTGTATTCTTCTTTATTAGTTTCTTTAATGTTTTCCACATTTTCGCGCTGTCTTTTTTGTTCTCATCTATTTTCATTTCATAAAACCTTTTCTTCGCGTTCCGTATTGCTTGTACGGTGTTATTTCTGATTTGTTTAAAACCTCCCCAGTCCGCTTGATTTTTTGTACGTATTGCTTGTTTATATGCATTATCTCTTGATTGAATAAGTCTTTTAATTTCCTCATTGAACCATTCTTTGTCTTCTATTTCGTTTCTTATTCTTATTGCTTTGTACGGTGCTTCTATTTCCAGTGCTTCTACTACATTATTTATAGTTTTATTTATTCCGTCATTATCTATTAATTCTCTGTCCACTTCGGTCACTCTCATGTCTTTGTCAATAATCCTGTTTATAAAACGCGTTTCGTCAAATTTTTAAAAATCTCTAATCAATTTAAACTTATTCTCTTTGGTCAGTACATTAAAACCTAATACTACTTCGATTAAAGCGTGGTCGGTTATCTTTGGTGTATAATGAACAATTGGTGTTACTTTGTCATTGCCGAATACAAGATCTATTATAGTTTGTGAGTCTCTTACTATTCTAGTCGCTTTATCAACATATTGTTTCATTCCATACTCTAAAAATAAATTTGTTATTTTTTTAGCATAATAGGTCTTATTCGTCATATCTATATTAAAATCGCCGACACATGTTACGTCACGCACTTTCGGGATCTCTTTACGGATTTTCGCGCGGCTCCTCGACCGAACCGAGAAAGGAGCTCAGCTGCACACTCGCGGAGAGGAAAAAGAAGACTGAGGAAAAATGTCTCATAATGCTGTGTGGGTGGGGGAAATTTCGAAGGAGAGTCGAAAATCGAGAATTGTTTAAAATTCTTCGAGACCCGCCCCACCGAAGCCATTAAAATAATTCTGTCATCGTTCGACAAGACCGAGAAAAATCAACAACATCCACCCGCTCGAGTTGCTCGAGCATTCCAAGAGGCCCTTATCTGAGAGCGAGAAACCACGGCTCGATCATGAACACCGAGCGCGTGGCAGTAACGCCAAGAAAGAAAGGCGCCAACACTATCAAGAAGTGCCGGCTCACGTACAAGGGGCCAGCCGACTACCAAGGGATGTGACTGTTGCTAAGGCTCGGCGCGCTTGTGCCCGCCGGAGCCCACCAATACTACGAGGCGTCGACGCTCATACACGAGCGCCCGATGACTTCACAGCAAGAAAATCAACACCCCGAGCGACGATACCGACGCCTCGGGTCAACTATATGCTTCAGGCCCATTGATGCCGAAAAACTTCCTACTTCCTCCGACGAGTGCAGCACCTCCTGGACAACCCTTACAGCCCCGAAAACGTCCGTTTAAAGAGATTCCCGATAGCTCGCGAATTAACTGATTAACGTAAAATCACGTATGTACGAAAATCTTGGGTCAGGTCATCCTTTACATTATTTTTTTATTATATTTTTTATATTTTTCCGCGTAATTTCCCATTTTTTGCGATTTATAGCCAAAAATGCCCGGTACCTGCGAACTACCTGGGTATTATCCGAGAACCCTTCTGGTCTTTTCCCGTCATAAAAATTACAATTCGAAAAATCGAATCGCAAGGCATATTGTTCCTTAAAAATTTATCTTCGTATTACTCATAGACTAAACATCTAGCCAAAAGATCTCACGCCTCGAAAGATTCGATTTCTTTTAAACATTGAGCTCCAAGAAGTCATTGAGCAGTTAGGATAAACAGGAGATGATAAAATTTTAGCGTTCAAAAAGAATATCGCATTGCACAGGAAATGTTCACCCAAACTAGCTCGGAGAGACTCTTCTAAACATTTGAGTTGGAATAAATAAAGTCAAGTGGTCTCCGGGTCGAAACAGAGAGAGATCGTATTGCGTCGCCGATTCATGGCTGACGAAATCGCTACGCTGAGAAAAAGAACAGAGGAGTACACGTGGTTGCTATTCAGCAACGACGGAGGGAACCTTTGTATCAGCATAGTCTTCGTGGTAAAGAAAAAGAGAAAAGACAGAGAAAGGCGATCGTGTGCGTGTGGCCCCCGAGAACAAGGAACGCCAAGACTCACCCCTGGAGGGGTAGCGGATGGCTTGGGCTTGGGCTCGCGGGTCAGCGCTGCGCACGTGATCACGCCAGGCGAGTAGGAAAGGGACCCGCCACCCACTTGACGCCCGAGGCGACCGGGAAGGCCCACCCTATGGCAATAAATGAATTATCTAGACCAATAGGAGGCAAGCCGAAAAAACCGAGAGGCACGAAGATACTCTCCCAGCTAGGGTAGGGATAGAGAAAGAACAAAGCTTGAACAATTAAAAATTATTAAATAATCCGGAAATTATTATAAAATCAGTAACGACAATACTAAAACGTTATGAATGTTGAAAAACTATAGCCCGAAGTTTGATAGTTCTCTGTCAAATAGAAAGGCTTGTATAAATAAATAAATTAATTAATTAATTAAATTCGGAAATTATCAGGAAAGATTTAAAAACATCAACAAAATCAGTTATGAAAGAAATCGGTGAATTTTCTGTTCTCTTATGCGAAATTTAAATTCATTTATATATCGATCTGTCAAGATCGACAGCAATCAAGAATCAATAATTATGTTGAAAAATTAGTTGGAAATGCAAGAATGGGAACGTTAATATATAGTACAGTAATGATAAGATTATTTTTATAATTATTTTTGGTTTTGTTAATTAATTACTATTTTTCCGGGAATATTTTCACTAATTAAAATTCTAATTTGCGTAAATTTGCCCTTAGAGAGTTCATTCAAATTCGAGACACCTTAGTATTGATCCAGGAAGTAAATTATTAACTAACAAACCAAAAATCCGCACCGAGATCGTTAAATAAAAATTGTAACGAAAAATCGATGGATCGATAGAGAGAACAAGGGAGGCGGGGAAAATCACGCCTAGACTAAGACGCTGCCCCCTCCCATGGCCCATGTGTCATCTTAAGTCAAAGGTATAAAAAGGAGCCCTCTCGGTGCTGGAATACACACAGTACTCAACATTTTTTCCGGTCAGGGTTATTACCTCTCCGGAGTTCACCGACGACGAACCGTTGACAGTTTTTCTGATTTTTCCTTAAAAAGTTTGTCTTCGAAAAAGTTATTTTTGTGAAGTTGAACTTTTGTTTAGTTCTTTGAAAATTGTATTGTGCTTTGGAGTTCTGCGTTTGTGCTTTAAATAAAAAGCCAACTACTGTGAAAGTTTGTGTGTTCTTCGATAATTATTTGAAAAACCCTTCGACCGCTCGGCAAATTTCCTCGTCACGCCGAGGGTAGTATCGACCAGCGATCTACTGACCAGCCGCAACACCAGCAACCTCTTCAGTTTTTATATTCTCCGGATAGTTATTTCTTTTTCGGTAAGTCAAATATTTTGTTTTTCCGCCTTATTTGCAATTTCCTTCCCTTGTGCAAGTGATCCCTATCCTATTTTGACATGTACGGATATCTCTTTATCCTTTTCACCCTCGTGTTCGGTATAATTTTTTCTATATTCATTAGTCGAGTTACGCGTTCCCTCCAATCGATTCGGATTATCGCGAGTGTCCAAGCTATCGACACCCCAACTCGTTGTGAGCTATGCCGTCGGTCCCATTAATTTTTCCCGGGGAAAAGTTTAATTAATCGTGATCGAGCTATTCCCGTGTTTAGTTAATTTTTCTGTGCGTGTTAATTAAAATGTTTGAGTCACCGGATTCAAGCAAAATAATTGCTATCATCGTGTTTTTCAATTTTTGTTTTTTCGCGATTGTAGTAATTCTCTTTATTCGGATTTCGGAATATCACATCCGGACGGTGAACAATAGATCGATCTCGGTAGTCCCGAATATCGTAACGCGCGTCGAACTACCCCTTTCGCGTTCGGGACCCCGACGAGTATAAATAGATTACAATCGGCTTAAAGATGAATAGTCTTCTGATCGTTTTGTTCTTTCTCGTGTTTTGTCTCATAGTCTGTTTGGTAGTTGCTACCATTTTATACATTCAATTCTTGAACTTTTTCCGTCGTGTAACCCTTCCGTCGATTCCGGAGCTCGAATCCGAAAGTCCCATCGAGCCAACGGAATATTTTTGTCCCTATTGTCAAGACACCCACCCCCTCGGTGAGGTTGCGTGAACTTTCATAAATTTCAATACGCGAATGTGCTCTAGCCTCTTCCCGAGCAGTTTCCGCGAGGTTAGGCTCAAAACGAGGCATCCGCGAATCGTAGCTGCTTCGATAACGAGTAAATTCATTAAATTGATTGACCGAGATGAGGCGGCTCCTCATGTAAATTCACGATTCGCGACGTAACACACATATTGCTCTTTCATTCGTACAAAATTCTTCAGCTATTTCTTCAACAAATTCTAAAAATTCCGCATCGCTTGCACTCGGTGAGTGGTACATGGTAATAACATATCCGTTAAATTTGCGGCTACTAATCAAAAGTGCAATGCACCAGCAGTTGTTTGCAATTTTTTTGATTCCTTTGACTTTATATTTTAGATCTTTTCTGACATAGACGACTACTCCCCCCGTTCGTCTGTTTTCCGCATCACATCTTATGATTGAATACCCGTGTACTGTTAATTCATTATCTTCTATTTCCTCTGTTGTTCTTGTCTCCGTTAGAGCAAGAATTGCTGGCTTTTGTATCTTTATTATTCTCTGTTTTATCTCGTCTTTATTATTTATAAGGCTGCACGCATTAAGGCATATTAGTGACCCACTCTTGTCTTGATTTCTTCTCAGTTTATTGCTACCCGACTCTTCTTTCTCTCTAAAAAATGTTTAAAGGTCGGACATATTCTGTCAGTGGCTTTGTGCGCCGTATCTAAATTGTTTAAATTTAATCTTTCTTTGTGAAAACTGCAGCTAGCGCACTTGCGATCTTTCTCTTTACAGTCCCTTGCACGATGTTCCCCGGAACAGTTCCCACATCGGGTGGGTTTTTTGCAGTTTTTAGCCAAGTGATGAAAGCCCCAGCAGTTGTAGCATTGAGTCAACGCTACATAGTCGAACGCTTTGCATATTTGCCATCCGATCTTTACTTGATGTTCTTTTACTAATTCTGCGTACGTTTCCGAGTCTGTTTCGATAATGATTGTCATGTTATTGTAATCTTCGTTCGTCCACTTTTTAATGACTCGCATGTGCATGTTTCTTTTGTCTTTTGTTACCCGATTTTGTTCGCAAATTTTTTCAACTAATTCATCGTTCGTCAACTCGCTTTCCTCAATATCTATACCGATTATCTTTATCATTGGTTTTTTTACCGCTGGCGCATTGGCCGTGTAGTTTTCACCGAGCTCGTTCCTGACTAAGTTCGTTAATTTTTCCCGATCCTTTTGTTGTGCACACCCAACAATAATTTTCCCCTTTTGCCCCGAGACTATTTTGTTTACGCTAATACCTGCTTTTACTATGTCAATTTTTCCTTTTACTTCTTTTTTCGTTACTTCGCTACTTTGTTCGGCTGCCGGCTTTATTATTACTACTTCGTCGTCTCTAATCGGTCTGTTGACCGTGATCTGCGCGTACGTTTGTTTGTGAGCTATGTTGTTAGTTGTACTCTCTGTTTGATTATTTGTATCTCCAGTACCTCTTTTGTCACGGTTTTGTATTAGTTCCTTTAAATCTTGTAGAGCCCCTTGCATCCGTACCAACTCGCTGTTAAAGTTTATGTTTACTCTTTCTATTATTATTTTTACTTGCTTCTCGACTATCTCTTTTACGACTTCTTTAACGATTTTCTTAATATCATTACCGCTCTGCAGAACGCTGACCCGCTCCAGTATCGTATCCAGTTTTTTCTCCAGTGCTCCTTCCGCGGTCCCCCATTCGAACTCCTCATCCGTTGTCATCCTTCTTCTCTTCCTGTTCGTATCGCCCGCTTCAAGATCGGTTTCGGGGGCTGCTTCGGAGCCGACCTCGCTGCCAATCTCGCTGCCGACCTCGTTGCCGTCGTCCTCGTATTCTCTCTTTTTTCCACTTGTTTCAGTGCCCGGGACAATTTCCATTCTCCCCGGACACTTTACTAGCTCATTGTTGGCGTCATACGATGTGTGTATTTCAGCACACCCACGATGGTAGTATTTCAGGCATCTCTTACATTCGTAGACTATCGTCATTACTCCTTTCTTGCATTTGGCACATGTTGGTTTTGTCGATCGCGGCGGCATTTTTGGTCTTCACGTTGTTAGGTACCACCATTTGATGTTATTTTCTGCGCAGAGATCGCGGGTCGATATATTACCGGAACTGTCGGTAATTTACCACCTCTCTGACAACGCCAGGTTGGGCACCTTCCCGGTGGGCCTCGCCGCCGCAGAATGAGCGCCACTTGGCGTCAGACCCAATATGGCGGTCCCCGCTTCCGTGACAGCTTCTTTTCCGCGGACTGTTTACATCACGTTTACACTTGTTTTATCGTAGCTCGGATCAGATATTTTGGTCTCTCCCTTGTGTAATGTCTTTCCAAATCTGTGACCACCGGCCGCACTATTTTTTATGTTGGTTTTCCAGCTTTTATTCGGTTTTAATCACAGTACGGTCTCATACTCAACTACTCCGAGAGATAGAGAGAGAGAGAGAGATAGATAGATGTATTTATAATGCCCTAGCAAGCTTTGGGGCAAATTCAAAAAGTACAGTGAAAAACGTATATTACAAAAAAACGATATTTTTCTTTTTACGTGAATATAGCTAGATCTCAATATAAACCTTAGAGTTAACCCTTGATCGCCAGTGACGTTCTGAATCAATTTAAATACTAGATATATCGCTACTCCCTCTCCCGTACATTATGCTAATTCTAAGTTTTCGTTGCGTTCCTCATCGAATAAATAACCATACAACCGTGTCTTAAAAATACCTAGAGATGGTGCCGCTTCAACATTTTGTGGAAGCGCGTGCCAAAGATACATCGCGGTGAGACGGAAGGATCGACGATACGTTTCATTTCGATGGAGTGGGATCAAAAACATCGAAGAACTCGTGGGGAGGCGCTCTGAACGACGAATGTCGTCCGCAGGTCTCGTGAAAAGTTCGCTTATATACCCCGGAGATTTATTATGAATAATCTTGTAAATTTCAATTCCGAGAAAATAATTTCGTCGATCCTTCACGGACAACCACCCCAAGCGATGAGGATACGGCGTTATATGCTCATCTCTTAGATCGAATATAAACCTGATGCACATATTGAGAAGCCTCTGAAGTTTCAAATTCAATTCATCGGTAAGATCGTGGTAGACGAGACAGCAAAAGTCGAGATGCGGAAAGACGAGTGTGGTAACAAGCTTGCGTCTAAGCTCTATCGACAACGAATTTCTATGATATTTAAGTTTGTATAATGTGCCATAGACTTTTTTTTAAATTACCACGATGTGCTTTTTCCACGACATATTATTTTCTATGTGCACTCCTAGGTTTCTCGCATCCTCTGCATACGGCAGTGATACGCCTCTCGCTACTATCGGTGCTAACTCAGTTCGTGCAATATCCCATACGAAAGGATTGGTTCCCAGTATCATAACCTTACACTTGGCTAAATTGAGCTTAAGTGCGTTATTAGTCGCGTAATGGAAGATCGAGTTAACATCTTCTGAGATTTTTGCTAATCCTACATCGAGTTGAGACGGCGAAGAACTCAGATAGATTTGCGTATCGTCGGCAAATACCATGTGACTTGCGTACCTCAGGACCGTTCCTATATCGTTGATAAACAGTGAAAAAAGCAAAGGACCAAGAACCGATCCCTGGAGCACGCCGGTCAAAGTGGTAAGCCACGAGGCTTCTACGCCTTCGTCGTCAACTACTGCTTGTGTACGACCGGTGAGATAAGTAAAGAACCACTCGAGGACTGAGTCGGCAAAACCAAGACTTTTTAATTTCACAAGCAGTAGCTGATGGGACACCGTGTCAAACGCTTTGCTAAAATCGAAGAGAACCAAGATCGTGATTTGTCGCTCGTCAACCGCTCGCCTCATATCGTCAGTTACTCGCAGCAACGCCGTGTGAGTACTATAGCCCGCCCGATAGCCCGATTGTCTCGAGTCGAGAATACCCTTGTCCTCTATGTACTTCGGAACCTGTTTGTGGACAATACGTTCGAAGATTTTCGATAACTCAGTAAGATTCACTACCGGTCTTGTATCCGACGGTGTCAAATGAGACCTAATTTTAGCGAGGGGCGAATAAACGCTCTTTTCCAGGCCGCGGGGAAGTATGAGCACTTGATTGACGCATTAAGCAAGTTCGCGAGAATATGCTGATGGCCGGTAACGATTTACGAATGCAAAACAGCGGGATTCTATCTGGGCCTGCTGCGAATAACGACGACTTAGAAGCCTGTACTACTCTTGCAAGAATTTCCGCGCTTATGTACGATAGCTCAAATACAGGGCCATTGTAATAGACTTGCGATGCCGCTCGCTTGAAGTCTTGATATGAGCATTGCGGTCCTGCATTGACAATTCCCGAATAAAATTCATTGAGTTTATTGATGGTGAAGAACTGCAGCGGTGATGGCAATGCGACATTTACAAGTCCGAGATTGCTGAGTTCTTTCCACAGTCGATTTGGCTCGTTAATGGCATTTAACTTGTTGAATTCAAATTGCGACTTCGCGGTTCTGACATCGACCGTCAATTCATCGCGAAATTGTCTGTAAATAGAAAATCCTAAGAAGCTGTCGGTTCTTTTCGCTCGCCTATAAAGTACGTTTCTCGTCTTAATTCTAGCCCTGGGCTGCTCGGTTAGCCACGGCGCGTGCGGTCTCGTGACCTCGAAAGTGCGTAAGGGTGCGTATGCATCTAGAGAATCGCGTAGAACATTGGCCAATGCCTCGCAGAATTCGTCCACGTCGACTGAACTCTCACAGTTGTAATTTGATAGATCTAGATGCGTTTCACTAAACCGAGTGCTTATTGTGTTCAAAAACGCATTTTCATCAAAAGATATTAGCGAACAACGAGTTATCGTCCGTTTTTCCGAGGGAACACGCTTGAATGCAAACGATAGCATTAGTAAATCATGCCCCGCGATAAAGGGTGCATCGGATTTAGGAAACTCGAGAACCTTTTCTTTGCTGTCAGCTATAAACACATCGAGCCACGTGTCGCTAGTTGGCGTGTGATGCGTAGCCTCTGATTCGACAAGATGGAGCGATAACGAGAAAACAAAGTTTTTAAGATAGTCGCCCTCAAAAGCGTCCGACAGTAGGTCACAATTTATATCTCCCGCGATGATAACATTTCGGTGCGCGTGGACAAAACGATTAAAATCGACGGTGAAATCATTTAATAATCTCGAATTCGGTCTACGATAAATCGACGTAAATAACACGGACTCTGAATTTGGAAAATGTAAGTCTAGAATTATGTATTCGGGCGAGTTTGAAAATATCGACGGTGAGGCCGATAGCAACGTTGCCTTCATTTCCATATGAATATAGCACGCAACCCTCCCGCCTTTTTTGCCTTCTCGATCGTTCCTCACAATAAAATAGTCTTTAATTTCTATAAATTCGTCGCCAATTCGTGAATGGAGCCATGTCTCACATACCGAGATTACGTGGAAGAAGTTCGTCGCGAAAAAGATGCGAATAAGAACGATATGGGCTAGTAAGGAGTTGGCGTTGAATTGTGCATTTTTCAACGATGACCCAGCTCTTCCAGCAACCAGCTGCAGTCAGTTCAGTCTCGACAGATCGTTGTCACACGAGATTTTTATAATCGGTCGTCCGTTCTACGCGCGTAAATAGCTCCGGACTTAACCCATACGTATTTCCAAACGACCGCCGCAGCTTTTTGATTCGTGCTTTTTAACAATGCGATTAGTGCCGAAGACTTCTCCCAGAGTGAGATCTTTTTTTAGTCTTTTCTTTTCGATAATCACGTCCCGTACTGGTGCCGATATTAACGTAACTATGAATGCTCTGGAACTTTGTACCCCGGGGTTGGCACTGACTGGGAGCATTGCATTCTGATTGAGATTCGTTTTCTTATTGAGATTCCTTACCCCTAAGACGTAGTTATCATGTTCAGGTATCCCGAGAGCTTGAAGGACTTTCGTGCAAATTTGACGTGCGTTTTCGGTAGTCGTTACAGAAATCCCCGAGATCATCAATTCGGTGGTCGGCTGCGAATGTACCACTGTGTTCATTTTTGAATCGATAGTACAGTATGCTCGAGTTTGTCAATTTTTTCCGTATGAGTGTTGACAGTCTGAATTAACTGAGTCGAACTACCGAGTCTCGCCATAACATCCGCGTTAACTTGCTGCTGCTGTGCGATAAAAGTAGACAGTCTGTTCCCGTTCTCGATTCCCCGCGCAAAAATATCTTCCAGTATCACAGGCGGAATCTGTGACCCGGAGCCCCCCCCCGGTACCGCAGTAGTGATGTTATTATTTTGCGCCGTTAATCCTATGCCAATCTGAGGTATTAAACCCTATTATTTCGATGCATTTCTCCGATATGAGCGACGCAACAATTAGTCGCGCTTTCGTATTTCACGTAATGCTGAGAACAGCCGGGATAAAACCGATTCGCACACGTAGGATAACTAAGCGATGTACCAGCTATACGTTGTTTACACTTATGGCACTTGCCGTCCATATTCCAAGTGGTCGGGGAAATGGTAACGTATCGTGATGATAAGCGGAGTTCCGTCGGTATGCAGGGAAGCTTGGAGTAATTCAGCTACTCGATGTTGTAGGTGTCACTCACGATACAGCTGCAAGACGTTGTAGATGTCGCTTGAGACACAGTTCCAAGACGTTGCAGATGTCGCTCGCACGTTGATAAGCCACTCCCTATTGTGAAGTCATGGGACTACGTGCAAGGTCCCATTTACGAGACATGCTCAAATGCTCCACTCGTGTTGAAGGCCGAGAGTCGGCTTGGATGAACGTCGGGATAGTTCGTGAAATTCCGTGGTCATTCGTAGCGCATGCACGGATGTAGGCTCTCGATGTAGAGATGTATGCGAGGTTAGAATCCGCGAAAAGAGGTTAGAAAGCAGCCAATTTTCGATTCGATCAATGCCGTTAAACACGGTTGCTTACTGTGCGTCTTGTTATGTCCCGTAAACTTCAAGAATATATTCCGCATCGCAACGAGCCTCGCGACTCGCGCCACGTGTCGGAATCTGCAGCGTCAGCAATGCTCAACACGCTCGCAAAGGCGGACGACAAATCGCAAACGCCGCCAATCTCACGGGACGCACAAAAATATTAATATTAATCCAATTGCTGACCCTGCGGATTCCACCATTTCACCACCGCTCTCTCCGATCGACGATCGACGAACGCACCGCCATATATTTCAAATCGATCCGCTCCTCAGGTCAGTCTCTAATCAATCAACGATCAAGGTAGATCAGATTAGAGCTCCGTGGCTCGTGTCTACCCCGCGCGGTTAATACTCAACACCCCGAGAGACCGTTCATCGTAGTATCATTCGAGCCACGTAATATTTAGTGCAGTTATTAGTTTAATTAACATCAAGGTTTGGAATATCCAATTCCACCTGAAAACTCGCGTAGTCGCGAATAAACATCTCGGTAAATCTTCGAGGTTCGTTCAGCTTCCCACAAAAGGGTCGTCGTGCGTAAATCGACCGGGAAGTCAAGAAAACTGTGAAGTTCGTGCGTGTGTAATAAATATACAACAAGTGACATTCTCGCCACGAGCCAAAGCGCTCGTGTAGTGTTTAAGACATTAGAAAAGGTGAACGCACGAAACAGGTGTGACGACTGTGCCGGCAGAAGCGGTGCTCCGGTATCTTGCAACCCGAGCACACGCTGATAGCAGCCGAGCGCCGCCGCGAGAAATCCATCAGCCGCACAGTACAGTCTGACTTCGTTGTGTATTAATTAATCACTAAGCTTATATTAATCAAGGAACATTTAATTCGGCAAATTCTGACAAACAAAGATTGTAACAATATATAATTCATGTTCCAAGGGAACTCAAATTCTTATAATTTCGACTCCTGCATAAAAACCCAATCCTCGTGATTTAAAAGGACCGTGCCTGTAGAGGACGGAGTTAAAGAACGGATCCAATAATAAAAATAGACCTCGCGATCCTCGTGAGGGTTAGCGTGTGTCCGTACGAGACGCCCCCGCACGTCACAGTCTTTCATCTCTCAGAAGCAAAATCAACTTTTCACATGCTATTTCCTGCAACTAAGCGGCCCGAAGGCAATATGCGGCAGAATTATGCTCAAAAACCAAGGTGCAGTACAGAACACGACAGGCAGTACTCACAGAGAGAGAGCGAGAGAGCGAGAGAACGAGAGAACGATAGAGCGAGAGAGCGAAAGAGCGATAGAGCGAGAGGGCGAAAGGGCGATAGAGCGAGAGGGCGAAAGAGCGATAGAGCGAGAGGGCGAAAGAGCGATAGAGCGAGAGGGCGAAAGGGCGATAGAGCGAGAGGGCGAAAGAGCGATAGAGCGAGAGGGCGAGAGAACGGGAGGGCGAAGGACGAGAGGGCGAGAAGGCGAGTAAGCGGAAGGGCAAGAAAGTAACAGATCGACGGGGCGAAGAGGATAGACGACGCGAGAGCACGAGAGAGCGAGAGTCGTAATAATGTAAGAAAGCTGAATTATCTATTTTTTTACTTACACCGTTCCGGCATTTCCGGTTTTCTCCTTAAGATATGTGTACCCGTCTACGATATTTTCGTTAATCCCTCGATACCGTCCCTTTATTGGGCCATTTCTTCGTCGCCCGTTTTCGTCCACCATCGTTTATCGCTCGCACGGAACTGACATTTCTCCACGTAACTATATGAAACAAACTATACGCAGCTCACCGATCCCCAATCGTTTTTTCCGCGAGTTAACGTACAACATTCGCGATGCATCAGTTGCCCAGTAATTGACCGTTCGGTTTTATGACCGTTCGGTCTTGTGTCTGTTCGGGCTTGTGACCGTTCGGGCTTATGTCTGTTCGGGTTTATGTCCGTTCGGGCTTATGTCCATTCGGGCTTGCGAGCGTTCGGGCTCCTGACATCGCCCCGCCGAGGTAAAATGCGTTTCCTCAACAAAATAGTGACTGTAGGGCCTCATAGCAGGTCTCAAGAGACGATACTCCGTGTCTTTTCTGCGAGGGCCTGTACTCTCAGTCAACGGAGAGCTGAATACAGTGCCAATTGTGTGAAAAATAGTCACATGTTTTATGTGCTGGAGTGGAACCAGAAGGAGAAACGAAATACCAATGCGACCTTTGCAATTAAAGATTTTGCGATACCTGCGTATTTTTAATAATTTTTTTATTAGCACGGAGTACCACATTTTGCCTCGTATCAACGTTTTCCTCGCCGTCCCTATTTTGCCCCCGGTGTTTTTCCCGCTACTGCCCATTATTCATTGTTGGAAAAAAAATTCGGGTACCCCATTTTGCCCCCTTCTAACATCGTTCACGATGTTCCCGTTTTGCCCCCAATGTTTTTTCCACTGCTGCCCATTATTCATTGTTGGAAAGAAAATTCGGGTACCCCATTTTGCCCCCTTATAAAATCGTTCACGATGTCCCCCTTTTGCCCCATGTCCCCGTTTTGCCCTGGTCTCCCCTATAACGAATCTCGTTAAATTGTCGATCATAGCAGAGACATCGTTTTTGTCTACCGCTTGTCACGCACGGACCCGAGTGATCGACGTGAATCGTCGCGAACGGTCGATTTCCCGGCAGTATTGGGTGAAGCGCACCCTTCTGTCGACCGGGCTTGCTTTTACTCATCATACATTGTATGCACGCACGAACGTATTGTCGAATATATCGTCGCATTCTGCAGAAATGATAGTGTTGACGCATTTGTTTAACGGTACGTTCAATGCCCGGGTGGCTTTGCATATCGCAAAATCGTATTGCCAAACTTTTTCGAAGCGCGTTCGGAAGTACATTGTGACGTTTATTTCAAGAATCTGAAACGCGGAACTTTAAATTTAATTTTCAGAACAAAAAGAACAAAATCGAAAGCTCAAACCGAACGGGAGCTATACGCGATCGAAACTTAACGCCACCTTCGGCCGCCCACCCTCGCGAATGCATCGATGGTCCCGGGGGCGCCAGTTAATTTTTGTATCGCCGGTATTAACGAACCGGACTAAACGGGAGATCGGTGGAACGGCCGATCTCCATGGCTAATAGTTGTTTCGCCGGAAATTACCAAACCGGCTCAAAACTCAATAGACGATGCACAAACACAAAAATGATAATTTTGTTTCGCCGGTATTATCAACTGGACTAACCTGGGAGTCGGTGGAACGAGCCGACTCCCGCGTCGAGATCTGCGAGCCAAAGTTCGCAGCGATACCCACCGATTGCACTCACGAGAGCGCACGGTTACGGAAATGCACAGTCGCTCAGGATGCGGGTTTAGGTAGAAGGGTCGCGATCCGAGGCCGATAGAATAGCATACGTGATCGAAAAACGGAATCTTGACAACAAAGAACTAGAGCAATTATCTATTTGGCACAGAAGCCACGAGATCGCACCGAAGTGCAGCAGGAAGCGCTCAGCCGATCGAACGATCGAGGCGAGCAGCTAGAACGAATTTCTATTCGCGATCGAGAAAACTATCTAAACGATAGACTCACCGAAACAGCAGAACTTAATCCATTAACTGGCGGGACCCGCGTCTTTCGACGTCACGAGAACTTGATCACGAAATGCACTACGAGAGCATTCTTTCGAATGCATCTCGCTTACAAAATTCCGAAATAATTCGTATCGGAATTATCACGAACTGTCACCCTCGATCGTACGCTGAACGCGAGCGAACGAGAAAGTGACAGGTAGCACGAAACACACGAACACGAGCGAGAGCCGAGTATCGGAGTCCGCGGCAGCGAGAGTGAGACCCACGCTACGCGCGACTCACGACATACAAGCGAACACACGATCGGCCGTAGCCGCGGTAACGGGAGCGCGAGAGAGAGCCCGAGTTGCCTCTCTCTAGTTGCCTCTCTCTAGGGCGGCTCTCGGTAGACTGACTTGCCTACGATACGACGCGTAATCGGTCATTATCATTATTTCGGGAACTTTAACCGGTAGCTACTGCCCTCTCAAGCTACTTCGCTACGGGTTCTAGACGGTAATCGATAAATGGGCTGTACGGAAGCGGCAATATTTGAGGATTGTTGCGATCGCTACTCTCCGTTCGGTGCATGAAAACAAGGCTCTTCTCTACTCAAAATACACGGCACAAGGTGCTCCTGCCTTGTCCGGACAAAACTAAAACCTCCGCCTGTTCTCCAACACACCGAACCTCACCATGAACTCCTTGAGAGTGCCGGACTTGCACCGGACTGTGGCGTATTCGCAACGAAACCTCGTCGAGACTCTCCACTATTCGGGTATCTCAGTACTTCGAAATTCGCACCACCGAATAGCTTCGAGATCTCGACTAACTGTAACTAAACCAAATTGACTGAATGCATAAACTGAATATTGAAGCCAACGAAACTGCATCTGGAAGCGCTGAATCGTACCGGAAGTAGGGAGAGACAATAAGCGAGATCTATAAATCGGTAATTTACGGTATTTATTGCGGTTTGTGGTTTTTGTGACGGTGTTTCGAAAAATCACGTCACAACATATAAACGTTTCCCTTCCTCCGTTCGGTAAACGATACTCTCGATTAGTTGGTATTTTGTAATTTCGCTCACTTCTAACGGAGTACGCTCACTCGCTTTCTTACGCAGAATCGCTCGTTTTCGCGTTATCGATTCGTCGCTCGCTTGAAACATTATTATTTTGACTTCGTCGCGTACTACCGTATATATTTGTTTTGTTTTCGTTGCTTTTGCTTTTCTCTTATTCGCGTCGGTCGGGCTCGCGTTTTCGTTGTCGCGAATATCGTTTCTCTCACTCTCTGTAAACTCGCGCTGAATCGCGTTTATCGTTCGGAGCTCGGCTTAGCGCGTCGACGTGATTCATTTCGGTTCCCGCTCGGTGACGTATCTCAGCTTCGAATTCGCTCAACTGTACTGCCCATCTCGCGATCTGCGGGTATTTTGTTTTTCCGGTATTTAAATATATAAGTGCTTGGCAATCGGTTACTATTGTAAACGGGACATTGATTAATAATGCGCGTAGTCGATTTACGACCCAGATAATCGTGATGAGCTCTAGTTTCGACGAGTGGTAGTTCGACTCTCCTTTGTTCGTGCGACGACTAATCGCGTAGACTAATTGCCACTTTTATCGTCGGTTTGTTGACGCAACATCGCGCCGAATCCGACCGCGGTCGTTTCTGTGTGTAATTCGGCGGGATGCGCGGGGTTAAATGGCTTTAAGACTGGTCGGCCCGTTAAAGCGTCGCGAAGGTCGATAAACGATCGCGCTGTCGACTCGTCCCATTTAACGGTTTCGCCTTTTCGGAGCAGTCGGAATAACGGATCCGCTCTCTTAGCGTATCCCGGTACGAACCGGCGGAAAAATCCTGTGAGACCCAGAAATCGTCGAGAAGGGGCGGGGGTTCGTGTACGCAAAAAAAAATTTCGAATCGCGTAATACGTCGAGACCAATCGGCGTCCGTCGCGCATTTTCCACTCCAATCTCGTGCACTCCATTTCAATGTTTTCCGCTCTTTTCCGTCACTTGTGGGCCACGAAGGGGAGAAAATCCCACTAGTGACGCGTTATGGGGTGCTCCGTTGCGAGCCCCTCACGGGCTATCTAGCCCCGCGATTATCAGGACGGCGGGGAAGACCTTGCCGGCTCGCTGCCGGAATAATGTTCGTCGGAGTGTTCCGGTGATCACAATACAGATGTATTTGATAGCAAGAGTCCGCGCCTCCGACGAGTCGGAGCGCACGGGTATAAACGTTCAACGTGCGGACAAATAATACGTTCGGGTCGCACTCGCACTCACGCTCGATCGCGTGATCGCTCCGAATATCGGGACTCGGCCCTACGCTCACGGACTATCGCTCGCCCACACACGTTCGCTCCGATCGCTCGATATCGATCGACTAACTAACAGCGCGACCGATAAGGGCGCGCTGCCCTCGCTCACGCTTTGGTTACGTCGGCCCTCACGCGTCATAAACGCGCGTGTTTTTAGGCACTCACTATAAGGAATAGGCAAAGAGTGCCTATTGCAATGACCTTCGAGGCCCGTTTTCAGAGCTTTCGATGAGGTTACTCCGCAGAGCCTGCTCCAAATTTTTTTATTTTTTAGGATTAACTTCAATGTACTACTGACATGATGCGTGGTCAGATTCAAGTGACTGCGATGACTAGAAATACTTTTTTTAGCTTGCGGTGAAGTAGAAATAGGTTTTTCATAAAAAAAATGTCCTCGGACGTCCGTATCATACTGTAACTTTGGATCCTGCGAACCAATTTTGCTCATCTTTGCAGGATTGTTTCATCACATTATTACAAGTATGCACATCACTTTTGAAACCAATTTGAGACATTGAAATATTTTTTCAAATAAATTATTGCTCAAAATTTGGATTTTTCCTCCGTCGACTGTCCGTACGGTGCTGTAATTACGAATTCTACGAACCAATTTTTTTCTCCTTCGCAGCATCATTTTGTTTGTTGAAAAACACTATGCCTGCCAAATTTCAAGACATTTGAACATCATTAACTATTTTTTGTTAAAAAATGTTTACATTATAACAGTGGTTAATTTCAGGTTATGTCAGAGTCTTCGCAGTCGAAGTTTAAAAGAATTTCAAAAAAATGTTTTTAATATTTGGGAGGCTTCCAAGAAGCTACAAATAATTATTTCAGCAATGTAGTACGTTCTCTTTAAGACAGGACAAGAACCGAGACGATATCATGTTTCGTTCTCGAGATAGGATTTTTCATAAACAACGATAAATATCGACAAAATTTCAATGGAAATCGGGGAAAAAAATGCAATTTGTCGAATTTCTCGGCAAAAAGCTATACATGTGCTTTTATGCAAACCGTCCCTTCACTGGCTTTTTCACCATACAAGTCTGAAACGGAGCTCGAAGCGTGACGTGCATCCAAGATCGAATCGGACCGCGCAGCGCGATGTGTACCCCTGTGAGTGCCTTGAAGAATGTCCCGAAGGGACATTTTTCGGGGGTTTGGGGGCGGAGCCCACCAACAAGTGCCTCTGCGCCTGCAGGGCGCTGAGGCGCTTGTTAACATATGTGGATTCCGCGAGCGCTACGAAAGAGTCTCACGGTACGTTTCCACGACGCGCAGAGTCACCCGGGAATTGACGTTTGCGACGCGGGTGATGTTTGCTGCCCGAGCGAAGTGAGCCCTTCGCCCTGTTTCGGCCCTTGTTGCACAATATACTATTGTACTTGTGAATTTCAATACGTAGATTGTCATTGAACAACGCTTGAGATTAAGGATTCAGCCTGAGATTGAGTGCACCAGTTTCCTGATAATTTCGATACGAATTATTCCGAATTTCGTGATCGCGTTGCATTTGAAAGAATGCTCTCGAGGTGCAGTTTTCGTGAGTAAGTTATTGTGGCATCGAAAGATGCGGATCCTGCACATTATTGGATTAATTTATGCTATTTCGATGAGTTTGTCTTTTGGATAATTTTCGCGTTCGCGAATAGAAATTTGTTCTCGCTGCTCACCTCGATCGTTCAATCGGCTGAGCGCTTCCCGACCCGATTGTGTGCGATCTCGAGGCTTCTGAGCCAAATAAGTAATTGTTCTCGATAATGAATGTTTGAGATCCCGTTTTTTCATCTCGCATGCTATTCTATCGGCCTCGGATTGCGACCCTTCTACCAAAACCCGGATCCTGAGCAACCGTGCATTTCTGCAACCGTTCGCTTTCGTGCGTGCATCGGTGTTTGTTCTCGTATCGTTGAGTTCTCGTTTTGTTTTCCGTTCTTGTTTTGTCCTTGCGGAGGTCGTTGTTCCACCGACCTCCAGTTTATTCCCGTTTGGTGATACCGGCGAAACAAAAATGTACCCTGCGGAGGTCGAGGTCCATCGACCTCCAGATTAGTCCGGTTCGGTAATTCCCGGCGAAATCAAAGATGAGCTGGCGCTCACAGGGACGCCGATGCATCCGCGAGGGAAACGGCCAAAGGTGACGCAAGTATCGTTTTTTGCGTTTGGCTCCCGTTCGGTTTGAGCTAAGATTTCGTTTTTTTTTAGTTTCTTTTCATTTTGAATTTTGAGTTCGCGTTTTTAGTGTAACGAAATATTCGCACAATTAAATGTATTTTGCCCCGTTTCCAACTTATGTCCGCGAACTCGATCAGAGGCTCCACTCACCACGGAGCCTAAACATTCGCCGCGCGTAGTATAGCCCCCCCCCCCCCCCCCCCCCCCCCCGCGAAGACCGAGGTAACGCTCCTGAAGACCCCCGACACGAACAGCAGCAGCCGAGACAACGCACGAGATAGAGGGAGAGAAGGTGAAACAGCGAAGGAAGATCTTCGCTCGACGGCAAGAGCCCTCGCTGCTGCTCGTTCTCCGACGTTGCCGTGCCGTCGTCTCTCTCACCGACAACGCTGTCCGCCGCCCGCTGCTCGCGATCGTCGCTCAATGCTTCGAGCGTCGATCAACCGATATCGCTGCCGCCATTTGACACCTCGCCCGTCGATCGAGCGAGTTATCGACCAACGCCAAGTACCTGTTTCTCTCTCTCTCGACATCGACATTCGCAGCGCTGAGAGACAAGGAGACTTCCGAGAAGACGGAGAGCGTTACCGTCGACGTTAGCCTCGTTCGAGCCGTTATCCGCGTAACACGTGTGTGAGCAATTCTCCCGTCCCGAGGGACTTGTAGGGGAATTCGCGAGAGTGATTGAGTAATATCAGACCGTGTGAAAGAGTTTTCCCTCCCGCGTTTATTAGTATCTACCCCCCACCCGGCCAAGACACTGCTACGAGTAAAGTATAGTATTGAATTGGCCGTTTTTCCCGGCATTCGGGTCAAGTTAGTCATCGCCATTTTTCCCGGCAACTTTATCGTGCACGTGGTGAGTGGCGCGATAGCCGATAAGATTATTTAAGTGTGTATCGCCTGTGTATCGCCTCGTGGCACACCCCGAATAGTTAGAGTATTTTCCCCCCGATCACCTTTTCCCCGTTTGACTCTCGTTTTTACTATTTTATTTTGCGTTCCGAGTTACGACTTTTTGCGAGACGACTGCGATTCGTCCGTTACTAATTATTCTTTATTTTCTTTCATTTTGTCCGTTTCATTTACTTTTGCGTTAGCTTCTTCCCCTCCCCCCGCACTGCCGATCGACGAACGCATCAGTCGACGATACTTTGTACTATTTTCTCCCCGCTATTTGCGATTATTATTTGGTATTGTTTCATTTCTTTAAGTTTCACTGTATCGAGTTTTCACACTTATTTTGCTAATTATATTTTCTATTTATTCTTTCCAATTTGCATTATTTATTTTCGAACCCACTATTTCCCCGCTTCCCCTCTGACTTGCCTAGACCCCGTTTTTCGAGTAATTGCATTTGAAACTGACCCCCCATCACATTGGAGTCAAGGAAAATACGTCACAAGATATATTTTTCTTTGCAAAAATAATAAAAACACTAAGTTAAATCAAGATAAGCCAAGTGGTATCAAGAGACGCGGTAGCGTCTCGACGCCAAGTACATAAAAAATTTGAAAATTGAAAAGATTTGAATTCAAGCAGACGCTTCAAGTTACGGTATTGGTTTCGTTTTGTTACAGGGCAGTAGCGAAGAGCGACAAATTGTCGCCTACGGTTCATGTACTCTAACCCCAACCGAACAGCGATATTCCCAAATCGAGAAAGAGGCTCTAGCCTTGACATACGCGGCCGAAAGATTCGCGGATTACATAGTGAGAATCACAATTACGCTCGAAACGGTTCACAAGCCACTGCTTCAAATCCTTCAAACAATGCCGCTGGATGACTTGACTCCGCGTCTACAACGATCCCGCCTCCGTCTCATGCGTTATTGTTACACGGTACAATACAGTCCCGGGAAATCTTTGGTTCTGGCGGATGCCCTGTCTCGCAATCCAGAAAAAAAACAATGTGTGCGCCAACATGATCGAACAGGACACGTCGGAATTTGTACTCGCCACGGTAAAGAGCCTTCCAGCCTCAAACGACATGATATCCAAAGTTCAGGCGGAACAAGGAAAGGATCCAGTTTGCCAGACTCTGAAACATTTCTGTCTGACCAAATGGCCGGAAAAGGATTAGCTGCCAAAAACGCTAAAAGAGTATGCTACCTTTAAGCATCACTTTTCGGTCGTTGAAGGCCTTCCACTTTATAACAGTCGTTTGGTGGTACCGCGCAGTTTGCAAAAAGAATTGTTACTGCGATTGCACGAGGGCCATCTAGGTATCACTCGGTGCAGAGACAGAGCGAAGCAAGCCGTGTGGTGGTTGGGTCTGTCAACTCAACTAAAAACCCTAATTCTAAACTGTCCGAACTGCGTCGAAAACCGAATTAATCCTAGTCAACCCTTCATATGTGAACAGTTCGGATAACGACCAATTTCGCGAGGCTCTCTCTAAGAACTCGTCCCAAGACGATAACTCGCCCGAATCCGACTCGGAACCGCCAATCCTAGACGATGACGCGAGACAAGCTTTGCCCGAGAGCAGGCCCCGTAGAGAAACCGCAAGGCCGGCATGGTGGAAAGATAACATACCTCTATAATTCGAAAAAAAAAGTGTTAGTTCGCCAAAGCTGTTCTGGTCAATCTCATACTATATATTTAGGTTCAAGCAAACATTGTAAGAGAAAAATTTATATATGTCTATGTAACTTGTTTTATAATGAAAGGGAGATGTTGTGGGACCGAGCCAGGTGGGAGCGCCACGGGTCTCGAGAGAGAAGGGCCCGAGGCGGCCGGCCCACGGCATTGCGTCGAGAACGCTCGCACGAGACACACGTGTTGTTCCTTACTCGACGATCCCGATCCTTCGAAGCGCGAACCGAAGACGCCGACGCAATCTTAAAACACAATCAAATTTTTGGCAAGTCATTCATTATATAATTCGGCCATCAGCTTTCGAATGCGCCTAGTTGCGATTGAATCCGTGTAGCTGATGCTGAGATATCGATGCCGTGACCCAAAACGTATGCGATCAGCGATACTTGAAAGAAAAAATGCGTAGATGAGAAACAGATGGGCATCCTCTCCTATCATTTAATGGGTTACGGCCATGGATGTACGCCCTATTGCTTCCCATCTACATGTGTAGATGAGAAGCAGAACGGCGGTATCGCACACCGTTTTACGTGTTGAAATCGCGGCGCTTTGTGCGTGTTCGGTGTTCGCTCGGCCCGACGGCGGTTGACAGCGGGCGACGTAAGCAAAGCGAGGACCCGGGATTAAATAATAATAAATAAATAAAAAAGTAGTGAATGTTTGAAAGTGACTTCAAAAGTGTTCTCTCGTCTCGTCTCGTCTCGTTCGTCTCGTTCCGATTTTTTAAGTGATTAGTGATTGCCGGCAAATGATATAACCTTACAATAAAAACTAAAGTTAAGAAAAATGTTATGGCCAAGATTTAATCAAGAAAAATAATTGTTTTCAGTTTCGTTTTTTTTTTGTTTTCACTGTTTTCAAGATCAAGAGAATCTTTCTGTCGAAGATCGGTTTGATTGAGTTCTTGAAGCTCTACAACACATTTCTACGCTGATAGCGTGGAAATCAAGATTCCTCGGCAGGTCTGTTATACCATTAAGAAAAAATGTTATCGCTTTGACAAAAAAATGGTGTAACTCTGTCTTCGGTTATCTTGACAGAGGAATTACCCAGGACTCTTTCATTGACTTTCATGATAAGTCAACTCCGCCAGCGCTTCCTTCGGTTCTTGCAACGAAAGAATTTTACCAATTTTCACTTCACTTCTCCGGACGAGAAAATAAAAAAAAAAAAATGCTGATCTTCTTCAAAGAGCATCGAAGAAGAGAATTGAGTATTTCTTTTTCATCCGGTTGAATATATCAAAGTAACGGATGGCAGAGTTCTCTCCTCGAGAGAATTGTTGGAATGGACGGTATCGTTATCTCGTTGCGAGAGCCAAGGTAAGAGACAGTAGAACCTTTCTGCCAAGACGACT
Organism: Ischnus inquisitorius; assembly: GCA_963924025.1. Lineage (NCBI taxonomy): Eukaryota > Metazoa > Arthropoda > Insecta > Hymenoptera > Ichneumonidae > Ischnus > Ischnus inquisitorius. The sequence continues at coordinate 3,415,025 of OZ001245.1, forward strand.
AAAGATATATACAGTTCTACTGACAACAGAAGCACAGATTTTTTTGATAATGTAATGAACCATGCTGCGATATCTGAATTTATTCGCTATCACTGTGTGGTTCTTCAAGAATGACCACACCGATCTTCCGTCGCTTGAGTTTTACTGAGAAAACTGATATAGTTTTTGTAATTTACAAAAAGAAAATAATAATAATAATTACAATAAAGAAAATAAAATCAATAAATAATTGCAACTAAAAAAGTAATTGCTATTATTAATTTGATTTTAAAAAATCTCAATTTTAGTTTTCTTGCTGGTTTTCAAAAATTAGTGAAATCCCCCAAAAAAGTGAAAAACGTACGCCAAGTACATAAAAGGTATATAAATAAGAAAACCGTTAATTTAAAGAAACCCGAATTAAAAAACATAGCAAAATCATATGAGCCAAGTACTAGATGTTTTTTTTTTATATAGATGCAATGTTAACTATATAAAAAGTTTATGCTATCAAAAATAAAAATAAAAACATGCTTGGCACGTCTCCTTTTTTATTTATTTATTTTGTAACGCACGGTAGTTCGCGAGTTTGGACGATTCGAAGAGAGTGAGGGACGCGGCCTGGCGTAGCTCAGTGGTCAGAGCATCCGACCGGCAATCGGAAGGTCCCGGGTTCGAATCCCGGCCTAGTAGCGCACCGCATTTCTTTTCGAATTCGTCCAAAAATACCTCGTTACAAATAACGGCCAAGAAGGACACGGCCTCAGAATAATTAACGATGCCGAACTTATTAATGCAGAATAAGTCGGATAGAGTCGTTAATTGTCGTGTTCGGGCGGTCGAACGCGCTTTGAGAGTTCCACGTTACCCTTTCCCCACCCCCCTCCACCTCCCTTCAGGCAAGAGGCCCAGGCCTGTCGTATAGGTTAAGTTGGTTTGGTTTGATTTGATCGTGTAGTGATACGTCATTCAGTTTGGACGATTCGAAGAGAGTGAGGGAAGCGGCCTGGCGTAGCTCAGTGGTCAGAGCATCCGACCGGCAATCGGAAGGTCCCGGGTTCGAATCCCGGCCTAGTAGCGCACCGCATTTCTTTTCGAATTCGTCGAAATGTTTCGTTACAATTTATTTATTTATTTATTGACGGGATAATCACCCTTTTACATATCATATAATCAGTATTCTTAGTTTCATTTATATATTTCTTCTTATTTTCCATATTATGAAAGATAGTATCACATTTCGATTTTTAATGAAAAATTAAAATTAAGATTGACCAGATTTTTTGACTTCATGTGTATCGGAGTACTTGGCGACCGACGGCCGTCTTGAACACCCCGATCGAGTCCGCAAAGTTAATTGTTTCTCCAAGCTTGTTTCCGAGGATTGTTATCCTCGGGATTGCCGATCTTGCGTAAAACGCGTTCCTGATTTGCGGTACTTCGAACGTTGCCGGTCTCCTTATTGGCCTTTGAGGGGGGCCTCTGAGGACAATCCTTTCCGTGAGGTAGCGGCAGTCCAGCCTCTCTGTTACCAACTTATAGAGGAGGATCATGTCGTAGAGATCCCTGTACGACTCCAAATTTGACAAATTGAGTGTCGCCCCGATTCCTCCGTAGTCGTGATCGAAACGATCCATCGGGTGGCTCATCCTGAAAGCCGCCATCCGCAGAAATTTGTGCTGAACTCTCTCCAATTTTATAGAATGGGCCGCGAAACCGGGATTCCACACTTCTGACGCGTAGCTCATGATGGGCCTTACCAGGGACAGGTACAACGTCCTGATTGTCTCCACTCTTCGAAAATCCGTCGAGAATCGACTTATAAAACCCAGGATTCGTAATGCCCGACGAGTGACCTCTTCGACTTGCAGTACGAAACTGAGCTTTTGGTCCATTAAGACTCCCAAATCCTCTATAACTTCGACCTTCTCGAGGGTTTGCTCTCCCAACTTGTACTCGCGTGTTATCCTACTTGTTCTCCTTGTGAACGTGATTCCTTTGCATTTACCGACGTTCAGCGACAGACGGTTTTTGTCACACCATCTCCAGAGTCTATCCAAGTCCGATTGAATCTTGTCGCAATCTGACTCGTCCTGTACTGCCATGAACATCTTCACATCATCCGCGAACATGAGAAATCTCGTATGCACGAAGTTTTCTGTCATATCGTTGACGAAGATTAAGAAGAGTAATGGTCCGAGATGGGATCCTTGCGGGACTCCCGATGTGACGTTGATCTCCCTCGAGCAATAATTTTTGTATCGGACCCTCTGGGTTCGTCCCGTTAAATAATCTTTTATCCAGAGGAGGAGGTTTCCACTTACTCCTATCGCCTTTACTTTCTCCATCAGTCTCCAATGGCAGACCGAGTCGAAAGCTTTGGAAAAGTCCGTATAGATTGCATCGACTTGCGTTTTCTGAATCATTCTTTCGGTTATGTAATTTTCATACGTTAGGAGATTCGTGACTGTCGACCTTCCCGAGACAAATCCGTGCTGCTCTTCTATAATGAGGCCGCGTAGCCGCGATGTCAAGTGCCGAGTGACAATATCATCCAGAATTTTTGGGATCGTGCTCACAATAGATACCGGCCTGTAGTTTATTATGTCCAGTCTTGACCCTTTCTTGTGAATCGGCGTAATGTAGCTCCTTTTCCACACTTCTGGGAAGCTGCTCGTCTCCAAGGATCGCGCGAAGAGGTAGGCTATTGGTTTGGCGAGCACGTCCGCGCAGGGTTTCAATATCGACGCTGGAATGCCGACGGGCCCCGGTCCTTTACTCACCTCTAGATTTCTGAGGCATTTTTGCACCTCCTCTACGCTACAGAAAGTCAGATTTTCAGCCGTCCCTCTCAATACCGTTTCATCCTCCTCTCCCTCGTGTTGGGTATACACGGATTCGAAAAATTCTGCGAATAACTCCACAATTTCCGAGCCTGTGTTTGCAGTCCTGGTGTCAAGCTTCATCGTCGACGGCAAACCACGTTCCAAAAGCTCCAAAAGGCTTTGACGTTTACACTGATGTTTTCCGCCACTCCCATCACGTGCGTTGAAAAGTTTCCTCGTGCAATTCTTTTGCACTGCTCTCTAAGCGATCGAAAGTGCTGATAGTCCGCGGGTGCCCCTGAGCGCTTATACGCCTTGTGCACTATTTTCTTTTCCTGAATAGAACGACGAAGTTCTGCCGTCACCCACGGTGGATATTCGCTGCTAATATTTCGTCTTATGGGGATGAACCGCTCCATTGCTTCTCCCATTCGCGAATAAAATGCTTGAACTGCATCCGTTAACGCCATCCCCTCGAATAATTCATTCCATTTTATCTCCGCAAGAAAATCACGAATTTGATTTATCTCCGTCCTTCGAAAATCAAATCCACAGTCCTGGAATTGGAGTGAGTTCCCACCCTCGTATGTTATTGTGACCGAATATGCTGTGTGGAATTCCGCGTCCTCTTCAATGAGTGGGTCTTCCACCGCAATCGTCTTAACTGGTTTTTCTGCAAAAAATAAATCTAGTGTATTTCCTCGGTTATTTATAATATCGCATCGTTGATTGAGTCCTAGGAATTCCGAGCTGTCCATGAGAATCTGCGCTTTTTCTCGATTCGATCTGTTTGCCATAGTTGGGTCACAGTGTACTTTGTCTCCGTCCTTGACCCAGCGTACTCCCGGGAGATTATAATCTCCTGCCAAAAATAATTCATGCTCCGGCAGACTTTCCGCGACTCTGACGACTGACTCCATATGTTCTCGGTATGTCTCTACTTCTGCCAGCGGCGCCATGTACACTCCTCCTATAATTCCTTTCCAATTTCCTCTCGTAGCTGAGACAAATAACTCCTCGCTCTCGTCTTTTTCGACCACACATTGCGCGCTGTATATTCCTGTTTTGACCGCTATCAGGACTCCGCCTCCCTTCCTCCCCCCTGTCGCGTCTCTTGATCTATACTTCCGGTATATTAAATATCCTTCGAGCCCAAGCTCCGCATTTCGAATACCTGGGTGTAACCAAGTCTCCGTAAAAACCAAAACGTCGTGCTTTTTAATGTTAGAGGGCAAGGCCTCCCGAAGAGCGTTGAGCTTCGTACGGAGTCCACGGACGTTCTGGTAATATATGCTCAGTGTTCCCGTCAAGTTTCCGAGTTTTTTGGCTCGTCTTGTCTACCTCGTGGCTTTGCCTGACCCCTTCGAGGTTTACGGTCGATGATTACCGGGTTCCCGTTTCTTATAACGATACGTTTTTCGATGCCTGGGTTTTTTCCTTTTCATTTCATCGAGCTGCTTTTTCGCCTCGTCGAATCGAGCTCTCTGTGCGGGCGTACGGTCCGCACGAATCGCTGCCTCTCCTTCGTATCTGTATTTTTCCCTCAATATCTCGTCGACAAACGAGGCCGATGCAAGTGTTACCAATATAGGACGAATCTTGTCTCCGAAATATTTCCCGAGTCTCTGAACTCTCACAGTTTCCGGGTCGAGTCTTTTGATACTGCCGAGGATCGTCATAACCTCTGCTTTATCGAGTACTCCTCGTCCGGATACTGGGCCTTCGGTCTGCTCTGGCACATTGAAAATTAGCAAGTTCGCTGCTCGGAGCTTCCTATCGTCTGCTTCGGCCTGAAACCTTTCGAAATGCGACAGCATCGTTGCCGGATTTGCAATTTCTTCTGAGATGCTGTTTATACTACCTTGCATACCGTGGAACGACTCAATCGCCGTTGTATTTGCATCTAAAGTTTTTTGAACCCCACTCACGAGATTTTTAAGGTCATTTACCTCTGCACCCATTTTTTCCATCGCTTTGTTAAAACTCTCAATCGGCGTGTAGTTTTCTTTAACCTCTTTTACCTCCTTTCGGAGTTCCTTTAATTGCTCTCCTTATTCCTCGATCGATGCATTCTGACCTCTGAGTTTTTCCATCTCCGCTTTCAAATTTGCATTTTCCTTCCCAGTCTGTTTCGTGGCCTCATATAGGGCCGGTACGTATTCCAAAGCTCCTTGACACCTGTTGCAGTAAAATATCATTATCCTTTTTTTTAGTTCAATAACCTTGATTTCCGACGCTGTCAGTTCAGTGCATTGTGTATGATATACTCTCTTGCATCCGTCGCATGTTATTGTCAGGGGCTTGCTGGACGTCCCCTGCTCCTTGCACACCGCACATTTTCCTGTTAACGGCAGCGGAGACGGCATCCTGGACTGCGCTCTTCTCGGCGAGGATATCTACGTGCTTAACCTTTGTGGAAACCTAACCTGACAATTTTAACTCGCGAAAATTGTCTTGCCCCATAGGACGGATCGACTCCTCGGATCCTTTGAGCAGAACAAAAAGGACCACTTTTGGTTTTCTCACTATTTCCTATATTTTTTGTAACCTTTTTTCTTATCTATCTTTCTTGCTTTAATCAGAGCGATACTAAGATGACTGCACAGTGCGCCATCTTAGCGGCTATTTATGCAATAAGTAACGTTTATTTGTATTTGAAAGGCGTGCTAAGCATGTTTTATTTTTATTTTTGATAGCATAAACTTTTTATGTAGTTAACATTGCATCTATATGAAAAAAAACATCTATTACTTGGCTCATATGATTTTGCTATGTTTTTTAATTCGGATTTTTTTAAATTAACTGTTTTCTTATTTATATACCTTTTATGTACTTGGCGTATGTTTTTCACTTTTTTGGAAAAAAAGTAGTTTTGGGGGTAGTATTGCACGTTAATTTATAAATAAAAAGAAGAATCGTTCTATAAAAATATTCGAAAATAGAAAATTGACACACATAATTGTCATCCCGTCAGTGCCACGGCATACAAGAGCACTGAGACGTCATTTATGGATTTTATTTTTTTGTTTACGATCATTTTTATTATTCAGTACTAGTCAATATTCAGTAAAGAATGACTCTTGCGGTGGTTGATACATTTTGATTAATATTTCCAAAAAAGTGCGTTGATGATAGTAGCACAATATATGTCTTTATTGTGGCAGGTATCGTGGAAAAAAGGTTAAATGAGTTTCACGTATAAAGATCGCGGGAACCGAAATTTTTCCCGCCATTCCATTTTACCGAATTTTGGTCGTTCAAATTCTTTGCCACGAATAATAACGAACTAACTATCAAGAGGCGCGGTAGCGCCTCGATGCCAAGTTTTAAAAAAGAATTTTCTGCGTGACGCACTACAGCTCCACTTATACTCGAGAATGCCGGAAGTAAATCTTTGGTTCATGATATCTCGGCAAATAGACCTCGGAGAATATTTTTAATGATACTTGTATGATATAAATCGACCCCAAGCTTTCCAATGCGCTTAGTAGCGATTGAATCGGTTAAGCCGTTGCCGAAATCTCGACATCGTGACCGCCGAGAGGTCCGACTTATTATAAAAGTGTCCTGTTAAGGTAAATGACCCAGATAGTGACACCTTAAGAGCGGCGGTGCCGGATTTCTGCGATTTATTGACGCGTTATATAGCCAATCCAAAAACTAAAGAGTTCAACACGTACATTGAAGTCCTCCGAATCAGATTCACCTTTGAATTAGTGCAACAGTTAAGATTTATTGATAAAATCATTGTTTCAATAACGCGTGTCTACTGCCGGGGTTACTGACACTGCAGAAACACCCGTAGCGTAGTTTCTGACCTCTGCGTGTACCCGGTTTATGACCCTCATGCCGGAGTTTGTGACCCCTGGGTGTACCTGGTTTATAACTCTCATGCCGGAGTTTTCACTTCTGAGTGTACCCAGTTTATGACCCTCAAGTCGTGGTTTGTGACACTTGCGCGTACCCACTTTGTGACTTGCAATATCAGGGACACACATTAGGTGTAAACAATGAAAATGTTCAATTCGTCCTTTCAGTACATGAAAACTAATATTCTTTTCATTGAGTTTTTATTCCACATCAAGTTAGAGACAAATTAAGAAAGCAAATTCTTTGACGCAACAGATCGGAAACCGAGTGTCAACCACTGCGGCATAACCTAAATTACGTGGCGCAGTTATTGACCCCGCGATTTAAACAAGTAACTGCACGAAAGTTAAATTATTTCTCATCTCAGTTATAGTCTGGGTTTTGCTGAAGATGTTGATACTATTTTTATGGCGTTTTATACTTATTAGACGAAGAAAATTCGCAAATCGTTACTCCGCGTAGCTACTCACCACCGCCTAGGAAGGTCACTGCGAAGCCACTGAGACGGGTGTCGCACTATTCACTAGGCTTCTGGCTCGAAATATTCGAAGTCCTACCCTTGGCTCGAAATACTTCAAGTCCCCTTCTGGCTCGAAATATTCGAAGTCCCCTTTTGGCCCAAATTATTCGAAGTCCTGCCCTTGGCTCGAAATATTCTAAGTCTAAATGATGGCGGAGTATGAACGATGAATTTACACTTTAATCAATTGTTAGAATAATTGAATGAACAAAAATAAACGCGCCGTTTTATTTACTTCTGAGTGGTGTGGAAACGATATTCTAAAGAGTGTGTATATCCACAAGATATTGAGACAGAATATTTTCCTGACAAAATATCCCACCTGGCGCGGCCTGGGTCTACGGCTGCAAGGGCTCTGAATTGAATTATTTATTTGACATCTTTACTAATGTTGGGCGCCAGTCGGTTGCAAGGAACCGACACTTGATAATTTTATTGAATTTAGTCGACTAGCTTTTGACAGAGAAATGGGAGGGGTTCAGTTGGAGGACCTAGGTGAGGAGTTTGATAAAAGAATTTCGACAAATTATGAGTCTACTCACGTTTTAATTCTCGACCAAAACCCTCTAACGAATTCTTCACAGTTTGACACAATGCACAGTAATTTCAAAATAATTCGGCAACTTCTTTAGTTGACGAATGGATATGATTTTAATGCGATTCCACGCAGTTCACAATTAATAGGTTTCCCTTGACGAATAACATTCCTTCACAAGGATTAACCAGATCAAAATCGTTGGAATAAGTATTATAAATAGGACGAATAGGCGCAGCCTCGAAAGCCGACGACTCCTTGCTCTCACACGAGCAATCGGGAAGTGTCTTTCTATCGTCGTTCGCCTCGCGCTCTCTCTCGACGGCGGTTACCTCTCTTCTTTTCGAGATCTTTCACCTATTGGATTGATTTTGGCGTCAAAGTGATTGGCCCGGAGCCGAGGTAATTTCAGATAATGTTTGACATAGAAATGAAATAATTTCGACGATGTACGTTTTAACCATGATTTTGTAATTAATTTCGATATTGAAAGTATTGAGGAACGCTCATGTTGACGAGGACGAGAATTCCTGTCACAATATGGACTAACTTTTGATGTATAAGTACAGTAGGCGATCAGGTAATTCCAATATTCGGGAGCCATACTAATCCGCCACCATCAGGAAAGTTAAATTTCCTAATACCCGCTTGAGTGCTTGCCCACTGCCCCTGCTTCGGCTTCCGCCGAAAAAAATTCCCTCTCCAACGCTGTTTTGCGCCGCGCGTGGGGATGCGAGTAGCCGCTCGTCGAGCGCGTGGGTATGAGGACAGTTGTGGAAATTACCGTAAGATTCGATCTTGCGGTCATTTTTACCGTGTTAACAACGTCATGTACGGTGATTGCAAGCATAGCTTTCGGAACAATTTTTTTAAATGAATGCAAAATTATACACCACGAATTTTTACTTTTTTCGTGTTTTTCGTGTTTCGTGGTTAAATAATTTAACCAGCAATAATGTTTGATTCCATTCTTTATTGAAAAAAAAATCAGATTCCAGCCAAAAAGGCTAAGAATTGCTGTGGTAAAATATTTTTGTGGGTAATTTATAATTTTGTATTTTTTATTATTTCGTATATTGTACTTTTCTTTCATTTACTCATGAATATGTTACGCTTGAATCGATATGATCTTCGCCCGATTTATTACCGGAAGCTCAATAGCTATGTGAGTAATCAAGAGGGTTGTGAACAATCGAACCCACCCGTGGTTACGTGTACAACCATAGCTGTTGTTATATTTTCATTACTTTTTTGCTATTTCGATGGCTGGTGAAATGGAGCATCATTATGTTTATTTAGATTCTTTCATGACTGGATTGGAACGATATACCTTTTGAATAAAGAAAAAGTAAAAGTTTTCTCAATAATATCCAGTGAATATTAAAGTTGATATTGCCAGTGGTAAAAGGATTTACCGCTATCGGGGCTAATCGATGGCTAATCATTTTTATTACACTAACCGCTAATCCTTTGATTGCTCCCGGCCACAAATATGACCATTTATACTACTTTTCTCAAACGACACAAAATTCTTGTATTTCCGTTATAATAAATAACAACCATCGTTTTTATCACTTGAGGCGGAATTAAGCAATGAACTTATTTTGAATCAACAGAGCACCGACAATATATAAACTGCAGAAAACCACGAAAACTTTGCAACAGCAATATTTATATTACGGAAAATTATTCATTTGACGAAAATTATTAAAAAATCAATCGTATTAAAGATATCAAGAGTACTAATTTTGCGCAACAAAAATACCAAAAAGTAAAAAATGAATAAATAAATGAAATGAAAACAGCCGAAGATTTTTTTTTCATTTAAAATAAACTGGTTAATTTTTTTAGAAGCCTTTTATATTTTCGCAACATTTTCTGATATTTTTGAAAAAAAATTGTCGAAATTTTGAAAAATGAATATAAATTCGAAAATTTTGGATATGTTTTCGTACATACATTTCACATTTCCGTCGTAAAATTTCGGTGCAATTGTACAAAAATTAGCATAACAATAGCGTTAAATACATTTCAAAAGCAAGATTTTGACCATTTTGACTTATCACAGTTCATTTTCTGCGTTGGAGTTGTAAGGTGTCATAAATGATTTAAATGCGCGCCACGCGAGAGAAATTGTACAGAGCTCGACGCTCCGCCAAATATTACGTTGGGCAGCCTTAGATCTCGGACGGCCATAATCAATGCGCGCGTCTCGAAGATCGAATAGACGTGTGACAACAAAAGCGATGCCGCACACGTCTCGTTCTCTTTCGCTCTGGGGACGTCGAGAGATCCGAGCGGTGGTTAACGCACGAGACACCGAGTGAATCATATACTGGACCACGAGGTATCCCCGAGTCGTCCCGAGATCGAGCCTGGCCAACCGATCCCTCGCATCTTCCAACCCTTGGAAATCGGAATCTCAGCATAGAAGAGACTATCGAAAGAGCCAACGAGGGAATCACCATTGTCGAGCGAAAGCTGAGTAATTTGTTACAATTTTATTTTATGTATTGCTAATGACGCTCCCGAATCCTAAAGACGTCGAGAATCGCGCGATCGAGTAAGAGTGGATTTTATGTGTGTGAGAACGGTGTGCCTGTGACTATAGAATAAGTATGATAAAGAAAACGAGTAAATCGCTAGCAATTGCCTCCGTCTGAGACAGAAAATGAGTTGAGAGTTGAGGGTACGAATTTTGAGGCATTTGTAATTTTTATCGGACAATATTTTTGTGCTTTTCTCGGTATACATTCTGTGTATGTTCGTTGAAGAAACGGAATCGCAAATTTGATGATATAGTGGAGAAGGAGACGATGTTTGCAAATATATTTTTATCGTGACTGATTTCAGTGTGTTATTTATATATAATTTGTCTGTGTATTGTCCCAAGGGAATTTAAATTGAAACTATTACAGAGCATTACTTATGGAATGAGTGTGGGAATCTTTTTTAAGGCCCCCCAAAAGAATTGTCGAATAAAATGTAACAAAAACCTTTAAAAATATGTGTAAAGAACATTTTTTGTCACATTTTATTTGTTCGCTCTTTCGGGGGAGCTCAAAAAAAATCCCCACACTCGTTCTAGAAGAAATACTCAAACGAAGAAAATGAACTGTCATAAGTCAAAATTGATTCAGTCCTTCGGTCTGAATCCTGCGACAAGTGAAAAAAGTTTGACCCTTTCTGCTTTCGCTGCAACAAAATTCAGGTTACCAAAAAAATTCAAAAAGGTAGTTCACCATGTATACATTATGGAAATCAAATAGAATTTTAATAATTTTCCAAAGGAAAAAAGTAATTAACATTTTAGTTTTAGGTGACTCAGCCCCCTTAAACATCGTTTATAATATATAAGAAAAAGACATAAATAAATAGTCATGATTTCCCGAAATCGCTAATGTTTATTAACTGATGTATATAACTATTTATTTTTGTCTATTTCTTTATTTTATCATTTAAAAAAAAATCAATAAATTTCAAAACAAAAAGCAATGCATCAAGTCGATTTCTGCTTGACTCTGCAAAAAAGTACAACCTCGTTTTGCGTATTACTCGTATTTAAATTTTTATGGAATGAAAAAAAACGTTTCTGATAAGACGAATATCTGTATCAATAGCGCATCATGGTACTACGGCACGGGTCTACTTTTGCTTTATGGTAAAGTGACAGAATATGTCCGCTGCTCGAATGCGAAAAACTGTAGAGTAGGAGGGAATCGTCGATCTTTGTATCGCCACATGCTAGCTGCCAAGTTCTTTCTTTCTCTGTCAGACAAATTTCAGCAACGATATTATTGGTAGATATCTAAAGGGAAGGGGACTGCCGTTGCCTCGCCGAGCAGGTAGACGGAGCCGGGAAAGGATCCGGATTCAACTTACTTGGTCGTCTTTTCGTCAACTTAACTGATGGTTGGAATTATCTGAGTTGGAAATACGCGATCGCCTATTGTATACCATTTTTTTTTATACGGACTTCATCTGATTCTCATATAGGTGAAAATATTTGAAAAATAGAAAACTTCTTTCTTTAATATTCATATCGTTCCGGGAGGTTATCCCGCAATGTGCGCCTCCCTCCCCTTACCCGAAAGATTTTATTTAGCTCGAAATATTGTACGTATTATAAGTACGTCAAGTCCTAGAGGTCGATTTTTGTACATGGCGGCGGCGGCGGTGTCATTGTATCATTGTATTGTATATGAGTAATATTCATTATTCAAAAATATAACAGTTTAGTAGATTACAGTTTTGAATATTCCAAACAAATTGACTGAGCGAGAGAACAGGCAAAAAAGAGAGGGAGGTTGGCGCGCTAAGCGCGCAGGCGGGCGGAGCCCCCCTAGTATATCTCTCTATAATATATGAATAATTCGCCGCCGCCGCCGTGTACAAGGATCGAGGGACTTAAAATATTTTTGCTTGGCCCCCTCCAAGGGGGAAGGGAGGGGAGGGAGGGGGAGGAGGGGAGGTGCGTCGGCCCAAAATATTCTAAGGCCCTAAGGGGACCCGGCCCGAAATATTCTAAGTCCCTATATGTATATCTTCTCTCTATATTGTATAAATAAGTCGCCGCTGCCGCCGCCGCCACCGCCATCGCCGTGTACAAGAATCGAGGGACTTAGAATATTTTTCTCGAGTCCTGTAATTCCCGGAAATTACCCATGTTACGTCGCGAATCGTGAATTCGCGTGAGGAGCCGCCTCATCACAGTCCATCAACTTAATGAATTTACACGTTATCGAAGTAGCTACGATTCGCCGGTGCCTCGTTTTGAGCCTAACCTCGCGGAAACTGCTCGGGGAGAGGCTAGAGATCATTCGCGTATTGAAATATTATAAGTTCACGCATCCTCACCGAGTGGGTGTGTGTCTTGACAAGAGGGACAAAAATATTCCGTTGGCTCGATTGGACTTTCGGATTCGAGCTCCGAAGTCGACGGAAGGGCTTCACGGCGGAAAAACTTCAGAAATTGAATATATAAAATTGTAACAACTACCAAACAAACTACGAGACAAAACACGAGAAAAATCAAAACGATCATGAGATTATTCATTTTCGAACCGTTTTTATTCTACTTATACTCGTCGGGGTCCCGAACGCGAAAGGGGTATTTCAACGCGCGTTACGATATTCGGGACTACCGAGACCGTTCTATTATTTAATGTGCGGACGTGATATTCCGAAACCCGGATGAAAAGAAGCAGTAGAAGACTGAACAGGCAAAAGTTAAAGAAGAGAATAATCGTCACTAGTTTGCTTGAGTCCGGTTACTCGAACATTTTTAAAGAAACACGCGAAAAGGAAAATTTACCGAACTCGAAACAAGTCAACACGGAATTAAACGATTCACGATAAATTTAATGGAAACGGCGGCCGGAATTACAACGAAGCGGTCGGGCAACGGCTTGCATACTCGCATTAGCGAAACCGATCTGAGATAACGCGTGAATTGGCGGAGCACCACGCAAAAGATAAACCCGAAAATAAAAGAAAGAAGGGTCAGGAAATTATTGTACATTGTTGTACAGGACCAAAAGTCACTCAAAAACGGGTAGGGTTTTTCACAAAAGAAAGAAAAAAATGAAATATTAAACTTACCGAAAGAACAAATATCCGGGGATAAGAAGATGCGAGGAGGTCACTGGTGGTGCGGCTAGTTGGTGGATCGCTGATCGATGGTACTCTCGGCGTGACGAAGAAAGTGCCGAGCGGTCGAAGGATTTTTCCAAATAATTTCCACAAAACACACAATGAGGTTTCACGACTTTGGCTTTTATTAAATCTCACACACAAACTTAATCTCCAAGATTCAATACAAGTTGTGAAATGGGGGTAAAGTGACTGAGCTAGTTCGTAAAGTACGTGTTTCGCTGAACTCCAACATTGTGGCCTTTAACCCGTGTGCAGTCTGCGGTCAGGTAACACAGCATTCGCTCAAGTGAAAGTGTATTCCACGTCGCGCACCCAGAACAAATAAGTATTGCTTGCCGATTCAGTTAAAGGTACTATTTAATCAGTTTTAAACAACGTGGCCTTTTATAGGTTAAGTTGATAGGCACGGTGTAAACATAGCCGGCGACGAGTCATCGACGGAGCCGCATCTACCGGCTAAGAGACAATCACCCCGCGGGAGGGAGCCAGCGGTGCGTGCCTTATTATCGAAGATAATGTCGACAGACTCAGGCGTGCCCTCGGGGGCCGACAGCCTTATTGACTTACCGACTGACGGCAACACAACGCCGACTCTTATCGAGGAAAAAGAGACAGCAGAAGTGTACAGCACCCCTGTATCAGGCTTCACACTGGAGGCCAAGAAGAGGGTGGGCAGACCGAGCAAAGCTGATCTACACCGTACGCGTGGCAGAAGTGGCTCAGAAGGAAACATTAAGGACCTGCTCAAGAGAAAGAGGACGGAGATGGACCAAGGGTTACTTGACAAAATCCTAGTCGACTCGCCGTTTAAACGCAGCAACCTTGTACCGCGCTCGCCGGAATACTCTCAGCCGATAAGCACGGCAACCGCTAACTCCGCCGACGGTACCGAAATTGACGCGGTTGAGAGGAAAGGAGCAAACAGCAGCGCAAATATTACCGTCGCATCCAATCTTCCTAACGCAACACAGCAACAGCCGCCGGGTTCGAGTGAGAGCGACTGCATGAGTATCTTGATGAAACAATTAGCTGATATGCGATTAGAAAATCAACAGAACATCGCAAGAATAGAGAAAAAAATCGACGACACGGCGGTAAAAAATAATCAACAGCTACTTGCTATCAAAGAGGAAATTCGAGCGGAGGTACAGAGAAATTCGACACGTTACGAGAATTCCATGAAGACGATGGAATTCAAATTTAACGAGAGATTTGCAAAGGTCGAGGCCAAAATCGAGGAAAACAATCCGAGGGAGGAAATTGCCGCACTAAACGTACGGGTGTCTCGCTTGGAAACACGTCCTGCAGCCACGGAGGGATTCGACGGGGCGGAAGTACGAAAACTGAAAAAGAGACTTAAAGATCAGGAAAAGGCCACGCTCGCAAATAACATCATAATTAAAGGACTCCCAAGCGGCGGACACACTCTCATGGAATCAGTCGCTCGTTTTCTGCAAGAGAATTTCGGTGTCGCTAACGTCGTCATGGATGTTAGAGAAACCAACATGAAGTTTAACAACCTCAACATCATCGCAGTTAAACTATGCAGCCGATACATCAAGGATGTAATCATGCGACAAAAATCGAAACTTGGACAAACTAAAATTTACATCGAGCACGAACTTTCAGCCGCCGAACTCGAAGTATATAAGGAGATAAAAAACAGAGCTAAGGAACACAGAGATAGAGGAAGCGTAGTAAAAATTGGATACCGGAAAATGCAAATCGACGGGGAATGGTACTTCTGGGACCGAACCAAACAATGCTTGGAAAAAGGCCGGGAGAGACCAGTTTCCGCAGGCCCGTCGGTAAGACGTTATACGCCGCCAAAAAACGGGGAGCTGCGAAAATAATGTTCTGGAATACACAGGGACTCACCAACCTCTCCCTCAACGATCAGCAAGACTGCTTTGACGTCGGATGTTTTTACGAGACTTGGTGCGAATATCCGCAAATCGGTGCACTACCCACCCACCTTAGAAGCTACTTCAACGCCTGGGGGCCCGCGACGAGGGAACACCAAAAGGGAAGAGCCAGCGGCGGTTTAGTGAGTGTGGTGAAAAATAAGTTAAAGGCTGTGATAGTGGATGTCTCTCATTGGTGGTGCGTAGTTCGTATTGAGAGCGAGTCGTGGCATGCGATCATAGGGTCCGTTTATGTTAGCCCAGCGTTGAACTTCTCTGTTTTATTAGACTTATTCCAGCCCGTATATAATAATCTTAGGCGGCGATTTCAATGCGCGGGTCGACACCCAGGATGAATTGGCCGCGGAATTATTTGACTTCACTCAACTTTACGAGTCCAGAGAAAGCTTCGATACTACCGTGAATGATCGCGGTCCTATCCTATCTGAATTTATGACGACCAACGGTTTCGTCTTATTAAACGGTCGTACGCCTGGTGATCGACCTGCGCATTATACATTTTCTAGCTTCAATGGCTCAAGTACTATCGACCTCGTGTGGATTATCGCCTCTAAGATCGAGCTCGTGAAGGATCTCAAGGTTGTCGATAATTTTCACGGTTCTGACCACTTTCCTGTATTACTGGAACTATACAATGTTCATGCGACCCATGACGCGCTACAAGAAGGTCACATTACGTTTGCTCCCGCAACTCAGCGTCTTAAGTGGCAAAATCGGAACCGTGAAAAATATCTCAACAATTTAGCCTTATCTCAGCGCATCTTTATTAATTTTGCAGTAGCCTCTGTCGACGAGCTTTACGAGAACATGCGCCTCGCAATTACTGAAGCTGCCGCTGACGCTGCTATGATCAAAAAAGCCAATATCTCGAGGGCAGTCTGGATAAACAAACCTTGGTTTGACAAAGATTGCAACGACAGGAGGCGAAAGTTAATAACTTTGCTCAAATCCGCTAGAAAGTCGGGCTACTCCGAAAATGATCTAAGCGCTTATCTTTCTGCCAAAAAAGAGTACAAAATAACTGTAAAGAACAAAAAACGGCGTACCTGATTGATAAGATTGAAGCTTTCGCCAATGTGAATAACCCGAAGCTCTTTTGGGCGGCGGTCAAAAACTGTAAGCCCAGACTTAGCCATCCTAACGAACCATCCCTAGACACGTGGAATGCATTCCTTAGAACCGTTTATCCGGCTAGAAAACCGCCGATCAATATTTTGGGTGGTCCACGGGACCCAGTGCTGGATGTTTTTATCACCCCCGAGGAGCTAACGGGATGTATTCAGAAGGCAAAAACGGGTAAAGCACCCGGCGTAGACGATATTTCGTGTGAGTTCTATAAAACGTTGAATGATGAGTGGTTCGTTTACTTATTGGCTATGTTTAACAAAATTTTGGAAACCGAAGAATTACCGAAAACATGGTCCAAGGTCACGCTAGTAATGTTACACAAAAAAGGCAACTCGGAGGACCCCTTAAACTATCGAGGTATTGCGCTGGTGAATGCTATCACGAAGCTTTTTACACAGATAATTCACGACAGATTGGTAAAGTGGGCTACAGCTTCGAAACTCATCCCCGAAGAGCAAGCAGGCTTTAGGAAGGGAAGGGGGGTTATGGACAATTTGTTCGTTCTCCAATCCGCGATCCATCTACGGCTAAGACAATCCGGCGGTAAAGCATATGCCCTCTTCGTAGACTTCAGGCGTGCGTTTGACTCAGTCCCTCAGAAATTGCTCTGGGAAAAAATGCATAGATTCGGCATAAGCTCGAAGCTCATACGAATCATAATGAATTTGTACGACTGTGCCACTGTTCAGATCAAAACGCGCTCTGGCTATTCAAATTTGGCGGACGTTAGCGAAGGGGTTTTACAGGGAGAAGTACTGAGTCCGTTGCTATTCATTATTTACATCTCCGATATGATTTCGTATTTTCGGGCCAGAAATGCGTGCGGTATACAGCTGAATAATATGTGCGATCTATTACTGCTTTTGTACGCGGACGACCTGGTAGTCCTGGCACACTCAGCGGTCGATCTCGAACGTAAATTGCTTCACATGGCGAGTTATTGTGACGAAAACGGTCTCACAGTGAATTCGCTGAAAACCCAGATCATGGTATTTCGTCCGGCAGGCAGATTACGTAAAGCTGACTTAAACTTCCGATACCAGGGAGTGAGGGTGGAGGTGCTCAACAACTACCAGTATCTCGGAGTTTCACTAGCTACTTCCGCCTTAGGTATTCTTCCGGCAAATAATGCGGTCAAGAAAGCCAGGATTGCCACGCTGTCTGTCTTATCGATTCTGGCCTCCGCGAGAAACGAATCATCGGACGCTATAATGAAACTTTTTAATAGCATGGTAGCCTCTACGTTGCTATACACAGCTCCAGTCTGGAGCCTCAGGCACACTGCAGTGTTAAACAAAGCACAGCTTGAATTCTTTAAACGCCTTTTTCTTTTGCCGAAATGCACGCCGGGGTACGCCATCAGACTGGAGCTGGGTATTAGGGACGTCGCCTTTGGTGTCATCAAATTGGCGTATGGATGGGTGATCAAAATTCTTCAAATGGACGCGGCTCGTCTACCGAAAATCTGCTTTTTACGATTAGTCGATCTAGACACCTCTAACCCGTCGCCTCTATATAACTGGGTCACACAGTTTAAGTTGTTATTAGGCACGGCTAACGTTGAAAGCTTGTGGACAAACCTTACCGCTGATCATTGGATATCGCAAAAGCTGATTGTACTCCGAGCGGTGGAACAGAGATTAATATCCGTCGATCTTCGAAATTACTCAGAATCAAGGTCTCACCAACTTCGGCTGGTGAGAAGTCAGACCGATAACTTCTCTTCTTTCTACCCCACACGGTGTGCAATTGTTACGATCGCGCTGCGAGAGGATCCGCTGCCTGCGGATCCAAATTGCGCAGCGCGATTCGAAACCCCGATACGCGCGGAAAGATCGCCTTCGCGCTGACGAGGGCTGCAGCGATAAAATTTCGCTGCCGCCGCCGTCGCGCGAAGACATCGAAACTAAATATCTAACTAGATGATAAGTTTCCAAGAAGACTGACCGTTGCGCGTGACTCGGTAATGGATATCGCGATGGCGTTTTCCGTCGCCGAGTCCGTCAAACAATAAAAACGCGAAGATTGCAAAAATCCTCCCCGGTTTGCCAGCCGCCGATTGCGAGATGAGCTCGGCGGATGAGCTCGCCGGGGAGATCAGTCCCGTTTTGACACGAGAAGCGAAAGCTTGTCATCGGAAACACTCCTCGTAGAAGCTCTTGCACAGCATTGTCAATCTGTCAATAGAGATCCGCGGTCCATAGAAATTGTTCGTAAAGTCAATAGGGCCGAAGGGAGCTTTGACTAGTATCTGCGCCGCGACGGTCAGTCTTCACGTGCTAGGTTAAGTGTTACACCTTGTGCCACGAACTCTAAAGTAACAGTCGTGTAGAATTTAAGTGATCGCAGCCACCCGAAAGTGTAGAAGGAGGAAGAAAAGTGACTGCGATCTTAATAATATTGTAAGTAGAATATAAGGACTGGCATGAGAGAATGGAATGAATGAAAAGAGTAGAGCGAATCATCAGTCTAGAATAATCAAACTAAAATATTTTCAATAAATCTTTACTTTGTTAATCTTCAAAATTTGGAATCAAATCTCGTCATCCTTTAAAGAAAACCTAACCATCCTCAAGAAACGCCCTGTATAGGACGTCCGGTAAAGATCCCAAAACAAAAATTAAATATAAACCCTTCGTACTTCATACGAAGGGGTTCACTTGAGAGCCCAATAACGCCCCGGGACGTAACACAATCACTCTAATTCGTACTAAAATGCAGGTTAGGTTAGCCACAAAATACGCGCGCAGATTTGTTATAAATAGTGGATCTCATCAATACGATCCCACGCAAATTTGCACACTGTGCCATGCCAACGAAAACGAAACCCTGATTCACATTTTAACTCATTGTCCAATCTATAGTTCATTCAGGCAACACTTCCTAAGTAACAGTATCGACGACAACCGTGGCCATGAAGAAAAAATCGCCGAGATGTTAGACTGTAATGCGATAGGTTCTCTCAAAAAGCTTTTCTATTTTTTGTCCAACAGTTTCAAGCTTAGAGCGTCGCTACTAAACACATGATCTCGTTAGCTGCTAAGTGTCTAGATGTATTTTTTCGTCGAAACAACGATACCTGGTACATGTAAGGTCTCTATATTTTGTAACCTACTGACCCCCCTGCATTATGAATCTCTGTATTCCAACATATGCATAATAAACATATCTATCTATCTATCTACAAGTTGTGAAATATTTCAAAGTGCACAAAAATTTCCGAAGTCACAAACTTTTAAACACACAAAAAATTGAAAAAAAGTCAAAGGTTCGTCGTCGGTGAATTCCGGAGAGGTAATAACCCTGATCGAAAAAATTAGTTGAGTACATGACCAGCACCGAGAGGGCTCCTTTTTATGCCTTTGACTTAAGATGACACATGGGTCATAGGAGGGGGCAGCGTCTTAGTCTAGGCCTGATTTTCGTCGCCTCCCTTGTTCTCCCTATCGATCCATCGATTTTTCATTACATTTTTTTATTCAACGATCTCGGTGCGGATTTTTGGTTTGTTAGTTAAAAATTTGTTTCCTTGATCAATTTTAAGGTTTCTTAAATTTGAATGGACTCTCTAAGTGAAAATTTACGCAAATTAGAATTTAAATTAATAAAAATATTCTTGGAAAAATAGTAATCAATTAACAAAACCAAAAATAGTTATAAAAATATAGTTATAAAAATAGGATGCCGCTAGGAGGCGCGGGTTAAAAGTTCAGTTTGATTGTCAAGATAATAAATTTTACATTTTAAGATAAAAAAAGTAGTCTTTAAGAGGATCATTGGTGCCGAATAGTTACAGTGCAATAAATATTTTTAGTCAAAATAAACTGTCTTCCTCGAATTCGAGGAGTCGATCCGTTCGAAGGTAGACAGCTCTCGCGGGTTAGTTTTAGGTTAGATTGTCACAGCTCTCGTGTCACAGCGTTTTTGGCACAAAGTCCGTGTTTATTGTTGTGTTTATTACTGTGAATTGTGTATTATCGTGAAAAATGCCATCCCCAGCACCAAGTTCTGGTAAGTGTGGTGCCTGCAAGGCCCAGGGAAGCGCTGCAAACCCATTGGAGTATTCGTGCGACGGATGTGCACGTATTTTCCATGCGGGTTGCACTGGTCTCAGTGCCTCTGAAATAAAGGTTCTTGAACTAAAAAAGAAAAGAGTAATGCTATTTTACTGTGCCAAATGTCAAGGATCGATCGAATATGTTCCATCGCTTTATAAAGCAACGAAAGAATTGCAGGTTCAAAATAAGGATCTCTCGGACAGTATAAAGGCTCTCGAGGCGAAGCAAGAATCCTTCTCTGGTCTCAGCGATGAGGTAGCTGTGCTTCGACAAGAAGTCATAGAAGTCAAGGAAGGATACACACCGCTGGCAAATTTCAATGCTGCGATGTCTGGCCTCCAGGATGACATGAAGGACTTACGGTCCACAATGGGCGAAGTTCGAGAAGCCTTGAGAGCAAACTCACAAGCTCTTGCCAACGTTGACAAAATGCAGGGTGATATTGCCAATGTTCATGCAGCTATCAGCAACCCAACGCTAATGGCATCGCATTTTGAAAAATTTCAGACAGAACAAGACGAAAGGAAGTTGCGAGCCTCAAATCTTGTTCTCTTTAACATCCCGGAACCGCCAAATGGACCTATTACCGGAAGAATCGCGGCTGACCTTCAGGAAGCTCTCACAGTCCTGTCAAGTATCTATGGATTCAATACAAACGGAACTAGAGCCAGAAGGCTTGGTAAATTCGCCGGAGAGGCATCGAGACCTCGCCCCCTGCTGGTATACTTACCATCAGCCGAGATTACGCAAGCAATCATGAATAACAAGTACAAATATAAAGGAAACGTGGTGATAAGGGCAGATCGGACACCGGCGCAAAAAAACCAGTATGATGCACTGAGAAGGGAGATCGACGAGATGAAAAAGCAAGATCCGACCGTAAACAAGAGAATTGTGTATCGCGGAGGGAAACCGATAGCGATCGATGTGAAACCACGGGGAGCAGCCGGTAGCTCCAATCAGCAGCAAAAAAACGATTAAATGAGCTGTCAACGATCCACATATATTATCAAAATGTACGGGGTTTAAGGACCAAGTTAATTTCGCTACGCGAAGCTGTTCCTCAAAATCTGGTCAAATATGACATAATTATTCTCACTGAGACTTGGCTACACTCAGGCATCGGTGATGCTGAATTGGGCTTAAAGGGATACCTTGTATATCGCAAAGATAGAGAAGTGGGGAACGGCCGAGATAAAAGGGGAGGGGGAGTGCTAATTGCCGTACGATGCGGCCTACATAGTGTTTATTGTGAGATCGAGGACGAAACAATAGAGCAATTATTTGTCACAGTGATAAGAGGAGATTTTAAATTTGTCATTGGCGGAGTGTACATACCCCCAGGTGAAAACGAGGATGCATACCGTATACATATGAGTACAGCGGCGAGGCTGGCAGTTAAACACCCGGATTTTGGCATCATCCTGGCAGGTGACTACAACCTCCCGAAGGTGGATTGGATTGAGGACGGAAACGAGGTCCATTGTGACGTATCACGCGCCGATAAGAAATGTCGAGGAAACGCAATTGTTCTGGGAGACAACTGTGAATTCTTAGGCCTCAACCAGCAGAATCGAGTGGTGAATAATCACGGGAACATCCTGGATCTGATTCTAAGCGATAAGCAACTTAATATAGAAATCTGTTCCGACCCACTGGTTGGTGAGGATGAGGCATACCATAGAGCGTTAGTTTTTGAAGTTGAGTTTAAGCCTGTTAATTTGATAGAATTCCACGAGTCTCAATATGATTTCAGAAGGGCAGATTTTGCAGAGATAAAAAGGTTCCTAGGAGACTCAGGATGGGAAAACCAGCGTTTTACCAGCCTACCACTGTCTGAGGCTGTACTTGAACTATATTCGAGACTTTTTGAAGCAATGGAAACCTACGTTCCCAAAAAACGAGTGATCAGCTCTTCAGATCCTCCGTGGATAACAAAAGAATTGAAGCATTGCATTGCATTCAAGAGAAAAAACTTGCACACAGACTATACAAGACGACGGGGTCGATGCAACATTATCAAGCCTTTCGGATTCTCAGATCGAGATGCAAGTTAATGGCGTCAGCCGCATTCACGGAGTATATCGGGCGGGTAGAGGATGGCATTGCGTCAAACGTGAAATGTTTTTGGAATTTTGTAAATAGCCGAAGATCAGAACATGGGCTTCCCTCCACAATGAGGCTAGAGGCAGTTTGTGCAAACACGGGTCAAGGAGTAGTCGATGTCCTTGCAGATTTTTTCGAATCTGTATATACAAAACACAACGAGTATGTGGGGCACATAATTCCACCAATGCAGGCGGTACACCTACCCGAGATTAGTTTCACCTTCGACGTGGTTCTTCACAAGCTGCAAGAACTGGATATCAACAAAGGGCCGGGACCGGATGGAATTCCGGCGTCGTTATTGAGGCCGTGCGCGGAGGAACTAACGGGACCCCTGTTACACTTGTTTAATCTATCTCTCAGAACGGGATTCTTCCCTGACGTTTGGAAGAGAAGTTTTATAGTTCCTATCTATAAGAGCGGAACCCGGACGGATGCGAAGAACTACAGGCCAATATCCATCATTAGCACGATACCCAAAATACTAGACAACTTGGTAGCGGATTGTTTATCAGCTCGCCTTAGACATCTCATCATAGATGAACAACATGGTTTTGTTACGGGAAGATCGACGGTTTCGAATCTATTAGTGTACGAGGATTATTGCACAAAAAAGCTGGAAGAAAAACGTCAAGTCGACGCAATATACACGGACTTCTCGAAGGCCTTCGATTCGGTGTGTCACGTGCGGTTACTGGAGAAGCTCAGCGCCATCGGCATCAGTGGTGCCTTAATAGACTGGATCAAAGGCTACCTTACGGGACGTTCACAGAGAGTCAGATTCAAGAATTTTCGTTCGCGGGAGATTGGGGTGACCTCTGGGGTTCCTCAAGGCTCTCACCTAGGACCGTTGCTCTTCATTCTGTTTGTGAACGACATAGCAACTTGCTTCATACACAGCAGATTTCTGGTCTTTGCAGACGATGTAAAGATCTTTTCGGCAATAGAAAGTCACAATGACCATAATCGACTCCAAGGAGACCTGGACAATCTATGGCACTGGTGCGAGCAAAACAGATTGAAGATGAATCTAAGCAAATGCAAGGTCATTACCTTGTTCAGAGGGAGAGAGCACGAAGAACATGAATACCGACTGGGAGAATACACCCTTGAAAGGGCAGAAATAATAAAGGATTTGGGAGTCTTAATCGACACCAAGTTGAGCTTCAGGGAGCACATAGAGGATGCTTCGAGACGCGCCCTAAGATCACTTGGGTTTATCTGCCGCTTTGCGGCGGAGTTTACACGGGCAGAAACTCTTCGAACATTATATATGACGCTGGTAAGGCCTTTATTGCTGTATGCTTCGGAGGTTTGGAATCCAAGCTTTGCCGTTCATTCGAGGAAGCTGGAAGGGGTCCAACATAGATTTCTGCGGGCAGCATCCTATAAGATGGGTATGTCAATGAATCGTCTGGACCACGACTACGGGCCAGTCAGTGAAACTCTTCGAATTCCGAATCTGGAGTCGCTAAGGAACCTCTGTGACTTGGTCACGATGTTTAAAATATTTACGGGTATTATTGATTGCCCCTCCCTTAGTCGGGGGATCAACGTCCGCGACCCGCCGGAAAGAGGCTTGAGGCGGCACGTTCCGTTTCAGGTGCAGACGGCGAGAAGTAATTTCGCCGCAAGATCATTTACGTACAGAACGGTAACCTTGGCTAACAGACTAAGTGACTCTTTGAACATTGGGGGTGGGGGGGGACTTGCAAACTTTAAAACACAGGCAGCAGAAACTGTTTTACGCTTCGAATGAATGAAGGAATGGCTTAATACGACCAATGACACCGATGAAAATCCTCTTACGATAGCAATGATTTATTTAATTTAGAATTTAAAGTTTATTATATTGTAAAATGGAAATATTTTTAATAATCTATGTTTGTTTTAACTGAAAATTTATATATTGGAATGTAAAAGGGTTTAACCCGTATATAAATAAATAAATAAATAAATAAAAAAAAAAAAAAAAATAATCTTATCATTATTGTACTGTATAATAATGTTCCTATTCTTGCATCCCTACTGATTTTTCAACATAATTATTAATTATTGATCGCTGTCGATTTTGACAGATCGACATATAAATAAATTAAATTTCGCATAAAATAACAGAAAATTCACCGGTTTCTTTCATAATTAATTTTTGTTGGTATTTTTAAATCTTTCCTGATAATTTCCAAATTTAATTAATTAATTAATTGGTACAAGCCTTTCCATTTGATAGAGAATTTTCAAACGTCGAGCTATAGTTTTTCAATATTCATAACGTTTCAATATTGTTGTTAATGATTTTACAATAACTTCCGGATAATTTAATAATTGTTAATTGTTCGAGCTTTGTTCTTTCTCTATCCCTACCCTAGCTGGGAGAGTATCTTCGTGCCTCTTGGTTTTTTGGGCTTGCCTCCTATTGGTCTAGGTAATTCATTTATTGCCACAGAGTGGGCCTTCCCGGTCGCCTTGGGCGTTAAGTGGGTGGCGGGTCCCTCTCCTACTCGCCTGGCGTGATCACGTGCGCCGAGCTGACTCGCGAGCCCAAGCCATCCGCTACCCCTCAAGGGGTGACTCTTGACGTTCCTTGTTCTCGTGGGCCACACGCACACGGTCGCCTTTCTCTTTCTTTTTCTCTTTCTCTTTACCTACAAGACTATGCTGATACGGGGGGGGGGCGAGAAGTAGAATGTCCCTAAAGGGCCCTCGACTCGAAATATTCTAAGTCCCTATTATATCTTATATATATTTTGGAAAATTGTTTGTTTGTGTGTGTGTTTGTCCCATGGTCCCCCCCCCCCTTCTCTCCCCCTCCCCCTCCCTTTTCCTCCACGCCCCTCCTGCCGCACATGGACACTCCGCTGCCGCCACCGCCGTGTTCAAGAATCGAGGGACTTAGAATATTTTCGCATGGAATTTTGGGAAATTCCCGGAAAGTCGGCGGGAATTCCCGGAAATCCAGGGGGATTCCCGGAAATTCTGGGGAAGTTCTAGGGATATTCCTGGAAATTCTGGGGAAATTCTGGGGATATTCCTGGAAATTCAGGAAAGTTCCCGGAAATTCTGGGATATTTTCGGAAAATTCCCGGAAATTCTGGGATATTTTCGGAAAATTCCCGGAAATTCTGGGATATTTTCGGAAAATTCCCGGAAATTCTGGGAATTTAAGGGGAGAAGTGGCTTAGCGGATAAGGTTCCGCTTCACACGCCACGGGCCCGGGTTCGATTCCCGGCCAAAGCACCAATGGAATTTATTCTATGTGCTTTCTGCAAACCTGGTGGGTCGGATGCCACCTTGAAATTCGGACCAAAACTACCTTGCACTGATCTGTGCGCGGTCCGTGTGCCGCTGTAGTGGCTCCCAAGCGGTTCTCATAGCTTGGATGGTGTACCACGAACCCGTCCACTGGCTGGCGCATCGGATCACTGTAGGGAGGTGCCCCCGTTAGCGCTCTGGTGTTCGTGCTTGAGTCTACTCGCATTAACATCGGGGCTAACGGAGACACCGGCTGTATCGGCCACAGGTTTTCCGCAGTTTCCCTGGGTCCTCGGCAAATGCGATACAGTGGGAGTAAGTCGGCTGCGGACGCGATCAGGGTGGGGAACCGTAAAAGGCGAAATAAGCCGTACCAGGTGGAAATACATTCTAAGTCCCTAAGGGGCCAGCGACCCGAAATATTCTAATTCACTACCATTACATTTTTTATTTATTTTTAAGAATGATAATAAATTCAAATTTTACCGGTCACAATTTTCTTTTTTTTTTTCAGGATTAGCTTCATTGTCGTATACTTCTAATTTTCTTTTATTATTTAATTCTGTCGCGTTGTTTTGTCTGTAATAATTTATATTCAATTAATATTTACACGAGAAGGATTTTCCGGAGCGAGAGAGAGAGAAAGCGGTATTTATTTTGCGCTCTGGGACTGAGTCCCCTCAAGCGCTTGATCACAATACAAGGTGTACATAAATAATTATAATTATTTGGTGATGGACTGAGAGGCCGTTTAGAAACGAAATTGCGTAGTTCGCGGGCATAGTGTTACAGTAAAAAGTGAAAAGTAAAGTAAAAGTAAAAGTGAAAACGAAAAAAACATTAAGAAAATTAAATAAGAATAAGAACAATAAGTCGAGCGATAACGATAACAAACAGTCGTAACTTGGCGTAGATTAACAGGAATTTTTTAAAGCGACAAGTGAGACGATGAGTACATAAACAGTAATAAATAAATAATAATATACACTTTAAATAGAGTCAAATTATTTTTGCCGAGCGCCGTTGTCTCCGCTCCAGCCGGCAAGCTACTCGGTCCACCCGACGACTCTTGCAGAGACGACAGCTTGGGCGTATAAAGATAGGCGACTAGATTGTTAGCAAGAGGTGTGCGAAGAGGGCTTTCTTAAAAGCTCCGATGTTAGCAGACTGTCGTACTGGCCCAGGTAAGCCATTCCAGAGAGCGGTGGCTGCACATGCGAGCGAGCGCTTGTATAACTCTGTCCTGCATTTTGGAGGTTTTAGCCAGTCCTCCGGTCGACAAGTTCTTCTTTCCCGATTTGCGTCTTGAGGTTGAAGTCTACCAAACAGAAGCTTAGGTGTACGTGAGACAAGTGTTTGATATGTCAGGCACCCAAGGAGATACAGTCTCCTGGGTTTTGTTTTCAGCCATTCTAGTTGTTTATAAAATTCGGTTATGTGCGCATCCCTTCGCACGTCCAGCGCGAAACGAATGCAAGCATTCAGCAATCGTCCCAGGAGCAAATCCTGTTCATTGGTTATGTCTAGATATGCCAGACAGCAATAATCGAGATGGGGGAATACAAGTGTCGAGATTAGTTGCAACCTGAGTTTCGCAGGAAGTAGGCTTCTGCTGAGCTTTGATTGGTAAAGGATGCTGTTTATTTTTTTAGCAGTCCGAGCAGTGTTCGTTCCCCAGGAGAGCGTGCTGCTGATCGTTATGCCGAGGCAACTGACTTCCCTAGAAAAAGGAATCGCGATGTTGTTGACAACGATAGGAGGCAGGTCATCGAGCATGATGTTAGCGATGAAACGCCGTGTGCCCACAACTATTGTCTTTGTCTTTGCTCCGTTCAAAAGGAGGCCGATTTCCGTAGCTCAAGTCGATATAGATGTAATATCTTCGTTCACCTTGCTGATAGCGACCGGGAGATCTCCCGGTTTGCAGTGATAATAGGTTTGCAGGTCGTCGGCGTAAAAGTTGTAGCGGCAGTGCTTAAGTATGGTACTAAAACCGTGGAGGTACAGGACAAACAGAAGAGGGCCGAGCACAGAGCCCTGTGGAACGCCATTTACAATGTCGATCCACTCGGACTCAGTGCCTGTTAGGCCATCTCTGGTGCACTGTTTTCTGCCCGTGAGGTACGAGCACAGCCAGTGCAGCGAGGACTGTGAGAAGTTTGGAGATCTGAGCTTTTCTATGAGCTTATCGTGTCGAACGCGATCGAAGGACTTAGAGAAATCAAAAAGCACGAGAATCATGACTTCTTTTGAGTCGCTGGCTAGGTGAATATCGTCGAGGATATGAAGCAGAGCTGTTTGGGTGCTGGGCCCGGTACGATAAGCTGCTTGACACGGATCTAGCAGGTTTCGCGTTTGAAGAAGGTTTATAATTTGGCCGAAGACGATTTTCTCCAGACATTTAGATAGAGCACACAGTATCGAGATCGGTCGATAATCGTTTGGACCGGAAGGAGTTTTTACCTTGGGCAGTGGGGTGACTAGTGCATATCGCCATGCGGTTGGATAAAGCCCTGTCATTAGCGAGAAGGAAAACAGGTGGTGTATTGCAGGCCGTATACAAGGCAGAGCCAGTTTGAACATGGCGATGGAGAGACCGTCCACGCCGATTGCCAAAGATTTAGAGTGAGCTAGGGCTTTATCAATCGTGTCAAAGTCGATGTCGAGAAAATAAAAGGTTTCGTCGCTGTATGTGGCTTCTCCAAGGTAATACGATGGTGGTCGTGTATATGTGGAATCTGTGCCCGCTGCAGCAAAATAGCTATTTAAACTCGCTACTGAGGTCGTGAGAGGCTGAGCGCTTTTGCGTGACTTTATGAGTCCGAGGTTCCGGAGCTCTTTCCAGGTGGAGGCGGCGTTATTCTGGTTCGAGAAGATACGATTGTAATGAGCTGCTTTGGCGGTTCTGATGAGATCTTGTACGTAGCTTCGTAGGTGTTTAAAGCGATCGTGGGCGGCCGCAGTGCGCCTTCTGCGCCATTCCCGGTGAGCCCTGTCGCGGTTCTTCATTTGCGTCTTGATTTCGTCGGTAAGCCAAGGAGCAGGGACATTTTTTTTTTTTTTTTTACCGTAATGACCGGTGCATGCTTATCGAAGCAGTACGTTAAATAGTAATCTAAGATGGATACTTTGCTGTCTAGATCGTTGGTGTTGTAGAAAAGCGCCCAGTCCATGCTGTTTAATTAGGTCAGGAAGCTAGTGCGGTTAAAATTTCTGAAATCCCAACACGTGAAGTTCCGTGGTGGAAGTTTGTCGATCTCTATCCGGTATTCGACAAATATTAGATCGTGTGCAGAAAGGAAAGCAGCAGCGTGTTGACCGTAGTCTGCCAGCTTACTTGCGTCATCGATGATGCAGAGGTCGAGCAAGGTTGCTGCCTCATGCACATGATGCGTTGGCCCATAGGGAACGAGATAGAGGTTTGACGAGTCGACGAAGTTTCTAAGATGCGCGCTGTCGTGCGTATCGATGCAGAGGTCTGTGTTGAAGTCCCCGAGGACAACAGAATGCTGATAGGTTGCATTGAGTTGAAGAAATGCATCTTCAAACTCTGTCAGATACCCGGCGTGCGGGGGGCGGTAGACGACACTAACGAGCATTTTGGGATGGTTTGGTATTCCAATTTCGCAAAAAATGAACTCGGGTTTGCCACAGTACGATCCGCCAGAGTCTCCTAACACTCGAGCTCGAAGAGAGGTGTGCACATACAGGCCGACACCGCCGCCGCCGCGGTTTAGACGATCGCTTCGTAAAAGACAATAGTCAGGCAAGCTGACGAAGTCATCGGAGACTTGTGGGGTGAGCCACGTTTCAGACATGCAAATGATGTGGTAAAAGTTGGTAGAGAAGAAGAAACGAAACTCGTCTAGGTGGCATTTTAAAGATTGACAGTTCACGTGGCATATCCGAAGGAGATCATGCGTACTGTTCGTGGGTTCGTCAGCCATAATTGGTGTCTCTCGCTTTGTCTGCGATTCTTTTTGAAAGAATCGGACAGTTTTTTCCGTCGAGAGCGCTGTGATTACAGTCCGCATCCGTATAGACTGTTTTGCAGTTGTAGCAGACGAGATTTTTAGACCTATTTCTCCATGACGATGTTTCGTGGTCGCCCGAAAAGTGCGCTGTGTTTGTGCAGTCTTTGGCTTGATGACCGAAGAATAAGCATTTGGAGCACTGCAAGACCTTTACGTGGTCGTCAAAGCGACAAGCAGAGAAGCGGAGATACATCTTTTGTTTATTTCTGAGGACAGCCCTAATGTCCGCGGTGACCTCTATAACGCATGCCCGAAAATTTAGATTTTCACGTGACATGTAGACCACTTTTATGTCCGGGTTTACCGTTTCCGGCAGATTCAGTTTGATGATGTCTGACAGGATCTCTTTAGAGGTGAGAGCAGCGGGTACGCCATGCACGATGAGGCGTGGGTTGAGCTTAGGGGCTTCGTTGATTTCGAGGCCTAGGTTTTGCAGCGCGGGGAGCGACTTGAACTTCCCCAGGTTTGCCTCTTTTGCGTCAATCCTTATGCCGTTATTTTTAGCGTTTGAAACCCGATCAACCTTCATACATACTTCGGAGGGGTCCACGTGTTTTATCACGGCTTCTCTCGTCAGCTGGGAGGACGAGAATTTCGTTGCTGCGTTCGTGCTAGGCGTTATATAAAAGCTAGTACACTTATTGACCGCGATAGTGGGACCGCGAGGAATGTAGACTTTGCTGGATTTGCTGTTTTGGCTCAGAGAGGCTGCACCTGCATATGTAGGCGGTGCGGATGGCTGAAAAGACGATGAAACCGCCTCTTTAACCCCCGCCGAGCAGGCTTCGGTGATTTGAGTGCTCACGGCTGCGTCGAAAGACGATTTAAAGGCGTCTTTAATACTTGTAGTGCACACGCGAGAGATGTCGCTCCGAGCTTTATTGACGATTTCCACGCATCTATCGTTCGCGAGTACTTCTCCGACAAGGAGGGAGTAGGCAGAGAAAACCGTGTTGAATGCCGTCTGATAATATTGAAAAGCCTCTTGTAGTGCGGATTTTTTATCGACGGTTTCTTTTGAACTGCGTATAAATTTGGCGAATTCAGCGTCGCATGTAAAAAGCTTCGCGCGCATTGCTTTTGAGTCCGCAGAGGAGAGTGGAAGCTCGCGCGCCGCCGGGCTCGCGGACACTGCGAGAGACGGCGAGTGCCGAGGGGACCCGAAAGCCAGGCCCGTCGGCGGGAGTGGGGGTAGTCCGTGCGTGCGTGGCGATGCTATGGTGCCGCCGCTACACACTGAGCGGCGGCTAACGCTAAGATGTTCAAGGGCGCTGCTGCGCGCATGCGCTGGATCGATCGATAGTCGAAAAATCGATAATCGACAGTACGGAGATCGGAGAAAGAGGGGGGAAAAGTAGAGAAAGTCGAGAGACAGAAAATAGGTTAGAAAGATTAGCGAAAAGAAAAAAGTAAAAGGAGAGAGTAGTGAGAGAAGTGTAACACCTACCCGAATACTTGGTGGGCGCAGAAGAAATAGAGGAAGCCGACGAGCACAAATGTTAGGCTCACTTGAGCAAATATCCACCACGAAAACACGATCAACTGTGGGACGCTCAGCAGCACTGCCGCTCTGTCCAGAGAGAGAGAACGAGAGAAAGAGCGAGAGAGCGAGAGAGAGTATAAATCGGCAAGGCTATGAAGAAGGAGTTGCAATTGTACAAATTTTACCTTTCTTTTTCTTCCCGAGGCGATTCCTGACATTCGACGATTTCTCTGACGATGTTCCTCATTCCGTTATAACACCTTCGTCATAGGCTTGCAGTTTTTGCTCGAAATGCTCAACCGTATTCAAAATTTCATCGTCCAAGCCGTCGTTTAGCGTATTGTATTCGATGGTTCCGTGGATTTCGTATTGGGGTAAGAGAAAATTTGGATGAATAGCCTGCTCTTCTATTTCGTTGGTATTTTCGGTGTTAGCTTGGTCGCACGGCATATTTACATCGATCGCAAAATAAAAAAGGTCGAGAAAAAATAATGCGTCAAAAAAATTACGTCAAAAAATAAAATCGTCCAAATCTTCTTCCTCGCGATGTTTTTTTTATTTATATGCCTGAATGTAAGCATACAATTTTATTGATAAAAAAAAAAAAAAACATCGCGAGGAAGAATATTCGGACTGTTTCATTTTTTGACGTAAATATGCCGTGTGACCGAATTAACACCGAAAATACCGACGAAATAGAAGAGTAGGCTATTCATCGAAATTTTCTCTTACCCGAATACGAAGTCCTCGGAATCTTTGAGTTTGGGAGGGAGCTTTTTTTGTTTCAAACAACAATATTATTTTAACAACAATATACAACAAAAATAAACAACAATACTTTTAACAACAGTAAACAACAAATGATTTTAACAGCAATAATTTGTTTAAAACAACAAAAAATTATTTATTTAAACAACAATAAACAAAAAAACTCTTCACCATCTCCATCACTTCTCCGTTACTTCTCCATCAGCCAACACATCAACATCAATTTCATCGGAACCACACCCCTCTGAGATGGTCTTGCGGAGGGGATTGGAGTCAGATCTGTGTTCGACCAACGGGGCCGCCCTCGAAAATTGCTGCTGATGTGTTGGCTGTTGTATGGGATAAAAATACGGCCCATTGCACGGAGATTGACCCATACGTGGGGTCGACCGTGTTTGTTTTTGCTGCTGCCATTGTTGCTGCTGTTGCTGTTGTTGTTGCTGTAGTTGCTGCCACTGCTGCTGCTTTTGTTGTTGCTGCTGCTGTTGCTACTGCTGCTCCCACTGCTGCTGCTGCTGTTGTTGTTGTTGCTGCTGCTGTTGCTACTGCTGCTCCCACTGCTGCTGCTGCTATTGCCACTGCTGCTGCTGTTGCTGTTGTTACAAAAATACACCAAAAATGTTATATATTGATTTTCTACATTATGTAATATTATATAAAATTTAACACGAAAGCGATTTGATTTTGATTTGATAATGTTTATTATGCCCAAGTGAAACTATAAGGCAAAAATGTACCAGCGGTGTAACAACAACTTAAAACTACCATTAACAAGTGTTGAAATGTGAGTACAGCAGTAATAGTAAAGTATAGTATAGAGTAAAGTAATAAAGCGATAATCAGCAGCAGAATAAAGTACCACGGAATTGGCGTCGAGGTTACGAATTAAATTTAGCCCTCTAAACTTAAAGAAGATAACAATCTGATGAGAATAGTGAAAATAAAATGGAATATGATAAAAATAAAAGCAAAAAAGAAAATATAAACTAATAACCACTGATGACAGTAGAAACTATTAATAAAGGATAACAATAAAAGTAAAAAAAATAAAAATAAAAATAAAAAAAAAAGAAAATAAAAATAAAAATAAAAATAATAGAGATCAACACGTATGCCCCTTCGCGAATCAATCCTGATCAGTTTGCCGAGTCTCGGACTGGAGCAAGTAGGCGAAAAGTCGAGTCTTGAAGATACCGAGAGAAGCAGATTATGGAAACCGTTGCTATGAAAACCACAACCATAGAAAGCCAAACGAGTTTGCTTAGATCGCTAGCGCTAAGTATCTCAATGACCGGCGTTCCGTCACCTTTTCTCATATAAATGGTCCCGCTACGAATCCAGACGTGTTTATAACTTGCAAGAGAAGCACGAGCTTTGGTCTGACGAAGCAGATTGTAAGTATCAGACGATAGTATCTCGTTAACATAGATCGAGCCTGAGGATGGTATACCGAGCGCCTCACTGATTTTCAGATCACGTTTGGCTCGCTTAGCACTAATAACGGCATCACATACTGTGTTCAACGTGAGAACAACAACGAGAGAGAATGATGTTCGAAAGGCGTTGTCGGCAGTGTTTTTTTTTGTGAGTACACGGGCAGTAAGGACGTAATTGAGAAGCATATCGAGGCCTAATGCGACGAGAACTTTTTTGCGAGATTGACCGGTCGATCAGTTAGATTAGAGGGAAAACCCGACATGACTAGTTCACTTTTCGGGGTAGCTGGCTGGCGAGCAACGAGGGATTGAAGCGCTGGCACCTCTCGACGAAGTTGCGCGTTTGCTTGTTCGAGACCGGCGATACGATTAGAATTCGCAGTAACTGTCTGAATGAGTTCCGGTAAGTCCTTAAGCTTAAAGCTTATATCGTTATTGACTTGAGTTTGCGAAGCGATAAACGCCGACATTCGAGTGTTACGTCCCGTATCTTTTTGGGAATTTTCCGCTGGAAAATTCCCAAAAACAATGAGACGGAGCTCGCCTCAGTAACAGCGCATCGTTGAGCTCATCTGGGGTGTGATTTCACACCGCAGCTGCACTCAAGCGATGCGCTACAAAATTGTATCCCCTCGTATATCTTTCATAATTCTAAAGTAACGGAGATCGCGAGGTATGAAGTTTCCGGCACGCTCAGCGATCGCAAGATCCCTGCGCGTGGCGTGGACTTCGTACCTCGAAACTTGCAGAATTGCAAACGCTGATTCTGTGGGACTGTCTCTTCTTTCGCGCTTTCGACGATTGCAAAGATCCTCTCAAGATCGAAGAAGAGTCAGTCTCTAGACAGCAGTGATCAATGATAGATCGGCCTAGAGGTCTCCACGACAGCGTGTCACATAGGGCTATAAATCTTCGATAGTTAACATCCGGTACAGCCACAAAGTTAGTGGCCGCAGTATCGGAAGCGTGGCTTCAAAGTGTATTCCGCCGTGCAGTAAAACGCGTCGTGTTAGTTATAAGCCTTCGAATCGTGTTTACGCCGGTGGACTAATTCTCCGTCGGTCAACACCCGGTACTGCTACCACGATAGTAGCGATAGTGTCGGAAACGTAGCCCCGTGGGTCCGTTCCATAGTGAACATCAATTCGAATAATTATAAGAGTAACGTAAAGACTCTATAGAGACAATATCAAACCGAGTAGTGTGTAGAAAGTGCATCTGTAGCAGCGTTGTGAAAATTTCAATGTAATAACAATGCATTAATCCATTACTGAAAAAATGGATAATGAACACCAATTCCATTACCCATTACTGTATTAATCAGTAATGGATCTTCAATCCATTGCCCATTACTTTTTTAATAGATAATGGATCTTCAATTCATTGCCCATTACTTTCGCAATGTATAATGGATTCGCAATCCATTACCCATTACTTTCTTAATAGATAATGGATCTTCAATCGATTATCCATTATTTTTTTAATAGATAATGGACCTCCAATCCATTATCCGTTACTTTTGTAATGGATAATGGATCTTCATCCCATTATCCGTTACTTTTGTAATGGATAATGGATCTTCATCCCATTATCCGTTACATTTGGAATGGATAATGGATCTTCACCCCATTATCCGTTACTTCTTTAATGGGTAGTGGATCCTCAATCCATTGTCCATTACTTTTTTAACGGATATAATGGATAATGGGTCCTCAATCCATTGTTCATTACATTTTAACGGATAATTCATTATTCATTCTTCAGAAATAGGAAAACATTATAAAAAATCGGAATTTGCGTTTCAATTGTTTGAACAATCGAAATTCACGTTTAAATTGTTAAATAATCGAAATTGACATTCAATTCGTTTAAAAATAAAAAATAAATGTTCAATTTGGTTAAAAAATAAAAATGTATGCTTTAATTGTTTAAATAATGAATATTCCCATTTAGATTGTTGCATAAATAAAAATTGAGGTTGAATTTATTTAGAAATGAATAAAAAAATATTTTATTAGTTTAAAACATCGAAATTCACGTTTAAATTGGTAAAAAATCTAAATTGACATTTAATTAATTTAAACATAAATGAAAAAATGTTTAAGTGGTTTGAAAAATCGACATTCACGTTCTAATAGTTAAAACAGTCGAAGTTCATGTTTATATTGTTTGTCAATAAACATGTTCGATTGTTGAAATCAAAACGGACGATTAATTTGTTCAAAGATCGTAATTCCCGTTAGTATTGATTACATGATTAAAATTTACGTTTGTATTAGTAACAAAATTACAATTAACGATTCATCTGTTTAAAAATAAAAATATTACGTTTAATGTTCCTGAAGTAGAGTCTGACGTGAGTTCGAGAGAGAAATGAGAAAGACTTGCAAACATGTTTCGATGGGATAAAAACCTGAAATTCTAAAAAAATGCATACATTTTCAGAAAACTTAACGAATCATTTTTTATAACAAACAAAAAGGATGCCGGGTAACTCCTCCCCGGCCCCCTCGGGACTTGCCTCGCAATTTTTTATATCAGTAAATTGGTAACAACATTTTGGAATTATTGTTGTGCAAAATCCATCTTCTCAGCATCTTTCATTTTTTCCGGTTTTTACATCATCAAGAAGTGTTCACACTTCTCTCTCATCAAGGCACAATCTCAGGTGGCGACAGACTTAACGAAAGGACTACCTCAAATTGTTTAAGAAATCGAAATTCGTGTTTCAATTGTTTTAAAAATCAGAAGTACGTTACATTCGTGTAAAGACAACAAAAAAATCAAATTGAAATAAAGACCTAAAAATGTATATACAATATTTATGATCTACGAAATATTTACTTAAAACATTTATCATTTTAAAATAGATTGGAGGCAAAGTTTTAAGTTTTTACTAAATTAAACTTTTGTTTCGGTTTTTAAAACGATTTAAACAGGAAATTTGTTTTTCCAGCAATTTACAGGTGAATTTTTTTTTATACATTTTAAACGTGAATTGTACATTTTTAATCATATTACACGTAAACTTCGGTTGATCAAACAATTAAACAGCAAATTTTGAATTGTTCAAGAAATGAAACGTAAACTTTCAATTGCTAAATGAATCAAGTGTAAATTTCGATTTTTTAACACATTAAACGTCAAGTTTGATTTTTTTTACAATTTAATCGTGAACTTCGATGACTTAAACAATTGGACAACGAATTGCGAGGTGTTAAAGAAATTAAACGTTTACTTTGTGTTTCTAAAGAAATGAATTTAGATTTTTCAACAAAGTAAACTGTAATTTTTTTAACACATTACATGTCAATTATTTTTTTAAGTTTAAACCTGAATTTTAATTGTTTAAACAACTAAACCGCGAATTACGAATTGATAAAGAAATTGAACGTTAACTTTTAATTCGTAAATAAACCAAAGGTAAATTTCGATTTTTCCAGCAATTTAAACGTAAATGTAAATTTTTTCAAGAAATTAAACTGTCATTTTCCTTTAACACATACATACGTGATTTTTTTATTACAATTTAAGCGAGAATTTCGATGTGTTAAAGAAATTGAATGTTAACTTGGAATTTCAACGCGAATCAAATGTGAATTCCGATATTTTAAACAATTTACACATAAACTTAGTTTTTCTAATCAAATTAAAAGGTAATTTCTTATGTTTCAACACAGTAAACTTCAATATTTTTTTTAACGATTTAAACCTAAATTGTGATTTTTTGAACTATTAAAACGCAAATTTCGATAAAAAAATGTTTAGTCGGCATTTCGATTTTTCGAAGCAATTAAACATTTGTTAAATTTATTTTCAATCAAAGAACCGTCATTTTTTATTTTTTGAACAATTTAACGGAGAATTCCGATTGTTTAAGCAATCGAAACATAATGCATTGAGGATCCATTATCCGATAGAAAAGTAATGGATAATGAATCGAGGATCCATTATCCGATAGGAAAGTAACGGATAATGAATTTAGGATCCATTATCCGTTAAAAAGTAACGGATAATGGGATGAAGATCCATTATCCATTACAAAAGTAATGGGTAATCGATTGAGGATCCATTATCTATTAAAAAGCCAATGAACAATGGATTGACAATCCATTACTCATTTATAAAATAATGGGCAATGGATTGAAGATCCATTATCCATTGAAAATGCAATGAGCAATGGCCTGACAATCCATTACTCATTTATAAAACAATGGGCAATGAAAACGATAGTGCATTAAAAAAATAATGCATTATTCCCAACTCTGATCTGTAGTGTGTAGTTAGAACTAAGAACCCCCGCAGGGAGAAGAACTGCTGTAAGTACGAGAATGTGTATGTGTATGTGCGTGTGTATGAACGAAAGAGTGCGACTCCGTTTTCAACCGACTCCTCGCGAATATCCATGGCCATTAACTTTTTGTAACTTCCATTATTCGGAGAACAAATATTTCATACAATATATTTTCATATTCGTGTTCAGCTAAAATCCCTCTCGACCTTCGTATTTCGAGACTTTTCACCCTTTTTCAGGTATCGAGAAACCGGGCCCGTTCAGGGACGGAGCAAAGCGGCCCACGGCAAAAATGAATAAAACTCCGCGCTTCACGCGGAGATTAACTTGCGACGCCGAGAGCGAGCTTCCCTCTCTTTCGTACGTCACACGGGCATCAGAGTCCTCGAGGTAAGCAAAAACATTATCGAGTGTTACAGGCTGTGGGGCCTGTTGAAACAGACTGGGCGTTAAGCTATAATTGTTCGAATTTGAGCTTGCCATTTCACGATTTAGCGAGGCGCAACAGCACGGCTGGGCCGATGTATAAGCGAGATACTAACTAACGCAGCCGGGATGAAAGTTTCGTTTGCAGTCGCGACTGCTAATATACTCGCCCGCTATTAGTTTTGTGCACTTAGTACAGTAGGTAGACATGCAAATTATAGTATACCATGCGCAGAGAAGATAAGCCGATAAGACGGGGCTCGAATAGCAATGAGTCTGAAGATTCCACTAGTACAACGTTCGGTAAAGTAGTTGAGCAAGCAGTCGAGGTTGGTCGATGACGAATACGTAGCAACGATCAATCGAGACGTTGTATATGGCGCAAGCAGTGCTCAAGGTCGAATACGTCGAGATTGCGCATGCGTGGGATTGAGCACTGGAGATGTTGTAGATGGCGTGGAAGGTGACAGCGAAGTGTTGTAGATGGCGCAGCGGAGGATCAAGGTCACCCACTCAGCCGCAGCGCATGCGCATGCTGTCGAAGTCCGACAAGGATGGAAATAAGCCCACTTTGAGGTTAAGAAAGTGAACCAGCTTTCCCACGAGAATTTACTCTCACCACCAGCCGAAATGGCAGAAGTAAATGAAAATTGTTAAAAAGCAGTTATGAGCGTGCTCGAGTCTGGAAAAATATCGCCCGAAGGCAGGATCAAGCAGTAATGATTTCAAGCAAAAGC
The DNA here is from genome assembly GCA_963924025.1 of Ischnus inquisitorius. NCBI lineage: Eukaryota > Metazoa > Arthropoda > Insecta > Hymenoptera > Ichneumonidae > Ischnus > Ischnus inquisitorius. The sequence continues at coordinate 3,454,057 of OZ001245.1, forward strand.
GAAGCGATAGATAAAAGCGTCTGATGTACCCACGAGATTGATTGATTGATATGGTTTATTATGCCCTAGTAAACTATGGGTCAAAGTAGCATATGTACAGCGAATAAGTAGCTTCCATGGTGAACAGAGTACGAGAGCCTTGAAGAAGGCAGAGTAAGGCGCATTAACAAAGTACGGAGATTAGACTAATGAAAACTTATAAGCTAACTTAAAGATAAAGTGGTGAGTGGAAACAGAAAAGAAGTTCAAGGGAGATACAGCGATGCTTAAAATAATAAACTTTTAATCTCTAAAAAACGTAGAACTCCTAACTTACAGGATAAGACTTAATAATACAATTATAACTGGTAAATTCATCGAACTCAGTGCGGTATAGATATTCAAACACACGGAGTTTGATGACCGAGAGTGACGGTGCCGAAGAAACATCACGTGGGAGAGAATGCCACAAGTAGATAGCCGAAAGTTGAAACACGTTCCGAAAAGAGACCGAAAGTCAACGGCACGTGCACCTGGCGCAGGGGGCGAGCACCCTCGGTAATTCCTCTGGTGAAAAGCTCGCTGATGAACAGTGGTGAGCATGTCGTAAGCAGTTTGTATACTTGTATCGCTAGGAAGTAAGATCGCCGATTTGAGACCGAGAGCCAACCCAGTCGATGACGGTACGAGGTAACATGATCATCGCGACGAAGGTTAAAGATGAAGCGAATACAACAGTTTACCCGGCGCTGTAGCTTGACGTTAAGCTCATATGTTAGGACATGATAGACTAAAGAACAGTAGTCAAGATGCGGGAAGATAGGCGTTGTAACGAGTTTGATTCTCAGCTCTGTGGATAGCGCGTTACGATGAAATTTGAGTTTGTAGAGGGATGAGTAGACTTTTTGAGAAATGTGCGATACATGTCTGCTCTAAGAGAGGTTATCCGTTAGAAATATTCCTAGGTTACAAGCCTCTCTAACGAACGGGATGGGGACCTCGTTAAGAAAGACACCCGGTGTACTATCTAAGTCTAGTTCTCGAACAAAGGCACTACTACCAAGGATCATAATTTTTGGTTTAGCTGTATTAAGCGTAAGCCCATTTGTCGACGCGAAGTTCGCAACCACGCCGACATCATGACGAATTTTAGCGATTGCGACGTTTAGTTCGGATAGCCGACACTGTAAATATATCTGAATATCATCAGCAAAGATCATATGCTCCGTGTGGCGTAGATCGGCTGTAATATCGTTGATTAAGATCGAGAATAGTAGAGGACCGAGCCTTGCGGTACTCCTTGCGTAGTCAGCAACCAGTTCGAACATGTACCCGTATCGTCAATCACAGCTTGACTGCGGTCTGTAAGATACGAGGAAAGCCAAGACAGAGCAGAGGGCGAAAAACCGATTAGTTTGAGTTTACGCAGAAGATGAAGGTGAGATACAGTGTCGAACGCCTTACTAAAATCAAACAATACAAGGATGGTAAGCTTTCTATCATCGATGCCTCGTTTAATATCGTTGACGATTCGAAGCAGAGCCGCCTGTGTATTGTGATCTGCGCGAAAACCAGCCTGGCGATGATCGAATAACGAATTAGACTCTAGGAATGTAATGATTTGAGCGTCGGCAATTCGTTCGAAGAGTTTTGAGAGTTTACAGAGGTTGGTTATAGGTCGTGTATCCGATGGCGAGCGAGGGGTTTGTATTTTGGATAGAGGACGAATAAACGAACGTTTCCAAGATTTCGGGAAATATGAGCGTTGCATACATAGGTTTAAGAATGAAGCTAGTGTCGATGCGATAGTGGGCAGCGCATTATAGACACCAAAGGGTGTCTGACCGTCGGGGCCGCAGACAGAGATAGTGAAGAGAGACCCTTATTATAGGTTAAGATATCTTCCGGCGAGATTTGATGGAATGAGAACAATGTATTAGTAGATTCGAGCGAGAGGCACACAGCATGAAGCTCATCAAGCGAGATTGGCGGCAGTTGACTGGAGAGGGCAGCATAGTGTGCATTTAGTACGTCAGGTGTGAAGAATTAAAGCGGAGAGGAATTGCTGATTTTAATTCAAATGATTTAAATGGTGATTTTCACGGGCCTGACGCATGTCGACAGTAAGTTTATTCCGAAAGTCGCGATAGATAGCATCAGCTAGAAGGCTCCTCGATCGTTTAGCCTGTTTAAATAGTCGGTTTTGCTCTTTGATGCGCGCTTTTAGTGTTGAGTCTAACCACGGAGACGGGGGCTTACGAACTTGAAACGAGCGAAGCGGTGCGTGCGAGTCAAGTTCGGATTTTAGCAACGTGGAAAGTGACATGAGATATGATGAGTGATGTGATGAATGTCAAGATTACGATCAGATAGATCGAGACTGAATAAGTTGAAATTAGATGTTATAGCAACATCAATCGCAGTTTGATAATTAGTGGGGAAAGAAATCACGCAGACAACGACGCGTCACTATTCGTGGCATAATAGAATTAGTTTCGAGCTTATAGCTTAGTTGAAGTACATCGTGCCCTCCGATGAAAGGTGCCTCGGATTTTGTATAAGAACAAAGTTTGTCGTCGCTATCGAGTATAAAAACATCGAGCCACGGGTGAGATGTGGCCGTGTGGAAAGTTCCCGTCGATTGCACGAGGTATCGCGTGTGATGCGGCTGCCAACGGGTCAATCTGAAAGGCGCAGGGAGGGGGAAAACAGTAAATTTCTCGTAAATAGGGGACACAAGTATTTATTTCCGAAACCGGTGGGGGAGGAACAAAAGAAGCGAGTATCAAATAATATCAGAACAACAATAATAACCGAAACGACTCGATATTAAAAAAAAAGAATAACTAACGAGAAAAATAAAGAGGAGAAATAAGGGAGAAAAATAAACTAATTCACACTAATTAAATGATGATAAAAAGGGGGGAGAAAACGCAAAAAGAAGAAAATAAAACTAACGCAAAATGAGAAAAATAAAACTAACGCAAAATGCCAATAGGGGAGGGTCGCAAGGGGATGAGCGGGGTCGGGGACACAACGACTTTTTGTCGGTGTGTTTTGAAAAGAGAATAATCGATCAAAACTTCGATAACAGTGATCAAAATGGCTGCCGGCTAGTCGGGGGAAGAGACACTGGCTCGAGGTGGGGTAAGATGGTTTCCCGATCTTTTGGCTCACCGATTAACTCCGGTAATGCTTGGGGGGGGGAAGTACTCGTCGACGCTCACACAAAAAAACTGGGGAAATATTCGCGAGGCAAGGCGAGGGAAAAATGGGGAAAATAGCTGCGAGGCGATACGAGGGAAAAATGGGGAAAATAGCTGCGAGGCGATACGAGGGGAAAATGGGAAAAATTAGGTGCAACACGATTCGGCGAAAAATATGGAAAAAATATTTGCGAGACGATCCGGGGAAAAATATTGGAAAAATATTCGCAATACAAGCCGGTGAAGAATATTAAAAATAATTGCAATACGGTTCGGGGGGAAAATACGAGGAAATTGTTCGCAGGGTGTCACTATGTGGGGAAGGGGAACGGGACTCTCACTTAGTAACCGCGCACCGCTCACGCGTGTTCGCTACCTTTATTCGCCGATAATAATCCTCGGACTCGATCTCGATAAATGCGCTCGGCTTTCGTAGCGGCTTTCAGACGGGCGGGGTTGGGGAGGATGTTCAATATTCGCTGGCACACTCGCTCGACACAATTCAAGATTCACTCTTATAAAATCGCTCTGATACACGTGTTCTCGATTCGCAAGTCGGCTCGGAAGTAATTTGCATGGCGCGATTTCCGCTTTCTTTTTGGCTTCCAGCGACGCGGGGGTCTTGGTGGCGAGTGAGAGAGGTTGCTTCGCAGCGTCGGTCGATGATTGAGTCACTCGGCGGGTGTGGCGTTAGAGGGCGGCGGTAGGCCCTTAGATCATCGATCTAGCGTGGCAAGTGTGCGGCGAGGCGAGACGGCTGAGGCGGGCGGTGGGAGGCGAGTACCGTGGCGAGGCGAGGCGAGCGTGGGCCAGGGACTTCGCGTCCCCTCACCGGGCTGGCGTATCTCCCTCGGCTTTGTCGCGCGCTCTCCCACTCGGGTCCTGTAGCGTGGTGGTTCCTTCTGGCTGTCCAGCGGTGTCTCTTCGAGCCGTGTGCGTGGGGGGGCTGAGGGAAGGGCGTTCGCGGGATCTACTTATGGCCTATTCGTTCGCGTTGTGGTAAGCGCGTGAGCGGTGGACCCGAGCCGAGTCCAGGGGTCGCTGTGAGGGTTTTTCTCGAAGGAAAAATCGTCACGACTCCCCCGGGGATATTCGAGAGTCGTTCTTTACGACTCGAGCTGCATTCACACGGGGGGTGGGAGGGAGCAGGTTCTGGTCGGGCTAGAAAGAAGTGAGGCGGTTATTGCTTTGGCGATCGTTTTTATTTAACGTCGTGATGGGGCGGACTCTAGATTTGGCCGGAGCCCAGTTTTTCCCTTCGGTCGCGTCCACACACTGTTAGGTGGGTCTGGTCCTCTCCGGAGCTGCTGGGCGTTGCGGGTGTTCGGCGGTGGCTCCGGGCTTCCGTGACGGCGTGGGCGGTTTGGGGCCGGGTCTCCGGGCGGTTGGCGGCGTGGTGCTCAGTGGCGGTCCGATCTCGAGCGGGGGGGTAGGTTGGCGGGTCGGGGGATTATGAGGGACATTAGGGGTGGTGGTGTGGGGGTTGGGGTGGGTTTCGCAGGTGGCGGTGAGGGGATGTATAGGCGGGGTGGGGGTGAGATGAGGCGGCGACTGGGGGGAGGGGAGTTCATGAGGGGGCGGTATACTGTGAGGGTCATAAGGGACGGGAGTGCGGTGGTACGGGTGACGACGGTGGGGTGGAAGCGTACGTGTTGGGTGGGCAAGGGGGTGGTCGATGGGGATGGGGAGAGGCTGGGGGTTGAGGAACGGGATGATTCGGGGGATTGGGAGGAAGAGCGTGGGGGGTGGATGACAGTGTGGCGGGAGGAGGAGGGTTGGGGTTTGGGGGCGGGGGTGGTCTCGCGGAGTCCCATGAGTGCGGGCGGGCTGGGGCGAGGGCGTAGGGGGTTATTGAGTGGCGCGGTGGGGACGGGGTCGCAGCGAATATGTCGGAAGGGGTTGTGGAAGATTGTGCCGGGCGGGGAGCCTTGGCATGGCTCCCAGACGACGAAGGGGCGAGGGGGCGGCGGGTTGGCGATTTCGTCGGGGGCGAAGGGTGAGTACCCGATCGCCTCCCATCGGGCGTGCTGGCTCCTCACTCGTCGGTGGCTGGGGTGCTGGCTCATGGTTTGGTCTCTGTAACATGGGGGTGGCTGGTTGAGGGGTGGCACTTGCGGGGGGCGGGTCGCCGGGTGGTTTGGGGTGGCTCTGAGAGGAGTTCTCGTTCCTGGTCTCCGCGGTGTCTACTGGGGATTCCTCTGCGAGAGCCGGGGGCTCGTGGTAAGGCTTCAGGTCTTTAATATGGACCCTGGGTTTTTTGTTCTTTGGGGGCATGTGGATCTCGTACACTACGGGGGAGATTTTGCGGGTGATGGTGTAGGGTCCACGGTATCGGGGGGCGAGTTTGGCGGCGAAATTCTGGGTGGAGGCTGAGAGGGCTCTGTTTTTTCGCAAGACGAGATCGCCGACTTCAAACTGGCGATCGACTCGTCCTTTGTTGTAGTGGCCGGCTTGTCGGGCGGAGGCTCGGGACAGATTGCGGTGTACCCAATCGTGGAGGAGTGGCAGTCGTTTCAGGCGGTCTGCCCAAAGAGCTGGGTCCTTTCTCTCGATCGTGTCGGGGGTGGGGAGGTTGTTGAGTACGCTCTTGGCGGGTCTGGGGTTTCTGCCGAGATTCAGGAAGGCGGGGGACATCTGGGTGGAGGCCTGGACGGCAGTGTTGAGGGCGAAACATAACTCGGGAAGGTGAGCGTCCCACAGCTGGTGGTTATCCCCAACGTATGAGACGATCATAGTTTTGAGGGTTCGGTTCACTCTTTCGACGGGGTTGGCTTGGGCGTGGTATGGGGGAATCAGGGTCTGTCGTATGCCATACTGTTTGAGGTGGGTGGTCAGGTATTTGTTCACGAATTCGGTGCCATTATCGGTGAGGAGGTATCGTGGGCTCCCCCATCTGTTGAGGACGAGGGACTCGAGGGCTGCCATTATGGTGGGTCCTGTCGCAGTGCGGAGGGCTTTGGCTTCGATATATTTTGTGAACAAATCTTGGAATACCACGACATATCGATTTCGGCTTTTACTCGGGGGGAAGGGCCCCATCACGTCGGCGGCGACGACTGACCAGGGACCTTCAGTCGTTCGCTCTCGCATGAGGCCGACGGGGGGGGTTTGGGGTACCTTGTTGAGTTGGCACACCTTGCAATGTTTCACAAATCTCGCGACATCCGCGAACATGCCGGGCCAGGAGAAATTCTGACACATTCGCCGGAACGTCTTATCGACTCCGAGGTGGCCGGATTGGGGTTCGTTATGGGCGTCGTGGAGAGCTTGGGGTCGAGAGTCGAGGGGGAGGACTAGTTTCCAGGCGTCCAGGTCTTCCACGGCGGGTTCGAGGATGGGGTGCGGGTGGTGGTGATACAGGAGATTGTCTTCTACTTTCCAGTCGGGGTATTTGTAGGGGAAGAGTTGGACGTTACGCATTTGCTCGAGGTACCATGAGTCCTTAGTCTCGCCAAGGGAGGCGAGGGTGGAGTCGATACCCTCGTGCATGCGAGAAAGGGCGTCGGGGACTACGTTTAACGTTCCTTTGCGGTGGATTACCTCCATATGGAGGGCTTGCATTGACAAGGCCCAGCGGGCCAATCGTCCGGAGGGGTCTCTCAGGCTACGGAGCCAGCGTAGGCTGCTGTGGTCAGTGATGACTGTGAAGGACGTTCCCTCGATGTATGGGCGCAATTTCTTTGCGGCCCATAGCACCGCAAGGCATTCCTTCTCAGTTACACTGTACTTCCGTTCTGCGCGGGTCAGTACTCGGGAGCAGAAGACGATGGGGTGCTCCTCATCGTTGAGGGTCTGGGTGAGGACAGCGACTAAAGCGTAGTCACTGGCATCGGTGTGAATGGTGAAGGGCTTTTCGAAATTGGGGCGGGCTAGGACGGGGGCGCGGGTGAGGGCTTCTCGGAGGGCTTCGAAGGCTTGTTGTTGGTCGGGACCCCAGGTCCAGGGTACGTTGTTGTGCAGGAGCTCGACGAGGGGTATTTTCAGCGTGGATATGTCAGCGAGGAAGCGGGCATACCACCCGATCATTCCAAGGAATCTCCTGAGCTGTTTCAAGTTGGTGGGGGCGGGGTACTCGAGTATGGGGGTTATCTTGTCGGGGTCTGTCTGTAGTCCGTTTTTAGTCACAACGTACCCGAGATACTTCATTTCCGCGAGGAAGAAATTGCTCTTCTCGCGGTTTATCTCGAGACCGGCTTCCGAGAAGGCTTTTAAGACCTTCTCGAGGTATACGAAGTGCTCGTCTTCTGTCTCGGTGGCAATCACCACGTCGTCGAGGTAGGCGAATACCCGGGGTTCCCACTCGGGGCGTATCAGTCTGTCCATTAGTCGTTGGAATGTGGCGGGGGCGTTCGTCAGCCCGAAGGGCATACGAGTGAATTGATACAAGCCTCGTCCGGGGACGGCGAAGGCTGTGGGGGGGGGCTAGGGGTGCCTGGAGGTAGGCTTGGCTGAGATCTAATTTCGAGAGATGCCGGGCTCGACGGAGGCTATCGAGTATCCGATCCATGTTGGGTAAGGGGTAGGCGTCTTTTCGTGTGACCTTATTCACGTCCCGGAAGTCGATGCAAAACCGGTGTTTGCCGTTGGGTTTGGGGACGATTACTGGGTTGCTCAGCCAGGCGCTGGATGAGGGTTCGATCACTCCTTCACGGGGCATTTTATCGACTTCCGCTTGGGCGACACAGGCAGAAATTTTCCAATGTCTCAATTTCTGTACACGGCGGCGGTGGTGAGATATCTATATCACATAGATAGTATAACATTTCATCATCGATTAGTTGAGACGATTAAAGTCTCGATATAACTTAAAAATGAAAGAACCAGCTAAAAGCAGAGTCGGTTAGTCAATTCATTTACCATGGGATAGTATGTAGAGTTATCGTCCGTGTCATGGATCGACATGAACGCTCGATTGAGAGATTTTTCCGTGGCACTCGCGTCACCATGACGCGCGACTTGCATCAGCCGTGTCAGAACGCCCCGGCCTGTGATAACACAGGACGGAAGATCGCGGCGTGCGAATTGCATTATCTGACGCAATTTTAGCGTCACGCGCTCGGGTATAAAAGGCCCGCACCAGAGCCCGGAAATCACTTCGGTCCTATTCTCAAAACGAGACGAAACTCATGCGCGGCTCCGGCACGTTTGATCTTGAGTAAAAATTAATATCTCGACTAGATAAAAATCTTTACTAGTCGAACATCATACTATCTTCGCTTTTAGAATAGAGCGTCGCTCTATTCGACAGAATCCCGACGCTAAGAAGAAGCGAGGCAAATTTTCACCGACGAATCAACCAAGGAAGAACATCGTCGGCCATTTCAACATTTCATCATCGAATTAATTAAATTATCTTATATTTCAGCGAACAGACCCCTTTTTGAATTATACAATTCCTATCCGAACGCGACTGTCGGCAACTGCCTTGGGAGACCTCGGCGACCGCTACCGCGACGGGTATCTATCAACTCCCGAGTAATTAATAGAAGCAACTGATTGCAACGACTGGCCAATTCGTGAGTAATGCCGGCAACTGCCTTGGGAGACCTCGGCGACCGCTTTCGTGGACAACAATTGGCTCAGTATCGTTTTAACGTAGAATCATTTATAGGGCGGCTTATTACTTCGTGACTGTGTCGACGACTGCCGTGGGAGACCTCGGTGACTGTTACCGCGGTCTATGATCTAATAAGCTCTGCATTAACGTAGAAGCAAAAAACCCTTTTACCCTGAATAAAATAACCCTTTGGTCTGCTTCGCAATTAAAATACATTTCGAGCGAGAAATCAAACAAAGATTGACCAAATAATCAAAATTATATTTCTGTATCAATACCATCGATCCAATAAATCTCAATGTTACGTCCTGCCCCTTAATCTATACACTTTCCTGAATTTCATTTATTACGATTTATTGGAATCTGTAGTAACGACAGAATAATTCGACGAAATAAACGAGAGTCCGTTTGTGATAATTAAAAGTATATATTTATTTAAAACATGGAAAAACAGAAGGAATACAATGACGGCGTATTTACGCCTCAACGTCTCTCCGACGAGTCCGGGCAAGCTCCTCTCTCCTTCCTCGTCACGATCGTCAATTCGATCGTCGCTCGGCTCGTTACTACGAGCGACGTATAACAGAAAAAATGACTACAGTCGGCCAATCCTGACATTTGTACGTCTCGGACAACAAGAAAACAGAAGAATATACTAACACTAAATCACTTACATACTAATCCGCTTTTAACGCATACATTAGTAGCGGATATACGGCTTCATTTGGTCGACAGCTATCACTCCAGTATACGGTAACTGAGTGATCTGGAACCCTTCGATGTCGGTAACTACGTAACGATCGGAATCCAGCACTTTCTTGACAACGTACGGTCCTTTAAATTTTGGTATGAGTTTCTTATTGCTACCAGCAGTAGTGTCAATGTTTCGGATCATGACGTAGTCACCTTCGTTGTATCGTGTCGCTTTCTTATGCTTCTGATTATAATATCGTTCGTTCGCTTTCTGGCTCTTACAGATTTTCGTCGAAGCTAGTTCTCGTATCGAGGCCAGATCGCGTTCGTCGCTCGAATACGAATCAAGGATAAGTCGAAGATTGTCTTTAACCTCGTGAATTTGATCGATCCCAAATAACAATTTACTCGGCGTCTCGCCGGTCGATCTACACACAGTATTGTTGATCGCGAACTCTACCTTACTCAATACGTGATCCCATTTGCTCGGATCGTCGCAAAGCTTCGATATCATCGGTGTAATAATACGATTAAATCGTTCCACCTGTCCATTCGCGCGCGGCGTACCGGTGGCTACCAATACGTGCTTGATAGATTCGTTGTTCACAAATTCTCGGAATCGGTCGGACGTAAACGCTGTCCCGCGATCGCTAATGATTCGCGTAGGCTTACTGTACGCTTGAGAGTAGTTTCGCAGATGCTTTATCGATTCCTCCGAAGTCGTGGATTTACATGGATACAATTTAATGAATTTCGTAAAAGCGTCAACGACTGCTAGAATGTGCCGGTGACCGCGGCCGGTTTTCTCCAGGGGACCACAATGATCCACGTGGATTGTCTGAAACGGTAGTTTATCCTTTTCGATGCTGTGTAGATGCCCTTCCGATTTGCCGCTCGATGGCGAAAATTCTATGCAACGCAAACAATTCGCGATATACGCTTTTAGTTTCTCTTTAAGTCGCGGAAACCAATAGACTTTCGTGATACTATCCACTACCTTATCGACACCGACGTGTCCGAGATCATCGTGACATGTACGAATTACATTGTCTTCCATAGACGACGGTACATAGAAGAGCAGCTTCTTATCTTTACTCTTACGATACACGAGACCGTCTCGAATTTCGTAGTACTTATCTTCTGTCGTCTCGAGTCTATCGCGAATTTCTCGAATTTCCTTGTCGCGGTCCTGTTGAATCGACAACGTTTGCTCGAACGAATTTGCCTCCAAAACGAGAATACTGTGGCATCGCGACAACGCGTCGACATGTGACATTCGCGAACCGGGTCGATGAACGATCTCGTAATCGTAATTTTCGAGAAACAAAGCCCAACGCGATATTCGAGGGTTAACCGTCTTCTTGCTCAACGTGAGACGAAAACTATCACAATCTGTGACGATCTTAAACTTTATACCAGCGAGATAGATGTGGAACCGTTTGATCGCGTATACCGCAGCGAGACACTCCAGCTCGAAGCTGTCGTAGTTTGCCTCCGTTGGCGTCGTTCGTTTACTAAAATAAAACACTGGTCTAAATATTTTGTCACTCTGTCTCTGCAATAGTATCGCTCCGTAGCCGCTCGCGCTCGCGTCACAATGCAGCTCGGTTTCTAGATGCGGCGAAAAGATTGCTAATATCGGTTCGGACGACAACGCTCGCTTTAAGGTTTCGAATACCTCGAGTTCTTTTGCTCCGAAACGAAACGGAACGTCTTTCTTGACGAGATCATACAGCGGCTTCGCGATTACTGAAAAATTCTGTATAAATCGTCTGAAATAACTCGCTAGGCAGACGAATCGATGCACCTCTTTCGTGTTTCGCGGAACCGGATAATTCACTACGGAATCAACGTTATCTCGACTCGGGCGTATGCCGTGCTCGTTAATCAAATATCCTAAGTATGTTATTTCTTTTCGCGCGAAAAAGCATTTGTCTAGACGGAATTTTAACTGATGCCTACGAGCTGTCTCAAATACTTCCTTGAGGATTTCCAAGTGCTCGTCGAGATCGTCCGTGGCTATCAAAATATCATCGAGATACAGCAGCACCTTATTCTCGCGAATCAGTTTCCCAAAAACTCCGTTAACAAATCTCTGAAATACGCGCGGCGCATTCGTCAACCCGAAAGGCATTCGTTGATACTCAAACTGTCCGAACGGCGTTACAAACGAGGTGTACTTTATCGAGCACTCGGACATTTTAACATGATAAAATCCGTTCTTCAGATCGAGACTAGTAAAATACTTTTTGTCCTTCAAACGATCGAGATGATCGTCGATGAGCGGCGCTGGAAAATTATCTTTGACTGTAACTCTGTTCAACTCGCGATAATCGACGCAAAGCCGCATCTCGCCGTTCTTCTTTCGCACGAGTACGATCGGGCTTGCGTACGGCGATTGACTCGGTCGTATAGTACCATCTTTTACCAAATCGTCGAGAATATTTTTGACTTTTTCCCCGTCAGAAAACGCTAAACGTCTCGGTCGAAAAGTAATCGGCTGCTCGTTCTTTAGAGTGATTACCATTTCCGGTTCTGGCTCCGGATCGTCAGAACCCCACTTCGAAACGTATTCGGACTCATATAATCCTTGCAATTTCTTAGAAACGTCAAATCCGACTTCCGGATCAATATTTAGTTGCTCGTTAACGCGATGAGGCGACTCGACATAGTTAATCATCATCAACTGTGTGATACTATCGATCTCTTCCGAAGAGTTGTATCCTTTCGCGATTTTTATGCTCTCGCCCAACTCAATTCTGATCAACGGATTTCTAGAAAAATCTTGCCCAAGTAACGCAGGACACGACATTGTTTCCCTTGGAACTACTAAAAATCGTATTTGTATGTCGATTCCTTCGATATTCACGTTTCTCGTAAATGTACCCAATACGCTCACGACTGACTTATTCATTCCGCAAAAACGATCACCGTTCGGTGGTACGGGTTCGCGCAAATTCGTCGGTATATACTCGCTTCTTATGAGACTTACGGGAGATCCAGGATCGACTACGGCGCTTATCGAGTGAATACGCTTACCATCCTGCGCGTCGTCAACGGAGAAACTAAGCTGAACGTAGTACGGATCGCTAACGCTAATGGGTTCTACCATATTCGTCGCGTTCGCCGGTGTAGACTTCGATTCTTCTCCTGGGCAGTCCTTCTTTTGATGACTCGTTGAGCCGCACTTGAAGCATGAGCCTCTCGTCCTCTTCGGCTTCGGGCAGTCGGGAGCAATGTGTCCAGATTCATTGCAATTGTAGCATTTCGGTTTTCTGCGCTGCGACGTCGATTTCTCGCTCGTCGACGTTGAAATTCCTTTTGACGACGTTGAACTTTCTTTTTCCGACGTCGAATTCTCCTTTGCGTCTTTCGTCGATTTTCCGTCCTTCTTCCACTTCGATTCTCGATCGGATGTTTTCTTTGGATGCAGCGTCACTTTTTCGAACGCTTCAAGCAACTCGGTCTGCGTCTTGAATCGCATAATACGTGCTTGACTTTGCAGGTTCTCGTCGTCGATACCGTCGATAATATAGTCGATTATCTCGTCCTCCTCGATCGGTACGCGATTCGCTAAAATCACCTTATCGTGATAATAATCACCAAATTGTTCGTTCGGCTGCCATTGTCTTTGCTCGAACTTTTTACGTAGCACTAGTTTCGTTTGCCGATGATCGAACATTTTCTTCATCTCTTTCAACAAATCTTCGACACAGAGTATGAGATGACTCGGCTTTGAATGAAACCATTCGAGTGCGCGACCCTTCAACTTCGCGCTGATCAAAACTCTCGACGAATTATCGTCCAACGAATACGTCGCTCGTAGTAACGATAACTGCTGTTCCCACCTCCAAAAGGAACCTTCGCTGCCGTTAAATTCACTCAGTAGATCCCGAACAGCTCGCACGTTCTCGTTCGTCGATAATAAACTGCGTCCCGTACGACTGTCACTTCTCTCTGTATTTTGACTCGGTGTACGTTCTTGTCTCGCGATCTCCAATTCTCGCTGGAGAATATTTCGTTCCCGTCGCAACAAATCATTTTCACGACGTATTAACTCGTCTTCGGTCGGCAGAGTCTGTTCGGCGTGTACATTGGCCGTCGTGTGGATGATGCGTCGACGAATCGTGCCCGTCGCGCCCGTCGCATCTGTCGCGCCCGTTTCGTCTGTCTCGGCTAAACTTCGCTCTTGTTCCACAATTTCGTTGGCCATCCGAATCCGCTCCGCGTTCAAACGTTCCCATAATCCTGCGTCGAACTCTGTTAAGCGATTTATCAATTCGGCTTTCGTACCGCTAGTTATTAAATTGTTTTCACGAAGAATTTCTTTCAACTCGGAGACCGTGTACTCGATGGGCTGTTTGGCCGCCATCTTTTTTCACGCTCGCGGCTCCGCGCGATCGCCCGCTCGCGGTTCCGCGCGATCGCTCGCTCGGCGTAACCGAAGAAAACGTTCTCGCGCGCTCTCTCGCACAAAGCAAGGCACAATATTTCGCGTTTCTCTCGCACAAAGCAACGCACAATATTTCGCGTCTGTCGCGTAACGATACACTAAGATAAACTCGGGTTCTCACACAGAAAATAGAGCTTCGTTACGATTTACGCGTTTGCACACAGCAACTACCCGTATCGATTGCAATTACGATCTCGGTAAATGTCGATTAATGTTCCGAAAAATATGCACGGCTCTCAGCGCGACACATTGAGCTCGACCGAACGTGAATAACACGCAGTAAATTCACGACACTTTCTTCCCGCGTGGTTCACTTCGCTTCAGCACGCGTCCATTGTCCCGTGATATACAACATGTTAATCGCGTATTTTTTTTCACTCGGTATCCCACTTCTGAACTGTAGTAACGACAGAATAATTCGACGAAATAAACGAGAGTCCGTTTGTGATAATTAAAAGTATATATTTATTTAAAACATGGAAAAACAGAAGGAATACAATGACGGCGTATTTACGCCTCAACGTCTCTCCGACGAGTCCGGGCAAGCTCCTCTCTCCTTCCTCGTCACGATCGTCAATTCGATCGTCGCTCGGCTCGTTACTACGAGCGACGTATAACAGAAAAAATGACTACAAATCTATAAAAATATTCTCACGCAAAGGAAAGAGCCCGACTCGTTCGACCGGATGTCGAATATCATATTTCGCAAATCCACATCCGCTCGCGACTTTACTCGGAACGGAATAATTTCTTTTATCTCTCTCGGAACTCTAACTTTCTGTCTCACAGCCTAATCAGCATTTTGAGTTTCCCTCATGCTGGATTCACCTCCGTCTTAGCAACAGCGCGTGCCGCGCTGTATCAGCAATTTCGGCCGCCTCGCGACGGCCAGTTTCGATCACTCGATCGTCAGTCTTATTCCAAATTTTAAACTAATCGGTCGGACTCAACTTTAGAGCGGGTACTTTCCTCCGCGATTAAGATATATTTAATTAGAATTATAATTTAGAGTCTCTTACTTATCAACACACACACACACACACGCACACGAACTATCGCGATTTATTTGTAATATTCGTTATTTACGTTCAACGAATAAACGCGATTTATTAAACTCGAAAACGGGATCTTTTGATCTTATTCGAGAGACGAACCCGAAATTTTTATATTTCCTTTATTACGTCGTCAAGTCGAGAGCGCGCGTGACCGCTGAGACTATCGTCCATGTCAATGCGTTCGCCGGTAAACCTCTGAGACGTAACAGAGAAAAATTTGGTGGCAGCGGTGGGATTCTTCTCTCGAGTTCCGAGTGCTCGCGTGTGAAAGTGAGTGACTGAGTGAGTGACGTGTAAGTTGCATCAACCTCAATACGGAACAGAAACTGCAACCTTGATCGAAGATCGAGGAAAACAAACTGTGAGGAAAATAAAATCGGAAGGAAATCGAAGACAATTAATCGATACCCACGGAAAAGCAGAAGGAACCGGTGCCTATATCGAACCGATAAACGGACAAAAGGGATATCGACAAAGATGCTGATGTCTAGCCCGATCATTCTGCTGCTCCTGCCGATTTTCGCGTAAGTACCATCCATTTACTTTAACTACGATTATCAATCGTTCGACGAAACATCTCGTCAACCAAATACCTTCGGAAAAGTTATTGTATAAATATCGTTTTCTACGTTGCCGAAATTCGTGGGAAGATCCACAGTATCCGGATTTTCTGAATTTCGACATATAGAAGAAAGAATTTCGAGTGAAATTTTCCCATTTGCCGAAATTCGTGGGAGAATCCCCAGTGTTCGAATTTTCTGCATTTCGGCGTTTGAAAATTTTTCAGTGCTGTTTTTCCGCTGCCGAAATTCGTGGGAAAAACCCCAACATTCGGATTTTCTGAATTTCTGCATCTGAAAAACTCAAGCGAATTTTCCGCTTCCTAAATTCGTGGGAAAATCCCCAACATTCGGATTTTCTGAATTTCGGCATCCGAAAAATCCAAATTATATTCTTCATCGCCGAAATTCGTGGGAAAATCCCCAGCATTCAGATTTTCTGAATTTCGGCTTCCGAAAAATCCAAATTATTTTTTTTTTTTCATTTGCCGAAATTCGTGGGAAAATCCCCAACGTTCAGATTTTCTGAATTTCGGCATCTGAAAACTCGAGCGATATTTTCCGCTGCCGAAATTCGCGGGAAAATCCCCAACGTTCAGATTTTCTGAATTTCGGCATCTGAAAACTCGAGCGATATCTTTCGCTGCCGAAATTCGCGAGAAAATCCCCAACGTTCAGATTTTCTGAATTTCGGCACTCGAAAATTCGCGACACGTTTTTCCGCCGCCGAAATTCGTGGGAAAATCCCCGGTATTCGGATCTTCTGAATTTCGGCGTTCAAAAAAAAAAACAAGACAAAGTAACGATTGTTGCACTCAAGTGCTATTCTTTCGTTGCCGAAATTCGTGGGAAAATCCGCCACATTTGGATCTTCTGAATTTCGGCATTTAAAAGTTATCGAATTTCCCGAAGATTGCCGAGTAAATCCCTCGAGTGTCGAACAGCAGCATTCGAGCAGTGTCGCGCATTCGAAATTTCAACGTTCAGTTTAATCACCATTCGAACTCGGTAAATTTTGAATCGGTCAACCACTGGAATTATCGTTATTGTCACTTCGAAACCGTCGAATTTTTCAGGTTTCGAATTGTTCGAACATTCGAATTTTCGGAATTTAATTTTCCGAAACTATCGAGTAATTCGATTCGCGAATCTCTGAACAGTTCAATTCGCCGAATTTATTTCCCAAAATTACCGAACTTTCCAATTTTTGAATTTTTCGGATATTTTAATTTCGATACCTAATTTTCCAAAATTATCGAATTTTTCAATTCTCTAAATTTTGAGCGTTTAAACTTCCGACATTGCGATTTTCTGCAATTATGAAATCTTCGAACCTTCGGATTGTTTGAACGTTTAAATTCTTTTAAATTTGAATTTCTGCAGTTTTGAATTTTTCAAATCTTTCGAACATTTGAATTTTCAATATTCAACTTTCCGAAATTGTCGAATTCTTCAAGTTTCGAATTTGTCGAGTATTTGAATTCAGGATTCAATTTTCCAGAACTATCGAATTTTGTAATTTCTGAGTCTTTCGGGCATTTGAACTATCATTATTTAATTTTCCGAAATTGTTGAAGTTTTCAATTTTCGAATTTTTCGAACATTTAGTTCTTCGGTCCCTATGACATTTAACTTCTGGATTTTGATTAACATTTACATTTTGTCTAAGATACAAGATTTTTGAATTTACGGAATACAGTTTTCCCGGATCCCTTGAATTTTGAATTTTGGATTTCGAATTTCGAATTTTGAGTTTTGGATTTTTGATTTTTGCATTCGGAATTTTGAAATTTTAATTTTTTTTTATTTTTCCGATTTTTGAAACCTCTTTCGATTTTCTGATTATTTTCCGATTTTCGAATTATTTTTCGATTTTCGAATTATTTTTCGATTTTCGAATTATTTTTCGATTTTCGAATTTTTTCGATTTTCGGATCTTTTTCGATTTTTCGAATTTTTTCGATTTCCGGATCTTTTTCGATTTTTCGAATTATTTTTCGATTTTCGGATCTTTTTCGATTTTTCGAATTATTTTTCGATTTTCGAATCTTTTTCGATTTTTCGAATTATTTTTCGATTTTCGAATCCTTTTCGATTTTTTGAATTATTTTTCGATTTTCGAATCTTTTTCGATTTTTCGAATTATTTTTCGATTTTCGAATCTTTTTCGATTTTTCGAATTATTTTTCGATTTTCGAATCTTTTTCGATTTTTCGAATTATTTTTCGATTTTCAAATCTTTTTCGATTTTTCGAGTTATTTTTCGATTTTCAGATTTTTGCGATTTTGCGAGTTATTTTGCGATTTTCGAATTTTCCGAATATTTCAAAATTCGAACAGTGAATTACCCCGCATTTCCCCAAGCTCTGAATTCCCGGAAATCCGTCGATCGTTTCGGTCGTTGCCATACGTGGTTCATCCCCACCAATTTCTCGATTTCAATGCTAATCCATGATTTGTTTAAAATCGTTCTTTATTTCCAAATCCGAAATGAGTATTTTATTCGTCTAGACGTACTAGACCAATATTAAACCTCAAACATGTCGGATCAAACAGACTACTACAATAATCGAACGTCAAAATCAAACAGACGAGATCATGACTGTTGGAATAAACACAATGACAATACCCACTATAGCTCGTCACAAAACGCGCAGATGCACTTCAACGGAAGTTTTGGAGCGGGCGATTTCGATCAACAAAGCCCGAGAATAAATTTCCCTCACGGCCCCGCTCCACCGCCTCAGAGCGATCTCGAGATGGTTTCGAACTTCCATCGAATGAATATACGCCACAATAACGATTGGCTAACGACAGTGCTTTCGTCGATCCCTTGCTTCGACGGAAAAAATCTACCGATCGAAGAATTCATATCCGACGTACAGTACGCTATGTCCACTTTGGACGTTAGCGATTTCGTGAAATTTCGCTACTTCTTGTTTGACAAACTGACGGGCGACGCACACGATCAAATCCACCCGAAACATCAGATATATACCTCCGTACAAGAAGTTCTTGATGACCTAGAGAGACTGTACTGGCACGAAAAAGACGAACGCAAACACATACACCGATACCACTCGCGCGACGAGCCTGAGTATAGAAGCTATTCGCGTTCGCCGTCAAATCATCGTACTCGACACGAAAGCGTATCTCAATCGCGACACGACGAATTTGATTCCAATTCAGACTGTAGTCACTACGAATATTTAAACTATCACGAGACTCAGCACGACAGCGCGACGTTGAGTCAGTTCCAAAAAGCGCTTCTTTCAATGAAACGAAAATTATCCATGCTAGTATCAAAATTAGCAGTAGTCTTCTTTGGCTGCAAAGCTTCGCAGGCTTGAGCAATTCCGAAATTCGTAAATTCATAACGCTGTACGCCATAAATTATTCTACGGAAATTAACATCATTAAACAGAGCTACGTGCCGCCGAATTTACACATCAATCGCAATATAATTTGCAAGATCGATACTGGCGCATCTGACTGCGAGTATTCTCTAGGAGCAGTCGCGATGTCCGTCAACGGAATTTACGCAACTTTCCACGTTGTAATTGATAATTTTCCAATTCAGGAAGATGGCCTCGTAGGAACCCGATACCTTGAAAGTTGGATAGCCATGTACGGCGAAACCTATCCTCTTAATCATCTTGAAATCGTTACGGTGCCGGCCAACACCCGGAAACCCATGTGTATTCGCGTTCTTAACGAGATTCCCGCGGGCTACGTCCCATTAAAGACAATCACAAAGGGCGCGCATTACGGAGACGCTGTTGTCGAAAATCGAAATGGAATTGCATACGTCTATATTATTAACACCACAAAAGAATCCGTCGAAATAGAAGTACCGTCTGTCGAACTAATTCCGCTGGAGTTTCTAACCGGGCTACCGATACATAAAATCTCAAATCGGCACGATGAGTCACGGTGGGACGAAGAGAGGACGAGTAGGAGCAATCCATACGAGGAGAAACATCTACCATTCGTAGAACCGACTCAAAGCTTACTCAAAACAATTCCTCGTCGTCCACCGCTCTCAAAAGAAATCGACGCTTCGAATACATACCGAATACTCGAAGTCGCTAAATCCAGGATTGCTGTATCATTATCCGAAAATTTGGCATCCGAATCTATCAACAACAACAACAAGAATATGTTGCACCTACGGCAGAAACGCCGACGTTCGTACGAGAACAATTATAATCTCGATGAACCGGCTAAAAAAAAATTACACGCGGAAACACCTGCTCTACCATCGTACGAGCTGGACTGCACTTCGCTGAAATTTGCCGAGAAAACGAAACAGCGAGCTCCGCCTGTAGTTGTGCCACTACCAATACGAGACAAACTCGTCGTAATTCCTCAGCCGAAGAAATTATCGAACGATGTTTCGGTCTATTTACCTCCGTATATGGAAGAAGCCTCGAGACAACCGCAGTCGAATACATCGTCGAAGGATGTTCAAACAAAACAATCACGTCCCTTAACCGGGGAGGCAATTGCAAAATCGATTACTCCCAAAGAAGGATCGGCATCAGCATCATCTGAGCAAACCGTCAGCAAAGAATTAGATAAGTCGATGCTAGACGACGTTGGGGAACCACCACCTCAGCCGACATCGTCAACCAATACGCTGCTTAACGACGACACAATAATCGATAAAGATTTGGACATCGAAAATTCTTGGCGTCAACGATCGCACTCCGACACAGCTGATTATTGCAAACGGCCTTTCCGAGTAAAATCGTGTGTGTCATTGACACACGAAGCTCACAACCACGAAGCATCGCCATCTGATCCAAACGTTAATCAGAGCCATGAACGAATCAGCGATTCCATAGCTGCGACCAACGTTTGCAACAATTCTCGGGAAACCCAACACAACATTTACCGATTCTTCGTTAAAAAGACATTCAAAAGCTGCGCTTCAAAAGTCGGTGCTGGAATCGATCTCACGAAAGTGCACTTGGCCCCCTATGCAACAACTGGGGAGGCGATAGACAAAATATCTATCGCTGCTAACAACAGTAGGAACGAGTTGGTCGTAAAAAACAATTCGTACTGCCAACACTTCTTCACAAATACGATTGACCATCTCAAGCGCCCTATACGATTAAAAACAGACGCATTGGCGATACACAGAATTCACGACAGGGAAGTCGCGTCACTCCATTCCGACGCTTATCAGATCCTACAACAAGCTGATTTTTCCCAGTTTACAGTCTTCAAACGCGGCCATGCAAAATGTTTAAATCTGCTTCCTATCGCACTGCCGGGAGACGCAATCAACGATAAAACCGATTCGTCATCCATGGGAAGAAAGCGGGCGACGACTTACAAACGAACAATTGGTATTGCGGACGCGCACGTCATCCCCTATTCAATAACCGGGGAGGCAATCGATCGAAGATCTATCGTATCGATGTGCAACCACCCACCGTGGCTAGCCACGTGTTGGCACGAACCATCCTATGCCGAACCGAAAAAACTCTCAGCAATCGGACCAGTAAAATCATATCGTATACCGCGAGCAAACGTAATCCGTAAAGGAATAGGATAGAGTGAACACAGAATAGGTATTCTTTTTCAATAACTTCTGTTTCTCTCTCTCTCTCTCTATCTCAAACGTAAGATCGAAAAGTTAATACTAACACAATAAATATCGAGCAATGCCATAGCGATCTTTGAACACAGAATCTCCGAATGCGCACCTACAACTCCATAAAATTAGTCGATCCACCGATACCTTTCCATGCTCGCTCGAATGACTATCCAACATTTACCATTCAATAAAGTTATCCGCGATTTACGATACAACGCAAAAAAGCGATGAACCGCTCCTGGAAAGTATTCTAACTCAGAGCACCCAAAAAAAAAAAATATATATAAGCATGTGTAACCTACTATCTGAATTCGACGGTTAACGAGATTAATCAACCTTTTTCTTTGAGCCCTTACACGTGTTAAGCGCCCAAAAGAAAGGGGGGAGGGTTACTGGCTCTCGTTACCGGCTCCAAACGCATTGGTTCACAAACAAATTCAGTTCAGTTAAATTCTGGTAAATAAAAAAAAAAAAAAATGTTGACCCAAAACTAAGCAAACGGATAACGCCTTTCTGATCAGATAAACTCAGTACAGACTTCAACCTCATACCCCATTCAATTCCTATACATTCGTCACAAAATTCACTACGAGACTGAAAAATATTCCTAACAAATCATGATTTTACGCATAAAACAATAAAATACGTAAATTATAGTGCATTTTTCGATTATAGATAAACTATGAATTTTGCTGGTCACAAGATCAGCTTTCTAATCAGCAATAAGATCAGTTTCAGCAAAATCTCTAAGGGAACCTGCGCATCAAAGTTTTAAACATCGATTTACCATAAGGATCAAAGTAAAGGACTATGCCAAATAGGTAAAAATCTCCTAACAACCCGTTTCCTCCGGAACTCAAGGTAAAGTATAATTGAAATAAATCATCACTATTTTCAATTATCCTCTTTTTCTTCAACTTTTTCTGAAATTTTGAACCCTTTTCTTTGAAATTATCTATTCCTAAATTCAATTTTTGTTTAATTATATTCCCTACTGTAGTCAACTTTCGATAGTTGCAGACTCGAAGCCATACGCAAGAAGCGATTGCGTCAACGATCACATGGCCTCAACATTCACCACGATCATAACCACCATTTATCTTCACACCGCCAAAGAATCCACGACCAGCAATAGTCAAAACCGATTAGGATAATCGAACAGCAAGAAACCAGGGAAAGAACCTCGACGCTAAAAATCAACGGGCCACAGAAAATCCCGAACCCACGAACTACTCGAGCCACCCCAAAATGAGCATTATCTAAGGACGTATTTGAAGGAGTTATTCTCCAGCACACTTTTAACGGGCTAATTTTAAGTACTGTGACGTGATTTTTCGAATCACCGTCACACAAGAACCAGAAACAACATTAATACCGCCAATTACCGCTCTATAGATCTCGCTTATTGTCTCTCGCTACTTCCAGTACGATTCAGCTATTTTAGATGCAGTTTCGTTGAGTTTTTACGTTCAGTTTTCAAGTCTAGTTTCACGTTCAGTTTCAGATTAAGTTAATTACCGTTTCGTTAGTCGAGATCTCCGCGCTATTCGGTGGTGCGAATCTCGAAGTACTGAGATACCCGAATAGCGTAGAGACTCGACGAGGTTTCGTTGCGAATACGCCACAGTCCGGTGCAAGCCCGGCACTCTCGTGGAGTATTATGGTAAGGTTCGATGCGTTGGAGAACAGGCGGAGGTTTTGTGTAGTCCAGGCAAGGGTGGAACACCTTGTGCTGTGTAAGAGTTGGAGTTTGGGTAGAGAAGAGCCTTGTTTTCACGCATCGAACAGAGAGTAGCGATCGCAACGATCCTCAAATATTGCCGCTTACAGTTCAGTTATCGATTACCGTCTAGATCCCGTAGTGAAGTAGTTGAGAGAGCAGTAGCTATCGGTTAAAGTTCCCGAAATCATGATAATGACGATTACGCGTATTGTCGTAGGCAAATCAGTCTACCGAGAGCCGCCCTAGAGGTAACTCGGGTCTCTCTCGCGCTCCCGCTATCGTTGGCTTCGGCCTGTCGTGTGTTCTCGTGTGTGTGTCGTGAGTCGCGCGTAGCGTGAGTTCTCTCTCGCTGCTGCGTACTCCGATACTGTGTTCTCGCTCGTGTTCGTGGGTTTCGTGTTACTTGTCGTTTCTCTCGTTCGCTCGCGTTCAGCGTACGATTGAGAATGACAGTTCGTGATAATTCCGATACGAATTATTTCCGAATTTTGTGATCGAGATGTATTCGAAAGAATGCTCTCGAAGTGCAGTTTTCGTGAGTACGTTCTCGTGGCATCGAAAGATGCGGATCCCGCCAATTCATGGACTAAATTCTGCTTTTCGGTGAGTTTATCGTTTTCGATTATTTTCCCGTTCGCGAATAGAAATTCGTTCTCGCTGCTCGCCTCGATCGTTCGATCGGCTGAGCGCCTCCCGCTGCACTCGCGTGCGATCTCGTCTGCTATTCTATCGGCCTCGGATTGCGACCCTTCTACCAAAAACCGCATCCTGAGCAGCCGTGCATTTCCGCAACCGTTCGCTCTCGTGTGTGCGTCGGTGTTTATCGTTGAGTTCTCGATAAGCTCTCGTTGAGTTCTCGATAAGTTCTCGTCGAGTTCTCGTTCTGTGTCTCGTTCTCGTTTCGTCCTTGCGGAGGTCGGGTTCCACCGACCTCCAGTTTAGCCCGGTTTGGTGATACCGGCGATACAAAAATCTACCCTGCGGAGGTTGGGTTCCACCGACCTCCAGTTTAGTCCGGTTTGGTGATACCGGCGATACAAAAATCTACCCTGCGGAGGTTGGGTTCCACCGACCTCCAGTTTAGTCCGGTTTGGTGATACCGGCGATACAAAAATCTACCCTGCGGAGGTTGGGTTCCACCGACCTCCAGTTTAGTCCGGTTTGGTGATACCGGCGAAACAAAAATCTACCCTGCGGAGGTCGAGTTCCATCGACCTCCAGATTAGTCCGGTTTGTTAATACCGGCGATACAAAAATTAACTGGCGCCCACCGGGACGCCGATGCACCCGCGAGAGAAACGGCCGAAGGTGACGTAAGTTTCGTTTTCGCGTTTTGCTCCCGTTTGGTTTGAGTTAAAATTTCGTCTTTTTTCGGTTTAGTTCTGTTGATTTTGAGTTTAGAGTTTCGCGTTTTAGAGTCAAGAAAAATACGTCACAGTACACTATACACTACTCGAAATAAGACACGAACACGTCAGGACATACTACGCTGTATTGCCTTCATCATAGCCGAAGCATTGGGTTGCATCGACTATCTTTTAGGCGGGGAGGTGTTACGTCCTGCCCCTTAATCTATACACTTTCCTGAATTTCATTTATTACGATTTATTGGAATCTATAAAAATATTCTCACGCAAAGGAAAGAGCCCGACTCGTTCGACCGGATGTCGAATATCATATTTCGCAAATCCACATCCGCTCGCGACTTTACTCGGAACGGAATAATTTCTTTTATCTCTCTCGGAACTCTAACTTTCTGTCTCACAGCCTAATCAGCATTTTGAGTTTCCCTCATGCTGGATTCACCTCCGTCTTAGCAACAGCGCGTGCCGCGCTGTATCAGCAATTTCGGCCGCCTCGCGACGGCCAGTTTCGATCACTCGATCGTCAGTCTTATTCCAAATTTTAAACTAATCGGTCGGACTCAACTTTAGAGCGGGTACTTTCCTCCGCGATTAAGATATATTTAATTAGAATTATAATTTAGAGTCTCTTACTTATCAACACACACACACACACACGCACACGAACTATCGCGATTTATTTGTAATATTCGTTATTTACGTTCAACGAATAAACGCGATTTATTAAACTCGAAAACGGGATCTTTTGATCTTATTCGAGAGACGAACCCGAAATTTTTATATTTCCTTTATTACGTCGTCAAGTCGAGAGCGCGCGTGACCGCTGAGACTATCGTCCAAGTCAATGCGTTCGCCGGTAAACCTCCGAGACGTAACACTCAATAACTGTTGACAATTCGAATCAACTTCACAGTTTTTCTCATTTACAGCACCTGCCCTGCTCACACTCAAGTGAGCAAAAGACTCACATAACGCCACTGCGGAGCAAAGTTGAAGAAGCCTCTTTTCTCTTGCGTTTTCGAGTAGTTTTTTACTTAGAAACAACAAATATGAGCGCCAAACCGCTGCCCGTTACTTAGTTTCCAACATATTTGAGCTCAAAATTCGCGAAAATGTCCGGCGACATGCTGGTTTTCGGGGATTCCTCGAGCCATACGGCCAAAATATGGTTACCGCCGCGTGTTTTCATTTGCGGCGCCACGGGAACTTTCTGTTAAATGCCATGATTTACCCCATATACACCATAAAATATTTTTTGCAGCTAAAACATGTATTTTTAAAAGTGTTCAAAAATTGTGTTTTTTCGCGTTTTTGAACCTATGTCCTGCTAAATCATGTCATTGTTCTTATTTTTCGAGTAGTTTCTAGCCTGGGAACAATGAATATGACCCCCAAACCGCTGCGCATTACGTAGTTTCAAAAATATGTGGGTTTTTCGACAGAAAAAATGTCCGGCGACATGCCGGTTTCCGGGGTTTCCTCGAGCCGGATGGCCAAAATATGATTGTCACTGCGCGTTCTTATCTGCGATGACACGGGAGCATTCGGTTAATTGCCATTATTTGGCGTATATACCCCGGAAAATACTTTTGGTCGACTAAATTGTGTAATTTTTACATTTTTTAAAAATCGTGCTTTTCGCGTTTTTGAACTTACGACGGGCTATGTCATGTCATTGTTCACCGTTTTCGAGTAATTCTTAACTCAGAAGCAACGAATATGAGCCCCAAGCCGCTGCTCTTATTAGGTTTTAAAAATATTTACGTTCAACGATAGAAAAATCTTCTTTATTGCCTCTTAATTTTTTCTCTTTTCTCTCTTTCTCAAACCAAGGCTTATTATTGGATAAGCTGTCCTTTCAGTACTTCATATGCCATTTCCTCTCGAAAGTACGGCATGTCCTGTTGGGTAAAAGTCATTTTTTTCCCCGAGGATATGTATTCAGCAAAAATACATGAAAATACACCGCAGTCACTTTCGTTCAATTGCTGTGGTATATTCTTCACAGAAGATAAGATCCAGTCATGAGTGTCAAGTGATTGTTTTTTTTGTCCATACTCTCGTCGTGTAAATATTGTTTGAGTGCTTCAAGACATTGCCGATCGTCTCTACCCATGCTATCGTAATGGGCGATGGTTTTAGCACGGAAGTCGATTGCTGCCAAGCGCCAGTGTTTGTTCGAATGGATAGGAGCGAACATTAAATCGTTGGCGAACACATCGACGTTCCTCGGCCAACGTTTGAGAGAACTTTGACCGCCGGAAAGTAATTTCGGAAAGAAGAAAGTATTTACTGCATACACCCTCGGAAAAATTGCATTCGATCTATTGCCTCGGGAGATGAGAAGATTCATATAAAAATTGACGATCTGGTCGTTTAGCCAATTAAGGCCGAATAGTGTCTGAAGGTCTCTCGTGGTGATACGCAGTTTAAATTTCTCAATGAGACATGTCTCGAGTGGATTGCAGAAGGCAGCTCCTTTAATTTCTTTCCTCATCTTCGGTGTAAGAATCGATAAATCTATACGTTCTACACTGCGTTCCACTGCGGAGTTTTTCATCAATTTTACGATACCCGGTTTTCTAGACATACCAAGGAAAATCAGGTGATGAAGATCACAGGAAAAATACTGACAAGATGAAGAGATCATTAATTGAAAATAAAGGAGGGTTGAAAGTATTCATGACGAATTGATTTAATTTTTTATCTGCTATTCTCAAAAGGCTCCACAATTTATCAGATAACGCTATTTTTACTCATCACATAGGGGCTATGGGGGGAATCTTTGTTATTAATGTTTTATTCCAAATCAGGTATTTCTGCAACATGCAATCGAAACAGTAATTTTCGCCACTTCTATTAAGGTGAAACACACGCGCGTGCGAGAGAGTCGACGTTATTGGCATTCTCGGCGGAGCGAAAAAAATACATAGAGAATGTGTTTTACTTGAAAAAATTCCAAAAGTAATAATAGAGTTAATCGTGAGGAAAACTTAACTTTCTCATGAAATTTTCGCACTCGTTTATAGCAAACATACAAGATGTTTGAAATCATCCATAAATAAACTCTGATTTGTTCATTTTTTGGCCCCCGAGAAAACTATACTTTCAACATACGACTAGTTTACGCACAAACGGTTTGATGAATGAACGAGTAATCGACTGTTCGAATGTTTATAATGTTTATTTGAGTCATTATATATCTCCAATAATATTGAATGAAGAAGCAGCAACCCAATGATTGGAAATACGAAATATTTGCAATCATGAAAAGATAATCAGTGTCGGTAAACAAGTTCGAAACGTTAGTAAAAATTATGCATCGGACGTTACAATCATTTTTTTCAGTGGACCAAAAATGTTTACTCGATTTTGCGTTTCTTATTAAGGGGGATCTCATCGTCGCCGTCATCGAAATTTACGTCATGATTCTCGTTGTTTCTTACGACGCTTTCTTCGAAATCATGTCGGTTGCAATGAATATTGCCGATTTCATTGCCGTCTTCGCAGTGAACTTTCTCGCCACCTTCGTCGCCAACTTCGTCATCGTATTCGTCGCTATTTCCATTCTCACCAACGATTCTAATGATAAATCGAATCATTTTCGAATCAGTATAGAGTGATGAAATATTCGGATAAAACATCACATCGTGATACAGCATGACAATAGTATCAATAAGAGCTCACGTAATATCCGATAGGACTATGTTCGCGACAATATCGCGAGCGTGGCGAAAATAATATTCGTCGCGCTCTCGGGGACCTCGGACGCTCGGTTCCCCCACTCCGCACGGGTCACTGGCCCGCCGAAACCAACAGAGTCTCTCTTACCGTCGATTCGCGAGCACGCGTTTCGGCTATCTCGCTTCTCGCTATTCTTGCACGCTTCGCCTTGTGCTTACTCTTGTTTTAATAAACGCTTTATTGGTTATTGTTAACTACTGTGCTCGCCTCTGCTTATTCCGCAATCCTCCTAACCCTTTCCTACGGCTATCGCGTCGAAGTTGCCGGCGTTATCTCGCAACAACTACGCTTGATGTCGATATTGCCTCTTCCACTCTCTCCAGTTCGTTCATTAAAATTGTTCCCGAACCGTCCGAATCTGCCGCCACATACAAATTTGTCGTTTCATATAAAGACATAAAATAACCACATTCCATTTTGAATGACTTACGATCCGCAAAATTACGAATCAATTCGTCCACGTTAAATTGCTCCTCTCTTGCTATGATATTACTCATCGTCAAGGTTGTAAAATATAGCTGTCAAATGAACACACGGAATGATTGATCTCGTGCAAGATTTCTTTGAATATCACGCCGAATTGAGCTATCAGTTGAATATCTGATTAAATATCCAGAGCTGACAGTTTACTTAACAACTTCATTCGCGTAAGCATGAACTACATGACATAACAAGAGAGGTCCTATCGAATGCCGTGAACAATACAATGTGAACAAATTTTGATCGTACGTTGAATTCAAATAAAATATATTTGGAAATGAGCGATACATTCTATAGCAAAATCGTTTTATGAAGACATAAAAAAGAATTCTTTTCTCATCGTCTCTTATTAAAATAAAAGAACGGACAAATCAGAATTTTTAAAATTAATTTATTCACTAAAAAGTTTAGTAACTTTCGATAGTTACAAACACAGGATGAGAATATATTATTTTAGCCATGGATCCTTCCTGTGTCTCGCTCTGTCCAGGCATTTACCCAAAGCCTCAAGAAAACCATGGCGCCAAAAACTCTGAGATGGACAGAGAAACAACTATCCTCGATGACATAATTGTCCTCAGCAAACACAGTTTGGTAGTCTCGAGCCTGCGGTGAAATACAGGGAATTCTGTAATACGTAATTTTCAATGATATGAATGTTCAAAACGAAAATGATTAAGGAGGATCGGTGGCTGAGAGCTCATTTCGCATCAGTTCGAGAAAAATGAGAGAGAATTGCAACTACTTCTCGATGGTATAAAAATCTGAAAAAACTCACACGTGTTCAAATAAATGAACGAATCATTTTCATGAAAAAAAAGTGCAGTTACCGTTAATTTGTTTAACAAGTTTTTTTTTTCATCAATTTGTTGTTAACTTTTTGGAATTATTGTTATGCAAGATTAATCTGTTCAGTACCTAAAATATGCGTGATTTTTTTCACATTTTTATACCATCGAGAAGTAGTTGCAATTCTCTCTCATTTTTTTCGAATTTATGCGAAATGACCTCCCAGCCACCGATCCTCCTTAAAGATACTATACGCATAGCTATATATATAGATATACTTAGCTATTAATTGTCGTTGGCTGCAGGCTCTGTCCGGCGCTCCTTCGGATTCTCCATTGGAATCTCCGTCGATTTTTCAGTCGGATTCTCCGTCGATTTTTTCGTCGGATGCTCCGTCGATTTTTCCGTCCTATTCTCCGTTGCCTTCTGGCAGAGACGGCGTTTTTTCCACATACTGTGCAGTTCTTTCTGCTTGATCAGCCGCGCTTGTTTTGCTAAATCTTCTTGTGTTTCTGATGATGAAGAAGATACATTGCCTCTCATTCTAACTCTGGCTTTTTGAAACGCCATAAGTGTCCGACGTAACGCATGAGTGCACGAACTCTACATAATGAAATGGCAAATTAATTATATTCTACATAATAAAGCATAAAAAAAATGGAAATATAAAAAATAGAAGTGTCCCTTTGCGATCTGGGTATAAGCTTAAATTTTTGTGATACTTGGTGCAGGATTTTTCATTTTTTTTTTTCCAATTTTTGTATTCGGTCTACACTATGTTAATTTCAAAAAATCATAACTCAGTCAGGTTTAGGAAAAAAAATCTAACAAAAAACCTGACTGTTGTTCGGATTAGGAAAAATGATATTAAAAATCATGGACCAAATTCAACAAGTCGAGGATCGAACCCAGGTCGAAATGGTATGGAATGCTCCGTATACAGTGATTACCATTCTCGCTCTGAAAATTGCTGTGCCCTCCGTCTGTGCTGTACTTTAACAGTATCCGAAATCTTGGTGATGCCGACCATCATCAAGCTGCACCTTGACCATCGTTGCACATCCAACCGTGTACGAATTTCCATTTTGTTTGACGAAATCGATTGAGAATTATAAAAAATAATAATTCTCTAAATATAGACTAAAAAGCAGTTAATAATATTATTATTTGAATGTATATTAATATCTATTAGATTTCTTCATATTCGATGTTGAATTTTACATTCATTCGATTATATTGCGATTATATTAACCATGTTATATTATAAATTTAAAGAATAATTACCTAATGTCTGGCTAACAACACTATGCGACCAATACAATCTTCCAAATGCAGCATCAGCGGTGGCCAGAAGGTCAAAATATACGCTGTTTTGGTCTTGAATTTCGACCTGGCACGATTATATTTATTCAAAGAAAAAACGTTGTCACGGCTATATACTGACGGTAGGTAACTGATATAAAATAATAACCGTCAAGTGATGCAAACTTCAAGTCAAATAAAAAGTAAACGAATGTCAATTCACATCGAAATGACATGTTACGATCGATTTGACAAACGCAGCAGAAGTTGACGTTTGCGAGAGAGATCAGCTGTGACTCCAATTTTTTTGAAAAGATCGGAGGAATCGGATATATTGTAGTAACGTAAGTACAACTTATCACAACAATAATTTAAAAAATCGTTCGTTCGTTCGTTTCGTCTTTGAAAAAAAAGTGGTCCTTTTTTTAAATTTTTCACGAAGTTTCGGTTTCGACAATCGGCCAAAAAATCTTAGTCCGCAAAAAATTAGCGTCGGGAGCCAGCGCCACTAGCCAGGAGCCAGCCAAAAAAAAAGTGGTCCTTTTTTAAACTTTTTCTCGAAGTTTCGGTTTTGACAATCGGCCAAAAAATCTTAGTCCGGAAAAATTCAGCGTCAGGAGCCAGGAGCCAGGAGTCAGCAGCCAGCAGCCAGCAGCCAGCAACCAGCCGAAAAAAAGTGGTCCTTCTTTAAACTTCTTCTCGAAGTTTCGGTTTCGACAATCGGCCAAAAAATCTTAGTCCGGAAAAATTCAGTGTCAGGAGCCAGCGTTAGGAGCCAGGAGCCAATAGCCAGCCAAAAAAAGTAGTCCTTTGTTAAACGTGCCGTGATCGGGCGTTTACCGGAGTCGTTCGCGCGGGATTCGGGCTAGGAGGAGAATAGTTCCCGACTCGTAGTCGGTGGACTCGGAGAAATTGTAAATCGAACACCAAACAACTCTTTATTACTTTTAATGGAAACAATACTCGACGAATCTTCACGATCGACGTAGTGACGTATCTCGCGTTTCGACCTCGCGCTCTCGTTCTCGCACACACGTTCTCGCTCTCGTTCGCTCACGTTCTTCCCTCGAAAAACTCTCGCTCCCCGATCTACGTTCGCGCTCTCGTCCACGTCTCCTTCGATCGACTTCTCAACGCACACCTTGATAACGCTTATCGCGCGGTTCCTCACGCGCGATCGTCTTGCCACGTCTTTCGTCACGTGACGGTCGTGTACGCGATTGGCTCTTAACACCTTTTTTTAACTTTTTCTCGAAGTTTTGGTTTCGACAATCGGCCAAAAAATTTAAGTCCCGAAAAATTACTCCAAAAAGGTTTGTAGGGAGTACTATCGGTGCGGAAATATACCTTTTAGAACGAATGGCGAAAGAATAAAATCGATATTTTAATTTTTTGAAGAAAAAAGTGGTCCTTTTTTCAACTTTTTCTCGAAGTTTCGGTTTCGACAATCGGCCAAAAAATCCAAGTTCCGAAAAATTACTCCAAAAAGGTTTGTAGGGGGTACTATCGGTGCCCAAATATACCACTTAGAACGAATAGCGAAGGAATAAAATCGATATCTTATCCTTTTCCTTTTCGAAGGGTTACAATTCGTGTGCTGCATCTCCGCATGGAAAGAACCGAAAAGGTTTTTCCGATAAGGGGTGGTTTTTTATTCCACTAAAAAAAGCTTAAATCATTTGTGATTACGATAAGATCAAAGCCTATAAATAGCCCATAAATATCCGACACAGAATTGATTTAAAAAAAATCAAAAATGTTTAAGAGTTTCTAGCTTTGTTGGGGTTGACCCGGGGAAATTGGGAGTTGCATATCTGAAGAGGCCATAAAAAGCCCATAAATGTGCGACCAAAAATATTTACTTAGCTGTCTTAGGAAAAAAGTTGGCGCCAGCTTAATGTTAAACTAGCACCCCCTCCTTTGAATTTCGTTTTTCTCTGTACACTGAAGAGCCTAAAAATTAAAATTTGCGCGGTTCGAAAGCCCATAAAAAGCCTGTCATTTCTATGTAGAGCCTCTAAATTTTCGAGTTGGTGGGGATGCCAACTTAATTGACCTCTTTTGCGACGTACTTGAGACCCTTGGTTCTTCATCCCCTTGGCGAAAATTCATTGACGAAGGCGAGAAGGTAGCTTGTTTATTGCTGCTAAAAGACATATAAAATAAAAATAAAATTACAACAAACGCGAATAATTTATAATATACATATCTCTCTTCTCTCTATATTATATAAATGACTCGTCAGCCGCCGCCGTGTATAAGAATCGAGAGACTTGGAATATTTCCGCTTATTATTATTATTGTTATCGTTATTGTTTTTATAATTTTTTTATCAATGATCATTCGGAGTCGATAGCTTCAATTTCTTTCGAGAGCTCGCCGACCCGCCAACCACGTTATGTTTTTTTTTTTTCAGACAAATGCTAGCGTGACTCCGCCGTGTCTCGATATAGCCGACAACTTTCTCTCACCTCTCGAGTCGTCAATCCCGGCAATCGCGAGTCTTCGATATACCCGTCGAATGTGAAACGCATGGAGAGGAAGAGCACGGAGAGATCGAAGGATGCCACCGAGAAAAGTATCCGTAAGGACGTCACAAGCGAAGCCGATGACAACCGTCACGGCAACGACGTCCGATCTGAAGGATGAATTGCTCAAATGGATTTGCGAGAGACACGCCACTAACGGCCCGCTGGACAGGCAGCTTTTGCGGGACACAGCTCTCGAATTGGCCGAGTCTTTGCGCATTACCGGTGTGCAAGCCCTTTCTTCGTCTTCACCGATATTTTTTTGCCTCCAAAAAAAAAAAACGAAAAAAAAACGTGACTCTTGTCCTCGAAAAAAAAATAGTAATATATCAAGCTTATCCATTTACTCTCTCGCAGGATTCAAATGTTCGGAGGCTTGGCTGACACTTTTTCTGAAGAAACACGGTTTCTCGCCGAGTCTGACGAATTGCAGCGGACCGATCTTTCCGGACTACAGAGTGTGGATAGATCTTCTGAGATCGTTGATAACGCAGTACAGACACAGGGATCTCTTCAACGTCGACGAGCTCGTCATGTACTCGGATCCGGTGCCAAATAGAATTGCATCGAGGTCGCGCGAAAACGAAGAAACCGATTCGTCAATCGATCTCTCGACGCGGACGAATCGTATCGGTTTGCTGCTGTGCTGCAATTCTTCGGGAACGGAGAAGCTTCGACCCTTAACGGTCGGCCCTTGGGATTTGGAGGAATCCCCGACTAATTGCAACTATCGTCGCGACGAGGATTCCCGCGTGAACGACGATCTTTTCGCCGATTGGCTCGCCGATTTGAACGAAGAAATGTCGAGATCGTCGAGGAAGGTACTTTTGCTTCTGAGCCGCGAGAGAATTCGTTCGTCGCGAAACGTTCCGGAACTGAGCAACGTTAATCTTCTGTTCTTCCCGAGAGACTTTCCTGCGCAGCTTCGTCCGCTGCGAGGCGACATTTTTCACTGCGTGAAAATGATACACCGCGCTCGTTACGCCGAGCATTTGCGAGCTTCCGCGAGACGGTGGACAGCCGGAGAGATCGTCGATAGTGTCGTGCGGGCCTGGCGAGAGGTTCCTCAGGAGCTCGTTGTTTCGAGCTTTCAGCGAACGAAGTTTCGGGAGGACGAGTCTTTCCTGAAGATCGAGTGTCCGGCCTGGGAGGGCCTCGGAAGCGGCATGAGCTTCCGGAAATTCGTCACTTTCGACGACGATCTAGCCGAAACTTCCGGTCGACCGACCGATCGAGAGAGATTCCTTAACGACAGTGGACATCGGTACAATCTGCGTGGACATCGTCGCGACACAGTGGACTTGGACGTGATCGAAGAAATCAACTCGAAGAACGCTCAGAGAGAAAGAAAAGCACAGAAGAGACGCGCCGAAAATCGCAGTGAAGCTACTCTGGGCTACTCTGGCGCTTCGGGATTGAGCAAAAAACGAATAATAAATGAAGAAACTGGTCCTGAAGATCTTCGAGAGGAACGACACGAGGCTTCCGAGACCCGCGGCTCTTCGAGCTCGCACGAAGAGACGATAGAACGAAGCACTTCGATCGAGAGAATCGGAGATTTCTCGCGGTTTCGAAATACAGTAATTTCATTGCCCAGGCGACGAGCAACGATTAGAATCGCGAAATCATAAAGAAAAAATAATAATAAATATAATTAATTATAAAATTGTATAATCGTGATAATAATAATGATGTCTTTTTCAGAGTTTGCGTGAAACTGGCGGTTCGAGTCCACCGGACGGAGTTTCGATCGAGGCGGTCGATTTGAGACGAGACGAGACTCAACAACGCGAAGCGTCCCGCGCGTGGATTGACAAGAGAGCCGCGAAGAATTTCGCCGGGAATCCGGGTCCCAGTGGCGAAGAACTCGAAGGAAACCGCGAGACTTCCGGTTTCGAGAACTCGTCCGTGGTTACGGCGTTCGATGTCGGGGACGAAGAAATTCCCACGGCCGATCGATTGAAGCTCACGATACTCGAGGCAATTGAGTATTGCAAGGAGATCGAGAGAACCGACGGCGATGATATAAATCACAATCGTGCCGGTGACGATGACACAGTTGGGACGTCCAAGACAGTGCGCCATCGCGCGAACGACCGGGACTACGACGAGCTGGCGGAAAGACGAGGGGGGTCCGCGGATGGAAGTTGGTCGAAACGATACGAGACGAATTTTGTCTTCGGTTCCGGACGTCGAGACTCATCGAGCCAATCTTTCGGGTCTACAAGTCGCGAGGATTCCACGAGATCCAACGAACTCGAGAAACGATGCATTTTCACCCTCGACGGCAATGCTCCCGGTGTGTCGTGTCCAACCACGAAGGATTAATCGTTCGCCCGACTTCGCTACGGAACAAATTGATTTGATGGGAACGTAAATGCTCGCAGGACGAGAGGCCTACCAGCGAGAATCGCACGCATCACGCGTGGAATGTGTTCGAAAGAGTCTTCGTAACAAATTCAATTGTTTTAGCATTCCTGTATATTGATTTGTATGTTTGTTTCATTATTAAAGACAATAATTTCCACGGAAAAAAAAAAATTTGAGGATTCTCTCGTCGAGAGAACAAATTGGATGAGACGGTAGAGTCGTCTTGTCATGAGG
This sequence comes from Ischnus inquisitorius, assembly GCA_963924025.1. NCBI lineage: Eukaryota > Metazoa > Arthropoda > Insecta > Hymenoptera > Ichneumonidae > Ischnus > Ischnus inquisitorius. The sequence continues at coordinate 3,489,702 of OZ001245.1, forward strand.
GTCGAAGGCAGAGACGAGATATAGTCCTCCCGTCTACACGATCGGAGAAAGATTAATGCACAGTTCTTTCGACAAGAGAATCAAAGATTTTTTCAAATAATGTAATAAATCCTTCCGGGGTAAATTGATTTGCTTTCATCGCTTGACTTTTACCGACAGATTATTATTATCGATTATTATTTTGTTCATTCACAGAAAGAAAATAATAATAATTCAAGCAATGAAAATCCAATCGATAAATAATTAAAATTTAAGGAAGTAGTTATGATCTTTAATTTGATGTTAAAAAAAAACCAATCTTAGTTTCGATGCTGGTTTTCAAAAATAAGTGAAATAATGCAAACCTACATTTTGCTAATTACTTTAAGCGAAAGGACGGGCTAAGTATTTTTTAAATTTTATTTTTGAGTTATATTATTTTTTTTTGAGTTGTACGATTTCTGAAAATAATTAACAGAGCATTTTTACAAATATCCGTAGGAACTATGATCTTCTTTAAGTCTTTTCTTTGGAATGAATGACTCATGTACCGTTCATGTAAATGACGCACGTTGTTTACTTTAAAACAAAAAAATAGTTGTGCATTTATAATGTACGCATGCATATTTTATTTAAAAAAAAACATAAGACCAAGATAATAATAATAATAATTTGAGGAAACATTTTTTTTCCGATTAACTGACCTTTCCAAAATTGTTATCCGCATCCGTAAGTTCGCCTTCCCTCGGTCTCCGCAACCTGTTGGGCGAATGGAACCTCATAATTTGTCGCAACTCGTCTCGTCGCGCGGGATCATTCGTCGATAACACTTGCGAGAAGTCGCGAGTCGAAAGTGCCGAGCATCGAGCCACGCCGTCTATCAAAAATTCCATCGCCAAGAAGTAAACTGCCGCTCGTTGATCCGCCTCCGTCGCGCCCCGAGCCGATGCCACTTCGCTTCGATGAACCTCGCAGCGAGATCATCTCTTATCGTCGAACGCGGATTTATCACGGTAAACTTGCAACGCCTTCGGTTGAAGACGAGCAATTAATCACGCGCGTCACACCGTAACGTATATATTGCAGTGAAACCTAACGAACGATCGTTGCGGCGAATACACGTTGTACGTTAAAACAGCGCCGAGAAAATTTCGACGGGATTTAATCTAAGAGAATGCGTAATTTTTTTTTTCTTTCTTTTATAGTACATCAATCGGTCACGTTAAAGTCCGATAAGGCGTCGAGATAAATTGTTCCGCGGGATCAATAGTCTTCGGCCCGTATGCAATAGATCTCGAAGCTAGTGGATTCGAGAATGCGAGGCTCACTAAAGATCCTCGAACGGCTTTGCTTTATCATATATATATATACTTTATTTATCGTTTAATAGCAATCGTAAGGTGACATTTACTTGCAATCGTAATAATATACAATACACATTATTCAATATCCATAATTTTCCCATTAACGTACATCGACCCTTCGTTTACTGTTAAAATTGCATATATATTCTTTTCTCGTTGCTGTTATTGTATCGTTCTTCTTCTTTTCTTTCCTCTCTTTTCGTTATTATAATATTTTATACATCATCTTCAAAAAAAAAAAACTGAATCACATCGCTTATACAAACCGGTTCTATACATACATAACATACAGCTCAATTAATACTTCTTTTCAACTTTAACACTAGCCACCTTGAAATCTTTTCATCACTCTTGTCTTTCTTCCCCGTTTATGTGTTTCGTCGCGTTGCATCGATATCTTCACGCTGTCCATCGCTCGTGTTCCTGCAATTTTTTTTTTTTTTTTTCATTTCATTCTTTCGTCAACTTGTGTACCCAGACGGAAAAACTCGCACCGTTATCGCCGCCTCGCGTTTCCGGGGGGAATAAAGAATTAAATTTACGAATTCGTAACAATCGTGTAAAAAGAACTAGTGTAGGAAATCAAAGACGTTGAACGACTCGGTGCGATGCATGTTCCAAATACCGAGGCGATCGTGATTCGAGAGCCCGCACGACAATCGCTATTTCACAAGGAAAATATTAGGTACGAAAAAAAAAAAAAAAGGAATTGAGACGAAACACTGTGACGATAAACGATAAACTCTTCGAATGCTAACAAATATTCTTGCTAGACCAACTTTCTCTTTTTGCTTCTTTTTTATTTGTAATTAAATTTTTTATTTACAAATTGTCGATCATCCGATAGTCGCGTGAATAAAAATTTTCCTCTATATTTATACTAAACGACGGAATGTAATTTCAATAGGGACTGTCGAACGATCGTCACGTTCGTCTCGGATGTGCTTGGTTTTCACGAATGTTTTTCCACAGTTGCATCGTCGACCGAGTTCAATTTTTTTTACAATAGTCGTAGATCTCTCGCTCGTCGCCGAGCACCCTTCCAGGTCTTTGTATACGCGACGATGGAGCTTCAGCACTGAATGGAACCTCAAGTCCGACATTACACACTCATACAAAAATAATAGACAACGACAAACAAACGAGAAGGGTCAAGAATGTTGGCTTTTCACAAAGTTAATTTTCTCTTCAACGAAAAACCCGAGTGAACACGGACCAAACAGAATTTGCTTTCCAGACGAATGTTTTTCATTTCTCTTTCCTGTCTTCCGTTCCACAATCCAGAATAGTTGAGTAAAAAGCATTGCGAGCAAGATTGATTTTTCTTAACTAAAAAAAAAGTATTGGGAATTCGATCGTAGAATCGTTAGTATTATAAATCTATGTAACATAATTTTGATTCCCTTTCGATATTGAATCGCGAAGTCCTGCCTGAAAAGTATACGTAACGTTCGACGGAGTTCGACGAATATTCGTTGCTTCGCCGGTGCACCATCTCGCATCGACATTTCCAACTTTCGTTGGATTTTTTTTCTATAATCTTTTTGTTTCACACCTGTGATGTTTAAAGTTGAATGACTACCAACGACGCCACAAGGTTACGCGTTTTGCTAAAACTTGATCCGTTTACGCACGTTCGAACCATCGTGTCGCATCCTCGGAGATATTCCACATTTTTATCAACGTACCGGCCTTGAGAATAATCGTTATCAATAGAGTCCGGTCACATTATAAAATCAGACTTTAGAGTTTCCAGCGTGTACCCGAGGCCACAGATATATATATAAATTCAACAGATTCTTTTAATTATATTTTTTAAATTCTTATCCCGGCTCGCAAAACCGTCGAAAGTGACTCTCGCGCGATTTTTTCCCGATGCCGCGACTCTCAAATGGAAATCCTAGCTACGATCTATGCGTATGAAAGTTTTCTCAGATCCGACCGATCCGACGAGCCGTTTGTATTCTTCTATGCGCTTAGAGTCGAAAAATTCGTTTACTAAACATCCAAAACGCACGGTAATTTCTCACCGCTTAGCTATTTTTGAAATGAGACCGTTTTCGCGCGCTCACGCAAATCTCGTCTACACAGCGCGGTCCTTCTCGTCGTTCTTCGCGGAGAACTAATGTATTTCGAGCGAGGGGGGCGATTTAATTCTCCATTATCGTGGTGGATACCGGCTTCTCGGAGTGTTCTTGACCGATCGATCCTTCACGTCCGTCGGATTGTACATCATTGGTCCCTGAAGACAAATTCACGAACTTTAGAAGCTTGATTGTTGATTGTTCGCTTCGCGAGCAATTGTTGATCACACGGAAAAATATACATTTCTCGCAGCGAAATTTTCGAAGAAACATTCATTAAGATCGTTCACAAAGTACGCTTCTTCGAATAAACTTTTGTCGAATATTGTTTCGTGTGAGATCGATACACGTTAATTCATCGTTGCAATTACATCGGTGAGCAGTGTAGAGGGTAGAGATAGTGAATAAGATATATGTTCTATGAAGCGGTATAGAAAAAAAAATGCACTAGAAGCCCAAAACCAAAAACGCGCCTTTGCCGTAAGCATTCCCGCGTAGTTTATCGGATGATTTTTCTCAACGATTGGCAAGCTCGATACAAACATTTCTCAATATCTTATTTCGACGCTTTTCAACAAATCTACGACCGGTTTGCGCGCAAGGATTAACACATACTTTTTTTTTTAATTAGCGAATAATTTAATCGTTACTCGACGTTTATGGAAAAAATAATTACAATAATTGACAAGTCTGCAGCAAAGTTATTTTTAAATAGACAAGAGTGTGTTTACCTTCGTCCTTTGGAGGAGGCGCGGATCCCTCATTGTGTAGCTCTGTACCTCTCGCGATAGTGAGCTGGTCGAGCTCCACCGAGAGAGCTATATGCCCCATATACAACACAACATTGTCGTCTCATAGACTTATAAACGCCCGAAGCTAATCGCTAATCTCGGACCTCGCAAAACCGATAATTCGCCACAAGAAAGAAGACCCAATTTGAGAAAAAAATCATCCAATCGCACACATCGAAGATGTTCTTCGAATTACATCGTTTGTCCCGAATATGAGATCGGTATTGCGATGCTCGAGGCATTTAACTTCGTAGTTAATCGAACAAAATCATCAGAATACTTTGATAAGCGTCCTTACGAAAAATATGTAAAAAATGTGCGTACACAAGAGAGAAAACAGCCAAATGAGTTGGGAAAATACGGTAACGACGTAGTTTCATGCACACGACTGATCGTCGAAAAACGTGGCGGAAAGTTCTTACCCATCACCTAGAAAAAATTGCCCGAAAGTCTCGTTTCGGGATAAAATTAAGTTTCACGCACGTCGAACGAATTGGGGGAAAAAGCGGGGTCAAATTTTGAAGGAAAATATCTCACTCCATTGTACAACAAGAATCATGCGGAAAAACGAGTAATTTCAAAGATGCACACCAACGTACCAGAAACGCCGTTTGCCAATCGTGAAATCTACAAGAATAAGAAACTAGGCAACTACTTTTTCGGGTGCACCACAAGCGACAAACGTCGAAGCGCTGTGTTTATGGGCGCGTTATCCAAAAAAACGTTTCATCCAAGCATCGTATTTACAGACGTGTAAATGATTGCAGCGAGAGAATAAAAATATATGGATATATATATAAAGAAAAAAAAATCAATAAAGAGTTTTTCTTACTATCGGCAACAATTGTTATTTCGCTACGTCATTCGGCATCCCCGACTGCTTGCAAGTAGGAAACACAAAGAAACAACAAAAAAAAAAACGTATGATTAACATTGAACGATGTTCGGAGAGAAAAGTAGTTATTCACATTGAGCCTGAGAAATGTCCATTTAAGGTTCGCAAAAGAAAAATTCCGAAAGTTTGGATAACGTAGAGAGTCGTTAACTACGGACAAAAACGAATAGACAAAGTTTGACACTTTGGTGGGACTACAAACGAGAAATGTTTGACGGGGCGCGAGAATAAATATACACAGATTCGACGTTTTAGAGAGAGTTCCGACGATAAGACGAGTGTGTGAGAGGGGAAAAAAATAATCACGCTCTATTACAGCATACTGCAGCCACAGAGCCGGAAAAAAATCAAGGTGAAACATGACCTCTGGAATAACGAGACTATCGAATAGTAATTGTAAAATTTTACAATAGACGAGTCAAGTACTTTGATGCGGAACTGTATTTCTGTTAACAACGTGTGTGCCGTGTCGGGTTTTTTTTCCGAGTTACTGTAAATATACGTGTTTGTATATATTTGTAGAGAAAAATATATCAAACAGGGTATTGGATCTTTAACGTACCCCTTGATTGGCGTTATCGCCGGGTCCAGCTTGAACTCCCGATGCTGCGGACGTTAGGAAGTCCACCGGAGCCGCTGGATCGTTGACTGAAACGACAATGAAAAAAATTAGAATAGAAATAGAAGAAAATAAAATCTCGGCAAAAATAACTAACTTCGTGAGCCTTTTTTTCATAGCCACGAGTCTAAAATTACGACTTTGTTTGTTCGATACAGTGGCCGATCGATGTAAATTAGTTTCCTGAGCCGCGGCTTCGGAACGACCTTAATAATTCTTTTCCCTTCTTCCTCTTTTACTTCATTTCTGTTTCTTTGTTCTTGTCTTTGTCTCTGTTATGTTAATTCCTCATGTTAACACAACACGTAAAGGAATTAACATAACAGAGGCAAAGACAAGAACGAAGAAACAGAAATGAAGGAAAAACGATAACAATACATTTCTGAAGAGGATCTCGATCGAGATCGAAACGTAAAAAAGGAAGAAGGGAAAAAATGATTAAGGTCGTTCCGAAGCCGCAGCTCAGGAAACTAATCTAAAATTACAAAGTTCGATCCTTTTTTTGCATAGAAAAAGATAGAAATTTTTACGAAATTTCACGAAAGAAAAAAAAGACTGATTACCCGGGGTCGGAATAAAAACTTGCGGTGACGATGTAGCCATAGGTACAAGTGGAGAAGTAGCAGGCGTCGGTATACTCGAGGCTGTTCCGTTTCCCTTGGGTCCAGCGGGATTGATCACGTCCGTGTAGTAAGCTCGCATGTTGCGTCCCTTCTGCAGTTTGAACATGTTACTGCCGGCGCCTAATTTCGGGGTGTTTGCCGCAGCGGCGGGTTGGTCGGGTAAGGAATCGAGCTGAGGGGCTTGTTGAGGGATCGCTTGCTGGTGTTCGACATTCGGTGGCCTCAGACCCATATCCGCAGCTTTTGGAGGTGGAGCCAAACTCGTCGAGCCGCCGTCACCGTCCTCGTTCTTGTTTGTCCATTTTTTTGCCACCGGATCCCAAACAATCTACGATTTGAGAAAAAAAAAAACACACACACACACACATTTACATTCGGAAAACAAGATTGCGAATTTTTTTTTTTCAAACATTGTCGATATTTTCTAGATCCTCGTTAAAAGTTCCAACACTCCCGTGTAATTAATCACAGGCCAGCCTCCAGAAATTCTCGGAAGTTAGTAAAAAAATCAAAATGTCCTGTTAATCGTTCGATCGTAAATCAACAATATACTGGCCTGTAGCTCGTCGTGTCTCAAGAGATCAGTTCAGAATTACCACGAGAACCCACGCGTTCCCTTTAGCGCACATAAAACATAAAATCCGTCTGTCGAATATGCGAATCCATCCCGGATATTTTGGGACTAAAAAAACGTCGTGTTTGTCGATGAATTCGAGGCTCCCTCACCGTTGGATCGCTGTCGTCCGGTAGAATCATTTGATTCTGCGGCTTCAGCGTGAGCTTGCTGAAGAGACCACCGAACCACGAGCCACCGGCGTTTCCGCTCTTCTTCTCCATTCCCTTATCCGCAACTTTCTTGGCGCTCGACGTCGTCTTCGACGCGTCTCTCGGCGGTTCCAGGGCGTCGAGTTCCTCGAGCGGATCGTACTGCTTTCCGGACGACGGTCCCATCGAGATTGTCGGCTGAGGCTATAATGAAAAATACAATTCATCATCGCAAACTTGTCCAAGCAAAGTTCGTCAATGCGCAACTGTAACAGTCTTTGGTCGCGATTTTCGCTTGTTTTTTTTTTTTTTTTTTCTTGCACGAAACAATGCACATGTACCATTACAGTGAGCAATGACAAACTTTGCGAGATCCATCGTCGAGGCAATTTTCATCGTACCGCAAATTAATAATTCGTTCCGAACAATAATTGATTTAATTTGACGCAAAAAAATAATGTTAGCCGTAAATTGTAAAATGGAGAAACTCTTCTTCGAGTATTTGTTTAATAAGTTATTTTTTTTTCACCGATTCAAGTTTGAGAATACGGGCATTTAAAGAGGAACGAAGCTGGTACACCATCGACTCCACGATAATAAAAAAAACCGCCAAAGATTCTCAAATTTAAATATCATAAGGCTTGCTTCGTATCACTTGACACTCGTTCGTTCTTTTATTTTGCAACTAATTCATTTCCCTAAATTAACAACAATCTTATATACATTGAACGATGTTTAAAAACTAAAATTAAACAAAAAATCACATTGTAATTCATAATGTACGAATAATAAATACCAGAAAACATTGAAATTGCATAAAACATGATTAGTTAATTGCGTAGAAACAACATTGTGACAGAAAAATTCTATCGTCAACACTCTTACAAACAAAATCACAATTGTCTCGGTGTACGTGTATGAGTTTGTTCATCGTCGTTCAGAGAATTGCCCGCATGCGGACACCGACTCACCTTACGAGACGGAGGAACGACAATGGCAAGTTTGGATCTATCATTGAGATGAGAGAAAGAAAAAAAAAAAAGAGGAAAGATTGTTTTCACTCGTCGTAGCCGACGGGACAATCGATGTCGAAGGTTTTCGATATGTGCTTCCCCGCAAAGTTCTTTGCTCGTGAACTTTTCACGAGCGCATTGCTCGCTTCGCCGCCGCCGTCGCCTCCGTAAGGAGCGTCGATGGGAAAAGTTCCGCCGAAAATGAGTGGCTTGTAACGCGACGAATCGGCGTTCGTTTTGTCGTCGTTGCGAAACGACCACGCGTCGACTGTGTCGCATATTACGTCTTTTCGTCGCATGTGCGGCGCGACGCGTACGATTCTTTTCTCGTCGAAGTCGCAGTACTGTTTCAAGCTCTGGCTGCCCGCGACGGCTCGCGAGTTCGTGACTCTCTCGCCCTCGAACGACGACGAGCTCGAGCCCGCGAACGAATCGAATTTCATGTTACCGAACTGTATGTCGAGATCCGTGGGATTCTTCGACGGGACACTGCGATGCTTGTCCGCATCCTCGTCGGTCTCGTCGCTCGATGCGCGCTTCGATTTTGGCTTGCACGTGAGAAAAACCGGAGGTCGCGCGGGCGGCGGTCTCACCAATCTCGGATCTATTTGCTTCGCTCTCGGCGCGACGACGGCACGATTTTTCGTCCGATCAACGATCTTCGGATAGTTCCCCGTTACTCGAGGATATTTCACAGGCTTCGGCGATGGTCTCGTCGTTAATCGCTCCAAATTCGTGCATAACTTGCCCGAATCCGAGATCGAGGATTCTCTACTAACGTAATTCGAATCGGGACTCGTTACATTGTCGAGACTCGCGACGGATTCGTCGTGTTGTCGAAACTTTCGTCGACGCAACGTGCTAACGCTCGCATCGTTCGGCGAACACTCGCCGAAGAGCAATTCTTTATTAATCGGCGCGCGAATGGGATTACTTACTTCGGGCGTTGATGGCTTTTCCTCCTTTTCCGACTGCGACGTTACGCGAGCATGAATAAAGAAGCGAAAGACCGTTAATTCAACATTCTCTCGTAAATCTCGATGAACGTGAAAGCGTGGAAGAGAAACGAGATGAAATATACATATAATAACGATAAAATTAAATGCCGGGAGGCACCGGTTGAAACATGAAAGTAAATCAATATGGAAAGAAACAACCTCGATCGCTGTCGAAGCGTTTGAGAAAAAAAAAAGCCGCCGCGCCGAATAAATATGAAATCTATCGCTTTAAAAATGAAGCATGCAATAAACCCGAAGCGATAAACCGTTTTTTAGCGTACATTGATGCGGGAAAACCCGCCAGGGCCCATCTTATGTACATTGTTGAACAACTCGCGCGCCAATCGGGCCGCGACAAAGTTTCGACTCACCTCGTAATTCCAATTTCCCGTTTGCTGCTGCGCCGGATCGGCGTCGGTCTGTTCGGACTGATACTGCGAAGCGTTGGATTGTTGTTGTTGCCAATCGCCGGTCGGGTAATCCTGAGTCGGATATTCCTGCTGACCGTAGCTCGTCTGGTTCCAATAGCCCTGCTGTTGATTCTGTTGATACTGCGACGAATCAACATTCCCGACGGGATATAGCGAGCTCCGATCGGCAACGTTGTACCGATCCTGAACGTTGGGCAGCGACAAAGGTTGCCACTCGTTTTGCGGATCGGCGCTCGGAACTTCCATCAGCGAGGTCGGACCTTCGGAGCGTTGAGCCCAGGAAGGATCGCTCCAAGTATTCGCTCCGGCGTGCTGAGCCTCGTGAATTTCCTGATCGCCCGGCGGTGCGTTCGACGAATCGTTGGCCCGTCGAGACGTTCCGTATGCGTCCTGAACGATCTCGCCGGCTCGACACCTGCTGACTATCTCGGCAAGATTGTTCAACCATACGAGACTCGCCGCGTCCTCGACCGAATCCTTGCACACCGGATCGTGATACTTTATTCTGTCGCCGAGCGTATAAAGTTCGTTTATAAACGAGGCTTTGTACTTGGATGGATCGTTTATAACGTTAACGGCTATCTGCTCGAGATAGAGAAGAGCCTTTTCCATCAGTCCGTAATCGACCATTTTGCGGGCCGATTCGAACTTGAAGGACTGCAGATCGACGAGGGTGAAGCCCGGCTCGCTCAAGTGTCTCGCGTACTCGTAAATTTCCGTCAACATTATAGCCTCGGGCGTCACGAATTCGCCGTAGGATTTTTGATGATTCGAACCGATGAGCACGAGCTTGACGCCCGGCGCGCCATAAGGACCGAAATCAATTTGAGCGAGAATGTAACAGAAGTGAGCGGCGTGAATGTCGCCGCGCGCTGCAAGCGTGTCCCCGAGATTCGTTATGGAACGACGATTTATTTCAGGATTCGCCGAGGTATTGGATATTATCATTGCCAAGTGAGGTCGCCAATCGTCCCACTTCGGATCGGAGATGCACTGAAAAAAAATTATAAATTAAGTATCGTATTTCGAAAATACTTCGTCGAACAGTACAAATTATGCTCGCTTAGAGAGCGGAATGTAAGTTTTCATAGGATTGAGACTCGAAGTATTCGTGTTTCCATTTGTAATCACAAAAAAAAGCTTACGGTAACGCTGGCAGGTACGCGGCCCGAGTGCAATTGATAGAGCGTCTGAAGAGGATCCTGGACTGGAAGACTGTTGGCGAAACGAGTCATCACCGACGCGTGAGTGCGTTTGTCCAACTTGCTCGCGAGAAATAGCGCGTGACCCCACAGACCCTCGGTCATTGCGTACTCTGCGAATGAGAAGAGATATCGTTAAAACATTGGTAAAAAAACAAATGCTTCAACGAGGAACAAACCCTTTTTAATTTACCTAGAGCCTCTTGAACGAGGCCGTATAGCAAAGTGTTTCTAAATTCGTCGGTCATTTGCTCCACGGTTTTCCGTTGTTTGGGAGCTTCCGGAGGCTCTTGGGGCGAAACACCGTCGTGAATCGAGCCGTCACCACCGGTTCCGCCGGATCTCTGCGATATCGTCGATTCTCGTCGTACAGGCTCGACAATTGCCTTGTTCGCGCTGTAGGGATGTGCCTCTTTGTTTCTCAGTAATAGTTGAGCAATGTCAACTCCGACAACGTTCTGAGAAACAGAAAAACACGATCAATGAGCACTTTTTTTTACTTTCTCGGAGATTCAGAAAAATAAATAAAAAATCCAATTGTGATTACTCCGTTCTGTTGAATCAACATTATCATGAGCTCGTACAGGAGAATGTACGAAGCTCTGTCGACCAGTTCGTCGTTGAGAGCGGCCTTCTTGATCTTCGATTCGCAATATTCGATGATCGTTTTCTTGTGAGTAACGCCCCTGCGCGATCGAAATTCGACAAGAATACAATTAACACAATAGAGATGATAATTCATTAATTACAACTTCTCGTTGATCATGTCGAACTTTTTTCCGATTAGACAACGCGAAGGATCATGCTCATAATTTTGAAAAATTGTCGCTAATTACACTTGCTTAATTAGAGGTCCCGGATACGCCCGGAGTTCGCGTGCAACGGGATCATGCATGAGGTGGTAGTCCAGTCGGAGAATATCCACTTTCGCCCGCTCGCCATCGGCCGGGTAACAAGCGTGCACGTGGAGCAACGATCCGATCGACAACGATCCTAACGAAACGAATCAATCTTTATTATTCGTTTGATCCAAAAACTTGGGCAAGATGCTTGTTAGATTAAACAAGACATTTTTTTTCTTCTATTTTCTCAAACAAAAACATTATCAACCACGTACCTATAACGTGGGACGTAGAAAATTTCGTTGGTGTCAGTCGAGAAGAGGCGAGTCTCGAATCCTCGAGTACCGAAAGATCGCCGAGAGTGCGTTTCTCGCTTGTCGTCGTCCTGTTGAAATAAATTCTGTTAAATTATGCTAAATAAACGTCTCTTCTCTCAGTTTAAAGGCTACTGTAGGGACCAATCGATATCGGATAAGAATTCTGCAGAAAAAACTAATAATAGAAATACGTCTACGAAGCTTTACTGCTATCTAAACCTTGCTATCTCACGAGATACGGAATAGAAGTTCTAGCATTGCGTCGTAAATTTGAGCCGAGCTTTTCGAGCGCTTCTCGGTCTCACCTATCAAACTTTCGACAACTGGAGCGTCTTGCTCGTACGGGACTGTTGACGCATCCGGGATAACCGAAATACGAGACGTACAATGACTTGTTCGGCGCGTGGAAGCAAAAACTTGGATTCGCGAACAATCTGGCATGCAATCGGAGACGTTTTGAGAAGTGAAGAAAACGAACGGAGAAATCGGAGGAAGAGATTATCGTGGCGAGAACCCACCTGTCCTCGCACGAACTTCGTCCGGAATGGACGCTCGCGCGATCTTCTTGATAATTCGTAACGCCACGGGCTACTTGCTGTTGATGCTGATTCGCGTAATATTTGTGATACCATTCGGCGTAAGCGGCGGGATTGGTTCGACGGAGATTCTCGAGATAAGCGTAGTAATCTCTGTTGTAATTCGCACCGTATTCATAACCGTTGTAACCAGCTGTGCGATGAGGAAAGTTTGGATTCGAAAAAATTATGAAATTCGAGCGACGATTGAGATTATTATAACGGAGGATACGAACCATTGTATCCATAGTAAGGATCTCGTGCGCGCATGTAATAGTCTCGTTCGCGATCGTTATAAGAGGATCTACTGGACGGTCTGGAACTGAAGAAAAAAATACCCTCATTCGATCGTCGCATAAAGCAAGAAATATTTTTATCATCATAAATATATAATCTTTCAGTCGTTTTAAATGTAGACAAATTCGATCAGAATCCATTTTCTGTTGAGCAAATTAATCATAGTAGAAAATCGAAACGTTGAAAAAACACGTCTAATCGCTCACCTTCTCGCGTAAGGATCCTCGTAATATTCTCTGCGAGATGGAGGATCTCGCGGGTCGTAATCGTCGTATCGTCGTGTTCGTCTCTCGTCCCTTCTTCGCTCCCCTGGATATTCTCTTTCGCGCGGATATCGAGGATCGAATTCGCGTCCTTCTCGATCCCGGCGCCGCGGATCTTCGACGCGATTACCCCTGCGATCGTCGATTCTCCTTCGGCCGTCGCGTTCGTCCGGATCTTCCTTCGATCTGCCGCGGCGCTCGGGATCGTCACGGGCGTGTCTGTCGAGATCGTCGCGACTCGTGTTCCGACGATCACCCTCTCTGTAAGATGCGTCCCTACGATCGAGATCTTCCCGGGAATTGTAGGCACGATCGTAATCGGGGCCGCGGCGACGATCGTAATAATAATCATCGTCGTACTCGCGATCACGATCGTAACTGAAATTAGATTATGAAAAACGTCGAGTTATTATTTTTTTTTTTATTTTTTTTTCCATTCAAGACATTCGAGAGAAAAAAAGAATCGGCGCCTTCTAGTTCGGATCACTCACTAGGGCCCTTTCCGATCGTAATCGTACCGCCGCCTGTCCGTTGGACTACCGTCGCGTCGTCGTTCCCTGCTCTCGTCTCTGCTGTTACCCGAGCCCTCGTCGTCGCCGTCCTCGTACGAGTCACGATTATTCGGCGGACCCAAAATGCTCGGGGTCTCGCCTACCGACGCGCCAACAGCTTCCTCGCGTTTGTTTCTCGCTTCGCTCGGTTGATCCTGCATCGCCGACGAAACTGCAATAATCCAACGAATTATAAGACCTTGACTTTGAATTGGAGAATCGCGTAAAATGAAGTCTTTTCCGATCCAGTAAAACCACAAAATTAGACTTGGGCGCGAAGCACGTTGAAACCGTGAATAATTTTATATTTCTTGTGATATCATCCGAAACTTTGATACTCACGAACTGGCATTCCAACTTCTTGCGAACCGGTGACGACTCTCGTGTTGTTGCGATCGTCGTTGATCTGCGCGGCTTCGTTGGGCGATGCACCACCGGGTATTTGTCTCGGAGCCCCGTCGACCGGTGGCAAAGTTTCCTCTAAATTCGTACCGCTCCCGGGAACTTGGCGGATTTCGCTCGGTTCCAGAGAAACGATCGATATCTGCGACTGCGCTCTCTCCTCGCCCGACGGGTCGTTTCTCGATTGACCCGGTGGCAACGATCTCTCGCGCCCGCTCGGATCGTTTCGACGCTCCAGAGTTTCATTGTCTCCTCTCGGCAGAAGCGGCAAGCTCGATCTCTCCTGGCCCGGTGGAACGTCGCGACGTTCAGCGCGTTCGGGCAAATTTCTCACAGGCGGGGCCTGCGCCTGTCCGGATGGATCGTTTCTTCGCGGATCGGAGACTCTGGGACTCGACTGAACGTATTGCTCTTGGCCCGTTGGATCGTTCCTGCGTGGATCCGCGGAGCTCGATTGTCCGGGAACTTCGCGCAAAAATGGAATATCGCTGGGTACCTCGTCGTTCTCGTCGTCCTGACTCGGCGGTGTCGATTCGTGCTCCTGATGCGAATCGGTCAATTCACCAGTCTCGAGGAATGTGTTGCGATCGTTCGAGGCGAACTCGTAGTTATCCGGCGCGCTCTGATCCGTCTGCACGGGCTGTTGAATATGTTGCAAAGATGGAACCTCGACGTTGCTCGCCTCTTGGCGAGAATCTCTCATATTCGAGGCGTTGTCCTTCGGCGGACTCGAGTGTGGCTTCGGATCGTTGTCCAACGTTTCCTTGTTGATCGAATCGCGAGATCCATAAATATCGCCTCGCTCTTGTATAACCGGCGTCAAAACTTCGAGATTAACGAATTCGGAAGGCTGCTGAATGTTCTCGTAGTTTTCGATGACGTTCTGTTCGGGGCTCCATTGCTGCTGGGCGGGCCTCGAACGATCGTTCGTGTACCAGCCGGCGCCTTGCTGAGGCTGCGAGGCGTTCTGATTGTACCACTGATCGTAGTTCGTCTGAGCGAGACCCTCGGGAACGTTGACGCTGTTCGGCGCTTGATAAGCTCCGTGAACGGCGAGTTCCGCGATCACCTCCGGATGGCTACTCTCGAGCTGGGTATTTTCTACGGTGCTTCTCGGCGTCGGTGGCAGAGCGGGACTCTCCTCCGGAGGAACTTGCTGAGGATTCGCGTAGGGAGGATGCGGAGGAACGTGAGGCTCGTGATGCTGCTGCTGTTGTTGCTGCGCGGGCTTACCGCTACTGCCGAGACTCAATTGACTCGCGCTCGTGGATAATTCGGCGATCGGCCTGCCGCCCCAATCGCCATCGGCGCTCCAATCCACATCGGCGTTGTCTCGTAACAAAACGTTCTCGGAATTGTCGGATATCGAATTGGTCTCGGACGCTGCTGTCCAATTGGCGGCAGTTCCCGGCGCTTGATAGTGAGTCGGAGCTTTACCTTCGGTCGGACTATCATTCAGAGACGCGGAACTGGCCACCGAGGTAGCCAATGATTTTTTACGCTCGTCCGCGGGATCGGCGCTGCTCGACAAATTTGGTATCGAGCCCGAAGTCGTCGAAGCCGTGGAAGAAGCGAAATGTGCGAGCGGGGGCTTAACCTGGGACCATTCCTTCGACGAAATTCTACCGGAAGGGAGTTCCTCCTCGCCGATTACGTCGGATGTACTCGGTGTCTCGACGCTCCGCTGCGACGGCCATTGATTCGGCAAGCTCTCGGCTTGAAGCGGAACTTGTTGCTGCTGCTGCTGCTGCCAGGATTGCGGCGGGTTCTGACTCTTCGGCTGATTCCACGCGATCGGCGTCGAAGCTCCGGCATGATGATTCAATGGTAATTGTTGGCCCTGATTTGTCTGCTCGGTCTCGCGACCAGGATTCTGATTCTGCCACTGATTCGGCGTAGCGTTGCCGCCCACCGGAAACGATTGATGAATTTGGCCGTGACGCTGCTGACCTTGCCACTGATTATCGGAATTTTTGTATTGACCGTCGCTCGTCTCGATATTCGCGTTTTCCTGCCAATAACCGCTCGTACCGATATCCGTGTGATTCTGCCAATTTTGTCCCTGCACCGGCGTATTCGACTGATCGGCGCTGTTCCAATTGTAACTGTTGACGAGCGGCGAATGTTGCTGCTGCTGAAGCGGCGTCGCCGGACCTTTGCTATCGTAACTCGGGGGATTCGCTTGAAAGTAGGGATTGAACGGCGGCGCTTGACGATCCGTGTGTTCGATCATCGGAGACTGTTGCTGCAATTGTTGCGGCGACGAGTTCGCCGACCATTGAGCGTGATCAAGGCCGTGATTCGGGGCAACGGCCTTCGTCGAATTCGGACGAGGCGCAACGGGATGCTGCTGATTTGTACTGTAATTCCCGTAATTCGCGTAACTCTCGGATTGCTGCTGCGGCGTCGTTTCGCGACTTGGGCCCGTGCGGGGCGTGTTACGCCCGGAGCCTGGATGCGCCGGAATCGGCAACGAAGCGCGACCGTTGTTTCCGTTCGAGTTTTTGTAGTAACTCTCTTGGGAGGGATTCGGCACCGTTTGCGCGTCCTTCGGATAGGAAGGCATCGACCGTCGCTGCGCTTGTTGCCGAAGCATCGGTGGCTGTTGAGGCGCCAATTGTTGCGGCTCCGACTGACGATCGACGCTCCAATTCCACGAATCGTTGCCATTGTCGGCGTTCTCCGAACCCCAGTCCCAAGGATCGCCCGTTCGCTTTGACCGATTAGGCGCGGTGGGTTGCTGCGCTTGAAAATTCACCGGAGCTTGCACAGACGACTGCGGGGCTCCGGGCATCGAACCCCAGGAATTTTGATTTTGGACACCATAGTTCGTTACTGCCGCGTGATCCACTCTCGGCCTTCCGGGACGCGCACGGTACGGATTCTATAATATCGTAATAAAGTAGAAGTGGAAAAAAAAAATTATAGTCCAATTTGTCGTGTTTCCATAATTGTTTTTTTCATGCATTTTTTAAACAAAATATTTAGACTCACGTTCATATTAAAATGTTGACGTTTCTCTTGTAGCGTAAATTTTTAACCTGAAAGAATCGACGAAGAAAAAGAAAACGGCGCGCAATTAATAACGATAGGAGCGAGCGCTCAAGATTCAACGATAACATCGGCGACGAAAATAATTCGAAGGAGTTCGTTTTGTATTTGCGCCGCTGATAAACGTCACGAATGTGCGCATAAATAATTGCAACTACAATCGTGCTCGAGCGAACATACATGAGCCAATAATCGAATGTTCCATGATTTGTGAAAAAAAAAAAATTCTGTCAATACTCATTGGTCCCGAGAAGGAAATTCGTCGCCGACGAATTAATCGTCGAGGTTCGCCGAATAAAAAGATATTGCGACGCGATCGCGGAAAGTTCGGAGTCGCGTTGAGCGGAGGAAAAAGGTGTCGTGGAAAAGGTCGGAAAGTCGCGACGTGTAAAGACTCGGAAATCGAATGCCGAACTGAGCAATAATCGCGAATTATATAACGTAAAGAAACAATGACAGAATCGATGCGATGGAAACGTTAAGTTCGCGGCGAGATTAATGAGGGTTTCGCGGCAAGTGTCGAATTATCCGAAGCCATCGAGAGTCTTCGATTGGATATGCCAGCTGTGAAAAGTAGAGTGCGGCCTGTGGCGCGTTCAGGCACCTCCGCGGTAACTGTCGTCGCCCGTTCACTCACCCAGCTATCGTGTCCGGTGTTCGCGTCCATACGCGCGATATTGCATTATTCGTAGCAGCCGTAGTTTTTCCTCGCGACGAAAACAACGCGCGAGATGAGCGTCGATTCGAGGATTCGACACGGGCGAGGGATCACTCGCGAGAACCGAAGAGTTTCGTTCAACGAAAGGCTCGAGAGAAACGCGAGAACATATCCGCGGGGTGGGAGGGTGGGTCGCGAGAGGAGATGTGGGTTAAGCACGTCACAAATTTTCCTCGGTTTCTCGTATTGTAAACGTGTGTGTTTCCGATGATGAAGGGCGAAGGGGGGCACACTGACGGTGCGGTAATTTCACACTGGCGCCACGATCGCAGGTAACGCCGGTCGGTAAAGACGAATAACGAGAATCAGAACCTACGGTTGCGCTTGCAAACACCTGCTGGTTCTTCTCGCGGAACTTGCGAAAATATATGACACGATAGCCATTTCAAGTCAATGAGGAACTACATGCCACGCGCATCGTATTCACTCCCGACTGTAGACTCGTACGAATCGTCGAGTATGAATTAATAATCGGCCGAAAGAAAAACAAACGTGTCGATTCGGGCGATCACAGCGCGACGAGCGTTGCGCGCGGATACGAACACCGGGGAACGGAGCCAGCTTTCCTCCTTTCGATGAGTTGGAAGCTCGCGCGAGTATGAAAGGTCTCGAAATCGACTGACGTGGTCCGCCCGGAGTGGCGAGTCCGCGAATCAGCTGCAACATTCGTGTACACCGCATTCCCTGCATCAAATGGATCATTAGAATCGAAAATTAGAATCGAAAAGTGACTTGGTACGATTCGTTTGAAAGCGTTTTTTTTTACCTTGATCATTCAAACGAAAACAAGACATTTCGACTGTGATAGTTTAAAGTGTCGTCACTATGGTGTTGTTCACGATGATCGCGAGGATAGCCGACGGTTTGCCGCTCGCCGCTACCATGCAAGAGGACGAACAGGTTAACCGATGTGTTTTCATTCTCGTTCCCGCAATCCAAACGTCATCGTGGCGACTTTACGCTCCCAGATTCCAGCAATTCGCCGGAGTATCGATTAGCAACAGCGCCGAATCTTCGATAATGAACGATCATGAATTCCTCAATAATAACGCCGATTTGCCGAATTGTTCCATATTTCATTCTAGTTCGCGTCGATAATGGCATTCGATTCCTTTCGGAGCGGCAAACTCGATGATGTAACGATTAATTAACGTTTATTCATTGCTTTTTATTTCGTATCGATTACAGACGGGCAAAAACATCCTCGATTACCAGAATCAGGCTAAGATGTTGTTCAGAAAACTCGGACCGCAATCTCCCGCCAGATGTACGATAGAAACCGGTCCGTTCCTCTTTCAGTAAGTTCTCGGAATGCATTCGTCTACGATTGATTCTGCGCTATTACCATTTCTACCCGTTGCGCAATAACTTTCCATGATTCTTGCAGCTATCTGATCGAGAACGAAGTTTGCTACTTGGTTCTGTGCGAAAAAAATTGGAGCAAACGTCTGGCATACAGTTATCTCGAAGACATAGCGCAGGAATTCCATGCCCAGTACGGCAAACGCGTTAACACAGTCACGAGGCCGTACACTTTTATCGAATTTGGTAAGAATTTTTTCTCAATTTTACACAAACTGTGACAAAGATAGACGGGGAGGAAAAAAAATGCAGAAATTTCAAAATATCACCGTTAACGATGCAGTCTCGCTGTGTGTGAGAAGTCAGAAAAAATTCAACCATACAGAAGGTGCTAAGAAGATTAATTTTCGATAATAATTATTGGAATATTAGTAAGAAAATCATCATTCAACGAATTATCCGATAATCTAACTTTTTCTTTAGCCGACATTTATGGGCCGAGTTTTCCGATTACTTACGAATTTTTTGAGAATTTTTTCAATTTTCGAAAATTCATGATTTTTTATGCATAGATAAAAAATAGTTTTTTTCGAAAACCAAAAAAAAAAATGCTCCAAAAGTGAAAAAGAGTATTTAAAAAAATGTACAAACTAATTTCGGCCAAAGAAAAAGTTAGATTACCGGGTAATTCATTAAACAATGATTTTACTTAGTAATTTGTTAATCATTTTTTACCATTGTTATAGAAAATTAATGTTTTCAGCATCTTCTGTATAGTTGAATTCTTTCAGATTTATATAACATCGGAAATCTTTCAATTTCACATGAAACACACTCATTACCAAAGAGTAATCGATCCGTGATCTCATTGCGTTAATACACAACGCCTTCTTAGACGTTTACTTCCTTATATTTATGAGAAAATATATCTATTATTAATGCATTAATTGATTTATTTATTTATTCAAGGGATGAGCCCTTCTACAATTTGCACAGATAATACATTTCTTTTCCAAGAGAGTGGAAAGTAATTGTGCAATAGTAATGAATAGTTGGAATTCCCCGACGCTATGCAATTGTTTGATAATCGAGGTCCTCTTAACGCATTGGCGTACCGACTCTGAAGGCTGCTGTTCTTACGAATTTGTGCTATTATACAAATAATGAATATTTATATGAAATTTATATGCAAATTGTTGTATAGCTTGTAATTTTGCTTTCAGACACTTACATCCAAAAGGCGAAGAAAGCATTTTCCGACGGTAGATCGAGGAGGAACATGAACGCGTTGAACAGCCAATTGCAGGATGTGCAGCGAATAATGGTACAAAATATCGACGATGTTCTGCAACGCGGCACGGTACTTTCGGAACTCGACACGAAAACGCAGAATCTCTCGATGCTCTCGCAAAAGTATCGAAAGGACGCGACCCATTTGAACAGCAAATCCATGTACGTCAAAGCGGTCGCGGGCCTCGTCGCATTCGCCGTCTTCCTCCTCTACTTCTTCATCCTCTAGTCGAAACGAATCGACCGGAGAATCGTGAGGACGAATTTACGAGAGATAATCGCGCGTTTTTCACCCAGAGAGAAAAAAATAAGAGGTACTTTTTGGTAACGGGAAAGTTCGAGGAGGTCGCTCATTCGTCATTGTATACGAACTATCCTTGCGTTCCCACTTGTTAAACTGTAAGATGGATTAACTTAGATGCGAGTCGCTGTAACAATTCGGCGCGAGGATTAATGAAAAAACATAAAGAAAAGAGAACGCGGCGCTCGAGCGATGCGAAAAAGATCGCCGTGGCCGTTCGCGAGGAACCGAAGCGATAGAAAACTTTTTAATGAAACAGAATTTCCAGCTAATGGGACGAAATAATTCAATGTGAAAAGCTCGAATAGCCGATAGAAATAGGAAAGAAACGCTTTAGGGTCTCCCCGGCGAACGAAAAAAAAAATACTGTGTGAAAGGTAGTTTATGTCTATTATTACGTTGATAAAACACAATGAGTATTCTCGTAGATGCGAAACAAAAAATCCTGGAGGTACTTCCCTATTCGCGAGAATGCATCAAGGATCGAAATCATTTCCACTTGCGTGAATCCATTGCCTTGTACAATGTTTTGTTTAGTTTTTTTTTTCTATCCTACGTAATATCACGGATCGCTGTCCCTGTGATATTGAAAAAGAAAAGAACGTCTGGGATTGTGGTGGGTACGCCTGGAAATGTTCGGGAAACCACGCGCGACGGCTAAATATTGAGCCACTTCTTTGTAAACACAATTTTAAGAAAATAAATATATATTTATTGTCGATCGCGAATGTGATTGGCTCATTCATCGAGACGAAAGCGAATAATGAAAAATCAACTCGTCGGTAGAGAGAGACGAGCGAAACATCAACTTCGATAAATACAATTCGATTTTTGCCGCTATTGACCGAAGTGAATTCAGCAATGCGAAGTTACAGAGTTTCAACAGAGTTTTCCTGCAAAACTGTACAATAAACGACATAGATTAGATTTATTTGTTCAGTTTGTTGCAAATCGCCCAGAATTCGCAGAAATTCCGGTACGAAGTGGTATTTACATTCGCATCATAATGGAAGCGCAGAGTTGTATAAAGCGACTATCGAAAGACTAATTGTCAACATTTCTAAAAGTTACGATGTAACATTAATGTACAATATACTCGCTTGTAATGGAATCGAAAGTGACCACGATCGCCTCACTCGAGTTCGTTTGTCTCGCCACAATTTGACCGAACGTAGAATAAACGATTATCCGTTTTCGTGAAACATCGCGTAAACTCAGTGCTCCATTTTCACCAGTTGATTGTACTCGAGTAGATTAAATTGCGACGAAGAATCACCTCTCGAAATGCCGTGGCTCGACTTTCTCGAAGCTTCCTCGTCGGAATCCGTGAACTCCGCGTCGAAGAAAAAATTCACCGGCTCCGCTTTCTCTTTCGGCTCGAGTTTTTCGGCAACGAACGGCTGCTTTCCTTTTCGTCTCCGCCTGTCCTCGTGCCTCGCCGGATGTTCCTCGATACTCTCCTCGTCGTCTGAAACAATCTCGATGGTTTTTGTGTTATCGATTGTCGCGGTTCGAGATTCCTTAAAATACAATGATTCTTTTTCTTTCCCCGTTTCTCACCGGAATCCACTATTTCGTACATGTCGCAATGATCCTTGAGTATAACGTGTATCGTCGGAAATTCGATAATCGTTTTTTTCGCGAGATTTTCTCTCAGCGTCAGCGTCGGATCGAGCTCGTAGTATCGCGAATCGGATCTCTTAACTTTCTCAGCTTTGAGCAACACTTTGAGACCCGGCAATTCGGCGGCTCGATAGAATTCCAAACGCTCCTGGAGTATCGCTCGCGTGTTTTCGTCGTCGTCTTTGGACCGCTCCTCGGTCAAATTCACGGGATCCAGAATGCTCGCTACGAGATCCGCGAGTCTTACGCCGTCCTGCACTCTGCGAACGAAACGGAAGCGTTTTACATTCGTTTCCCGGATAAGAGCGGATGGATCGCGTACCTCTTCGATATCCATTTGGTGTTCTCGGCCTGCGGAAATATCCACTCTATCCTCCAGAAGAGCTCGTTCGTCTTCCATTTGAAGAACGTCGTGTTCTCTTTGTGTCTACTGAAATTCTGTGGCATGAATTCCAACCGTACGCCGCCTTGCTGCGCCGCGCATCTCAATTTCATTAAGTGCTAAAATTTATTAATCATTCGTTTTTTATTTTTTTTTATAATTTTTTCTTTCAAATTAATTTTCCTATCGACTAGAAAATGTACCGCTAGCTTTGTCACAACTAGCACAAAAATTGATATTTCTTTGTTTTACGCACCACAGGTAGATTGTTGAATCTTGTACATTTTTTTGACGGATCGCGCTGCAGTCGATCGACCGATCTGCCAACTTCCTCAAGCAGACGATAATCTGTCATTTGTAAAATGCGTTAAATAGTTTATTTGAAAAAAACAATTTATATGAAAAAAAAAAAAAAACTATAAATTTTACGAAAGTTTATGTACATAAAAAATATATATATTTTTTCTTAACAATTTTTTTTTTAAATCCATTCGAAAATATTTCCACAATGACTTTTCCGTTCTTACCGCTCAGTAGATCAAGATCGGTAAACGCATTGAGAGGGACGAATTTCGTTTTGTCTCGAATGCCGCTGCAATCGAGCTCCTTTTTGTGAATGTTTACACACGTGAGACAGCACGTTCTAACCTCGCATTTCGGACATGTATATTTCGCTTTGTTCGCCGCGCAAACTTCGCAGTTCTCCAATCTGCAATTATGACAAATGAAACGATGAATATTTCGTTGTTCATTGTGGAAGTAAAATACAGGGAGACACAAGTGTTTTTCGGTGTTTCGCGACAATCGAGTTTGAACGTACTTATCGGTGATGGTCGCCATCTTGAAGCGGCTCAAAGCGGCTGACGCTAAAGTTGTCGATCTATAGACTCAAGAGGGGGTGAAAGTCGTTTCGCGCTGTCTCTCTCGCTCTACCGCGAACACCCATAATGCTGTCTCTCTCGCTCTAGTTACGTGGTCACGTGACTTTCACATCCCGTTAACGTGAGTGAAATACAATGAGAGTGCCTCTCTGTCGCTCCGCCGCGAGAGTCGATAGCGCTATCTCTCTCGCACTCGGTAGGGTTTCACCTACTCTCGAGTGAATGTGAAACACATTCTCAGTATGTCTCTCTCACTCCGCCGAGAGCGCCAATCGCGCTATCTCTCTCGCACTCATACGAGTTTCACATCACCTCAAGATAAAAGTCCTAGTTTATGACCCTTCCGAGCAACTCCCTCACTGTACGCGCTCAATGAGTGTCGCGGTGTGTGACCGCCCAAACGCGCTATTCCCATTGGTTGCATATCGAATGATGGGGGCAGCCAACACTGTTACAAGTCAGAGCTAGCTATCCGGGGTCAGAAACCGGGACAGGGTCAGAAGCTGGGCCGTTTACCAGATACAGCCTTCAGAACTACAGAACAGCACTTCGATTCAAGATATTCATGGAATTTTTATGCATTTTTCGGCGGTCTGACGAATGTTCGACGAACATGCGGAAATAATTTTTTTTTTTACAGATGAAGAAATTCAAGCCGCGGCACTCGAGAGCAATTTAAGGGGAACCGAAACGACTGGGAGTGCATATAGCAATAGCAATTTTGCAATCGACTTTTCACAATAGTGAAATTTTTTTTTACAACAAAGGAAATTCGCACTGGATGCGAAACGACTTACCGCATCTGGCTTATATTTTCTATTTTACCGAAAAAATTTGCATCCAGGAAAAAGTTGACTACAGTTTTCGTTACCGACCACGGTATTTTACTTCACCTTAATGGAATAGTCAGAAAGTTAATCGCCACGCTACAGAAACAATAGTGTAAAATTTTGCAAATGCCTCGGTCTTGTTTCAAACTTGGGAAAAATGTTGAGAATTACAAATAAAATTGAATTTGTTGAATACGCGGTTGTAAGCATCGTCGCTGTTGTTCTATCGAATAAACCACGGTATTCTATAATAGCAAGAAAATAATGATAGTTGAATTTCAAAAAAAAAAAAAAAAAAATGATCTCGACGTTTGTGAAATTTGAGCCGAAAGGTACAAAAAGAAGTTCTCATCGACTGCGAATTCCTTTGCAAAATTATTCTCGCACTCCGGTTGTTTTATTAATAAACTACGAATTATCATCTATATTTACAGGCAAGGTAAGCGAGTCGGTCTAAACTCGAAAGAATACGAGACAATCATCGTCGAGATAAATTAAAATACGGATAATTTCGCTTTGTCTTTGCGTTGATTCTGTTCGGCGGCGATGTGCCTCTGAGTCGAGCGCAAACCCGTGAGCTCGTTCTGCTTCTCGTTGTACTGCATCGCAATATTGTTGTAAGGCACGCTGCCTTTGGCGTGACGCACGAGAGAGTCCATCAGTTTTGACGATTCTTTCTCCAGTCGCGTTATGTTTTCGCCTATTTGAAAACTCGCCACGTTGAGACCTCGATTAGTTTGATTCTTGTAGTTACTTTTAGTTTTCGATGTGCCGGGCTCGCCGGGCTCGTCCGCCGCTGAAACGGAAATCACCTTGTTCGATGCAACTTACCGATCTTCTATCGATTTTAGATATGAAAAATGGTATTGCGCGAAGAAATGCACTCACGTTTGTCTCCCAATGTCGTGTTGATAAAATTGAAAACGTTGCTCTTCTCCCGCGCTATTTCTCGCTGATACTGTTTCTCGCGTTGGTGTTCCATTTTCTGTCGCTGCTTCCGCATCTTTCGCTCGGCGGAGAATAAATCTTTGTCGCCACCCGCGTGCTCGCGCAGTTCCATGCAGTGATCTGTGATTGCGGAAGCGATGTTGAATATTCATAATCTGAATATCAGGAATTTCGTCGTTGTTGCGCATTTATCATTGTTACCCAGAGATTTTCCAGCTGGTAGTACAGTAGCTTCGACCGGAGCTATTCTGCCGTCGGCTCTTTTGCCAAGACCGGTACCGAGCACGTAACCCATTTGAACCATCAATTTGCTGCCAATTCCCCGTGTGTGTTCCTCCCACTTTCCCAAAGGTTCGCTCGTGTTCAGGCTCAACAGAGATCCGTGTATCGGAACTTGCTCCTCATTATCGGCCGCACCGTTGTCGCAATCGCTGTCGTCCGACGAATCGGACATCTCCAAATCCGCATCCTCTGTTCGAATGATACATTCATTAATCGAGAGTCCGGTCGATTTCGATTTCGATATTTCGAAAAAAAGAACGACGCGTTTCGCTAACCGAGAGGAAGAAGATCTTGAACTGCGGTTTCGACGATGTTACCGCTAGCTTCAAATTTAATTCTATAATCGTCACCGTCCTTCTCCGGAATCTTGAGTATCACGCATCTGTGCCACAAATTATTTTTCTGCTTCGCAAGAACTCGACTGCCCATTTTCAACGACGGAAAATCGGGCTCTCTGTACTCCCGGAGGCTCGAAAGAGGAACCACTTCTCCGTGGGAGTAATGGCACTGTTCGTCGGAAAATTTGCACGCACCGTCGAGATAATAAGGGCACGGTAGCATTTCTCTGTGTGTCGGATTTACGAACAGCACTCTGACCTGCATAGAGTACAAATATATGGGTTTGTACTAATCTATCCGTTGACCAGAGACTGTATGGTCGATTATATCGAGGTATAATCGAGTTTGTACATCGTTTCGTTCATCAACATTATAAAAATATATAATCGTTAATTCGTTCGTCTCTGACTCGTGAGAACTCAACGAAACGGAATTGAATCAAAATACTTGTAATCAATCAAAAAGAAGATGTCCGTTGCAATGCACTCTTCTTGTTTCTGTTGTAAATATGACATAATTAACATGAACTAACATGAAAATATGACATAATTTTCCTAATTGTCAAATCGTATTTTCTGCGATGTGAAAAACGCGAATTTTTCATGAAAATCCTGGTATCTTAAAAACTAATAGTCATACAAAAAACCGTTTGAGACAAAAAAAGGTGCAGGTACGAATGACCTGGAGAAAAAAATAATTGTACATTTTTTGGAATCCATCGATGGTCAATTTCCATGAAAAGAATAGACTATAATATTTTTTCTAGCCGATATGTCATCTTCGATTCGTCTAAAAAACCTTCGACATATATTCCGAAGTGTGTACATGCTCTGTTTACCTTTGGTTATTCAGAAAAAGTATATTATATGATATATAAAAAAAATGAACGAATAGCGATATATATAACTACTCTCTATGAAAAATTGCTTTTCCCGAAAGACTACTATTAAACAAAACATAGCCACCGGACGGACGTCCGTGTTTTTAAAAACCATTATAGATAACATATTAAGTGAAAAAAAATTATTTTAGTTTATTTTTCATGGAAATAGACCTTTTTTGGATTCCAAAAAAATCATAAAAATTTTATTCAATAGTTTATTTGCACTTGCAAATTTTTTTATTCGTATCACCAATAGTTTGAGAGATACAAGGATTTTTAAGAAAGATCCACCTTCTCTGCGTCTCAAAAAAATTCAGTCTGACAATTCTGAAAAGATGTATAAAAATTACTTGTAAATAATAACGCATTCTGTTGAAATAGCGAGTTTCTTTTTTCTTTTTGACCGTTTGAGAGCGAATGAGCGGCATATACGATTGAAAAAAGGAATGCGAGTCAAATGAATAAAAATATAGTTGAGGTAATTTGGAGACGTTTATCGAATTACCTTGATATCGTTAATACTGGAGATGGATTCCTCGTCGTCTCTGTGTATACAGGACACCATAGCGTTATGATAGCCCGTGCCGCCCCAACCGCTACCGTGGGGAGCTCGGCATTTCATACCCTCTAGGGCTTTCAGCTCGTCCTACAATTGGAACTTGCGCCGTATAAACTTACATATCTCGGGCTATGGGGGGCCCCTTATCCAAATATTATCTTACTGACTTCTATGTCGTCGGAGGCATTTGTACTTTTGTCTCTCATCTTGGAATCCTCGGATGGCCGCTCCAGTTCTGCCTGGAAAAAAAAACTTGGCTCGAATGGTCGTATCTCAACGGTTTCATATGCCCGATAATGAAACCTACTAGTCTTTACCTTGAACACGGCATATTCCCGCGCCATAGGATCGTCGTCGTCTTCGGACGTTCCATCGGAACGATTTCCCTCGGAATTTGTCAATTTAGCGCTTTCCAAGCTCTCGCGCGTCAGCGTAATGAGCTCTCGCATGTCCGACTGCAGGCTGAGCAAATTGTCCCTGTCGGAGCCTTTGGCCGTGGCTGACAGAGCCAATTGCACTTGCGACAGCTGCAAGTTCATTGATCAGCGACTTTCAATGTCCGTTAGGTTAATGACAGAGAACGAAATTGCGGATCGCGCGAAGATCGGACTTTGCGAAAGCGTTACCTGCTCCTCGTACTGTTCTATCGAATTCTCTAAACTCCGAATGTCCGTCATTGTCGCTGACAGATCGAGAGCTTGATCGGTGTCAATTGTCAAATATGTATATGTCGTACATTATATTTTATATTCTCGGGTCGCGAAATCGCAACACGGAACCTTTCGTTTGTGTGTTTGTTGTTTTTGGGCCGACCTGTGTGCGACTGCGCCGACCCCTTGCGGCGACATCGGACCTCGTGCATTCCGATCCGCGGTGTCCGGGCGGCACATGCCCCGTTCAAACTGTACCGATAACGGATGAGGAAGGGATCGATATACAAGAGCGTGCGAATTGCCAAATTGAAAATTAACGTGCCAAATTTGTCGGAAGATAGAGCATAATTATTGCGGCTCAAATTTGCACAGCCCAAACGCATCGGTTCGGGGATAATAAAACAATTGAAAACATTCACTGGGAACAGATTGATAAGGATTTGGTATTAGTCATCTTCTTCGGTGACCAGTCAAAAAATTGTCGCGCAACTCATTGGAGAACGCGCGATAGTACAGAAATTCGGCATTATTTTTTTTCGTAAGGATCAATCAGTATATCGCCAATTCTAGTGCTGGAACTTTTATGCCCATATACAATCGGAATCGCCGTTAGATATGACGAAAGCAAGGTACGCCTTTCTCTCAATGTCGTCCGCTTGAGTGGCCAATAGCTGTCGAGGATTCGCCGCGCGAGACACACACGCGACATGCCCTCTGAAGGCTTTGGTCAAAAGGAAAAGACGTCGCTGAATATTCGGAGGACAAAGCGGCGAGGCAGTCAGCTGCGGAGCGTGCGTTCTGGTGCTTTCCTCCTGTCGAAAAGCTCACTCTGTCATAAAACGGGCAAAGACCCATCGTAAACACAATCGGACGAATCGTAAAGTACAAACAAAAAGCCCGATTCTCCGTAGTCCGCGTACGGCGCAGCTCGAGGCTGGTCTTTCGGGGGATACCTATCCCTTGCAGCGCCCGCTGAGTGAGACACTCGTTTTTTCATTTTATTTGTTTTTATTCGTTTGCGTACACTCGCTCGCGAAGCTTCCGCATCTCGAATCTTCGCGACGTTATTTCGGCACAATGAGTATCGAGTGCACCATATGCTACGAACATCTACAATCGTCCGAAGCTATTTACCACACCCCGTGCGGTCATGTTTTTCATCATGCGTGCCTCACTCGGTGGTTCGAGAGGTGAGATATCGATATAACAATAATACAACTCGGGAGCGAAAAAAAACACGAACGACACGATGATTCTTTGGTCGGAGTGCTTCCCCTATCGCACACGTACCCTCGAATGATTAATAGCGATAGCGTTTCTCGACTCGGCCGCGATTGGAAAGATAAAAGAAACGCGACACGCCGTGATGCGACTAAAATCGTCGGTGCTCCGACGCTAGCGAGAAACTTGGCGTTTTCGCGTTATACGCAATAATACGCAATACGCGCGGCGACACTCGCGTCCGAAATGCCACAAATGCTCCCTGTGTTATTAACAAAAAAAATCATTAATAAACAAATAAATATTAAAAATAAATTAAAACCTTAATATTTCATTGATAGTGCGAATGGAATTTCATGAAAAACGATAAATATAGCTAAGGGGACATGAATCTCTCGATTCGAGGCGTGGAATTAAAAAATTCAGCAAATTAGCACAGTTTGGACCGAATCGGCAAAACGAAACGCACCGATGAAAGTCTTTTCTCATCGATAATTAAGCCGAGAGTCGGCTAGGTGCATAAAATTCACCGGAACCATCCCGTCTCTCGCGGTAGAAAAGCTCCTCTGTGCAAATGTCGCTGCGACTTCCAGTTTACGATCATTTCGAAAGCACGATTGGTTCAAGGTAATGCGAAACTTGTACATGCGCGAGAGAGACGAAATGGTGAAACCTGATTTAATGGACAAAAGACGAGAATGTAGCTCTTCAGAATTATTTTATGGAGAGCAACAATCTCGTCGTTTATTCGCACGACTTACCTGGACAATAAAATTTGGATTACAGTTTTTGTTACCCATCCAGTAGTATCGCTCCACCTTCGTTTATAAATAATTTTTGCATCGCCGGTTCTTCGCGTATCCTCAAAGTTTTAGCAAAAAATTAGTTATAGCTCAGTTTTTTTAAGTCTTGCGTCAAATCACTTAAGAATGACGACGTCACAATGGAACAAGGTGAATTTACGAGATATTCGAGTACATCGCGCCGTATCCATGAATAGAACTGCGTACATTGAGGAAAAGTCATAACCGAATAGAGCCTAACATTATAGCGGTAAAGGACATAAAAAATATATGTAAAGGTAATTCGCGGATTTTCCCAAGCGGACGAACCCAGTGAGAATTGTGAAAGATCCTATCGTGATCTCATCTTGGTCGACGCATGAAAATAAATGAGAAACCGTAGAGACGCGATAGGATTTTTTTGTGAGGCGGTTTCAAGTAAATTCATTGTACGATGCTTAGAAAGCAAATTCTTCAAAGAGGTAAAATCAGGTATATCATATCGATGGTTGCCGAGGTATGATTTTTCTTCCAACACCTCCATAATTTAGCTCGCTCAACCTCCTTGAGAATCACGGTTTTACAGCAAAGGAATTCGATATTGAGAAATTTTTATTTTCGAGCTTTTATTTTATGTCGCATCAACATCGAGATTTTAGCGACCAGCCTTGCTTCTACGTAAATTACACGATTATATATCAAAATTACGTTCTGTCGTACAAATTGATTTTCTTCAGCATCTCTAGTAATCTTTCGCAGTGTTTATTTTCATTGAGACGCATTTTTTAAGCCCGAGAGTGCTTGTAATTGCTGTCAAATTGAGCGGAGACTTGGGCAATTTATTAAGATACTTTTGAAACGAGATTTCGTGTAAATTCGGTAGGCGGTACAGTAGAACCTCGATTATCCGAACCAATTGGGACCGAGACTAGTTCGGATAATCAAAAGTTCGGATAATCATGACGTGGTTTTTTTTATTTGGGGACGGGATCAGAAACAACATCTTCTCAGATAAAAACAATAGATATCTATTAAAATTCGACATATATATTAACGTTCAATATACTTTAAAGATCTGAAAAAAATCGAATGTATTGAATGCACAAAAATATATTAAAATTGCGCGAGTAATCTCCACAAGCGGACTGACTAGCGCTCGAAGAAATAAAGAAGAAGACAAAAAATTTCACCACGCGCGGTTCTCGCAAAGATACATTGTTGCTCACGGCGGTAACAGCGAGCAACAATGTATCTTTGGCGCCAACGTTCGGATAATTGAACGTTCGGATAAACAAAGTCACCGTTCGGATAATTGAGGGTTCGGATGATCGAGGTTCGGATAATCGAGGTTCTACTGTACTTTAGAAAATAAATTGTTAATAATTGCAATTGCGGAGCATAGAAATATGATGTTAGAACGATAAGCACCAAATTATTTCGATACGAGAAGATCAACTTTTTGCAAACTTTATTATAATGTTGCATACGAGCTTTTTAAAATTTATTTATTCATTATTCAAAGACGAATGCCCTATGAAATTTTTTTAACGAAAATTCAATGTACCGATACTGGAAGCTTTAATGTATAAGCTGTTAGGTTAAATTTCATTTGCAATTATGATAAGAAATGCTATGTAGAGTGTATCGAAGATGTAGTCAACCGGTACTTTTTAACAATTCAATAATTCACTCGATTCAATCAAAATCAGCGCCCAATGAAAAATTATGTCGCGATTCTTCCACAACTAGCGAAAGCTTCTTTATGCTTTTTTTGACTTGCCTCGCATCCGTTTAATCGAATGGCATGATGCTTGGACAGGTCGAAGACGTGCCCCGAGTGCAGGCAAAATGTAGCCGACACGGCGATCAAACGGATCTACTTGCACTTCTCGCCGGACAGCGCGGACGATTCGTCAGCATCGATTCGGACGGATATCGCGGGATTGAATCACATGCTGCTGATCAAAGAACTCGAGATAATCGAGGGCAACTCTAATAATGCAAAATTGTCGGCGTTGCTGAAGGTGAAGGACAGCGAGATCGGCAGATTGAAGACTGCCGCTTGGATCGCTCAAGAGGAGATCAAAATGTTGCGTTTTACCGTCGAAACGCAGCTGAAAGACATGTTCGCTTCCAGGGGACAGGTCGCTCAACTTACGAAGGAACGAGACGAATTGATCAAGTACGCGCTGCTTTTCAATAAATAAAAATAATTTATCTTCACAATAATTGTCGTTCCGCATTAACATTCTTGATTTAAACGTGTGTTATCTTAATTTTTTTAGCTCCTCGGAAGCTCACTGGGACGAAATATCAAAAATGTTCGACGGCATAGAAGATCGGAAAGTGCTCGTGGATATGATTTCCGTCATGAAGAGGTAAAGTTATTTTTACTTTTTTTTATTCATAAAAAGTTTGTTTCCGTCCCGTTGAAGTGAACGGTCGAATGTCAGGTTCGCTCCTCTACTCGATGAATCGTAAAATCCACCTCGGTGGGTTGTATACACGACCAAAATTACACAAATCCACGATAATTCAACGCGACATTTTTCGTTACAGACAAATGGCGGATAATCTTGCGATTTTGGAAATCGACAAGATCGTATTACAAAAGAGGATAGAAGATCTCGAATCGAGATTGAACATCAACGGATCGTCGACACCCGCTTTCGGGGCGTTGCTTCGAAAGATCGATCAGGTAGACGCGTATGTTTCGACTTTAACGAAAAAGCTGAAGACTCACACGCCGACCGATTGCACGAACGGAAATCCAAGTGTTTCCGGTGGACCCATCGACGTTATAGATCTTACCAAAGAAATTGTGCAACCGGTGATAGATCTAACGGACACTGATACGGTGGAGCCGCCTGTCGTAAACGAGATCGCCGTGAGCTGGCCTCTCGCGAGTTGACACAATCGCGTAAGTTCACCGAGCGAATTGAAGCGAAGCATTGAAAATTACCGGATTATTTTCAATTCCGTTCGAGACTATGCAAAAACTCCTTAGGCTCGTTGACGAACGGGGAAAAAACTGTAATCGAACGAGTATTGCTCCGAGACGGGTTTACAGTTTTTTCGGCGAGGAACGACGAGAACGAGAACGCTCGCGAAGTAATTTTGCGTTTTGGCGTTGCTCATCGCTATTCTACCGAGACACTAACGCCGATCCGGAAGTTCTTTCCGCGCCGAAAAATCTGCCGTTTCTGTTCGACTGATGGACGCATTTCAGAGTAACGTTGGGAACGGAACGAAAAAAATCGGGCTCGCGGAGGATCGAGAAAATGCAACTTCGGCGAGATAGCGCGGAGCGAGAGATTATTTTTTTTAAGTCTGATACAGCAGAGTCGTTCGATGGCTTTGAGTGGAGTGTTGAGAAAATATTGCGCGGATTAAATTGCGGAGAAAATAAAACGAGGATTTATTGAGGCAAGGTGAAATATCGCAGTCGGTAATAAAAACTGTATCGCTGTTTTCTCTGAGATACCTGGAATTTAGCCTTCCAAGAAAATAGTATACCACTGCAAAGCGAATAGGCGCAGTGGCATTCTATTGCTATTCGGCGCTAAGCTTCCCACCTCCTAGAAAAGTAGCGTCGCAGTTTTTATTATCGACTGAATACAACTAGGTAGGCAAGGAGGGTGTTTCACCCTCGCCTCAAGGTGATGTGAAACTTGTATGAGTGCGAGAGAGATCGCGCGATTGGCGCTTTCGGCGGAGCGAGCGAGAGAGACGCACCGAGAATATGTTTTACAACGCCCAGAGGCAAAGAGATTCGTTTTCATCGACTTGCGAGAGGCTCTGGTCTAATTGAATTATTTGCTTTTGATGCGAGAAAAAAAGAAAATTTAACGCGACATTGCGTTTAGATTAAGTATCATTGGATAGGGAAATGTCGTCCGAGTGTCGCGGTAACGAGACCGTAACTTCCGACAGCCCGCAAATAAATTTTTCGTGTAAATACATAACTGATTGCGAATGAAAGAAAGAAAAAAAAAAAAAAAAAAAAAAAAACGCAAAATGGAAAAGCAAAGAGATACGAGAGCTCGAATTCGCGATCACGGGACCTCAATAATAGTACCTGCGATTACAATAAGATGAGATGAAACCGATCCTGAATTCCAGTCACAACATTTATATGTCGAGACAGTGTACATAAGTTCGTAAGGCCGATCACGTGTTTCAATGTACGAGGATTAA
The DNA here is from genome assembly GCA_963924025.1 of Ischnus inquisitorius. Taxonomy (NCBI): domain Eukaryota; kingdom Metazoa; phylum Arthropoda; class Insecta; order Hymenoptera; family Ichneumonidae; genus Ischnus; species Ischnus inquisitorius. The sequence continues at coordinate 3,523,955 of OZ001245.1, forward strand.
ATATTAAAGATACATTGAACCGTTAATGGACTGAACTACATGAAATTATTTTGTTTCTTTTCTCATTGATATTCTTGTAGATTCTTTCGTCGTTCATCGGTCGATATATAGAACGGGTTTTATCGATATATAAGTATCTGAGATTAGTACCACTAATCTCGGGAAGTATCGCTCTTCGGTAGTTTATCCGTTCCCCACCGCGGCAGTAGCTGTGCGAACAAAGTGGCGCTACCGAAGAATGAGCCGCGTGATTCGTCAACGCAGCGATTCGGTATCGTCGCCACCCAATGGGTACGCGCTTCTGTTGTATCGACGCGCAGTATCCGTCGAATTCGAGAGAGCTACGACAATAACAGTGACAATTCCATGACGATCGCTCGGAATGAAACGTTAATCAAGTTCGAACGGGTTTTACGGTGAATGTTTTTTTCGTTCTCGCGATGAACGTCGAGTGTGTCATATGTTTGGAGAGTCTTCAACCGGCCGAGGCTATTTCCAACACGCCGTGCGGTCATGTTTTTCATCATCCCTGCGTGTCGAAGTGGTTTCAAAGGTGAGTCGAATGACTTTCTTCCCGTCGCGATGTGTTTTTTTTTCGCCGTTTATAATAATCGAAAATTATCGAATGAAAGAACCCCGCGCGCGTCTCGTGCTCGTTGCCGTCGCCGCGTGTTCTTCGACCAACGTAAACGCGACTCGCCGGCGAGTCGCACGCCCGAACGACCGGCCGTTTTTTCACGAGAGATAAACAATCGCTCGCGCGTACTTTCGCGTCCTATTTGTCGCTCATTCGTTGCGCGCATTCGGCGGTGCAGCGTCGAGTTCCCGCGAGTTTGTTTTAACCCCGAACGACCGGCCTTTGTTTGCGAGCGATAAACAACGACACAACAATCGTTGTTCTGTACTTTTGCGTCCGACTTTTTGGACATTGTTTGTCGCTTATATTGTGGCAATGCAGAGTCGAGATTCCCGCGCGTTGTAACTCCCGGTGAGACGGCCTTTGTTTACGAAGGATAAACGCCGATTCCTCGTGCTTACGTTTCAGGCTTTTTACGGTAGACAGAAGAATCGTTTTTCGTCGCATATAAATCGAGCTTTGGACGACAAACGGACGATTTCGTTCATACAGATTTAATATTTTTGCTTTTTTTACGATCTTTATAATAAACGACGAAAACTTTTTTTTCAACCAAAGACAAGTTTACCGTCGATTTTTTTTTTAAATTAATTCGTTACTTATCTTTCAACAAAAAGTTTGACGATTTACCATCCGTAGTCATTTCCTTCTTGCGCGTTTCCTTACCGTCGGTTAGTTACAAAGATAAATATTAATTTTTCCACTAATTCCACAGATCGTCGACCTGTCCGGAGTGCAGAAAGAAAGTTCACGGCAAAAAGCTTCACAAAATATACTTCAACTTCGTCGATGAGGATACCGTCATGGGCGAGCTAACGTCGATGTTGGAGACGGAGATCGAGACTCTGAAGCACCAACTGACGGTCAAGGAAGAAAAGATAGCTCGAGGCATCGAGACTGAAAATATCTTGTTGGAGAAGAACAAAGTTCTGCAAAGTCACATAAACGATTTGACAACGGAGATGAGAGACGACGTGGCGAAACTTGAAAAGATCAAAACGAATGTGCAGAGCGCGGGGTAAGAATGAACAACAAGAAACTATGATTTTATTGTCACGAATTCTTAAGATAAAATTAATCAATTACTTCGATTGATAATAATAATAACAATAATAATTAATAATTAATCATAATTAATAATAAATGATCAATTAATAATGAATTACCAATTTATTATGTAGACCTCTGTTCTCATCAATTTTCCATTCTTCTTTATTCTCTTTCAGCAATGAAATAGACGAGATAATTGAGAAATTACGGATAACGATCGAAGGATGCATATCAGAGAAGTGAGTTTCTTTTTTTTTTTTTAACACATTTTTTTCACATTTGAATATTCTTTAATACACTCTTTGCCACGTTTTTCAATTTCAGAACGGCGGATGCGCCGAATTCAACGGATCTAATCATCTTTAATTCTGCGGAATAGATCGATGGGCAAAGTTTGTAAGCTAAAAAATTGTTCACGATTAAACCGAAAGAAAACTACGGAAATGAAGTGTCGATGAGTGCGCGCTGCGCGCCATATCCACCCACGGTGCAACTAACTCTTCGTAATGGAGATACGCGAATTTGTGATAACGCGAAACTCCGCGGTTACAATGACCAAAACTTAACTGAGCGTATTAAAGGCATGAATGTTTATTACTAATTATGTTTAATCGTAAATCAAAGTATAAGCGTTATTAAAAACAAAGGCGTTCATTTGAAAACGACCTTACTTCATTGTTTGTTTGAGGAAAGTTTTTTTTTACATAATACATTTTATAATGAGACAATCCAAAAAAATTCGTATTCCCAAAATTCGTAGAGTCGAGAATTTTTCATAGATTCAACAGCGCTGCTATTTTGTTTTCCTTATCGATTGTTGGTCAAGTAGGCATTGACTTACCGTAACACACGAAGTCACGAGTACCGCAATTAAAATTGCAATGTACTCCGAAAATTATTACTGACGAATAGAATCGAAAAAAAAGGCAACGCCTTTCGTTTTGAATAAAATATTTTTTTTTTCAAACAGAAAAATTCGCTTTTTCGTCTATACGATAGGAAAAAAAATTCCTAAAGATTTTGCTGGTGATTGAAAATAGCACAGGCCTCGGTAGCGCAGTAGGCAGCGCGTAAGTCTCATAATCTTAAGGTCGTGAGTTCGATCCTCACCCGGGGCATTACTTTTGATAATTTTGCCCCAAAATAGCCTGGATAACGCAGGATCGACCGGGCTCAACACTTTTTTTATCGCGATAGCGCGTGAAGAAAACTTTTGGAGCTTCGCTGCTTTCGGTAGACGACTGCACAACGACACTATTAAGGGGTGAGTTATGTAAATGTAGTGACGATAGTCGAGTGGAGTAGCGAATTCGTTATTCTCCATTCGCATCCATCGCCCGCGTCGAAGTTAAAACGAGTTTTGAATTGTTCGCAGGACCGACCCTTTAGGGATTTCAACAATTTGCAAGCAAACATGCTATTAAGTGCATGGAAAGCCGAGGGCCATTCGGAGTCTTTGCAAGAAACTCTCCCAATGATTTCCCATAACTTCGTACGCAACGATGGAAAACCGGTGGAGACCGAGTCTACACAAAATGTGTACACCGACCGACTGAAAACTCGACACCGCGAATTCCCTCGTTCGCAATTTTTCCCCGTTATCGAAAAATCAGTTACAATAACTTATCGGACTTTTACGTCCTAACTATTTAGAATTATTCTTTTTCGGAATAACTTCCATCCCTCTATATCGCACAAAGAGATCATTCATCTATCGGATCTATCTATCGGAACACCCGACATTTCCAACATCCCGCCAAAGTTTAAGAAAATCCACCAAAACGATGCTGGAAAAAAAATGGACAAGTTCACGCGAAGTTCGACCACGCTTTGCACCGCCGATAGGCGAGTTCTTTATCTCGCTATTCAATGTTATCCATTCGTTCGAGATTCTCGAGCAATGACTTACACGCACAGAGTGGGCAAAATGTACTATGCTCGATTCTCGGTGCATTCCGTGGCAAAGGGAGTCGGTGCATCGTCGATGATGTTGTAACGCCGAGGTTTATAAAAACGTACACTCGTTCGTGTATAATAGCGCGGTAGATATACGTGCAAGGGACGAAACGGCGTTATACGAGTTGATCCGGAGGCCGCATTCAGAGCATCAGCTCTTCGCTATGAAAAGGCGTTCCGCTTTCTGAATATATTCCAATTAAAAAGTCGGAGCTTCGTTACACTCGCCCCTTTGCTTCCTCTCCGCCCTGTTTTTTTTTTTTTTTTCTTTCTTTCTCTCATTTCTCCAATGTTTTCTATATCTATATCATCGCTCATTTTATCTCTCTCGCGAATTTCTATCTCTGTACGGGGATGCTGAGCGCTTCTTGCCGCAGTTACAACCCCGCAGTATGATCTCCCAAACATCTCCCTTTACTTCTGGCTCTTTACTCCTTACTCTTTGCCCTCCGGCAGTCGCTGTCGCGTTCCAGACTCGCCTGTCCACGTCTCTCTCCCTCTCCCTTATCCTTCACTCTCTTCTCTTCTTACGCTTCGCATCTCCTCGTCGTTATCCTCTGTTTTCCTCTCAGCAATTACTCGCGGCTTTTCTAAGGAATTAGAGACACGCCCATCAGTTTCTTTCCGAGTCAACGTCTCGAGGAGGAAAACTCTGATGTTCGTACTTGCCTTTAACGCTTTACTTGCGCTTGTTCATTGTTATTTTAACGGAACAATCGCTAACTCCATTCTCTGTGTTACAGGGTCACGAAAAACGGCAGTTGGTCATGAACGATAACGGAGAAGTTTCGGCGGCGTCGAAGAATTGGAAAAACTTTGCTCAAACGATCTTGGAGATACGGGTACGCGATGTACAATCGGTCGAGAGACGAATATAACGATGTGAATTTTTTCCTTTCCACTGGAGTGGCTCGTTTCGTTCTGTAATTCGGGCGCACCGAGGGCCGGCCGCAACTTTCTGGCAACCGGAGAGAGAGCTTTTCGCTTCTCGAGAAAAAATTGGAAAAACCGTCGAGGGAGAAGAACGATCACGCTTCGCCCGGTGAATTCCTTCGTGCCTCGTCGATGCGACGTGTGTATCCGTATAGTTCGTGGGGAACTCCGCAGGCAGTGCGGACGGAGCGGATTTGAGCTTCGCTCGCTCGAATCGCTGCGAAAATTATATATAAGATTCGCGCGCGTGCCCAAGTGCCAACATCGACTTACGCACGTATGCACGCGAATTATACACTCACGGAGGGACAGCGACGGAGAAGCGAACGAACGTACGCGCGCCAGCATGTGGTCACAATAATGTACACGCGTCGCTAAAGAGAGCATATGTATGCGAAACCACTCGAGCCACCGTTCCGACCCCCTCCGATACTTCGCTTCATTGAGATCGTGACTCCTGTGCGATTTTAACTTCTCAAAGTCAGTTTCGCCCTCATCGGCCGAACCCACTTGTTTCTCACCCTTCGGGATATTCGGCGCGCTCGAAAAAACGGGGAACACAATGAACCGCGTGTATCACGATGAACGGAGAAAAAACACTGAGCATCGTAAATGAATCCCATCGGCGGGGCGCGCGCATTCAAGAAATATCGCTACTCTTGTCGCCAGTACCTTAATTTTTGATCCGATGAAGATTTCTCAAATGTTGTCTCGAACGATAATCAGCGAAACGCTCAATATATAACTCAAGAATAACTCAAGATATAATATAATCTAACTCAATAATATAACTCAAGAACTTTGATGCCTTCGAATTCGAATTTTACCTTCGAATTTTTGTCTGTTTTCTTCCCGAGCGAATTAGAATAACACCGTATGCAATTTGTAAAATTTCATTGCGCTTCGAAAACTACATTTCTAAGCGGATGAAGGTTTTTATCCATCCAATTAGACTTTCCAATTACTCTACTCCGCTATTTCTCTGTCGAACGCAATAATAAAAAAAAAAAAAAAAAAAAAGAGCGAACGGTTCGCTTACACGACTATTCGAGAATTACGAGCGAAGATACAAAGAGTTGCGTACATTCAATTGGGCAGCTCGTGCCGAATTCGTAGCGGCGGACCCTCCTGCGTCGCGAAGCACCACTCGAAAATTGTATCGGTTTTCGGCCAATTACTTTTTCACAAGCTTGACCGATCGCAATAGCGCGGCTCGGCTTTCGCACGCGTGCCGTTCAATTCGAAAGGGCCCCCGTACGAATGTTCTAACAATGATACGCAATAAATCTTGACCACTTGTGTCGATTAGCCACGCGTTTACGCGCGTCAATATATTTCCAATTCATGTTTATCTTTGTTTCGTCCTTTATAATAACGGAATTATCTACAATTATTTCCTCGAGAATCTTGCGAGAAGCGGCAAAGTTATGTTCGAGCTACGATTTTTTTTTAATAACAATATGAAATAATCGTCGGTAGACATTGCACATCTCTGGAAGAATAATAATAATAATAATAATAATAGTAAAGACACAATGATAAATATATGAAAAAAAGAAAAATTGTTTAACGATTGGTCGCTAAACGGCTAAATTAATTGCAATCTGTGACTAAGACATTTCGCCTAATACTCGAAAGTCTTTTTCGTCGCTTATCACCGGCTCGAATCATGATTCGTTTCTGAATATCTTCGTTGATTCTGCGGCGAGATACCTCTACAATATTTAATTTTTTTTCTCAATCGTTGTAATTACAATATTTACAAAATTGTGTGTTTAGCGTCTCTTTTTTGTTTTTATAGCATTCACTTGGCGACGTGGCATCCGCAGGTCACCAGGGTGCAACGATCGTCGAATCGTGCACAGTGGCTGGGTTAGAGTGGACAACCGTGAACGTACGTGACGTTGCGAAAGAGCGCGGCGGCGGTGGAGAGGAAAGCGGCGGTCGACGCCGAGGAAGGTGCCGGGGGCTGCGGCGGTGGCGGTGGATGCGTCGACGTCGGTGTCTGCGTGTAAGCTCCTGGACAGTAAGCCTCTATGCTACCATGGTGAAGACCAACACCGCGAACCAATAGTTCCTTCTCGACTGTAGCCTGATGACGCAGTTGCTCCAGTCGCAGCTGATTCTGCCGTTTCCACTTTGTTCTGCATTTCGGTGGACAAGATTGCGAAATCGACGGATAAGAAAAATGTTCTCGATAGGTACGAACGATTTATGATTGCAATTGATGCGAATTCCGATCGGATTCGAGAAAAGACTCTTTGAGAGATTCTATCGAAAGCGTTGTTTTGTAAGAGCGCTTATTTGCGCCGATCAATCGAGACGGATTCATTCTTCGCGTTTTTTCTTTTCAATGACGATCTATAAATGCATATTATCCTCCCGAAAAATACGAAAACATTGTTTATCTTGGAAGGGAAACTCACCTTCTGTTTTGATACCAAGTTTTCACCTGAGTTTCGGACAGCGAGAGTGCATCCGCCACGTCGCTTCGGTCCGCCACGCTCAGATACTTTTGGCATCGAAATTTTCTCTCGAGATAAGCGAGCTGCGCGTGTGTGAAAGCGGTTCGTCTTCTCCGAGGCTTGCGACCGCTAGGCGCGCCGCCGGAGCCAGCGCACGACTTGGCGGAAGTCGCTGGTCCCGGGGACGGCGAGAGAATCGGCGTGGGGCTACCGAGCCGGGTGCACGGGCTGCTTCCGGGATCTATCGTGTCCTCGGAATCCGAGTGCAACGCCGAATCGTCTTCCGAGTCATCTGAATATAATTTACATGCTTTACTTTACATCCAATTTTTCTTCGTACATTTTGGCTACATTTCTTGAATCTTTATATGGCTCTTGAGAGACACGAAAAAAAGGATCTAAAACTTAAATTTTATTTTTCAGTACATTATCGAGAAACGTATAAAATTGTTGATTGCCATGGCCATGTCGATGAAAATTTGTTTTTTTATTGTTTTTAACGGTCGGAAGTCGACTCGGTAATTCGTTATTATCAATTTACTATTAATTCGAATGATTCGCCGATGATAATTCCATAGTATTCGGAAGGAAGCTTCCGCCGAACAAAATCAACCGGAGAAAATGAGCTTCGTCGAGCCGCCGAATAATCCCCCAATCCAATAACGAAGTAGCGCCGAGTCCATTAAACGTTCGGTGAAAGTGTATTTGACTCATTGGCTTGCTCGGGGACATAAACGATTGCACGAGGATTGCCGTTACCGAGAGCATGTTTGGAGGCTCGACGGGGCGTGTATCCACCGGCTACTGGTTAATTCTCTCACGGGCGAGGGGAAAGAGAGATGAAAGAGGAACGCGAGAGCGGCTAACGATCACTAACGAGCCCGTCCGCACCTCGGACCATCTGCGAAGGATCCGCAGAATTGTCGATGGAGACTCTAATGGGGAAAGAGGGTACCCTCGGACGGCGGGGGCAACACGGGGTATCGAGAAATCTCTGCCCGATGGGGCATCGTCGCCCGACGCTTGTCGACCGAAATAATGGATGAAACACCGCGGGGGCGCGGAGTAACGAGGGATCCAGCGTAGGGGCACGCGACGCTCTCGTCTCGTCTTCCACTGTTTCGACGAATGAAACTCGCGATTCACAATCGCCCCCCCCCCCCCCCCCCCCCCCCCCCCCCCCCCCCCCCCATACCGCTATACGGAGACTCTCACGCGGTTTCCCCATGCGTCTCATCAATATTTATCGAGATGTACCATGCGTGACACTATTGGACTAACAGGTCCGTCGATCTCTCTACGCGTATATGACTGAATTATTTCCAAATTCTTTTTTTTTTTTTCGGAGCATTTATGATTTCTTTTTTTTTTACACGCAATATCGGTAATTATTCAATCACGTGGGCAATTAATGAGAGGAGTAATCGAGCAATAGACTAATAGTTGATTATTAAATACAAAAATCGATTGAGAGCTTCAACTTGTTTTGTGAGGGATGCAAATGCATTATATTTTCGACCGAAGAACCGTGACTGATTTGGGCATCGAATAACTCGGGTCCCCCGTAATTGAACAACAAAAAAAGTTGAGGAAAAATATCAATAAACACCTACGAAACAATATTGGACCTCGACGGATTTTTTATCTACGTTGAATGATATTTTTGCGCTTCTGTTACAGTGGTTTTGTCAAGCGGTCGTGCTATTCTTGTACAATATATACCTTGAACACGGTCGGCCAGCACGTCGCCCAGCAGATCACGAATGAGAAACGACTTGTGTTCCTGCATCATCTCGAAACACGTACGTAACGCTCGATCGAAGATTCAGTTGTGTAACTCACGATATTTGTATCAACACCTCGAAGAAATCGCGTTTATCTTTCGGTGTTACTTTCGCTGTTTTTTTTTTTATCTTTCTCGAACTTGCTTCGTGTAAATTCTTGTCGAACGCTTATAAATCACCCTCCGACTCGCACTGTTATAGGGTCCGGTGTTGCTGATCCCGTAACCGAGTTAGCCCTGATACCGGAGAGGTTCATCCTACCGTCGGGACGCTCGGCGTCGTTCTGCAAGACGCGTTTTACTCTTGCGACCGTCGCCGGGGATTCTTCCTCGTCAGTCAGTTACGTCGATTGGGAAGGTCGCAAGATAGCACCGTATGCACACGAATGTATCTCGCACGCGTGCGAGAATACGAGGTACGTATAGGTGGAAGTGAGGAGACCACACGAGGCAAACTCCCTCCCGTTATTCCCCTCGAATTAATCCGCCCGTTTATTTTGAACGGCGTTTCTAATGCCCGCGCGATTTCGCAGCCATTTTGGGGGTGGAGGCGCCATGCTCGGGGTCTCGGGAATCGTGCAATCTCATTGGTCGAGACAAGCTCAGCCGCGAGGGTCGCGGAGGATTTACAAGGGGTGCCAGACGCTCCGATTGGACGAATGGATCCGCTGGTCGCGCGGGGTTGGACACCGACAATTTTCACCGGTGGTTAAAACGATGGGGGGATTTTAATGCGCGGGTGGGAGAAGGAGAAGCGCCACGACGAAACGAGACAGAGTATGATGATATCTCGGCGTGTAGCGACCGGAAAAATATCAGGCGCAGATTGTATTTTCCGCAACGCGGGGGCGACGGGGGGGGACGATTATGCGGTCGTGTTCTATACATATATTACGTCGCAGTGAAGCTTTTCGAAATTCACCGAAGCAACGTCACACTTGTATCGCCGCTGAACAAATTTCATGTAGAACGATTTTTTCGTCTAAAAACTTGAGGTAGTTTTATCTTTGAAAATTATCCAGGTACATTTTTTTGTTTCACGCAAATCACTAGTGTTATATACTTCCATTCGGCTCACGGTAGGCATATCTTGTGCGGAACATTTGTAAAACACCGCTTAATCGGGCCATTTGAAAATACCCGGCGGTTCGGAGAAAAAAAATTGAAACGCAGCGGAATGTCGATGAAGAATTTAGATTTCTCTATTAAAAAACATGAAGCTATTGCGAATAATATGTTCTTATTTGCATGAATAAAACAGCTTGAATGAGAACATGTTTGTTCTTGTAGATAAAAATGTATTATATTGTTATATATATAATTTTTTTTGTTTTCTACACGGAGAAAAGATAATCATAATATTTACTATCAAACTGGAACTGATTGCTATATTAATAGTACCGCGGGGACACATCTATAGAATTGTAGCGATACTTATAGCAATAATTACTATACCTATTGGTATCATTTCTATAAGTATCGCTACAATTTCTATAGATGTATTAACCGTTACAGGGGGGGATGTGTCCTCGCGGTACTATTAATATTGCAATCAGTACCTATTTTATAGTAAATATTATGATTATCTTTTCTCCGTGTACCGTTGAGCTTTTTTTTTGCCAATAATCGAGCGTGGGAGAAGCAAAAAAAAGATCCGACAATAAAAATAATTCCTCGTACAAATTTTCAAAGTAAAACTATCGCGGTTGTTGAAACTCGTCGAAACATCGTCGCGCGTTCTCGCACGATATATTTCGGGTTTTTGCGCCTTTGAATCATTGCGTTGGCACGTTTGTTTTTATTTTTCTTCTTTTTCATCCTGCCATGGAAATGGAAACGAGCTGTACACTACAATTAGTGCGAGGTGTCTACGGAGTGTGTGTGTTAAGAGTCTTCCGTACGACACGTTCGGCAAAACTTCCCTTGTCTCTCGTCCCGGATGCTTCGTCCCTCCTCGGGCCTTCCTTTGTTTTCCTCCTTTTTCGTTTATGCGAACAAAAAATTTGGGGCGAAAAGTAGAAGCGTGGTATCGCATAAAATTCTCGACGATATGGCGCGTGCGTGAGTACCACCGCACGTACCAGTGCTGTAAAGTCGCGAATGTCATTTTAATGGAGCGTGGCTGCCGCCGCTGTTGAATCACTCGAAAAGTCACCTGCTACAAACTCGCGTACAACCGTACATTACCCGTCGGTCGACACACCGTCGAATCGAGTCGACGGGCCGTCGAATTCATTATAAAATCATTGCTATGCATGCAGCGCATTAATTCAAGGGGTGGCAAAGCGGCCGGGCAATCTTCGCCGAGAATAAAGGGAGAATAAATATGAAGCCGATCTCTTTCGACTCCCGGCACAAGAGACATTCGAGAAAACTCGCTCGAGACTCGATGATGTTTCTCGGAGGACACTGGAATAATCTGCAATTTTAGCGAGATACGTGACGCGGCGAGACGATGTCCTTTTGAATAAATTTTGCCGAAGCGAGCTTTGCCAACATTAAAAGGCAGAGTCTTCGAATCTCAACCCACCCCAAGGGCGGAGCGTAGAAACAACGGAGAAAACTTCCGTGTTTGGGCAACTCGAATTGTCGAGTGCTTCTACAAAAAAATTCAAAACGATTATAATTGATATCGACGAAAAACGGCTTTTTGTTTACAAAAAAATTGATCGGTAAAAATCATTAAATTTTTTCGAATATAGATAAATAATGTTCATTTAGAAGAGCTCTCCGAGAGATATCATCGCATTCGACCGAATGAGTTTCGCATTTAAACCGGTAGATGGACAATGAAATCTTTCTTTCTCGAGAGTGGTGCACCAAGGGTCGCTCAGGTATATATACCAATCGTCTCGGGAGTACCGATGTACTTGCTCCGGCAGTACATATACTAAAATTGGAACGATACAGAGAAGATTAGCATGGCCCCTGCGCAAGGATGACACGCAAAATCGTGAAGCGTTCCACATTTTTTTACTTGTTTTTATAATTAATTCAATTTTTTTTTTAACTAATGAATGTTGATTCTCGACATGGCGATAATAAAAAAAAAATGTACGAGGAAAAAAAAAATCTCATTGAAATCGAAGCTGAAAGGCTGTACCTGGAAAGGACTGCTCGTGGTTTCTGAGAGTCCGATACACCTGAAGTCCAATATTTCTGTGAATGAAATCCAAGTTTTCCAGGTTCTCTCGCGTCTAAGTGAAGCTAAGCGCACAAGTGAATATCCGTGATGAGAGAAAAGCGAGCGAGGGATGGACGAAGATCACGAAATTGCCGATAATGATCGCTAGCGCGCACACAGTGGGGTGACGGTTTGGTGGCAATCCTGACCAACTCCACTCGCCGCCCTTCGACCCTATTTCCATTAATTTGCCCTCATTCAGGATCACGCGGACAGATGCGACGAGCCCTGTATTCGGGTTTGTGTATACGAGCCAAATTTCTCATCGAACGTTGAGGGGCAAAATGGTTCACATGGGATTGAAGAAGGAAGAAGAGCAATCAAATCGACTGGAAGCGACCGGAAACTAATCAATTGTGCAGCTCTCGATCGAGTGAAACGCTATTTTAATTGTCACAAAAATCATCTACTTCTCAATCTTTCGTAAGGATAGAGCGATAGCTTTTTCTTGTTTCGTTGAGTAAGTATTTTTCTTGTTATATCGAGCGGTAAAAGTCGATTCCGCTCGATAGTTCCATTTTGCCCCGTTCTCTCAAAGCGAGGGCGCGAGGGTACGGCATCTAACCGAGATAATTGACTCAAATCCAGAAATAGCTCTCGATACATGCGTAATCCGCAATAAGACTTTCGAACATATCAATTTCTCGTATTCGATTCGCAATATCTCCCTTCCTACAATCGTCTGCCTCGTTCAATCGTTTCGACGAATCGGTAAATACAGATAATAGACAGAAGCGATCGAGAGATGTAAGAAGAAAAGAGAAAAAAGCACGAATCGAGGGAGCTCGGTACGCCAGAGCGATTTAGAACAGTGCCGATAGAGGAGATCAAACCATTGCCAGTTGAGGAGAGGAGGCGAGTCGCTTCGCGAAATCGTTAACAATCGCGGAAACGCAAAATCCATTGACGCTCGTCCGGGCGTGTGAATATAACTGCCGTTGAATATCGCCCGAGCACGAAGCGAGTGAGAGGGATAACAGAGAAGGTTTTTTTTATTTTTAAGAGAAAAAGCCGCATGCCAAACCTGTCTCTCAGCGTTTTCTATTTTTTCTTTGCCTCATCCACATTTTCTTTCTTTTTGTCGTTTCATCGCCTTTATACTCTTTTTTTCTTCTTTCAGTTTCATCTTTATTCGCCGTTCTTCCGTATCACTTGTCGCGTCGACTTTGTGCCATTGAGCAAACGGCCTCGCAAGGGAGAGACGGGGGTCGCGTGAGAAATCGTGAAAGGCCACCTCGCACGGACACACGCGAGCACACGACACCGAAGCATAATGAAGAAAGTGTCGAAAAAAAAAAAGAGAAAGGAGAGAAGAAAGAAAAAAAACGTGTATACAAACGCGAAGAATCGCGCTCTCGGGGGGGTTGAATGCACCCACGAGTACATCGCGAGCTCTCTTTTTACTCCGTGTTCCAACTTTTTCCTTCATATTCTTTGCTTTACATTTATTTATGCGACTCGCAACTGTTTCGCGCTCTCGTCGCTCGTCGTCGTCTTCTCTTCTCCTCGTCGTCGCCGCTTCTTGACGAATTTATTCTACTCGTTTCATATTCGTTTTGCGACGCGTTTGCCTCTTTGAAATTTGTACCTTCCGCGCCGTAATGTGGAGCACGAGGGGAGAGGGATGATAAAAAGAAATGCTCGGGGTTTGATTCATACCGCACATTCGGACAATTTCTATCCCCCTGCAGAGAAGACTCTACGAGAGTTAAACAGAGCGAGAAAAATGTTGCTATCGCTGCTTTTCACTCCGTCCCGTTCCATCCTCTCCTCGACGGCCCGGTTCCTCCTCGTTTTCTCGCTTCCTATCAACCGAGCTCGCCCGCTCTCTGTGCATCAACCCGGCAACAGCGGCGAAACCATCATATCCACCGGTAGAGCACTATCCGCTCCTTCGACTCTTTGCAAACGCTGCGCCAACTCGAGAGATGCTCTCTAGCGTCGCATCGCAAAAACATCCGAAATACTCCGGAGGGAAAGAGAGAGGGAATCTCTAAGTATTATTTTATCGCGAATATAGCGAGGAGGACACTTTTGTCCGACGCGAATTTCGAGTGTCCCTCGCAAAACGAAAAAGATATCGTTACTTCTTTTATCAAGAGAAATCGTCATTGAAAATACGAGTAAATAAATATTGCTATTGTCGTGAAGAAAAATGTCAATTATTCATCTGGAATTCGAGTTATTTGCTTCAATGTCATTGAAAATCATTGAACAATTCGAGAAAAGATAAAAAAAACTCGAATGTTTTTGGAAATTGGTCATTCGAGCGGGACACAGAAATCTGCATTTTTGTAAGGCTTCCGACAATAATGTTTTTCATATATAACGACATTTTTTGTCAATTCAATACACGCATTTGTTGATGAATAATTTTTTTGAATTTTTACAGGGTAATCGAAAATTTTCATCGGAATTTGAGCTTTACCGTGCGAAAGGCGACGGCGGTCCGGCAAGCCCAACGCCGTCGTTAAGTGGTACATTTGGATGCATGAACTTTCGAGATCTCATAGTTCCAGCGTCGCGCACAGTGCCGCGGTACACACTCGAGAGGACGGTATTTTTCGCTCACTGGGCAAACGAAAGCACCCGGGCCTCAAGATTCGCCCATTGTATTTCTTTCTTCGACGAGCGAGCCGGAGACACCCTCGAAGAATGATGATGATGGTTATGGGAAAACGAGTGCTTGAACACGGACGTTGGTCAGGCTCCCGCGGTTCCAATTACGGCTGAAAAAAAAAGAAAAAGAAAAAGAATAAAACTCGAGTCTCCGAGATCTATATACGGTTCCTGTTTGTCCGTGGCTATGGGCACACGGGCCGCACGGTTATACTCCTTGCTTTTCTATAACTGGCGAACGCGACTCTTCAGAATCCTCCGTACATTCGTACACAAATGCTCCAAGGTACCGCGCTTTTCTACCAAATAGACGAACCTCGATGTCCGATATTTTCTCGCTTCGAATCTCTTTTCGTTATTTTCCCGATGGAATTCGACAAAAAAATCGACAAATTGTTACAACAACCGAAGGATCGTCGCCAGAATTTTTTTTATCCTCAAAAAAATCACGATTCCAAGAATTCGTCCCGAGTCTCGCATCAAATCTATAATCCTCGTGTAATCGAGGCTCGAGCGTCGTTACAAAGTCCTCTTGATTGGCTCGTTTATGATATGACATTAAAGAGCGCATAGAACGGCTGCGGCAAATCTTGGCTAAGGGCGTACGCTGGGATACAAGCTCGAAGAACGGATAACACTTTGTTTCTAATCTTCGATCAATTGGACAATCGGCAACATTTTTTTTTTTATTCATCCGAATAATAATCGGTTCGTTACTGTTTCGCCCCTGTTATTCGCAATTAAATATCCCCGTGAGCCCCCTCTGCCGATTTCCCAAAGCGATAAGAATCTAATCCTCCGTATCCGCGCTCACCATCTCACGAGCCCGAAAATTTATATCCGTTTATTTCTTTCACGGGTTCGTTCGTCCAATCTTCGAGTATACATCGGAACCTGCTATTCGGTAAGAATAAACGTGGGGGTCTCGTCGCCGGCTATCATCGTCGAGCTTGCACACAGAGCGAGAGCGAGTGCGTGGAAGACATCCGAGTTCCAAGAAATGAAGATATCGCATCGAATGAGGTAACTCTCTCTCCGAGCGCGCTCCCGATTTCGTCGAGAGAGAGCCACGAGTCGCGCAACGTCGCACACCGCTTGTTTACCACAAGCGACAGTTGATTTGACAAAGCAGCGCGATTCCATTTATGCGAGAGTGAATATTACAGGGCGGACGCGAAGGATACCAACCGAGAGCTCGAGCTCGAGGGGTGGCTTGTTATCCGCTCATTGAAGTTAACCACGGGGCTAAGTGCGCGGCTTGGGATATTCAGTGACGCGCGGGGGGGGAGGAGGATGTGGTTATAAGGCACAGTTGAATTTCGCAGCGAGAGAGCGATAGAGAGACGGATAATAGCGAAGGAAACCAAGGTGGAGAGAGAGAGAGAGAGATATCTCTCTCTCTCTCTCGCGGCTTCGGCTCGGGCCGTCGGTGGCCGACGATCTCTCGCTCTCTCCGTGCTTCGGTCTCGGCGCTGTGCGCGCCGAGCGAGGACGACGGTAGGGATGGTGGCTCGCCGGGGCGAGCCGGCGCTCAGTGCCGAGAGACGGAAGGAGGCAGGGATGCCGCTGGCACGAGCAACCAATGACGAGCCGGATCGTTGCCGGGGTAACGGCTGAAGCTCTTTCACCGAATAATGTAACCGCGCCGAGAGCTTTCCCGCAAAACCCGCCGTTGGATCATTCGACCGAGATTGAAAAGTTAGCTAACCGACGCGGCTCTCCGCCAATGCTCGGCTGCGATAACTTGCCCGTTCTCCTTCGCCCCGGGCGGCGAGGGGACGAAGGAACGCGCCGCGAGAGATGAGCGCACTCGAAACGATCCAGGCTTGATTTCGAGGGACGAGAGAGGTGTGTATCTCGCCTAACATTACTCGTATAGATATACAAACGCGACACGGATTAAGGGACGATTGCTAACTAATACGACAGGGAGCGATTATTCTTGAATCTTTTTCCATATATTGATCTATCGTGGAAATGTCTTTTTTTTTTTATCAATCAATTTTTATAGTTTGTCCCCTGGCTCGGTTGGTTGAAAAACTATATTCATCAAATTGAAGTTCGATCGAATCTTTGAAATCTCATTGTGCCGCGATTCATATTTTTTTTTACGAATTACAAGTAGACGCGTTTAGAGCAACTTGGAACTTGTTTTCGACTTGATATTTTTTCCTCGAACGGCGATGTATAATAATCTCGGATGTTGACTGGTAACTCGTATGTCGTGCTTACGGAGCGCAACGTTTGCCGCGAGTCGAGACCCACTCCGTGCCTTCTGACACGTGGATAATTAATATCTCTGGAGAACTCACGTACAGGTGTATACAGCCGGTGGGGCTTTACGTACCACGGCGAAGGCCCGGGACGAATTCCGGCCGAGAAGCCCGCTACGCGTACGTAGCAAATCCATGTATCCCGCGAGAGAATATCTGTGTCAGCAAAAAAAACAAATGAGGAAACCGAAAAAAAAGAAACTGGAGCGTAGCGAGCGATGCTGAATTCGTTTGCGAAACAGCATCGTGTTGCCCAAAGAGATAGAGATACATGCGAACCGGCAACCGTCGCTGCTTATGCCAGCGGCCAACCAACGTGGAAAACTCGGAGGATAATGACGACTTTTTTCATATTTTAATTACGCAGTAATTAATTAAAATGTCGAGTGTCCACTCGAGCAAAATGAGACACGATTCCGTCGATGGGCCTTTGACGAATCGCCGATGCGTCGCGAGATAAAATCGCAAACATTTTCATTATCTCACTCCAAAGCAAAGCCGCGACGTGACGAAAAAATCGTTGCAACGGAAAACAAGATAATGAAAATCCGTTCTCTTGTCTTCGCGAATTTGTTGTTTTTTTTTTTCTAAATTGCCCTTCGGCGAATGAATTACCGATCCCCGAGCGAAAAAAAACGTCACAAATGTTTTTTCTTCTCGACGCAATGGCAATGGGAAACGCGGAACGAGGAATGATGAAGAAATAAAATTCGTTCCTTTCGTCGATTCGCTTGTTTTTTTTTATTTTTATTTCAACGTTTTCTTTTCTCCCTTTCATAATTGAAACGGAATGAATTTGTACACGGCCCATTGTCCATGGAAACTCACGGAACGCTTATGAAATTTATTACGGGAGCTAGACAGAGGAGCGAGCAAAGGAGTAGGAGGGCAAGGATCTTTGATGCCGCGCGCCCGAACAAGTTTCGCCGACGAATAAAGACGCGAGGAGGAGACCGGGGTGGGTCGGCGGAAGCGGGGCGGTTTTGACGTTTTCTCTCTTCGCGCGCAAGCATAGTTATTATCTCGATCTCAACTTGAGCTACACTTCGTTACTTGTTACCAGGGTAACCGGAGCACTCGAGTGTGTTCGCCAGCTCGCCTCTGGCAAGACAATGGAAATGAGCGCCCCTTTTGTTCTCGTACGACCCGTACACGTGGGTGTGCGGGCCCGCGCGTCGCTTCCTCGTACACGAACGATCGCGAGTCGCATTGTTATCGCCATTGTTTCCGGTAACTCTTTCGCGGTAACGAGGGAGGAACCTCAATTAGAATATAGTTTGAGGACTTAAACGCCCAGAGGCTGACGAGTTTAAAGGGTGCCCGAAGGATGCTGCAACGAAACGAAACAAAAAATCCCATTTCATGCTTTTTCAACCCTTTCATTATATCTATTATTATATTCTTTCTTCGTGCCCCTTTCGAAGATAACGTTTTTTTCGAAAGATGTTCGAACTCGGAACTTGACGATTGTTTTATACTCGTTTGGATTGTTAATCGCCAATGTTGACTTTTTTTTGCCTCTCTCGATCTCCGATTATTTTTGCAAATCTTTTCGAAAGTTTCTCTTGTGTCGATGAATAATCTTCCATGAACGATCTTCCATTGGGAAAAATGAAAAACTGGTCAATTCTTTTTTCATTGGAATACTACAATATGATTAATTTTTGTTTTCAGATTTTAGAATAATGTCGATATGCCGAAGATACGAAGCAGCGTGAATGATCGAAGATATCGTCGAGCCGAAGACGCGGCACATTCGACCAAACAAGACCGATTGGCCATCTGCCGGGCGAAGCGTGAAAATACTCCTTCCGAGGGTCGAACTACCCCTAGTCGTTCGAGTCGTTTCGTTCCCCCGCGGGGCAACTTATCGGCGAAAATATTTTCTTGTTTTCGAACGACTGCGCAAGTTAGAAAGTTATACAAATACATTTTTTAAAAGCACAATAATCGTGACTCGAGTCTATAACGAATTTCATGACGGAAGTGTACGAAACGAGAAGTAATATGGAAAAAAATGTGCGACAGAAAGAGGGCGGGAAAGAGAAAGAGGCGCGACGAGGCGCAGGCGTCCTGGCGCTGCAGCTAGGTCCTGAAAATCTACCAGTCTTCTTCTTCTGTTATCCTGTCGTCGCACCGTTTGAATCTTCTTCGATACGACTCCTAAGTGCTTCGAGTTCCCATTATCGTAACGAGAATCCGGACGTTTCTCTCATGGCCATTTAAGCTTTCGAGCAAACGCGCGAAATTGCTGGTTAATGGTTGTAGAATATGAACCGTCGGGATCGGCGCGCGTCGGTAGTGTGGGGCGTAACCGAAGCAACGAGGGACCGATACTCTCGACGATTCCCGAGAGCGCGGGGGTACGGACAGGAGTCAATAAAAAAGCCTCGGAATACTCGACCCCGGCCGGAGTGGTAGACACGGCGCGGAAGCGGAGCTCGAACAACGGAGATAGGACCTCCGGCGCTTGATGCTCGCTCCGGTATCGCTGATAGTCCCGTTAAAGCTCTCCCGCTCGAAACCCACACCCTCCCACGATACCCGATAAATATAACGAGGCACAAGAGAGAGAGAGAGAAAGTCGAAGATCGCAAGGATAAGGACCGGAGCGAGGGAGCGAGAAAATCCGTCGATCCTCCGACCTATTCATGCTATCCTGTTCGAAAAACAAGTTGGTGCTTTGAAGCTCGAATTGAAACTAATCCTGTTACCAAACACGAGTCTCGATTATATTTGTTCGCCATCAACCGCGAATAATTAACTTCTCGTAGCGACTTTCCAGGAAAATTTTATCATTTTCAAAAAGTTTGAAAAAAATTCGAGTTCCTCTGACCTCAAAGTAAATTGACACTTTTAAGCCTCTCGTCAGTCCTCGTATTTTTGTGCAGAGTTCGGTGATTTAAATATTTTTCTATTTCCAGTGATGTTCGATGAGCCACGGATATTACGAGAAGAAATCGACCCAGGGGGAGTCTGGAAGTCGAGAGCTCTTCGGTCGGAGTTCGTTCCCCCTAATTCGTCGCGGGAAGCATCGCGCCGATAGTCGGATTTCTGTTATCCTGTCGTCCCGAAAGCACGGGCCTTTGCTCCAGGGCAATACTCGCCTGGAGAATCCGTTCGGAGGCGGTGCGAACGCTTCCTCGTTGCGCTCGGCGTCGAACTCTCGGGAGTTTATGACTTCCTGATTGTGGGAATGCTTCTGGCGCCACTAAGTTGACGAGTGACAGGACGTTGACGGGCGGTTTCGCGAGTTTCTATCGCTCTCGCGAGCTCTCGCGCGGGCGTTCGGTCGAAGCTCGGTGCCTTTGATCCTCACCGATTCTATTTCGCCCGCGGCGACGAGGAAAAATTACGATCAAAAAAGGTCGCGAACGTCTTTGCGCGAAGGATGAAAAATTTCGTCGTGCATGCGGTCCTGATTCGAGAAATATTTTCCATTCTCCGAAGCCATCGGGGAGGAAAACCGTTGCCCCGCGTTCGCCCGAAGCGCAGCGACGCGAAGGGTCGTTGGAAAAAAATGGGCCGTTACACCGCGTTCATGAGGTCCTGGTGCTAGGAATATTTCTAGGGTGTAAATACCACGTTCAGGGTGGAAAAAGCCCCGAGATTGAGATGGCGAGGCGTCGCGTCGCGGATACTCGAGAAAGCTTCGAACGATCATGATCCTTTGATTAATCTCGAAGCTTCTTTTTCCGTCCGGAAAGAATAGAAACAAAAACGAAAGCCCGAGTGATTTCACTGATATTCGAGAGCTCGGTAAAAGTTCGATGTATTTATATATATATATATATTTTTTTGTTGTTCAAGGCGTCGCGCGAAAATTGTCGTCGGGACGAGCGAAGAGGATCCAGTCAGGATGTTGTCGATGGTCAGTTTTCGAGCGGGGTGGACGTAAGATAAAGCGTTTCTCCCTCGAAACGCATACTTATCGCCCTCGGGAGGAACAGGCGGCCAGGCAATCCAGCGGGACTCTCGGCTACGTGAGTTCGCCCAATGCGGCGCGAGGAATCGATACCAAGGGCGCAATGAAACAAGGGCGCGTTTGAGACTCGAATATCCTACGACGGTGAGCATTCTCGCAGGATATTCATTCTTCGTTCCTGATACCGAAGCGTCCTCGGCGTTTTCAAGTCCTACCAATGCCGGACGGGGTGCGATCACCGATATATTCGTCTACCCGTTGGCGCTCGTGTATCGGAGGCCTTGCGTGTCCTTGGAGGAAACATCTTCCTCAACTTGGAACGGACCGTGGCGTCCTCGATCGGGTCGTCATGAGGGCGGTAGACGCGACAATGGAATCGAGAGAGATCGACGTTTTCACAAATCGCTTCTCGAACGATGCTGCTGTCCTGGGAGAACTTTAAGATTGTCCACGTGTTGGTTCGAGATCCTCTCGATCACCAACGCCGTACCCTCGCAGTGTTCGCTCGATACCCCGACACCACCGCGGAGAATCTTGCCGGGCGGCAAAAGGCTCCGACGCCTTCGGACGCGCTCTGTCACCTCCGCGTGGCCCTACTATCCTAAACTCTGACTTCCTGTTTTCGTCCGGTGTCTCCGACACCCCGGGACTAGGTAATACCGGGACTAGGTGATACCGGAACTTAGCGACGTCCCACAAGGTTCGAGCTTTCCACACTGTTGAGCTAAACAATTACAGAAAATTCTTATGGAAAAATTCTTGTATTATTTTTTATATCGTAAAAAAATTAAGAAAACAAGCTGTAAATCATCTCGAATTTACGAAATATGTTGTTGCACACTTTATTTAAATTTTAAACAGTCTTCCAGCGAAAAATTTTGGCGAAAGCCATTGAAAACCTAAGTAATTCACCTAGACTGGGGCAACGCGGGGCACGCGAGAATTTAGAGCCGTGAACAAACTTCGTACCCCGTGTTTTCATGTATTTTTCCATGCCGAAGACGACTCCAATGTTGCCTAAAGTTAAGGGGAAGACTGGCAACTATCAAAAGTGATTTTTCCCGTTCCGGTCCGATTTGCGAAAACTGTCGATTTTCGGGATATTCAAATAACAATATCCTGGCTCTCCGATGGGATATCGACGTATTTCGGGTGATCATTACGTTCAGCGGGAGAAGGTACACAAAATAAGATTGTTCGCGGATTTTTAGAAACGTTTTTTCAACCTGTTGGAGAACGAGGAAAAATTGTTGAAAACCATCTTACCTTGCAATATTTGTTGAAAATTGAAATTTATCCAAATCTTTCTCAAGTGAGGGGTTAAACGTTCCAAAAATCTCAATAGAAAAACCGTCGAAGAAGAGAGATTTTTCCAAAAGCAGCCTAGGACCAGCCTATCCACTTGTGGTATTTTTCTATAGCATTCCAGTAAAAATGCAGATCTATAATTTTTTGTAGAATTGTTTTTTTTTTTTTTTTTTTTTTTTGTTATTCCTACAGATAGATTTTTTTATATTCTTGGCAAGACAACATTACAACTTCGAGCTCGACTTGCATTAATTCGGCATCATCGATATTTTATCTTTTCATTCTTTTCAATGTGAACTTATACAGTGTGAAGTAACGTTGTCGCAAATCATTGTCGTTTTGAAAGGTGGACGAAGGCTTGCACATGATATTTTTTCGAGGTTCGAGAAGATATTGTCCGACTCCTGTTTTCCTGACTCCTAAGACGCTTCGTGCGTCTTGAGGTGTTTCGTTGGCGTGAAATTTCTCTGGATTCCTGTTAAGCGGAGGGCGATTCGCCGAGGCCAGCAGCCACCGTCGGTTGGACACGTCGCACGAGCAACCCCTGCTTTTTATCGTCCTGCGCGCAGGATCTCGCGTACGACCTTCGTCGTCGCATGTATTCCCGGTCCGGAAATATGCTTCACGTTTGAGGCAATTAAGTACATTAGCGTAGGCGCCGTACCGTAGTTGATACAATTTTCCATTGCCCTTCGAACGAGCCTCACCGCACGATAATTCGATTAAACGAACGTTATCTCGTTATTCGAAGCATCAAAGCAATTTCGAACGAATCATCGGTTTCTACGTCGGCAAGAGTGAAAAATGAAGAAAAAAAACGTTTTAGCATCGATTTCATCGTTCAACTTTTCACGAACATGAAAATGTGTCACCGACGAAATTTCACAAGTTTAGCGATAAAGTAAATGTCATCATCATCATTGGTATCAATTACTTAGGTATATCATTTTTTTTCCAACGCTCGTTAATTGACTCGTAATCGTACGAGTGATAATGGTAAGGTAAAGATTTTTATTGGTGTTTCGGGTCCTTTCGGTCTCACGAGTCGCGGGAGGGTAATAGGAAATTCGTGAAAATGAATGAGAACGAAGAGGCGCGCTCGGTGAAACAATAAGTGTGGGTGACTTCGATTCCCGACTTCCACGTCTCGGATGTTTCCCGTGGCGTTTGCACCCCAGAAAAGCTCCGACGTATTCTCGACGTCACCCGCAACGTCCGACAACAAGCACCCCCTCGCTGACGCGCAGCCGATAGGAGACGAACAGACCCTCCTATTCGTTGTCGCAGGGGGTAGAGAAAAGCTCGTCGGGCACGATGACGCGTCTCTAAGGAATTCGGGCGTGACGTATCACGCGAGCTACGCAGCCCATAGCCGCGTTACGTAACGTGACGTTGCGACAACGAGATGCTTCGCTTGCCAGGGGCGCAGAAATTGTGAGAAAGTCGACGCTAGGCTGGCGACCCCCTTGCGAGGACTCGTTCCTATTCGACGCAACCCCCAAAACCCGAATAACCATTCCTAGGATATTTATTTGTATTTTTTCATAATTTTTTTTAATTGCGCTTTTCGAACGAAATCACGGATGAGAATGAAAGTTGAAAAAAATTAGATAAGTTTTATAAAAATATTCGTACTTACTCGGAAAAATTAACGAATCATTTTCATTGAAAAAAAGTTAAGTTGCCTGCCAATTTGTTGAGCAATTGATTTTTTCATCAATTCGTTAATAACATTTTGATATTATTATTATGCAAAATCAATCTTTACAACATCTTCAATGCGTTTGATTTAAAAAAAATGTATCCCATTGAGAAGTGTTCGTAAAATCTCTGTGAATCTCACGGAAACGTGCTCAAAGTCAGACTGTACACTAGTACTACCTGAAAATAATAGATGTTATTTAACTCGTTGTAAAGCGTGTCGCACGCATTTATATCAGAATTAAACGTCGAGTGCCACTTTGATTTTGATACTTGACAAAGGATTTAATCGACATTACACTGAATTGCCCACTTGGGAGAATTTGTGATAAAAATTTACAAGCAAATTAAAGTTACGCCAAGTCCATGAACATTTTTTTTCTATTATAGACAAATTAAAATATTTCCCATGTGAGGAATTTCATGAATAACGCATTTATGAAAAATGAATAAAAATTAAATCTTTTGGCTCAAATAAATCGAGCGATATGTATTGAAGACAAGCCAGGAACATGATTTGATTTGAATTATAATGACAAATTCTTTTGATCAAATTACAGATAGAAATGATTCGGGTTTTCGAAGCCCATCGAAGATGCTAGGATCCGGCTCGTCGTCGGGTTCGAATTCGATAGTCATAGGATCGATTACGTCGGGTGGTTTGGCTACGCGAGGAGGTGCGCAGGGTGCCGGACGTATCAGACACGCTTCCAGCCTCTCTCTGACGATTCTCTCGTCGGCGTTGCCATCGATAATTGTCGCCGAGGCACCGGCGTAAGTCAGAAGGGCTTCAAGATTTTTTTCGTATTCCTCAATCTGTATAAATCCGTTTCGATTGTGATTACCGTTTCGGGTAGTGCAAATCGTCTTTTTCTTCTTTTTTTTAACTACACGCACGTCTTGCTCGACGACGCATCTGCAATCCCTCGGATGAATCGCCAAATCTTTTTCGGGGCAATTGATCGCCGAAGGAATTTCCGTGGCGACGTTACTCTTGCAGCCCGTTAATACGTTGTAACGACGACTCAGCAATCTTTCTTTGCACAACGTCGTATCGGTGTCCACGAAAATAACTCTGAAAATTCGGCAAATATCACGAGATAGCAGCAATAGAGATAATAAATTTAAATCAATTCCGGAGGTACTTCGGAGAACCTGTTTGGAGGGGTGGCGATCATATCCAAGAGTTTCAAGTCTTCTATCGTTATCGGATAGCCAGTAAGAACCCATCCTCTCTTTTTACAATTCTCACCCAGCAAATATTGCTGCAATACACATTTATTTATCAAGAAAGAGAATCGTACTACAATGCCGAAAATTTAATGGACCGGTGATGAACATTGTTAGGCATAAACTAGTTGAATTCGGGGCACGAAACTTGGTAAAAAAAAATGCAAAAAATTTGAATAATAGAAATAATTCTGTAAATCGAATTTTCTTGCGACCACAAATTTTATTCACGATTATGATGAAAAGTTAATTCGCGTTGTATTAAAAACGTGGTACACACTTTGCTTTCAATAATTTTCTTCCATTTCCTTTTACAAAATTAATACATCTTTTATCACTATCAAAACATTAAATTTACAGTATTTTTTCGGGGTAATTTAAAGATTCCATTTACCTCGACAACGCGAATTCTTGTATCAGCCTTGGGTGTCTTGCGGCAACGATACTCGATCATTCCGAGTGCATCCCCCAGAGGATTTTGTTGCAATCGAGTTTGTCGCAGAATCTTATCGAAATCAACTGGGAATAGAAACAATAAAAACTATTCCGGGAATCTATCGAGAAGATTGCAAAACAATTGCGATACACCGGAAACCACAGGGATCCGTATGCAATCCAAACACGAATGTTCGCGGTGTTTTGCGGAAATCGCGCTCGTTTAATTGTTAATTGCTATTGTTTATTCGCAAAATGAGTGATGGTTTTTTTCACTTCGAATTTTCTTTTCGTATACTTTGGTCAGTTTTGAGTCGAAAAGTATTTTTGCTCTATAACTCATCGATTCGGAGCAAAAAGATGGTTAAAGTTGCAAATAGGCCAAAACTGCTCTACCGAACAAATTTGTAGCTCCAAAAGTATGGGTCGTATACGAAAATTGTAAAGAACTTTTATCCGCCAAATGATGCAAGGAATACGGACAAAAATATTCGAAATGAAAAAAACCAAAACTCATTTTGTTAATGAGCAATTGCGATTAGCAATCAAAATATCTTGCGGAAATAGCTTCGGCAAAACACTTTATATATTCGATGTATCGAATTCAACGAAGTTATTGCGGCGACCGCGGATCGCATACGGAACGCTCTGTGGCGTCTGGATTACGAGAATCGTTACCGTGAACGAGATTGAATCTTCGCGAAAGGTGCTTCGCTAAACTTCGACTGCCCGAGCCACGCGAACCGATAAGAGCAACGCGAAATAAACACGGCGCACCGCGGTGCTTCTTTCTCGAAGACAAAATCGCGCAAGCCTCGACAAGATCCTCGACGGTTCTATCGCCAATTTCGACGGTCTTCAAAAGCGCGTTGCAATAATAACAATAATGACATAGAAGAAGAATCTCGTATTTGTTCAACGTAGGACTATTAGCACCATTTTTCATGCCGCCCAAGTTCAAGAGCATTTGGAAGGTGCTGAAAAGATTTTTTTGTCCATAATAACAATTCCAAAATGTTA
The DNA here is from genome assembly GCA_963924025.1 of Ischnus inquisitorius. Lineage (NCBI taxonomy): Eukaryota > Metazoa > Arthropoda > Insecta > Hymenoptera > Ichneumonidae > Ischnus > Ischnus inquisitorius. The sequence goes on from OZ001245.1 coordinate 3,550,474, forward strand.
TTAACAAATTAGTGAAATGAACAAATTTTCACCAAATTACCTGGCAACCTAATTTTTTTTTTGTTACGAAATGATTTGTTTATTTTTCCAAATACGTATGAATTTTCTTCGAATTTTATGTAGTGTATAAAAATTGTGTTTGTTCATGTAAACATTGGTTTAATGTTGAAAATTAAAACAAAAACTGAAAAAATTCATATATATATTTAGAAAAATCAACAAATCCTTTTCAGCAACGAACAAACAAACAAACAAACAAACAAACAAACAAACAAACAAACAAAAAATTAAATTGCCGGAAAATTTGTTGAATAATTTTTTATTTCACTAATTTGTCAAAAAGATTTTAAAATTATTATTACGCACAAAAAATATCTTCAGCACCGTTTGGAAGCTTGATTATTCAAAGATTTTTATCCAATCGAGAAGCCTTCGTAATGCTGTCTTATTCCTCTTTCGAACTTGGGCGGCTTCGGATATGGCGCTAGACATGTTTGAAACATTTTTTTGTCTTATGAAATTGAGCTCGGTACGATTAAAAATTGTTGATAAAATTTGCGCAGATCGCTGAGATCTTTATCTCGTGAATTCGGTTTGCGATGGGGAGGAACTATTTCCAATACGTGAGTCGGTATTATACCGGCTTGCCGAAGAAGTTTGGCCTCGTCGCGGTTTCTTGGCACATCTTTTATCGAGGAGAAAAAGATTAGTTTGCCTTTCGATTATCTTTGGTGAAAGACAACATACTTGTGTGTAAACATTTCAAGTACCAACGAGAATCCAGCCGGAGCGATTGGAATTTTTCAACATTTCTCTCATATTCTTCGCGACATCGTTGCCACTCAAAGAATCTACAGGGATCTTGGGTGGAACTTTGTGCAAGTCTCGAAGAGTCACGGCTATCGCGCCAATTCGTTTCTGCAAGCATCGAGCCAGATGAATTATTTCGTATTCGCGCGGACCGAGAAGAATGACTCTTGACGAGTCGCGCCGTCTAGCCGCGTGCTGCAAGCACTGTTTCATATAAAGAATGTGATCCGCGGGCTTCTTGATAACCAACTCAGTGGCGATTTCCTGATGAAAAAACAATATTTGCTACGAAATACAAACAAGGAGGTGATCAATGGATAAATACGGCAGTTAGTTAATGAGATAATCTTGAAATAGAAAAAAAAAAACTTTGTGGTTAGTCCGAGGTCATGGAAGTTGATAAAATAAAACGAACGTGAAAGAGTTCGTAGATTCGATGTTTTTCCATGTAGGGCACGAATCGTGGTGGAATCCTCAGGGGCCTCGTACCTGCATCTATAGCGCCCAACATAATTTTTTTCTTCGGCGAAATTCAATGTCGCTCATCACTCGGAGTGGCAAAAAATAATCCGACAAGCAAAGAACGTAGTGGTGACAATCTCGGCAAACGATGAGAACAAAAAATTATTGATTATCGATATAATAACCGATTTATAATACGGGTTTGCTTTTTCGAACGAACTGGTTTACTGTGCAATATATCAATCATCGATTGATGCAAGCAATCACATAATGCAAATAGATCATTTGTTAATTTTTTCATTTATCCATCCGACTAATAGCCAACAAAAGGTCTGAGATCTTGCGTTAAAAAATTTACCAATCGGTCTAAAAAGATTGTCGAAAAACGTGACTCCGGTACGAAAATACGCTCTAGCGGACGACGAGAAACGATAGCAAAGGGGGCGCCACTTTCCCGACATGGTTACTTTTACTCGCGATTTCAGTCCGGCGAGCACGTCGTGTGCCGCAGCAGCAGCAGCAGCAGCAGCTCCGCAGTCGCAGGCACATTGCTCTCTAACGTTGAAACGAGTTTTTTCACACGCGACGTGTTAACGAATCCAGCATGTCAAAATCAAAGAAGGAGAAGATAACCGAATTAACGGAGGATATACAAGAAATGGATATCGAGGAACCGGGCAAAAAAATGACTCACAAGGAGAAGAAAAAGCTCAAGAAGCAACAGGAGTACGAGAAGACCGTCGAGAGAATGACGAAAACCGGTGGCCAGGGTCACAGCGAGTTGGAATCGAATTTTACCGTGTCGCAGAGTTTGGCACAAACTCGCGGTACCCAACAGCTGGACAACGCCGTCGACATCAAAGTCGAGAATTTCAGTATAGCCGCGAAAGGCAAGGAACTCTTCACCAATGCCAGTTTACTCATCGCTCAGGGTAGACGTTACGGTCTCGTCGGACCCAACGGGTAAGCCCCCGAAACGTCGAATCCTCCTGTTCCGCGCTGCTGCCAAGTTTTAAAAAAAATCTAATTTGTCACAAATTTTCCCAATCGTCCAGTCATGGAAAAACTACGCTATTGCGTCACATTGCGAAAAGAGCCTTCGCCATACCGCCGAACATCGATGTTCTGTACTGCGAACAGGAAGTCGTCGCCGATGACACGCCAGCCGTCCAAGTTGTGCTGAACGCCGATGTAAAATGCAAAAATTTGCAGGACGAGTGCAAAAAACTGGAGGAACAGGCCGAGCAGGGCGTCGAGTCCGTGCAAACGAGACTACAGGAGGTTAATTTATAAACACCAGTTTTTTTTTTTTTTTTCTTTTCAATATAAACACTTGAACATTTTTTAAATATATTTTTGAATGGGCAAAAAGTAAAGAAAAACGATTATCGATTCCGTAAACGACAATGAAATATTTTTTAGTCTGAAAACTTTTTTGAAATTTTTTAATATTTTTCATTTTATTTGAAAATTCCTAACGGTTGTCGATTAAAATATTTATCAGTTTGTCGGAACTGTTGGAAAATAAAACATCATTTTTATCGGTCGAAAATGTTGCAGGTTTACGAAGAATTAAAGGCCATCGGAGCGGATTCGGCGGAGCCGCGTGCCCGCAGAATTCTCGCGGGTCTGGGTTTCAGTAGATCGATGCAGGACAGAGCGACGAAGAATTTTTCCGGAGGTTGGAGAATGCGAGTGTCCCTGGCGCGAGCGCTGTTCGTCGAGCCGACGTTGTTGCTACTCGACGAGCCGACGAATCATTTGGATCTCAACGCCGTTATATGGCTCGACAATTATCTACAATGTTGGAAGAAAACATTGCTCATAGTTTCTCACGATCAGAGCTTCCTGGACAACGTGTGTACCGACATAATACACCTGGATATGTTCAAGCTGTTCTATTACAAGGGAAATTACAGCATGTTCAAGAAGATGTACGAGCAAAAGCGCAAGGAGATGATAAAGGCTTACGAGAAGCAGGAGAAGCGCATAAAGGATCTGAAAGCCTCGGGACAGAGCAAAAAAGCCGCGGAGAAGAAGCAGAAGGAGGTATTGACGAGGAAACAGGAGAAGAACAAGACGAAACTGCAGAAGCAGGAGGACGACAACGGACCGCAAGAATTGTTGGCGAGACCCCGCGAGTACATCGTTAAATTTAGCTTTCCCGATCCGCCGCCTCTTCAACCTCCGATTCTTGGTCTTCACAGTGCGTGACACGAGCATGTTTCTCGTCTCTCCCTATTTGTACCGATTCCGCAGACTTTTCATAATGCGATATATCGTTCGCAGATGTTTCCTTCGCCTACGAGGGCCAAAAGCCACTTTTCATCGACGTGGATTTCGGCATAGACTTGAATTCGCGCGTCGCCATCGTCGGACCAAACGGTGTTGGAAAGTCTACCTTCCTGAAGCTGTTGACCGGCGATCTGAGCCCATTATCCGGAGAGTTGATTAGGAATCATCGTCTGGTAAATCTTTTCTTTTTTTTTACTACTCGAAATGTTCATTCAATAGCCAACTTTCGATGAGTCAAAGCCGTTGGGTTTTCCTTTTTTCAGAGGATCGGCCGATTCGACCAGCATTCCGGTGAGCATTTAACCGCCGAGGAAACGCCGTCGGAATATCTGATGCGACTGTTCGATTTGCCTTACGAGAAAGCGCGAAAGCAACTGGGAACTTTCGGACTCAGTTCTCACGCTCACACGATACAGATGAAGGATCTCTCGGGTGGACAGAAGGCGCGCGTGGCGCTGGCCGAGCTTTGTCTGAACGCGCCCGACGTCGTTATTCTCGACGAGCCGACGAACAATCTCGACATCGAATCTATCGACGCTCTCGCCGACGCGATAAACTCCTACAAGGGCGGCGTTATAATCGTTTCTCACGACGAGCGTCTCATCAGGGATACCGAGTGCTGCCTTCACGTTATCGAGAATCAAGTTATAAACGAGATCGACGGTGACTTCGACGATTACAGAAAGGAACTTCTCGAGAGTTTGGGAGAGATCGTCAACAATCCTAGCATAGCCGCGAACGCCGCGGTTCTTCAATGACGGGACTCTGAACTCTAGAGATGTGCGCCAATACGAAAAAACAAGAGGAAAATTGAACCGTTATATTTCTTCGAAGGGATGCATCGCGAACTTCTCAGCCTCGTCTCGTGCGACAACGAACTTTCCTTTTCTACGCTGATCGAACATCAAATTTCGTCCGTACGAATAGCGTATTAAAAAAAAAACAGAATTCTATGAACCTTCGGAAGACGGGCTCTCGAACAACGCGATATCTTTTTGTATCATAGTATTTTCCTGAAATAATTATACGCATTTGAAACGATGAGTTCAATCGTGTGCTTATCGTTGACTCGTTTTCGCGAAATAAAGAAAATCTATACAAATAAAAAATTATCGTTTCTACTTCGCATCCGAAAATCATTGTGTTTGTTCGATCGATCGGTTATGAGCATCTTGGCAATGCGTTAGCGCCGCAACTCGGCTAGGTGTCGTCAACGGCACCTAGGAATATCGTTCGCGGAGAAAGGACCATATTCGGCTCTGGCGGGTTTCCACGTGAAATATCTCGAGGACGTCGGTGATCGGGCAACGCGCGGCGAGGTAATACCGATTTCGAAATCCCTTCTTCCTCCTCCTTCCTAGAAAACATTTTGTTTCTCGTGCCTCTTCTCGCACAGGCGCGCACGGGGCGGGGGAGGAGCACTCTCTCGCTTGCCCACAGTGCACGCGAACGCCTTTAAACTCTCTCTCCGTGACTAGACTGTCGTTAGCTCGTTTCACGGCGGGGTGGCTCGTCGTCGTCGTCGTCGTCGTCGTCGTCTTCGTCGTCTTCGTCGTCGTCGTCGTCGTCGCCGTCGTCGTCGTCGTCGTCGTCGTCGTCGTTGTTGCGCTGCCAAAAAGGGCAGACCTCTCGGGGGGAGGCGCACAAGCCGAGAGATCGAATACAGTGTCTGAGAGTGTGTGAAATGAGTTGTCGCGGTGATGGGTGAAAATTGTCATATAATATTATAAAACGCGAAGGGAAGTCGGGTCCGGTCTGTCGTGTGTTGTGAAATTTTTTTTTTTTTTTTTTTTTGCCCACGTTTCAACGACTATGTCGAGCACACTCGAGAACAAGATACTGAATCTTCAGGAACGTCTCAGGGCGGAGAAGGAGTCGAGAGATCGGGACAGACAGACGAACGATGTCGTGCCAGGAACGGCCCTGCAGCCGTCATCCTCGGTACCGACGTCGAGTCCGGTCGCCCGAAGACCGCGACAACGTGAGTATCGCCTTTTCCCTCCTCTCAATGTCTCTGGCCGTGGAAAAAATACGACATGTCACACCGATTCGCGGTGCGCGAAAATTTTTCGTACGGCGAGACTGCGAGATACAGGTTATGTTGATTCACCTATGTATTTACTACGCCGCTCTCGGGCGTGCGACAAAGTTCGTTCAATGCCCCATTTCGTAGCCGCAAATTTTTTCGCTTCGATAAACTTTTTCGATATTCGTATCTCGTGTTTGAGTAATCTCGCGTATTTCGAAGCGCGTTACGAAATGAAAGTTTCATCGGGGGCGGAGGAGGGGGGGTGACAAAACTAGTTTCGTAGCCTGGACCTTTAATCGTTGTTAAAATTCAATGGTCGCACGGTAAACGTTCGCCTTGTTTCGACGATCGATTTTTACCATCCACCGCCGTACGATTTTTTAATCGAATTCATTCGCCGAGATTGTTCTGAATTCCTATCTGTCGCATGGATCTTCCGTAGCTAACGAAACATTTAGATCTTGCTTCGAAACTTCGACTTTATCATTGCGGCACATTCGTACGGTGTATTTTTGCAAAAATGTAATAATCAGAGTTTCGTAACGTCCACAACTATTTGTTTATTCATTTATTTTAAGGGAACAGAAACTGTTTTACATCATTCTTATAATCGGCATTGCATGTTTTTACTTTAGTACAAGAGATAACTTACAAAGAATATACCGATATAATTTTTATCTAATTAACCAGAATCATCACGAGAGGCGCGCGTCCTCTTAACTTCACGAGTATCGAACGACTCGATGACCGTCTTGAACGGCTCGATCGAATTTCAAGAATTTATTACACCTCCAAATTTAGGTTCAACCGTTGTTTTTCGTGGAATCGTCGATCCGGTGTAAAACGCGCTCCTGATCATTGGCACCTTGGAATATTATTTTATTATCTTTTAAATTATAATATTTTATTTTGCGAATACAACTATTATGTTAGATAATTGTTTTACCATTCGAATTATTCGAGCGAATAACAAAGAATTATACCGTCACAGGCAGACCCTGACGTCCGATCGATCTTATCGGCGAAATATCTCGTGCGAAAGAGAGAGAAAATTAATCATTTGTATCGAGGCCCAGAACTATCGTCGTATGGATATAGGAAACGTTTGATTTCAATTGAAACCCGAGAATAATCATTCGAGATTCATCTTATCATTTATTCATTTCCTGTTTGATGATTCGCATCTTATGCGCCCAATAATGTCGATGACGCGGTGTGAAAAGATCTTTTGATACTTGTATCGGATAAGAAATGACTCAATAATTTTATTTTATTTTATCAATTTTTTGATAAGATTTATGAAATTAATTTTTTTAATTTTCTTTCATACGAAAAGAAAAAATACAGAATCTGATTATTCAAATTTGTGACGATGACCGTCGAGTTGTGAAAAACTATATTTCCATTGCCGTTCGACACTCGGAAAATTGCAATAGTGCTTATGCACTTGTCCGCATCCCTGTTTACTTATCTCCTAACTTATCCTAAACGTTACTAAATCTTAACCATACGCGGGCGGTGTAGTCTTATTTCCTTTCTTTCCTTGAATTTTCCCATCTATTACTCCAACATTGCCACAGTAGATAATTCTTATATTTTATGAATATTTAATAACATCTCGATGTGTATGTTTATCACAGCCTCTTCCATATATTTTCTAAACATTTCCAGAGTGCTCGTTATTAATTGGTTGCGAAAAGTAGGGGTAAGGCAGTTTGCCACTCTTGGTTCAATATCTTGGTTTGTAAATGTTTCGACCGATTGTTGTTGCATATCACGGTATTTTTATTATATTGCATGCAATACTTGTCATGTTTCTTGCTTCTGATAATATTTTTAACGATTTTTAAGTCGTCATGACTTTAATGGTTGTGATTTCGAAGTTTATTATTAACTTCGTCATCGAAATGCTCCAAATCATTGAAATATTTATACTCCAATTCTTCCCGGTTCAGATTGCACTCGTATCGAGTATACTAAAATCCCCCCCCCCCCCCCCCCCCCCCCCCCGTTATTCCATCTTATCACTTGTTTAATTGAAGCAAAGGTCACTTCGATGCTTTTTTGAAATTTGGAGCATCCACATAATTGAGCTGACTTTATCACACACGCGGCCTAAATTACCTAGGTGTCTGCTACTGTTCCTATTTACGGGACAATGTCCCTCTATTTGCCTAGTTGCATGCACAAGTCCATCACGACTCTAGTTGTGTTTATTTTATTTATTGATTTTTTTAACCGGTGTAATAAGTTTTTAGGCAAAGAATTTACTGCCCTATGATCCTACTCTGTCGGTTCTACAAATATAAATGATTAACACTAACAATAATATGTGAATAAATATTCAAGAGTCTTTTAAAATGTTTGATTTTCTTTTTTCAAGTACACTTTGAGTTTTTCTTTGGTTAACTCTCCCACCGACTCTACTCGTATGTCAATACAAGTTCCCTCGCTTTTGTCCGAAATCTGCTGATCGATAAGTTCCCTAAACCGCCCAATCTCGGTACGATCAAGTTCCACAAGTAGGTGCATTTATGCGAATTCTCATGGAATAGACGCCTTTGCATATTTTTAAGCCCCCGCCCTGGGACTCCCAGCGACGCGCGACTCACGAATCCATAAAAAATTTGAAACAAGCACATTATAGCATTATATTTCCCCATCGACTTTACTGTTGGCAAATTTGAGTTTACGGTGTCATACTCAATCGTTGATAATTTTTTTACGTGAAATTTCCTCAGTCGGCGACATGGGAACTCCAACGAGACCGAAACGGCAGCTGGATCTTCCGGTCCTGCAGATGGTACCGCCGAAGGCACACAACGGCGAATTCGAGTCGAAGCTGCAGGAGATAATGAAGCAGAATGGTATATTGAACATAAACGGACAGAAGTATCAAACGGAGATGAAGGATCTCGAGCATCTCGGCGAATTGGGCAACGGCACGTGCGGCCACGTCGTGAAGATGAGACACAAGCCGAGCGGTGTCGTTATAGCGGTCAAGCAGATGAGAAGATCCGGCAACGCCGAGGAGAACAAAAGAATTATAATGGATCTCGATGTTGTATTGAAATCCCACGACTGCCCTTACATCGTTCAGTGCCTAGGATGTTTCATAACCGAATCCGACGTATGGATATGCATGGAACTTATGGCCACGTGCCTTGACAAATTGCTGAAAAAGTGTCGACAGGCGATACCCGAAGATTTTTTAGGCAAAGTTACTGTAGCAGTGAGTCTCGTTGTTTCAAATAAACACAAAATTAGTGCACCAAGCTTATGCATTTTTGTATGCTGATGGTCTTTTTTTTTTTTTTTTTTTCAATTCAATGTCGCAGACCGTAAAAGCGTTGTCGTACCTGAAGGAGAAGCACGGTGTAATCCATAGGGATGTTAAACCCAGCAATATATTACTCGACGAGATGGGCGGAGTCAAGCTTTGCGACTTCGGTATATCCGGACGATTGGTCGACAGCAAAGCGAAAACCAGAAGCGCCGGATGTGCCGCGTACATGGCAGTGAGTTTAAGCATTTTTTTTATTATTGTGTTTGTTTTTTTTTTTTTTTTTTTTTTTTTTCAGAAAAAACATGTAGAAAAAGAAAAAACTCTTTTTGTCTCGTTTTTCCGTCATTTTTCCCCGACACAGCCCGAGAGAATAGATCCGCCAGATCCAACGAAGCCGGACTACGATATAAGAGCCGACGTGTGGAGTTTAGGAATAACTTTGGTGGAATTAGCCACCGGAGTCTTTCCCTATCGAGACTGCAAGACTGATTTCGAGGTGAATTTTCTTTTTTATTCGTGAGAGTCGTGTTTCGGCTCTTCTCGCGAAACTAAGAGTTTCAACATTTTTGGAATGTTTCAGGTCCTCAGCAGGGTAGTACAAGACGATCCACCATCCTTGCCGCAGGACGCGATATTCTCGAAGGAATTTCGCGGTTTCGTAACTTGCTGCCTGACGAAAAATTACAAACATCGGCCTAAGTATCACAAGCTGATGGAACATCCGTTCATAAGAAAATACGAGAATCAGGAAGACGACGGCAACACCAATTCGTCGTCCTTGCCAAATTCCGGCTGTCAGTGGTTCGGCAGAGTAATGCGACAGCTCGAGCCAAGGTGGGTGCTATTCCGATATCGTGTAATAATAGTTCTCGCTCGATTATAGTTTTTTTTTTTTTTTTTCTTTTTTCAATCAAAATCTATTTCTCTTTGGATTAGACGAGTTTGTTTGTACAGAATATATATGTTACATATGAATACGCTTCGAATACATAGATTGAGCGTGATTGCCGGCAGCAAAAAATACGCAAGCGCGATAGTTTATTTAATTTTTTTAAATATCGTAAAAACGGCATGAGATTTTCACCCTCCCCCCCACTAATATCAGTAATGTTTGGTATGGTTTGACGAATAACCGGGTATCCTCTAGATCCGAACGGTAGTCTCATAAACGCGAAAACGTTCTTAACGCATCTCTAATGTTTGCCGTGCGACTCGTATAGATTCGAAGAGAAAACTTATCGGATCGTTTATTATTATCATTTTGTTTGATTTCACTCGATTCACGAACACAAACAGATTTTTAAAAATTAATTACACTCGCAAAATGAGAAAATTAAAAGTTTGCGTGCGTGTTAAATTGTGTTGCAGCGTTGAGCTTGAGGGAGGCAGCGCAGCGTAGCATAATCCCTCTCTCTGTCCCTCGCCCGTAAGCCCACCACGCTCCATTATTTATCCTCATTAAGTTACCAGAAAAAAAAGTAACATAATCCACATGAAATATGAACAAAAGAAGATCAGATTACCTCAGAAAAAGCAAAAAAAAATCCAGCCCCGCCCGCCCCACCCCCGACAAAAGTGTGCCCGATTTTCATTTCGAGTTGTTTGGTTTGTGCACGCGCCTGTTACACACCCCACCCTTCAACCCCCAATCATGGTAAGCATTCTTTTTTATTTTATTTCAATACTCGTCTTCTGTTTCTTTTTACACACGTTTTTTTTTTTTTTTTTTTTTTTTTTTCCTCACGTTTGTCGTTTATTTTGTCACGATTCGACGACTCACCGGTTATGTGGCGTGCGTAGAGTACATTATCTGTCTTTCGCAAAAATTTGTCGGCATGATATCGAGATTTTTGTCTCTTAGTTTCGTCCTCGTAGATGAGCAGAAGAAGATTATCCTTCTCTTTCTCTCTATCCAGTTTTGTGTTGCATGAACGATTTGTGTAATTAACGCTCTAACTTCCACTAACGTTGAATTAACTCTTCGATGGTCACAGAAAAAAAAGCTCGGTATTCGTAAGAAATGAGACAATTCTCGGCGATGGAGAATAAAATCGCGTTCTTTTTTGTTTTTTCTCTGACCATCAAAGAGTAAATACCGAGGAGAACTTGGCAGGTCTGCGCCACAATCCGGAGAGTCAGCGTGAAATAAAGCGGGAGCGAAGAAGAACGAAGGAATATCGGAGGAATGTTTTTTACACCAGCGGAATGCGATTCAGTTTCAGGTTGTCGGGTGGGCAACATCAACAGGCGCCGCCTCGAGCAACGGGCCACGTGTCACTGAAGCAAACGGCACACTTGCGCGCTCATTCCGAGATACCGGCTTTTTTAAAAAGCAACGCGACCAAGGATCATCATCACAATGTTCCAACGAATTTTCTCGCTTATCATCAGCGCTCGAGCAGCGAGAACGGAGCTAATTACGTGCCCTACAGTCCTTACGCGATAAAGCGCAAGGACGCGATACCGAGGCCTTTCTCGCCACCGGCGAACAAGGATCCGATCGAACCGGAACCGGCGCCGAGCCTTCAAACGAGGCCTTTCTCACCGTGGCGCCAACACGTCGAGCAAACGAGCCGCGAGTACGCGGCGAAGAGATGCTCGGCCAACGGTCAGGCCTACGCCGATGGAAGATCTTACTCACCGTACAGACACGAAACGGCAAATTCGATTGACGATAACGCGAGACCCTATTCGCCCTATCAGTCGCGTTTCGAGGAACAACGGCGCGACAACAGCGCCGATCGATGGCAAAATGTTTCGCGCTCGCTGAGCCCGTTCGCGAGAGATTATTCACCGTGGCGACGGGAGAACGTCGATCCACCGGGAGTCGTTCAGCCCGTCAACGAGACCGGAAGATACTCGCCCTTCGTGCAACACAGACTCGGACAACTTCCGCCAGCGCCTCAGACTCATCCACCCTCGCAGGATATCTATGGCAGTCCGATGGTCAGCAGGAAGAGGTGAGTTCACGAAAATCATTCAATTTCAACTGGAATAAAATAAAACAACAACAAAACTCGAACGTCTCATTCACCCCAAAAAAATGTTCTTTCGTAATCTAATCTCCAATTGTTTCTCCCCAGTTTTGTGATATTAATTGAAAACATTTGCTGAAAAAAAAAACGCAAAAATTGTAGATTCCCGTCGGAACCTCCGCCGCAAGGAACCCACGGTTCCACGAGTCCTCAATTGTTGATTTCGCGATTCGCTCATCAGTTGAAGCAAGATCCTCCGGTAACGGCGGCACAGAATCAGAATACCGGGGGCGCGAAAGAATCGGCGAAAAAGCGTTTCGCCTCGTACGTGAGGCTCAGACTCGGTGGCGAGCGCGCCCCCTCGCCCGAGCCTCCACCGCGAATGAACCGAGGCGAATCTCCCCTCGCCGTTCGGAGAAACATGGTCGATCAACCCTCGCCTTCGTTTCCACGAAGGTATGGCAATCAGCGTTAATTTTTTTTTTTTTTTTTCGCCGATAAAATCGATCGGAGATATTATTTAACATCGTACGAATTGTTCAAATAAATAGGTACGTGTCTCCTTCGCCGCCGCAGCCACCGCCCCGTCGACTATCCGAGAGCAGTTCGGTACCGGGGAGTCCGCAATACGTGCGCGCCCGACTTCGCTACACCCCGGAGCCGCAGCGGAGGCCACCGCCACCATAACCCATCGCGATAATCTCAGCGAACGAGAACAAGAACACTTGGGTGCCATACGCAACTGAAGTCACGAGATCCGCGACTGCGTCGAGCCGCTATTGCCGTGCGAACGATCGTCTCGCGAACGGAACGAACGATAACGCGGAATACCTCGCGGCAACGGCTTCGTCGCGGCGCGAGTCCATCATGCATAGTTCAAAACCAAAAAAACTTAATAATACTCTAATTCCGGAGCGTCGCTTTTTCCTATGGAGGCCGACAGCGTGCTCGAGCTTCATACGTTTGCGCAGCGCGAAGAAGCTTCTGCATGTTTGAGAGAAAAAAAGAAAACGTAACGATGTAAAACGAAAAATGTTATTTTTCTTTTCTCTCGCGAATTTGTAAAACGAAAAAAAAAAAACTCTCTCGTTCCTCGCGTCTGCGATCGCTGCATCGATATCGCGAAACGCTATTCAATCGCACATCGACGCGAATCTTCGTCGAGCAACTATCGCGGTGTATGTTTGTTGTAATTTATAAATTAGAAAAAAAAAAGTAAAGGAGAACTCGCAATACGATGCTCAACTTTTTTATATATATATATCGCTTGTAAAGAAAACGACGACGAAGATATATATGAATATATATATACCTATTTAAGAGACGAATGATTTAGCGCCAAGTACACTTTTCTAAACTAGCCACATCGGTGGAGCCGAGGGACGCCCGCGATAGAAGAAAATAGCGCGTTCAGTGTTTGTACGAAGGAGTCTGTAGATCGCGCTCGCGCTGCGACGGAGAGGAATTGAGAGAAAAGAATTCTTAATAACGAAACCAATCCCGCGAGGAGTGTCGACCGGGGCTCCTCTGCACTGGGAGCGCACAAGCCTCGCGTCGGAAAAAGAAAAAAAAAAAAAAAAACAAATCACGGACGCTAAATATATCCTCGATTGTACTATATTATTTCATTGAGAGAGAGAGAGAGAGAGAGAGAGAGCGAGAGAGATGGAGAGAAAGAGAAAATAAATCCTCGTCGCGGGGCTTCGAAAGAAAAAGAAAAGAAAACCGTTGTAATTATTATTTTCGAATTAATCATTTCATTAAATACTTTTTCGATTCTACAACACAAACACTCTCGTAATGAACATTCGTCGCTTATTTGACAAGAGGATATGTTGCAATGTAAATAAACTTATATTTATACGACTCCATTACGAATTTGATTTCTTCCTTTCACATTGACCCTTCCACGACCTTTTTCCTCCCTGCGGAATTAAAGAAAAAAAAAAATAGCTGATCTTTCGATAAAAAAATGTTGGCTCGAATGCGCTTCTTCTGAGCTTCTTGATCTTTAAATATCGGTTGTCACGTTAAATAAAACGTTATGGCTTAATCTAACGCATCAAAGCATGAAAGCTGCGGAGAGAAAACTCTCCAAATTAAATGACAATTTGGGCCGGGAGAAATCGAAGAAACTTCTTCGCTCGAATTTTCACCGTAATCGGGATTATCATCAATGAAGAAAGGGTCGTGAGTAAAGACTATTTGTTTCTTCGCGCGATTGGGTATAGTGGACCCTTCCGACCGAAGTCTTCGCGAACGCAGGAAAAGAGCACGTTGAGCGGTACGCGTTCAACCATCCGAATGCGGTCTATTTTATTCTCCATCGAGGACACTGTATAGCCGAGGACTCGTACCGTCCTCCTTTCGTACAAATACGAGCCCCGATATCAATTGTGCCACGGAGTTGGAACGAGCGTCGATTAGATTAATCTTAACAAACTTATAATACGCATAATACGTGCGCCGACGACTCGTGACCCGAGGATTCGCAAGAGTACGCCGTTCTCCCGAAGATTCCATGCGTAAGTTTTTGTTCTCGTCGAGTCGATGATAAATCAATTCGGATAAATTCGTCGGAATCGCGTGATTAGACGCGATGTCGGATATCCGGATAATTCTCGTGCCACGAGCCTCGTATCGCAAGCGACAAGCTACCACGGAATTCATTATCTTTTTGCTTTCGTGTTGGGTCGGCCCGTAGAGGGGAAAAAAAAGCATACGATCGGTCGTACGAACTCGTCTCCAAACTAATCGATATTACGAATGATATTGAACAAGCCGAATACTCGTCGGGACAAAATCGAAGTATCGAAGTTTGATGAAATATTTCTCGCACGAATGAGTTTCGAATAACGAGGAACAATCTCGGGGCAAGGGCGAAGGGGCGTAAAAGTATAATATCATCGTGGCTGGTGTACGGGATCGGCCCGTCCCTGAGCAATCAATATGGCCTCCGGCTGTACGCGGGGCACGCCAGCGTAGGCCCACGTCGCGTTCGACCGACAATCAAGAAGAGAACAAACTCATGTACAAGAGTCGTTTATTCAACAATAGTCGCTTTGCCGTCGTAAAAACGATAAGCGCACATTGTCGCGTTAACGTCGATAGTTCGCGTTATGAGATAATTAAGTTATGAGATAAAAGAGGCGAACTTGCAATCGCGATTGGATAGCGCGCTGTCGTCGACGTGCAGAAGACACAAAATCTCGAGCGTCGGAGGATCGTGTGTACCTGTTACCCTGGATCTTCGGTGCTTGTTTTTTTTTTTTTTTTTCTTCCGTTCGACAAAGCACAACGACGCGGGATTCGCGTTCAATGTGCACGTTCGAATTCTCGTCTACCCAGCGTTATTCTCTCGGTAGAAGATTAATAAAAGAAATACGAAATAAAACGAAACGAAGCACATAGCCGCGTTCGTCATGTCGGAGAAGAGTAACGATTGCGCCGAAACGCGAGTCATCGATAGTTGCCAGCAGGAGGACGAGGCCGAGGACGAAGAAATGGCTGCCAAAGGGGTCGAAGACAAAGTCAGCATCGAACAGATTCTCGAGGGTATGACGAACGAGTTCAATCGGAGCGTCGTTAATTCGTTGAAAAACGCCGATCCCGAACGCGCCGATAACGCGATCGGTAAAATTGATTCCGATAATGCGAACGGCGTTATCGAGTGCCCGGAGAGAAATTCCGAGATTCCGGAAAATTCGGTGGAGGAGAAGAAAATCGAGTCCGACGAGACGAAGGACGAGAACAGCGTCGATGGCGCGACGGCGGAGAAGCCGGACGAAGCCGGCGACGTAGCGGAGATGGAAAAAATTGGCAAGCAGGAAAGCGCCAAGAAGGACAATAACATTCCTAGAATAGTCTTGACTTTCAGAACGATGAACGAGAATACGGATTACGGAAGAAAAACCAAAATATCGAGTTGCTCGTCGAATTTGAGCTTGGTACCGGACGAGCTTGGAAACTGCGATCAGATCGGAGGCGTCTCCGTCAAGATCGAACACTCGGACGAGAATTCGGATCACGCGGAAAAGTCGGACAATGACGAGGGCAAGAATGACGACGAGGTCAAGATTGGGGTAAAGGCTAAGACAACGGAGAACGTCGTCGAGCAGCCTCCCTCGAAAGAGGTAGAAAAGACGGAGGTAAAAGAATCCGAGGAAAGCGAAAAAAAAGGCAAATCGGAGTCTGTAACTACCAATGACGACGTCGACGTAGAAACTGTTCCCGAGGCGCCAAAGCGGACAGAGCCGGAGCCACCCGTCACGAGAAAACGAAGAGCCGGACGCGCGAGACTCAGGGTTTTGAGGTAAAAACACCATTAAGATTTATTTATTTATTCGTTTACGGAACGAGCTCCGTTGCATATTTCACACTCGCAAAGAAAAAAATTCAATTTCATAACATAGAAAGTTTGTTCGAAGCGCACAAATATTTGATTTATTTTTTTTATAAAGAAAATAAAAAAACATAAAATAGAGTTCATAATCGTAGCCCCGAAAAATTCTTAAGAAACGATTATAATTGAAGCTTTGAGAAAAAATGAGTTTCGGGTAATTCGGATGGAAAAAAAAAAGTATATATTATTTGACTCCCATCCGAAAGATTATGCACCGTAAAGTAGAATGTCCCCAAATAAAATAATTATTATACCTATTCATTAATTTTCGACACGTTGCCGTACTTTTTTTTGTAAAATATAGTGCGATCGCGCAAGATTATCGAGATATTTTTTATTACGAAAATTTGATGAGAACAACAAACGTTTTAGCGATTCGGCGGAGGAATCGCCGGGACCGAAGCGTTCGGCCCGACGTCTCTGCAAGGAATCTCTGAAGAGCACGGTGCTCGAGAGCGCGATGGCGCGAAAGGAAAAGTCCAACTACACGCAGGAGAACAATCAGCTCAAACGAAAGCAATCGAAGCCCGGAAGGCCAAAGAAGCCCGTTAAAGAACAATTGAAGCAATTGCAGGTAAAGGTAGCGGACGTAAGAATGGAAATTCAAGCGTACAGCGCCGATATGAATAATTCGCAGTCCGATGGGAATTCAACATTGGATCATTCTAAAGTCGCGAGTCCGGAGAGTAGCGTGAACGAGATAAGTTTCGACGAGGCGAATAACTCGACGGCGGATTTCGACGGTATGCCGAGACTATCGCCGATGACGAAGAGCGCCGGGGATAGCGCGCAAGCGAGAACCGGCGGTGATTCGATGGGAAACAATGTCAGCGGTCACGACGAGGGTTCCAGCAGCGATATGGACAAACCGTTTTTGAAACCAGCGGCCGGGCGCAGCAGGAGAGAACGCGGAAGACCCCGTGGCAATCACGGAGCTCGAAAGATAGCGAAGACCGACTCGTTCGAGGGTACGCTCGTACGATAACATTCTATGAGTTTCCCAGCGCAGAAACGAGTTTAATCTCTCGATTTTTCCAGATGGATCACCGTCCATAGCCGAGACGGGAAAAAACAACGATTATCCCGAAGGTATCTCGCGATATGGCCCAAAATACATTTTTCTAAATGTCTCGTCGAGTTTCTATCGAATCGTAACGATATATTTTTTCTTTACAGAATATATCATTCCTGTAAAGAGAACGCGACGGAGTATGGCACCGAGTCCGAGTCCCGCGGAGGGACAGGCCTCGAAACCCGAATCCACTGCGATATTCAGCGAGGTGAGTATTTCTATCGAGTGGTAGATATTTTTTTTAGGCGTTTATCAAAATAGAGGATAGAAAAATGAACAGATACGAATTATGTGTGTTTTTATTTTCTATATTCAGTCTTACGAGCATTCGATGATGTGTCTCTGCCAAGTGAGATCTCAGTTATACGTGACGATAACGGGTTCGGGTGCGCCTCTCTACTGCACCGCAATCGATTCCATTGACAATCGTTTGATAGGATGTTGCAACGAGGTTGACAGCAATGACGTTGCGATGCGGCGACCGAGCACGCGAGTCCCATTCATCATACTATGTCGCACGCACAAAGAACGTTTGCTCAGGCACAATTGTTGTCCATCCTGCGGCTTGTTCTGTACGCAAGGAAAATTCGTGCAATGCACGAACGGCCATCAGTTTCATCGGGAATGCGAGACTTTTGTCAACAAAAAACCCGCGTGTCCGCACTGCGGTAGCGACGCCGCGTCTTGCGACGTTGTCGTGGCGTTGAACGGCACGAGAAAACCCGTTTACATTCCGACGCGAAGGAGATTCTCAAAATTACCGTCGGCGAAGATGAGCCTACCGGGAAAGGGCGACAACACCAAATTGGCCGAGAGACCACCGAGCCCGTTGGTAAGACCCGAGGATATTAGAATTCCCGAGGCTGTTAACAACGTCGAGCGACCCGAACGTTACACAATTATGAGCCTGTACACAGCCGTCAAGAACGGCGATTTGGAAAAATTGGTCAATGTATTGGGTAAGAACATTTTTACATACAATTTCAAGCTCGACTTCTCGACATGTGCATTGTTGTTTAATGTCGCGGCGGGGGTCGTGAAGATTTTATCGATCATCGCAACGATTCAAAACTGATAAATAAAATTACCACGCAATCGATAAAAAATCAAATATTTGGTCATTCATTGTAATTGACCAATAAAATTGAATATATTGATTTCAGCTTGCGGTTACAACGCCAATCACACGTTCCGCGAGTATTCTCATCGAACCGGTCTTCACATAGCGGCGGACAAGGGTCATCTGGGTTGCGTACACGTGCTCATACAAGCGGGCGCGCAGGTGGACGTTATGGATAAGAATCAGTTGACTCCACTGATGCTCGCAGCTAGCGAGGGTAAAACCGACGTCGTGAAGTATCTCGTGAGAACAGGAGCGGACGTTACGTTGAAGGGCGAGGACGGTATGACGGCGTTGCACATGGCTGCGAAATCGGGCCATTTGGATGCCTGTAGGATTATTCTATCCGAGTGCAAAGTCCCTCGGACGTTAGTCGGTAAAAAGCAAATGAATAGCCAATATATAATATAAATAATGTACAAAAGAAATTCTAAAAGACCAATTTTGTACTTCTTATTTTCTAGATTGCGTGGACGACGGTGGCTGGACGAGTTTGATATGGGCATGCGAATTTTGTCACTCCGACGTAGCGAAATTTCTTTTGGAGAAAAAATGCGACCCCTTGATTCGCGATGCCGAACAAAATATAGCTTTGCACTGGAGCGCCTACAGTGGAAGTTCCGAAATTACGGAAATGTTGCTCAACGAAGGCTGCGACGTTAATGCGGTTAACGTTCACGGCGATACACCCTTGTGAGTTTGTCGCGACGAAATATACGTTCTTTTCTGTGAACAAACTCTTTGACCAGTCTTCGCGAATCGATTGTTTTCATAAATTTTTCATAGACACATCGCTGCGAGGCAGGATCAGTACGCCGCGAGCGTTCTTCTGCTGGCTCGGGGTGCCAAAGTCGGCGAAGTTAACGCGGCCGGCGAAACGGCGGTCAATTGTTGCGTGGTCGACGGCGACACGATGGCGGCCCTCAGGCTCAACGCCAAGGTCAACGAATTGTCGGAACACATGTGGGAAAAGACTACGAGAATTTTGACGAAGTGAATAAAATCGAAATTAAAAGAATATTACAACTATCGAATGATGATTCACGAACATGTGATTTTTTTTAAACAGCGATATCTCGAGAGGCAAAGAAACGAATCCTATACAGTGCGTGAATGGATACGACTCGGAGGACAAACCCACGGATTTTCTCTACGTAACGGAAAATTGTTTCACCAGCAACATAAACGTCGATCGAACGATAACTTCGTTGCAATCGTGTCACTGCGAGGACAATTGCAGCTCCGAGAAATGTTTGTGCGGCAACATCAGTCTGAGGTGCTGGTACGACGAGGAAGGAAAACTCATACCCGAATTCAATTATGCGGGTGAGTTATAAAAATGCCGTAAAACACGAAAACTATTTCAACGAAAAATATTTCAAATTTGATGAACGCTGAATTAAACGAGTCTTTTTTTTTTTTTTTTTTTTTTTTTTTTACAGATCCACCGATGCTTTTTGAGTGCAATCAAGCATGCGATTGTAACAGAATAACGTGCAATAATCGGGTTGTCCAGCACGGCCTCACGCAGAGATTCCAGCTGTTTCGAACGAGCGGCAAAGGCTGGGGACTCAGAAGTCTCAGACACATACCCAAAGGGACTTATGTGTGCGAGTACGTAGGTGAAATAATTTCCGACTCGGAAGCCGACCATCGGGAGGACGATTCTTATCTCTTTGACTTGGACAATCGAGTTAGTAACGATTCACTCGGAAAACGAAGAAAAAAAAAATCACCGACACATTTCAACGTTCGTTGTCATACATTTTTTATCACGTTTTCCAGGACGGTGAAACCTATTGCATCGACGCAAGGCGATACGGAAATTTAGCGCGTTTTATCAACCACTCGTGCGCGCCGAATTTGTTGCCCGTGCGAGTTTTCGTTGAGCATCAAGATTTGCATTTTCCGAGGATAGCTTTCTTCGCCAATCGCGATATCGAGGCCGACGAAGAGCTCGGGTGAGTTACACATTTTTTTTCGCTTCACCTCGAGATTTCTTAGACCGAACATCAATTTTTTATTCATTTTTTGTACCGTTTGTCGCAATGCAGCTTCGATTACGGAGAAAAATTTTGGATAATAAAGTGCAAGTCTTTCACGTGTACCTGCGGTGCGGAGAATTGTCGTTATTCCGAGAAAACGATACAGGTTACCCTGGACAATTATCGAAAGAAGATACAGCAGGAGGAGATTCTCGCGGCACAAATGCTCTAGTCGAATTAATCGATCGGAATCTATGATCGATCGTCGAATCTCTAAAAAACAAAAAAACAAATTAATAAAAACTTTCGAAATCTCCCTTCGGGCGTAGAGTAATTTCAAATTTGTATAGTGTAAGTAAAGTCTATATCTATATATATTACCAGTACAAAAATCGTGTGTCGTCCCTTTGGGAGATTCGAACGACTATTTAATTAGAGAAAAAAACAACAAAAAATCTTCGAAAGCAGCTCAAGTTACCGAGTTTCTCAATTATCGTTTCAAACGAGTGCTTGTCCATACATACAACTTAGTTAAGCCATTTTTTTATGCCTACGACTCTGTCATCTTTCTCTTGCTATCGAAGCCGCGGATGAAGGGCATCGTTTTAGATTTTAACGATTGATTGCACACTTCGAACGGTCGAGAATTCTTCGTTGCGTTATTTGCAGTGAAACGATCGCAAGGCACCGCTTCGAAAACGCACGAAAGACATCGAATCGATCTCAATGCGTGTAAATGACGAAAACAAAATATATACTACCGTTAAGTATGCGTTTGTTCTTTTTTTTGTATTTTTTACGCGACTGTTGTTGATAATCAGGAATCATGAATTACGAATATTTTTCGTGTTTGTAAAAAAATATCGTGTATGGCCTTTTTTTTTTGTGAGAGACACCTTTTTGTACAAATTATGAAAGTTTTGTATAATAAAAGTTGTAATTCTTTACGAGGATCCTTCAACATTTGTTTCTTTTTTTTTTTCTTTAGGAAGCTTCGATCGCTCCGATACGACACTAATAACTTCTGCTCGTAAATCAACATTTTTTCGTACAGCCTGCTGACGAAAACAATCGTGAGCAACGCTATCGGAAATTCGTTGTTTGCCGTTCAATCCTCTTCCCCGCTCGAATTTCATGATATCAAAATTTTATTCGGGTGATTTTCTCGTGAAGAGAATTTTTTTTTTTTTTCATTAATTCGTTAACAAAATTCTGGGATTAACATTATGCAAAATGAATAATTTCAGTACCTTCAATATGCATGATTTTTTTCCGATTTTTATACCGTCGTAAGGTGTTTGTAATTGTCGCTCATTTTTCTCGGACTTGTGCGAAACGGACTACTTTAAGGTGAAATGAAACTTGAATGAGTGCGAGAGAGATTACGCAATCGGCGCTCCCGCGTGAGCGAGAGAAACACACCGATAATATGTTTTACATCGTTTTAAGGAGAAAACACGACGTTGTCGACGAGACTCGAAACGTGATGAAAGTAGAATAAATATGAAGCAAAAATACGGCGCAACGGCAACGACAGCCCATTGGTCGACGCGAGTCGCGGTGCGTCGTGGATCGCGCTTTCGAGGTATCGCAGGTAATCGGTGTGTCGGAGAGCTTGCGATTTAAAAAAATGTAATTGGGAGATATAGCGGCGGGCGCGTGAGCGGAGACGGCAGTCCGGGCAGTCTGCGGCGTAGCGCCTGCACGAGCACCGTGCGCCGATAGGGCTGTAGTAAGGTTATAGGCCGTCGGTAGGCGCGCACAATGTATTTCGACATTACAGATGAAAAAAAAAACGTCGATATTACGATGCTTCTGATAATTCATACGCATCGATTTTAATGCTTACTTTCAACGTAAATGTAAATAACTAAACTCGCACGGGACATCGGGGTAAGTAAATTCCTCGAAATTCCGAGAATTTCGTAAAATCATTCGTGCGGACTGAAGTGTCATTTTTGCACAAGCGAAAAGTAGGTCTTGTACATTCGATCGAAGTATATCGAAAACAATGGAATTGTTCGAGCTACAAATCCATGGCGTCTTTTGATGATTAAAAATCGACGACGCAATCGATTAATTGTATTACAAGTAAAGCTACAATTACAAAAGTTTGAACGCGTAAATTGTAACGGAAGATGTTCATTATAAATATGGAGATGCGCGAGAGCAATGTTAATGTCCCAGAACGATAGGAACGATCGAATAATTCACCTTTTCTTTCTTCACACAATTCAAGCATTTCGCTTCTCCTTGAGAGTGAAAGCTCGCGAGGCACGGCCCTGAGCTTTCAATGGCTTCCAGTTCGCTTCCAGCGAGTGCGAGATAAGGAACGTTGGTGCCTATCGCTCGGCGCGCGAAGGACAAAGATAGAGAGAGAGAGAGAGAGAGAGAGAGAGAGAGAGGGGTTGGCGGTAGGGCGAGTGCGGGTTGGTCGCGGCAGAAGACCGGTGGCGCGGCGAGGGAGTCCCGCTGCGGCTGCGGGCTCTCGATGCTCGCGTAGATAATCGTGTAATTACTCGCTCTCGACGACGGCAAAGAGCTTTTCGCTTTTGTCATCGCGTGCATCCCCAGTCTACGCGCAATTCGAATTTGAAGTATTTCGAATAATGAGAGACACGTCGAGGCGACGTTCGAGGATATTTCCGAAACGCGACGAAGTTCGCTGACGCGTCAAAGTATTATGCGTCGATGGTGCGACACGGAAAATTCGGTTGTGCCGATACCGGAAGCGAATTTTTCAAGGGCCGAAGCGAGCCCCGCCGGGCATAATTATTCATCACGAAAATCGATAGTAGATTGCACTGTGGAGTTACGTTGGAATATAATGTTCACTCAAGTGTTTTTATTCATCATTTATTTAACATTTATTTTCTAAAACGCGTACAGTTTTTTGAGCAAAGGAAAATAAGTTACTATACATAAAAAAAATACGTTGGCGGAAATGAAGAATATTGTCTCGCGGAGCGAACAAAGTTTCATTGATTTTTTCAAAAACTTTGGCCCGATTGCGCTAATGGAATTAAACGGTGACCTCGTAAATGCTTTTTTTTTTCTAATTATTAAGGTTATCCGTAACAATGGCGCCAGGCCGGAAACGAAACGGAGGCCCTAACGATGGACCGGATGTCAAGAAGACGGTCGGTCCCTCGTCGCTGTTTATCTTCAGCGAGAAGAATCGTTTGCGAGAGTTGTGCCAGAGCACCATTGTTTGGCTACACTTCGAGCACGCTATTTTCATGACCGTAGTCGCGAGCTGCATAGTACAACTTTTGCACGTGTTCGAGAAGAATCTACCCGACCACAACAAAGCGATACTCGTACAAAAGCTCGAGGCGACGGAAGTTTATTTTCTCGCAATATTTTGCGCGGAGGCGAGCCTCAAGGTCATCGCGCTCGGATTCGTTCTACATCGCGGCTCTTATCTTCGCGATGTCTGGAATGCCATCGACTTTTTCGTCTTGTTGACCGGGCGAGTAATCGAAACTTTTATTTCTGATTTCCATTTGGAAAGAATTAAAATAATTAATGATGTTGACAATAATAAATAATCATCCTTTTATTGACAATATTAATCACAATGATATATTATTATTATTATTATTATTATTCATTATTCATTATGAAATACTATGAAAATGAACGATTTGTGAATTTTCGGTACAGATTCATCACGGCTTTTCCGCGTGGCTTTACGTGGCTCAACCTTTACATGGACCTTCGAATGGTGCGCGCGATCCGATGCGTCTTGCGTCTCATCACCGTTCAAACGAATCTCCGATATATCGAGTAATCAAAATTTTCGTTTATCCGCGCAACACCGGAAGTCAATGTTGACAAAGGATGCGAGATAAATTATCATTTTTTTGTCTCAAGTTTCAGAATCGGCTGGCCGCGGCCGAGTAATCCTTACGACTCTTTGCCCGAAGAGATAATACCACCGGACTGGGATACTGTGAAACTCGCGGCGCGGACAGGTGTACGGCGCAGTAGCTGATCCGCGTGGGGAATTTTTCATAACGCTAGACATAAACTCAAGGTAAAACTTTTTCAAATAAAGAAAAATTATCACCTTAAATAAGACTACAAGTGTTCAATGATTTACAACGGAAATATTATATTCAAGGATACGTCAACAAAATACCCGCCGTCCAATACTGCAACACACCAGATTGTTCATCCATTGAAATATCGAATGTTAACTGCGGTAGTGATCGATAAAATTCTTCTTTCATGAAAGCTTCAATCGTTCGAGTGAACACAGCAAAGGAGAAGCTTTGTATAATATTTCCTATAATTCGACGCGTGACAAAATCGAACAAAGGCTGCAATGTCGTCTAGAGTTCCTCGAGCTCCCAATGCTTTTATATATAATATATATATATATATATATATATATATATCTTTGAAGAAATAAAGTAACGGTAAATTGGAATGCTTCTCGGAATCTCGAGTATGAAATTGTTCATTACAATTTTTGTAGTACAATTTTAGCTCTTGAGGATGATAACGGAGTTTACTTGGGCGAAAACTCGGGCAAGGGCAATTCATTGATCCGAGAGGACAAAGACAATGAGGATACATCGTTCGATTGCCTAGACGAGGAGCTCGGAAATTACGGAAACTCCGATGAGCAAAGGTCGCGATGACGCGAATGAGGCTCACGTTTCACCTTTCTTGGGATCAACTATCGACATTTCGGATCTGAACGCCAACCGAAGCACAGAAGACATTGTCGTTAAAAACTTTCTCTCATTTCCTAACCGGGCACTGTACATTAAGGTTGTGCACAGTCTGACTTTGATAACCTTTTGCGTGAGATTCAAAGAGAATTTACGAACCCTTCTCATTGAGATAATAATCTGAAGAAAAAAATCAGGCATGTCGAAGGTGC